>CM036764.1:21094732-22294732 GCA_020796225.1 Arion vulgaris
ATATTTTTCCCCAATAAATAGCCATAGACTCACAAAATAGAGTAAAACTGAAAAAAAAAAACTTACAGTGTTTTATCAAACACATATAAATTCATGCCCCTCCGCCCTCCCCTCCCGCCCTTTTCCAACTGAAACTAGGTCAGAGGTTTCCCCGTGAGTCCGCAAACTTGATCGAAGGGTGGAAGCACAGCCAAACTAGGCCAGACAACTCTAGATAACTAGAGACTAAAAAACAGATTATAAATGCAATTTTCATACCAACACTGTGCTACCATTGCCAAACATGGGCACTGACCAAAAAAAAACAAGAAAGAAAAATTACCACCTTTGAAATGAGATGCTTGAGGAAAGCAGTAAATAAAACAAGAAGAGACCATATAAGAAATGAGGAAATTAGAAGAACAGTCGGAACAACACCTGCTCTGCTGTTAGATTTATTGAAAAACAGAGACTCAAATGGTTTGGCCACTTGGTCAGAATGAACCCGAATACACCAGTTGCAAGAGCGTACAACCTGAAAATGGAATCATCAAGAGGAAGGGCAGACCAAGAAAAGATGGGTTGATGGAGTTACAGACATCTTAAAACTCCACAATACCACAGCATATCAAGCGACCGAGCGAGCACAATCTCGGAAACCGATCATCAGTTAAACCTGCTACGCCTAACGACAAAAAAGCAGAAGGACAAAACAAAAGAAAAAAGGAAGAAAAATATACAAGAAAAGACAGCAAAGAAGGGTGTGATATTGCTGGGACAGATACAAGTTAATAGACATTTACAGCAAAGCCTGATAAGAATGAAAGCAAGGAAAGCTTATACAACGTTATTTCTGCTATCTTTCTTTTTTTCTCTTTATTAATTTTGTAAGAAAATACTCAAATCAGGCTTGACGTTGTATATCTTTGGAGGGAAGGCAACGAATCTCAGTTGCTTTCATGATTTCTTGGACTGGTGATTTATGATGCAAAGAACACACCGTGAAATTGTCTTCAATTGGTGAAGATTCGTTTGGCAGGTGTCTTGTGGCGCAGCTGAATAGGTTAGGAAACAGTGAGGTGCGGAACAGAGTCATCCCAACACTCCAGGGGATCAGTGTTTATAGAAGAGCTGTCAACAGTATAAAGCCTTTCTCTTTAGTTCTCCTGCCCTGTTTTACAATTAATTTCAATGTATTTTGTTGGGAGTGGAATGCATCATAGCGTGCACCAATTATGACTGCATTTATGAAAGCGCTAGTTTTCCTCATTGCAAAACATACCCTCATGTAATTGTTGATGTACAGACAACGAAGAAACAACAGACCTGATCGTCAGATGTTAGTCTCCGTCAGCCCTTTAGCTTGTTGACACTTTAAGCAGGGCGGATTCGTTAGGGTCATGACTTCCAGCTGTCAGTTTATTGTGTGTCAGAACTGGGCTTCGAACCCGACATCTTTGCTCTACAATGTAGACACGGATTGACATATTACTACTATAATACAGATGTTTGTACTTCACTGGCACTCTAGTTTCCTTGAAAATCCTTTACCCACCATGACATTCCTGCGTTACACGATCATAATCCGATCCCGCTACTCCTATAGAACTTGATTTCAATTTTCTGTTGGAAGTAGAACAGCTACTTAATAAATTACTGTGTCACACCATAGAGTTTTACTGCAAAGAAGACTTCCATCGAAACCAATCCACGTCAACAGCTAGATTGCAAGAGCTTGAATTGAAGATTAGAATAGCCATAAAGTTGACCCAAACCGGCGTATGAGTAGGTTCATCAATCAACATGGAACTGGTACGTTTAGTTACTGGAAGCTGTTGAGATATTACTATGGAGACATGTGTACATATTGACATCTCCGGAGTGCAATGAGGATATTTTAAACTTAAACTGAGTCTTATCCATAATGAATCTACAGCAGTGTTTCCCAACATTTTTCTGCCATGCGTCCTAAGCCTTTCTAAAATTCTATGACCCTTCCCCCTTCCCCCTTATATTTAGCATTTACATAATTTTTAATTTTCAAAAATTGAATTGCTCACTGAATAAACTTAAATGATAGGTTTTAGGAAGAAATCACTAGAAAATTGTTCAGGAAACAGTAAGTAAATTTTCTAAACATATAATGGAGAACTGAAATTCAAGTATTTAATTGTCCTCCTCCCCTTAACAACCCATTGCCTTAATAATCAAACTGCCCCGTAGGCGACCCCCGTTGGGAAACACTGATCTAAAGGGTCTAAATCGAAGATTGCTTTCATTGACCGGGTTTACCCATATAGCTCAGTCCCTTTCCACAGAAGTGGCACGCCACCTGCCGAGATATTGCACAAAGCATGAACTCCGTTGCTACGTCAATAATCCTAGGAGTCTTTGAAAAACAATTCACCTGTGAACAGAACGGCGTGGTCCGGATTCGAACCGACGACCTTCGGAACGCAAGACAAAGGTTTAATCACTGAACCACATAAACACCATTTTAAATACCATCATTAAATGTGCAGTCAATGCTATACAGTTATTTATTCATTAGCTAGAACTTCTACATATTTGTACTATTCACTCATGATGATGCTCGTCCATCACGGGTGATGATGTCTCCATCACGGATGATGACCACAAATTTCACAAGGAATGTGTTGCGCATGTTTGTCTGTGTGCGTAGATGACTAGTGAGCCCGATACAGGCTTGAAATGTTCGTGTACAGTGTGGGTAAGGTATACTTGCACTTGTGGGAAGTTTTACTGCCTTTCTGTTTTGATGTTTTGCTCATCCTTTGTTCATCTGCCTCAGCCGAGGAACCGTGTCGAAGAAGTGTGCGCCAGCTGACTGACAGCATTCTCCATTTTGACATCTATGCATAAGATTTCTATTCACTCATAGTACTAAACTCATAAACAACATACTATACAGAAAAATTAGATACTTTGGTCACATTAAGCGTTACGATGGCCTGGAAAGAACAATATTAGAGGGCAGAGTCCGAGGACGCAGAGGCAGACCAAGAAGAAAATGGTTAAAAGATATTAAAGAAACCATGAATATGACCATCGACGAAGTGGGTGAACTGGCTAGAGACAGAGTGAATTTCAGATGTGCCGCAAAGAGAGCAACGTCCTGTAAAGGATACGCACCGTGATGATGATTACTCAGTACCTATACTACAATTGGAAGGCTAAAATGATCCATGCTCAAGACTGACTTTCAAATTCGTAAAATATTTCATATTCTGAGCGTAAGCAGCATCGTTTGTAAGGAAATTGAAGGACGGTATATGAGAAGTCCTTCTGTTTTTCATAGACCGCCTGTTGAATGAAAGCACTGAATACAATGTTGAAATCTATTCAACGATTTAAAGGATTAGGTACCACAGGTTGGGAGAGCAGAACCGGAAGCATCGGGGGAAAAGAATGAGATGTGTATTTAAGCACTTGACCTATTAGCATGCATATTCTTCATCTGCTGGGAAGAGTGAACCTCTACGAATCTGTCGGCAGTGTTATGACACCAGTTCAGTAAATCAATAACTAATTGTTTGTTGTCTTTCCCCAGGTGGATAATGGAATTGGTTGTCCACTCTTGCCGTTAAGCGTAGGAGCTTAAGTGTGATAGCTTTCATTTGCGTTCAAGGGCCAGAGTGTTATATCCGTGTTTATTTAGTGTGGTCTTCATATTGTTTATCCATCTTTTCTTGGTCTTCCTTTGGCTCTAGTACCTGATCTCTTTTTATTGTATACAGTTATTGGTATTGTACTCCATTCTCATTAAATGTCCAAAACCATTGCCAATTTTTGTTGTCCCTTTCAGTGTAGTTTTCGGTGCCATGTTAAGATTATTCACCCGACTCTGCTACCAAGTTTGCACTTGGAACAAAGTATGTCAAATAACTAATAACCAAACCAATTATGAACAGTGTATCCCCGTAAGATTTCAGTGCATTTTAAAATGTCATTAAACTCATGCCAAGTGCCGCATTTTTGAACAATTTGAAACTCGAATAAGATGGGCACGAAAACTCCTGCAAAAGCTGTACTCCTAAACTGTTCCTAAAAAGAGATCTCAGGTACAGATTTGATGGCAACGGTAAAGTAACTGCCTAACTTCTCAATCCTATATTATCAAATAATTTATCATGTATCCTGCAATGTGCTCTAGCTAAGAAACTTCATATATTTCACCCACACCGCCGACTCATATATACAGGCAGTGGCGGCTCGTCATTAAGGGCCAGAGGGCCGGGCCCCACCAAAAATAATATGTAACGTGTATTTATTATTTAATAAATTAAAATATAACCTAACTCAAAGCCATGATTTTACCGAAAATGTGTGTCTGGCCCCACCAACAAAAACGATCACGAGCCGCCACTGTATACAGGGTACATGTATTTGTAAAGTCTCACAACACTTCATGTGTAGAACAAATGATGTACATGACGTCATCAAAAATGTGTTCCAAAGTCAATTGTGATGCAATATACAGTGAATGACTGTTGTCTGCTGGGGTAATTCTTTTCACATAAACCATAATGGTGTTTTCAACTGAAGAAAGAATATTTGACAATATGAAGAAACGTGTACAGATATATCTTGAAGCCCGTGGTGGATATTTCCAACATCTGCTATAATGAATATTTCATTTGTTCTTTCTAGTTTACCAAGAACAACAGTAGACCATAGCAGTAACTATTGTGACTAATTTCACTACTTTGTTTACACATTTTTGATAACGTCATGTACTACATTTTTCAAGATGACCTACATATGAAGTGTTGTGAGACTTTACAAACACTCTGTACATACTGTCTCCCACGGTTTTCTCTAGATCTGATCTAATCAAATCTGTATGTTCCAGTACATCGCATACATATAAAAACATCAACTTCTACCGTTATATGTTCTCAGCTGATTCATTTCAAGGTCGACTTTCCCCATTTCACTATTGTCTGAATTCCCTGCTGAGATAATGATGGATGACGGTTTGCTCTCTTTGAATATGCTCGTAACCACGGTCAATAGTCCAAACGTCCTTTCTGACTGTTCAACCAGAGCCATCTATAAAGTTATCTAAAGTTGGCTGTGGTTCAGTCATGGTAATACAAACGTGATTCTCATGATATCAAAATCAGTTTTGTTTCATGTGCAGTGAATGTCAGTCGGGTGTTAACCAAAACAAATAGACATTTGCGGGAAGGGGAGGGAGGGAGGGAGGGGGTGTTGCGAATACATTGACAATATAGACCAATCGTGTGTCTCCTTTTCATATTGCGGGTATATGTATTAATTGATTGATTGATTGAATGAATGAGTGATTGATCAATAACTGAGTGAGTATATATAATAAGAGTCTCTGTGGCTGAGTGGTTAAGCCCTTTGCCTTGCGAGTCGAAGGTCGGGGTTCGAATCCGGACCGCGGCCTTCTGTTCACGAGTGCAGTTTTTTCCAGAGACCCCTAGGATTGTTGCTGCAGCTACGGAATTCGTAAGGAACCCTTTCATACCTCGTGGTATATAGGTCAATACAGTGTTAGGCCTGTATTTTCATTGACCGTCGGCACACGATGGATGATGTGGTCAGCATCACGCCGGGCGCCTTTACTTTCCCAGAGCATGTCTGGTACCCAGTTGAGGCTGGGTCGACCTGAGAGCCGTCGTGGTTGGCTAAAATTCCACGCGTATTGCGGGAGCTGAACCACCAGCCTTGCGAAGCGAGTTCACTAACAACTACACTACAGCGGCTCTCACGGAGTTCGTGTTTTGTGCAATACTCTCGGCAGGTGGCGTGCCATTTCTGCGGAGAGGACCGAGCCATATGGGGTAGAATCCGGTGCCATGAAGTCAAATCTTGGGCTTAAAAAAAATATATATATATATATATAATAATAATAATAGTCCACCCGAAGCTAGTATATGTGTTACTATGAATTCAGACAAGAAGGTCACATTGCGATCGCAAAATCGTGAGAATATCGAGCCCATAACTGACCACGGTCAAAACCAGACTATGGAGCACAGGATTTCTTACTCTTCATTCAACGTTTTCAGACATCGACTTGTATGCTTATAAAGTAGTTATTGCTCAACTAGAGTATTGCCCTGTTTGGTCACTCTTCCTTCAAGCTATTAGATGTGTTGCCATCATACTGTATGCTGGCTATCATGCCCTCAAGTAATGAGATGATCAGTTTACGAGATCCTTTATGAGATAGCCAATGTGTTTCAATATTTTATAAAGTCTTGGTCTGCTGACCGTGTCAAATGCCTTTTACAGATCAACGAAAGCATGAATAATGGTTTTCTGCTCTCTGAATTTCTCTTGCAGTTGTCGAAGAGTGAATATTGTCGACCGTCCAGCTCTGAACCCACATTGTGACTCTGGGAGAACACACTCTGCCAGTTTCTGTAGTCGTTTTGAAAGGACTAGTGAAAAGGATGAACCTGTGCTGTAGTTGTTAGTCCCCTTTGGCCCCTTTGTTTTACTAGTGCCACTAGCATTGCATCCTTTATTTCCTGATGAATTTCACCTCTCTCTCTCCCAGCACTAGACAAGGAGATTGTAGGGGTGGGGTAACACTACATTGCTGTGTATTGTTATTGTTTTGTAATTTGTAAAACTACAGTACTTTGTTTTTACGTGTTTCGCCGTTGCTACATAATTTTACTTCAATCTTTCCCTATATTGATAATACTAGAGTTGGGGTAGGAGGACATTGTTGTTATATTTCAGGATTTCTGCAGGAATGTTGTCTAGTCCTGACGTCTTGCCATTTGAAAGTTTGTTGATTGCATCGGAAAGTTCAAAATCTGTGGGTTTGGCATACAGTACGGTTAGTTCATGATGTTTCGGTATGATCTGATCTAGGGCAGAGTGGTCTAGGACAAGAATGGAACAATAACGGAAATATCTATAGGAAGACCATTGAGAAGATGGATTCAGAATGCAACTGATGATTTGAGCATAACGACTGCAGAGGCAAGACATCCGACCTTTGAAAACGTGAAATTCAGAAGGACCGTTAGAGTATCAAAGTTCTTCTCAGGACAAGCTATTTTATGATGATGATTCATCAGAGAATTAGCAGACTTTCCCTCCCACTGTGAAATTGAACCCGGACCATGCGACTAAGAAATTAGTGCACTAGCTACTGCACTATCGCAGCTCTCCAGCAGGATAGTAATTTCTATAAAGATATAAATTTCTTTTCCACATCACTTTCAGACATGGCGACATATTTCCACAATTGATAAAGCTTTCTGTCAACAGTTTAGCAGCATTGAATCAAACAATTAATTTGTCTACGGCACTGTCTACCTAAACATGAGATACACACTTTCGTAAGTGCTGGAGAGAGGAAGAATTTCCTAAGGACATGAGGGATGCAAAGATAGTGACACTCTATAAAAACAAAGAGGATAAGGAGGTATGTAACAACTACAGATGCGGTCAACAACTGACATGATATTTACCCTTCGACTGCTACAGGAGAAGTGCAGAAGCAGAGTAAGCCTTTATGTATTGTTTTCGTGGATCTGACTAAGGCATTTGACACAGTCAGGTCAGGTCTTTATAAAATACTGAAGCATATTGACTGTCCCCCAAAGTTGTTCCAATTGATTGTCTCCTTCCATGAGGGCATGAAAGCCAGCATATAGTTCGATGGCAGCACATCTGATAGTTTCGAGGTTAATAGTGGAGTCAAGCAGGGCTGTGTCCTTGCCCCCACTCTCTTTGGCATCTTTTTCGCAGTCCTTTTGAACCACGCCTTAGTGGAAGCTGATGGTGATGTTTCCATTCATACTAGATCTGGTGGTTCACTCTTTAACTTGGCTCGCTTAAGAGCTAAGACAAAAACGACCGAAAATCTTCTCAAAGACCTCCTTTTCGCTGGCGATGCTGCCTTAGTCGCCAACAGTGAGGCTACACTGCAATGTCTAATCAATAATTTGTCAAAGGCATGCGACCTATTTTCTCGGACTATAAGTGTCCCCGAAACAGTTGTTTTATGTCATGGAGGTAACACAACAAAAATCACTAAATGGCAACCATTTAACACCAGTTCAAAAATGTTGTTATCTTGGGTCCATGGTCACTGCCAACCTTTCTCTTGATGAAGAAATCAACGCTCGTATAGGGAGTTCGGTGACTACACTCGGCAAACTATCAAAACGAGCGTGGGACAACACAAAACTAGCATTGCAGACGAAGATGCAAATATATCGAGCCTGTGTAATTAGTTCTTTACTATATGGCTCAGAAACATGGACAGCCTACTCAAGACACGAGAGGAGACTTAACATCTTTCACCTTCGATGTCTCCGCAAGATTATGAACATCAGGTGGTACGATAAGATAACCAACTCTGAAGTACTTCAACGTACAAACCTGCCTTCCATCATGGGCATGCTCAACAGCAGACGACTAAGATGGTTGGGGCATGGAGAAGAATGGAAACTTGTCGCATACCAAAACAAATGTTGTTCTGTGAACTTTCGTAGGGGAAGAGGTATCAGGGCAGACCACTGCTCAGATATAAAGATGTCTGCAAAGCTTCAATGAAAAACTGTTCTATAGGTCCCAGCCAGTGCCGGATTAGGCCAGCGCGGGGCCTGTAGCAAAATTTAGCGCGGGGACCTAGGTTTTGTATGATAATAAATAATCAAACACAGCTTTTACAAACAAACTTGTCTCGATTTAATGTGAACAAATTTAGAGATAATACTAGACAAATCAAATTTTCTCTAAATAAATTACATTCAATGTTCATTAAGATGAGATTATTTAGACGATCTTGTCCCATCATGTTCCTTTATTAACTTTTATACGCTTTAATGTTGAAAAAGAACGTTCTCCGCTGCAGTTAGTAATCATTAAAGACAAGTAAATTCGTAAGACTATTTCTACATTTGGGAAACACGACACTAATGAATTTTCCATTATAAGTTTATAAAATTGCAGTTCAAGAGCCTCATGCTTTTCGTTATTAATAGCAGCATCTACATTAGTTTTAAGAAGTTCAGCGAACTGCACAAGTGCCTGATACATCAATCAGTGCCTGATACATCAAAATGAACAAGATCTACAACATCATATTGACACCTTGAACAAAAATTGTGTAAAACATGACATGAAAATCAACAACACAAAACAGAAATAATGAATACGGGAAGAAAATATAATAATCTAGACATCCATGTCAATGGCACTAAAATAAACCAAGTGAAAGAATTCAAATACTTAGGAAGCATATTCACAGAAGACGGAAAATTGGATAGAGAGTTAGAGGCTAGAGTGCAAAAAACAAATGCTGTAACCTACCAGCTAGCCACACTGTTAAGGCACCCAAAGAATTCACAGGCAGCTAAGCAACATATGATCAACAGCATTTTTATACCTACTTTGTGTTACCAGAGCCAAACATGGACATTGAGCAAAGCGCAGTCACAAAAACTACATGTGAAATCCGTTGTCTGCAAAAGTTACCAACAACACAAGAAAAGACAGAATCACTAACATCAGCATAAGAAATAAAGTTGGCACAAAACCGTGCTTGAATTACATAGAGAAACAAAGAATGAAGTGGTTTGGCCACTTAATAAGAATGCATCCAAACTCCACAGCATACAGAGTCTTCTACAACAGAATATCGGGAAAGAATCCAAGAGGAAGACCACGGAAAAGATGGTTAGATGGCGTAGCAGAATCCTGTGAAAGAGCAAAGATAGCAATCACACAAGCCACCAGAACAGCGCAAGACAAAAACAGAAAACCACGACACTGGGCAACAACCCGGTAGCAGTGTGACGACAAAAGAAGAAGAAGCGAACTGTACAAGTTCGTCGCCTACACTTTCTTCCAAATCCTCTTGGTAAGAGCTGACAATATTTGGAGTTCTTTTCAAGATCTCTTCTGCTGTAAGAGATTTTAACTCCCGAAGGATTCCAAATACACCAGTCACTCTATGGTACGCTCCCATGCGTTTAGCTAAGGCAGACAGTACATTATCAATTATGACAATAAACATCTGACTTTCAAATTTTTCTTTGGGTGTTTGATTTGCTACAATTTCATCAAGTGTAGTTTTTTTTTTTTTTTCCGATCCAGAAGCACTTGAGCTTTTCAGCTCTTCGGCTCGGTGCCATGGACATCGTAACCCTTCGGTTCGGTGCCACGAACACCGTGAATCTTGGGAATCTGTGGCTTTTTCTGCCTGCCCACGGAATTGAACCGTACACACAGAGGGCTAGTCACCCACAGTCCAACGCGCTACAAACACGCTGGGCACGCGGGCGATCAAGTGTAGTAAAGCCACTGAAATCGTCGTACTTAGTTTTTCGCTTGCGTCGTCTTGAAGTTTGTTGCTGATATTCTTCACTGTCAGTCAAGATTTTGGCTTTGGCCTCAATATCTGAAAACGTAGGCCTCATTTCTTGAACGTACCCGTGTAACGATTCATAAAGGGCATATCCTGTGTTAAGGTCTTGATCAGGTGACTGTAATGAAGCGATAGACGCTTGAAAGCGTTCTAGAATTCCGTTCCATAAAATGTTCATTATTCCTGTTTCCAACTTACTCATCTCCAAAACTAGTCCATACGCCTGATTACGACACTCTACCTTTTGATCCATGTTATTTGAGATGTCATCCAAAACATATTACATTTTACTTTCGTTTCTGTTTTTGGCTTGTAAAAGATGTTGCTACATTGGAAGCATGTGCTGTGCTTTCTGCCTCTCTTTGGCTTGAAGATGATGTGGCTAAATAGGGAGGACTTGCTGTACATTCGACTTCAGTTTGTCTTGTGGAAAATGTGGCTAAATCGTGAAGAGTTGCTGATCTTAATGGTAATATTTGTAATGATGATTCTTCTATAGCACCCCCTTCATCTACTACACAGTGAGACGTGACTTCTGTATTTTCTGCTTCGATTTCTTTGGATTCAGCACCATCACATACGACATTAAAAAATTCAGACAGCTTGCGTGTTTTTTATATAACATCTTGGTTATTTTTTCCTTTTCATCTCTGTCACATAGGCGCGGGGCCCCCAGAAGCGCGGGCCCGTAGCATTTGCTACTTCTGCTACTAGGCTAATCCGGCGCTGGTCCCAGCACATGAGAAAAACTAGCTGATGACAGTGTTGTTTGGAAAGCGATATTGCGGAAGGGCGCAGTGTCTTTTGAGAAAAGACTTATGTATGATCTGAAAGACAAGAGAGAAAAGCGAAAACTCAGAAGTTGCCACAGTAAAACACTTGCCAATTGACCGTCTGTAAAGACGAAAAAGGCCGTATATATACTTTCTTAAGTAGGTCTCTGCTTCTGTATCATCTGACACACACTTCCTTAAGTAGGTCACTTCTAGTGTATTATCTGACTACTATCAGAATACTAAAAATAAACTGGCATGACAAAATTCCAGACAGAGAAGTCCTCACAAGAGCAAAGATCCCAAGCGTCAA
Organism: Arion vulgaris; assembly: GCA_020796225.1. NCBI lineage: Eukaryota > Metazoa > Mollusca > Gastropoda > Stylommatophora > Arionidae > Arion > Arion vulgaris. The sequence goes on from CM036764.1 coordinate 21,106,188, forward strand.
CACCCTGTTGCAGAAGGCCCAAGTGAGATGGGTCGGTCACGTTGCTCGAATGCCTGATAAACGCATCCCAAAACAGTTGATGTATGGCGAGCTTGAAGGGGCAGACGTTTAGCTGGTGGACAGAAAAACGCTTTAAAGACACTCTTAAAGTGTCTCTGAAATGCTTCGATATAGACAATACGTGCTGGGAATCCCTTGCGCAAGATCGCCAAATGTGGTGTTGTAACAACAAAAGAGGAACCCGAATAGCTGAGAATCATCGTATTGTTGAGTCACAGAGAAAACGAGCAGCGCGAAAAGACAGAGCACACAACACGCACATGTCTAACCTTGATCATGGATGCCCCACCTGTGGTCGGGGATTCTGTTCTAGGATTGGACTCTACAGTCACCTCCGCACACACCAGAGAGGTGCAACAGTACACGTCTGAGATTGTTGTCATCGTCGCTTGCGATGGATGGCTATTATCTGACACACACTTTCTTAAATAGGTCACTTCTTGTCTACCATCTTCTTCTTCAAACGCTCCATATCGACCACCTGTGAACCACTCTGTGTGATTTGTATGTGATCTGAGCTTAAGAGCGATTGTGTGCTGTGCCAGCTATGCGTCTACAAGTAGGCCAGCACATCCGATTTCCACTCTGCTCTTTATTTAATAGGGTAGCATCCCTAGGTCCTACATCAGTCGCCTCTTACGACATGCATTGTAGGTTGCAGTACAGTGGTACTATTCTTGCGAGCCCCGGCACCACACGAGTGGTGTACCATCTGACACACTCTCTTAAGTTGGTCTCTTGTATATCATCTGACATAGACTTCGTTAAGTATGTCTCTTCTTGTATATCATCTGATACACACTTTCTTAAGTATGTCTCTTCTTATGTATCATCTGACACACACCGAATTGAAAAAAGACGAGTTGAGGCTGAATTGAATTTATGTCCTATTTTCCCATTGCAAGTATATGTACAAATTCAGCTAGAGTTTCCTTAATTATTAACCGATTTTTATGAGTAATATACAATTTTGTAGGTAAATGAATTTTCTTTAAAATAGATCTAAAAGAAATACACAGTGGCGCTCCCAGTGGATCATGGGAGTCAATCAGCTAAGTAAAAGTGGATACTAAGTTCAGGGGTTCCGAAACTATTATCCACTGCCCCTAAGTAACAGTGAATACTAAGCTCCTTCAAACTAAGTTCAGGGGTTCCAAAATTATTATCCACTGCCCCTAAGTAACAATGACTACTAGTTCATGGGTAAAAAAAAATCGTGACATATCCTTTACAGGACGTAGCCATCAACCACATTAAATAAGTGGTCAATTTTCTAGGCACCACTTATACGTTCAGTAGTTTGCCATTGCTTTTTGAACGGTAAGGTATATTTTTACCTTTTGTAAAAATCCCAAGGAAACGAATTTGCTACCAAACTTGCCCACCATGGGGTTTGAACCAGGTACGCTTGGGTTTGTAATCGAGCTCACTACCGCTTGAGCTACAGTCAGGGGTACGAAACTATTATCCACTGCCCCTAAGTAACAGTCAATACATAGTTAAGAATGAACCAAACAAAAAGCATATTCTTCAACATCTGCTCGGGAAGACTGAGGAGTCCATATGGGGTTGTCCAGTGTTATGACTATGGAGTCGGTTCAAAAAGCATATTCTTCAACATCTGCTCGGAAGACTGAGGAGTCCATATGGGGTTGTCCAGTGTTATGACTATGGAGTCGGTTCAAAAAGCATATTCTTCAACATCTGCTCGGGAAGACTGAGGAGTCCATATGGGGTTGTCCAGTGTTATGACTATGGAGTCGGTTCAAAAGCATATTCTTCAACATCTGCTCGGAAGACTGAGGAGTCCATATGGGGTTGTCCAGTGTTATGACTATGGAGTCGGTTCAAAAGCATATTCTTCAACATCTGCTCGGAAGACTGAGGAGTCCATATGGGGTTGTCCAGTGTTATGACTATGGAGTCGGTTCAAAAAGCATAACCGTAGCTCAGTACATCAGGAATTCATTTTCAAAAGGGTGAACTGGGTGTCCCTCGTTTGGCTTCATATGTAACAGAACCACAATGACTTTTCTCGCATGTTGTAAAAGTCGATTAGAGATGGATTGAAAGTACGGTCGGCAACACCACACCGTTGAAGAAATAGCAAAGAACTACAGAAATAGACACAGATAACACATATCCATGGAGATCCAAATGCCATAGAAAGGTACAAGATCGAACTGAGTTAAAATATGGTGTCTCTGCCTTATGTACATTTGAACGCGATGAGGCACAGCCAACTATAAAGTCAGTATCTAGAGTTGGCTGTGGATAAGGACTGATGTCGTGGCATGTCGTGGATGGCCCAGGCTGAGAGAACAATTGGCCAGGTGACTACGGTTGCGACTCTACCAAAACGGGAAGAATGGATCCCAACAGATGGTAGCATGATGAACTATCTCAACGTTATCATTACTCTTGGAAGAGAATGTAGAGATTGGGGCAACATGAAGGCTGATCTCTTAGTTAAGCAGCTGATACAAGATAATGCAAGGGATGATGATGTTGTTGTATATACCGATGGGTCGGTTCAACGTGGTGAGAAGTCCGGCTGGGGTTTCTTGGCTAATGCGCATGGTAGGGTTGTTGCAGAGCGAAGTGGGGCATACAGAACAACTACTTCTAGTATGAGGATGGAGGTGGAGGCCGTTACTGCTGCCCTCCATTGGATTTCTGGGACCATTTACTGGGGCCGTTGTTGTATCTGACTCTCAGTCGATGCTTCACAAGATCCAGAAGGGCAGGTTTCGGTATGAGTGGATGTCGTCTATAGAAGTTTCTAACCTCCAGCGGCTTACGTGGATATACTGTCCTGGGCATGCGGGTGTTTACGGTAATGAGAGAGCGGACAGGCTTGCATCAACAGCATCGATTGTTGGGGAGTTGAAGATGGATAAGGGGATATTCTTCGGTCTCTTCGAGACTCTCTGTTGGACGAGGACACTAAAATCGATGTTGAATCGATCAAGCGATTTAAGCAGTTTGGAGTTAACCGTTGTTCAAGTCGAACTGGATGCCTGAGAGGCAGAGTGAGATGTGTGTTTAATCAGCGAGCCACAGGAACCATCAGTATGCATACTCTTCGATATCTGTTGGGGAGACTGAGCACCTATGGGTCTGCCCGGAGTGCAATGAAGTCAGTTTAGTAACCAATAACCAATAAGGACTGATGGTGATGGGTTGGGTGCAATCATCGCCCTACACCGGTATAACCTCTATATGGTCTTTGTCGATCTGACAAAGGCTTTCGACACGGTTAACAGGGAGGGTCTATGGAAGATCATGGAAAAATTTGGATGCCCAAGGAAATTCATCAAGATCGTCCAACAGTTTCACGAGGGCATGATGGCACGTGTACTTGACGAAGAGGAGCTGTCGGAAGCCTTCCATGTCACCAACGGCGTCAAACAGGGCTGTGTACTGGCCCCAACACTCTTCAGCATGATGTTTGCTGCCATGCTCACGGATGTCTTTTGGGAAGGCGACGAACATGGGGTAAAGATTAGATACAGGACAGACGGTAACCTATTCAATCTTCGGAGGTTAAAATCCTCCACCAAGGTAAAAGAATCAACTATCTCAAACCTGTTGTTTGCTGATGACTGTGCCCTCGCTACCAACTCTGAGGAAGAAATGCAGACTTACATGGACAAGTTCTCAATGGCCTGTGATAGGTTTGGCCTCACCATTAACACCAAAAACAGAGGTCATGTTCCAGCCCGCCCCTAGAGAACAGTACTACGATCCAGTCATCAACATTAAACACCAGCGTCTCCAGTCAACGGACAACTTTGCTTATCTTGGCAGCCTCCTATCCAGATCGGCAAACATAGATTCTGAGGTCCACAATAGGATATCCAAAGCCAGTGCTGCGTTCGGAAGGTTACGTGTCACTGTGTGGGAACGGAAGGGGATAAGCATAGTCACAAAGCTGAAAGTTTACCAGGCCATAGTGCTAACAACGCTGCTGTACGCAAGCGAGACATGGACAGTGTATAGCAGACACGCAAGAAAATTAAACCATTTCCACACAAGCTGTCTACGCAGAATACTAAAAATAAACTGGCAGGACAAAATTCCAGACAGCGAAGTCCTCACAAGAGCAAAGATCCCAAGCGTCAACACCCTGTTGCAGAAGGCCCAACTGAGATGGGTCGGTCACGTTGCTCGAATGCCTGATAAACGCATCCCAAAACAGTTGATGTATGGCGAGCTTGAAGGGGCAGACGTTTAGCTGGTGGACAGAAAAACGCTTTAAAGACACTCTTAAAGTGTCTCTGAAATGCTTCGATATAGACAATACGTGCTGGGAATCCTTGCGCAAGATCGCCAAATGTGGCGCTGTAACAACAAAAGAGGAACCCGAATAGCTGAGAATCATCGTATTGTTGAGTCACAGAGAAAACGAGCAGCGCGAAAAGACAGAGCACACAACACGCACATGTCTAACCTTGATCATGTATGCCCCACCTGTGGTCGGGGATTCTGTTCTAGGATTGGACTCTACAGTCACCTCCGCACACACCAGAGAGGTGCAACAGTACACGTCTGAGATTGTTGTCATCATCGCTTGCGATGGACGGCTATTACACCGGTATTAGAACCACTGACATTAATACGATAATATATGTCAAGCTCGGTATACCGTCAAGTTCAGTAAATTATAGACACTTCTGAGTTACATTATTTTGATAACTCCAATCTATATTTATCTGCTTACAACGAAATTGATGTCAAATATGTACCTGAAATTAATTTCTCGACATACGTAGACAATAGGACGTTATCGTGCGTGGCTTTACATGTGTGGACAGTCACAACGTAATGACAACAAACATGGAGGGTGTATTACTAAAGTGGACCAACTACTTTTCAGGTATTTAAAAAGCGTTTCCCATTCGATGTCTTTAGAAGTATTTTTGTAGATATATACCTGTATAATTCAAACTCCAGTCTTCAAGAAGCCGTGATGCTCTGGTTAGATCAGTCATATGCTGCTATGTTCTGTCATGTTTCACTTAACAGTTAACTTCGGTGGGGTTTTTTTTGTTGTAGAAAATGTAGATTCATTTCACAGTTAAGAAAGTTTGGTACGGCAATCGAATATGGGAGTTTCAAACAAGTTAGGGCATTAAATGAATCAACAAAATCATCCTTATATAAACCGATAAACTTTCATCATGGGCAAAAAAGAAAAACAAACACAATACATATGGGCCATTTTAAAACGAAAGGAAAAATACATTTCAGATTGACTAGATTAGTCTATGATTAGATCATGAATGATGATCATTTTTTTTATTTTCATTGTGAACAACTCACTACCGGCGACGTTGCGTCTCGACACACAAATTGCACCTGAATGCCATGACATTTAGGTTATTTACAACTTACTTTGAATAGTAAAAGAAAGCAGAAAAAAATGAGACATGATAATAATCATGGGTGCACTGATTTCAACAAGAATGTGGACATTCAAAGAGCAGAAATTAATGTGAAAATATGAGATCATTCTGACTATTCTCTGTATAGTAGGGTATATAATGTATATATATATGGAACTGCAGTAAAACTATTTGATTGGCAAAACGTTGCTGTATTTTGTCATTGTTTTTGTAATTTGTAAAACTACAGTACTTTGTAATTACGTGTTTTGCCAATCAAATAGTTTTACTGCAGTTCCATATATATATACTGAATATTTAGACATTTCTCTGCAACTCTTCGTTGTGACGTATTAGGTAAGTGTTAGTGTTCGTTTGCTTGATAAAGGCCTTGTTGGTCAAACGTTGCTGTATTTTGTCATTGTTTTTGTAATTTGTAAAACTACAGTACTTTGTAATTACGTGTTTTGGTATATAATGTAGAGATGGGGATAAATTATCAATTTCTCTATTTAACAATGTCATATTTGAGCATCCTGGCAGGTTTTATACATGTATCGACCGGACCAAGTAGTAAGATGTCAACACCAGGAGCCAAATACATTATATACTAATACATACATTTACAACAAAAGGGGAGGTAGGGTTATTATCTATAGGGACATGTAAACACTCCTAGATAATTGATAGAACTGATGTCATCAATGCAGTATGCTCTCATTTATGTGATATGAGCGAGTCTCAGACACTGAAACGAGCAGAATTAGGAGTTAAGTTTGGACATGCCAGACAGTGTCGTCTTCGTGGTAGAGAGTGAAGGTATACAAATCAACTTTTCATGGGTACTGTGAGCAAATGGACTTTAGGATGGCTGCAGCAGCAGAGGACAGAGCACGAATGGGAATGCCCTGTGCCATGACATCGATCACTTTACATAACTCCTAGATAGTAGTGATGGGCTATTAGTAACTATTTCTCAAATACCTATTATTTCCTGGATCCAAAAGTAACAAGAATAACCTAGGAAAAAGTATTCATTACTCTATCATTACTATGTCACTGAGAGCGCGTAGCATAGTTGTTAGTGAACTCGCTTCTCAAGGCTGGTGGTCTGGGTTCAGTTCCCGAAGTCGCGTGGAATTTTTCCAGACTGCACGGCTCTCAGGTCGACCCAGCCTCAACTGGGTACCAGACATGCTCTGGGAAAGTAAAGGCGGCCGGCTGATGCTGACCACATCACCCATCGTGTGCCGAAGGTCAATGAAAAATACAGGACTAACACTGTATTGACCTATATACCACAAGGTATGAAAGGGTTCCTTTACTTTTACTTACTATGTCACTATCTTGTGCCATCTCCACATTGAAGGTTGGCTGCATTGGGTTTCCTGAAATTTCTGTTCCTTGCCTTGATGAAACACTTGACAGGCTACTGCTTATCCACTGCATTATTGTTATCTCTAAATTATTTTTCTGTCATGTAAAAAAGGTTAGTGTTGATAGTTCAGGTAGTTACAAAATTTGTTACTCTTGAGAATACCTGTATGCACAGTAACTAGTCGGAATGTTTAGAATATTCGTTACATGTCAAATATCTATATATATAGTCACTAATAAGTTCATTGATATGCCAACCAACTTCATTTGAGTACAGTGAGCATGTGAATATTGAGATGCCTGCTTCATTGGTGGACGGAGGATGTATGGACTTATCTAATGCTAAGGATATCAAAAGAACTGAACTAATCATTACATTTATACTCATTGTTTCAGTGCAAATATTCTTTGAGTAGCACTTAATTGATGCATTTCAAATACTAGTTATTTATCCAACACCTGTGTATGTGGTCATTCATTGTTTTTGCAAATATTCGTTATGTAGCCATTATTTGCCTCTCTCTTTGTTACATTTTTGTCTTTCAATGATGGTTTCAAATGATGCATAGTTTGTTCGTTTTAAAAGCTGTTTATTTGCTATAATATTTGGGTGAAAATTTGCAAGATTGTTCCTAAACATTCTTTTGGAATGTCTCCAGCTTGTGTAGAATGTATAGGAAACACTGCATGACATATTTGATTTTATATTGCTGCAGTATCAGTTCATGTTAATTTGTGGATATCTAACAAATTAACATGGTATTCCCTAATGGCAGAGATAAAAACCAAATAGACCATATAATGATCAATGGACCCTGGAGACGCTCGCTGCTAGATGTTGTAGTCAAGAGAGGTGCAGATGTTGGTAGTGACCACCACCTAGTCACAGCTTATGTCAAACTTAAACTAAGAAAAACAGGACAACAAAAAAACTTCCAAAAGAGGTTCGATGTGGATAGACTAAAAGACACGAAGTAAGGGATAAGTTTATAATGCAGATAAAGAACAGATTCCAAGCCCTAGAAAGTAATGAAACTACGGATGAAACTGACAACATAGATAAAACATGGGACAACATAGCATCTATATATAGCAAGAGCAGTGAAACATGTCTAGGCTACCGCACAAAGAAAAGAAAAGAATGGATAACACCAACAACATGGAAAATAATAGACAGCAAGAATATTAAAAAGAAATTGTTAGAAGCAAAGTCCAAAGACTGAAAGCAAGATACCAAGAACAGTACAAAAGCGCAAGTAAAGAAATCAAACGGGCTGTGAGAGCCAACAAAAGAATGTATGTTGAAGACCTGGCAGTACAGGCAGAAGAAGCAGCAAAAAGTGTGATCAGGGAACAGTGTACAAAATTACAAAGCTAATAAGCTGGAAACATTACAGAAGATCAAATACTCTCATAAAGGATAAGAATGGAATACTATTGACAACGGAAAAAGGAACAAGAAATACGATGGACAGAGCATTTTAAAGAATTGCTAAACAGACCACCTCCAATGGTAGTAGCAGACATACCAGAACCAACAGAGGAGTTAGAAATTGGCATTGAAACACCCAGCCAGGATGAGATCATTACAGCAATTAAATCTCTTAAGAATAACAAGGCACCAGGGAATGATAACTTAAACGCAGAACTATTCAAAATAGACCCAGAACTTGCAGCTAATATATTGCAACCCTTGTTTACTACTATATGGAATGCCCAAATAATACCTGATGCATGGAACAGAGGAGTCATCATCAAGATACCCAAAAAGGGCTCACTTGCCGATTGTAATAATTGGCGTGGAATAACACTGCTTTCTGTCCCAAGTAAAATCTTAAGCAAAATCATCGACAACGAACTGACGCTGTGGATAAGAAACTGAGAAAGGAACAAGCAGGATTTCGCAGAGGACTGAGCTGTATAGGCCAAATATTTGCTCTTAGAAATATCATAGAACAATGCACAGAATGGCAAAGCAAACTCTATTTCAACTTTGTAGATTTTGAAAAGGCTTTTGATAGCATACACCCGAAAGTCTATGGCGTATCTTAAGATGGTATGGAATCCCACTGTGTTTTATAAATATTATAAAAGCTGCTACAGCAAGTTTGCATGCAGTGTTGAAACTTCAGAACTAAAGTTTGAAGTAAAAACAGGCGTGCGACAAGGATGTGTTATGTCAGCCCTATTATTCAACACTGTCATAGATTGGGTGATGCGTAAAACAACGGAAGATAAGGCAAGAGGTATTAGATGGACGCTCACATCCACTCTGGAAGACCTAGATTTTGCAGATGACATCGCACTCCTATCTCATACACATAGAGATATCCAGGAAAAGACCAGCCGCCTTAACCAATATAGTGAGATGGTTGGGCTGAAAATAAATCAGAAGAAAACTGAAGTAATGACTCTGAACATAGCAACCCCAGCACCAGTCAAACTAGAAGGTAAAACCCTCCGAGATACAACCGCTTTCACATACCTTGGAAGTGTTATTAGCAATGAAGGAGGCGCTGGATCTGACATTAAAAACAGACTGAGTAAAGCACGCAGTGCATTCATGACCCTTCAGACCGCCTTGAAATCTGCCCAATACAGCATCAGAACCAAGACTAGTATCTATAACAGCTGTGTGCTGTCAACTTTGCTGTACGGATCGGAATGCTGGAGAATGACAGAACAGGATATGTCCAGACTCTCCGCCTTTCATACAACTTGTCTGCGAAAAATCTTACGCGGGTACTGGCCGACTACTATCTCGAATCAAGAATTGCTTGCACGATGCCAACAAGAGAATATGGGCACTATCATCCGAAGACGACGCTGGAGATGGATTGGACATGTGATGCGCATGGAGACTGGCTCCGACACGAAAACTGCACTGAGATGGACTCCAGAGGGTAGGCGAAAGCGTGGAAGACCCAAGACGACCTGGAGGAGAACGATAGAGCAAGAGCTGAAGGAAATGAATCATAGCTGGAACACAATACAGAGGAAGGCCATGAACAGGAAGAATGGTGTACGTTGTTGTTGCCTAAACGCCAGGGCGTAACAGGCTAAAGAGAGGAGAGAGAGAGTATCAGTTCACATTAATTCTATGGCACATTGCAAAAGTTTATTTTTAATGTTTTGTTAATATTATGTGTAATTAGGTTTTCAGATTAGTGAAGCACCGAGTGGTTACCGGGCCCAAATTGGGGTGTAAAGAATAGAACTACTGTTACCTGCCATGCATGTCGTAAGAGGCGACTAAGGAGGTTGGGTGTGGGGCTAGCTACCCCACACCGTAAAAACACTATATGGCTACAGAACGGAGAGCGAACCGAGTAAACACTGGCTGACACCAGACATATCGCCGAAAGATAAGCACAGGAGCTCCAAATGGTGCTGAAGATGTAACGTAAAATACACCAATGCTAAGGCTGCATGAATCAGATTTCCACATGAATAGAATTTATGGGGAGATCTGGTACATCGGTCTGGGTGGTGATCAAGAGAGAGAGAGAGATCAGTGAAGAATCATGTTACAATCAAATGCGCGTCATATTTAGTATGGATATTTTTTAGTACTACCCACGACCAGCTGCATAATTCTGTTTCTGACCCTCTCACTATAATATGTTGCCAATCCCTGGTCGAAACAGATTGAGCGAGGACAGATTATGATGGAGAGACATAATCGGGGACTTTTATCACAAGTTTTCAGATTGACCAACCTGATACTTATGACAAACCAGTTTAGATAGTCTTCAAATTAAGTCACTTTATATACAACTAAAACATTCTGTTAATGCTTTCAATCATTTTTGATTAACATAGTGATAATCATTGAACATTTTATATACACAGGATGGCAGCCACGATGGTTTGTTTTAGACAATGGAATTTTATCATATTTCAAGTCTCAGGAAGACATCAATAATGGTTGCAAGGGGTCTATCAAAATGGCTGTGTGTGATATTGCAGGTAAACACATACATTTCTATTTTTATCTTAGTCACTTTAAAATGTGTTTTTTCAGTATTTTTGGTGGTAGTCTTTCTTTTCTTCTTTACAATTTGTTTGTTTGACTTTTTGTTATATTCTACTCTTATGTATCCACTAATAATGTATTTGGCTGATGCTACAAATAAGAATGAGAAAATTTAATTATTTTGGAATATAAAGAGACACGAAGGGCTGAAAAAGACCATCATGGAAGGAAACATCCCGGCAAAGAGAAGATGAAGACCACAGAGAAGATGGATTCAGGATGTAACTGATGGTTTGAGCATGACCGCTGTAGAGGCAGGACATCTGACCTATGAGATGGGAGAAATTCCTTAAGGACTGTTAAGGGGCAAAGTTCTGCTCAGGACAAGCTATTTGGTGATGATGAGGACTATTGTATGAAGCAACACTGTAATTAATTGCCACCATTTTATCATACAGAATAATGTGTTTTTTATTCTTATTATAGAAGCTGGACTGGTAGGACTCAAAATTATTGTAAAGAAATAGTGCTTATTCCTGTTGACACTATAATTATGGAATAAGTCAGTAGCACTTGTTATGTTATATCATGCGATCATCAGATACAACACCAGTAAATGGAGTCCAATAGAGCCACTGGAAAGCAGCAGTAACTGCAACTATGGCATGAAGAGAATATAGATTCAACTATGCACAGACCAGATGGGAATTTGGTGGAGGATAGTTGTATACCTATATTCTATTAGGGATTACAGAGGTCAGTGTTCCAGCCCTCGCCTGGAGAACAGTATTACGATCAGTCATCAAATTAAACACCAGCGTCTCCAGTCAACGGACAACTTTGCTATCTTGGCAGCCTCCTATCCAGATCGGCAAACATAGATTCTGAGGTCCACAATAGGATACCCAAGCCAGTGCTGCGTTGAAGGTTACGTGTCACTGTGGGACGAAGGGGATAGCATAGTCACAAAGCTGAAAGTTTACCAGGCCATAGTGTAACCACGCTCTGTACGCAAGCAGACATGGACAGTTATAGCAGACACGCAAGAAAATTAAACCATTTCCACACAAGCTGTCTACGCAGAATACTAAAAATAAACTGGCAGGACAAAATTCCAGACAGCGAAGTCCTCACAAGAGCAAAGATCCCAGCGTCAACACCCTGTTGCAGAAGGCCCAAGTGAGATGGGTCGGTCGCGTTGCTCGAATGCCTGATAAACGCATCCCAAAACAGTTGATGTATGGCGAGCTTGAAGGGGCAGACGTTTAGCTGGTGGACAGAAAACGCTTTAAAGACACTCTTAAAGTGTCTCTGAAATGCTTCGATATAGACAATACGTGCTGGAATCCCTTGCGCAAGATCGCCAAATGTGGCGCTGTAACAACAAAAGAGGACCCGAATAGCTGAGAATCATCGTATTGTTGAGTCACAGAGAAAACGAGCAGCGCGAAAAACAGAGCACACAACACGCACATGTCTAACCTTGATCATGTATGCCCCACCTGTGGTCGAGGATTCTGTTCTAGGATTGGACTCTACAGTCACCTCCGCACACACCAGAGAGGTGCAACAGTACACGTCTGAGATTGTTGTCATCATCGCTTGCGATGGACGGCTATTATTAGGAACAAGATGATTTTGTTATACAGGGTGTTCAAGATAAAAGTAGCCCAGTCAAGGAAGCCAATCTGGCATTCGTTTATGAGAAGGTTCAATTATGACATAGGTCAAGTGAGCAAGTCTTCTTGTGATGGTGTGTAATTATGGTGCAGGAAGGGCAATGAATAAATGTGACGAACGATCGATCTGGTCAGAAATGGTTTAAATAGTAAATAGACAAAACACAATGCATACCTGGCAACTTTTGATTTGTCAATGGGGCTACTTTTATCTTGAAAACCCTGTAGTATTCTACCAAGCATGTAGAAAAAGGCAGCGAAGGAGGATTAGCAGCTTCATTATATCAAATAGCTTACTGAAAGCCACAGCTATGGAAGCATTGCTTGGCTCGTGAAGGTTTCTTTCAGCTGGTCAACTGGTTTGCTAACTGATTGTTCCTTAAAATAGTGAAACCCTGCACTCAGTGACCTATGCCACAAGTACCTACCCCCATATCCAGATGTTGAAAACACTTTATGCTAGCACACCACAACGCAGACAGACCTGTAAATTCACTGCCATGACCTCAAGTCGAAGGGCAAATTCTCAGATGACTGCTGGATCGGAAAAGCAAAGTAAGTAAAATAGTGAAAACATGAACAAAAGTAACTCTTTTTATGTGTTTTATTACTTTGTATTAACAAACTTGCATATTGTCTTATCCAGTTCATGCAACTGATATGTTGCGATTAGACTTAACAATCCCTGGAGAGCAGTACTACTATGTGAAAGCAAGTAGTCCACAAGATAGACAGTCTTGGCTGGTGGCACTGGGCAGTTCCAAGGCAGCTTTTAGTGAAGCAAGTGTTGTTAAGAAGCATGCAGGTATGGATAAATTTATAACCCTACCTTATCGTTATGTCTCTTCAGAGATGACAAGTTTCAGATGTAAATCTGCTCGTGTATTGCCGAGGCCTGCAAGCGGAGCAAAGAATAGTAACACTGCAACCTACAAGGCATGGTACCATACACAAATAGGGGCCTAATTTCAACAGGGGTTCAACGTTAATCGTTCTTGTCAAAGATCAATTATATATCACAGTAAGAATGATTAAATTGGTTGCACCAAAGAACGAACTGAAGAAGTACGATACAGTATAACTTCAGATGGGGTACTTTGAAGTAGGGCTTTTTCTGTTTATAAAATCTTACAGTTACCCATCTGTATAAATTTGCATCCTGTTGGATAATGTGTGTACACTTTGGTTGAAAATTGGATGTGCCTGTTCTACATGTCATAGAGGCCTAACTGGTGCTCAACATACTCACGTTCTCAAAGCAAACCACACAGATTACAAATGTTAACTTGTTTGACATGAATGAACAGGCACAAACATGTTTGTCTGAGAAGTGTATTACACTTTTCTATATGTCTCAGTCTTAGTTGGTTTTCATTCATCAGAGCTGAGTATATAATACTCATGTTTAACTACTTGCAGATTTCGTGCCAGATGTAATAAAAACCAAGCAGTCGGAGCTGAGACTTTACTGTGATTTGCTTATGCAACAGGTTCACTCTGTAAAACAGATGGCATCTAAATCAGATGGAACATTAGACTCTGAGGTGACTCTATTTTGTTCTTTTTCAATGATATTAAGTTAATTTTTTTTTTAAATATTTTCTTCTAATATGATCTACTGCCATGGACATTTGGGTGTTTATGGCGATGAGAGAGTGGACAAGCTTGCATAAATATCATTGATTGTCTGGGAGTTGAGGATGGATAAGGGGGGACATTCTTCTGTCTCTTTACGACTGCCTGTTAAATGAGGACACTTAAATAGATGTTGAATCCATCCAGCGATTTAAGGAGTTTGGAGTTACCTATTATACAAGTAGAACTGGATGCCTGAGGGGCAAAGTGAGGAGTGTATTTAACCAGCGAGCCACTTGAACCATCGAAGGGTATAGAAGATGTTGGTGAATTTGTCTACCTTGGAAGCAAGATCAGCAAATCAGGAGGTACAGATGAGGACATTAATGTCAGGATTAGGAATGCCTGACAAGCCTTTGCTATCCTGCACCGCCCGAGTGGTTACCGGGCCCAAATTTGGAGTGTAAAGAATAGAACCACTGTTACCTGCCACGCATGTCGTAAGAGGCGACTAAGGAGGTAGGCTGAAATAGGATGCATGTGTCCTAAACGTGTAGAAGTCTATGCGTTTAGGGACCTACCAAACCAATGTGCAACATATACATGTTCTTGGCAAAGATCAAACCTATCACAAAGAGTAATTAAAATTGGTCGTAAAGAACGAATGCAAAGAAGAAGCTATCCTGCAGACAGTGTGGAAGTCCACTGCCATCTCCACGAAAACAAAGCTCAAGATATTCAGCTCAAGTGTGAAATCAATGTTGCTGTATGGCTCGGAAATGTGGCGAGTCACCAAGTTAAATACAAATAAAATTCAGACTGAGATGGTGTGATAGAGTTGCAAACACCGATCTGTGGATAATAACGCGACAGGAACCCATGAGGACCCTGGTCAAGAGGAGAAAATGGCGATGGGTTAGGCATGCCCTATGGAAGACACAGTCGAGTATCACTAGACAAGCACTTGAGTGGAACCCGCAAGGAAAATGAAAAAGTGGACACCCTAAACAGTTCTGGAGATGAAGTCTTCTTGAGGAACTGAAGAGTGCTTGACTATCCTGGGAGACTATAAGAAAACAGCCAGAGACTGAGAAGAGTGGCGAACAACTGTTGAGGTCCTATGCTCCATGAGGAACGGAGAAGTATAAGTCAAGTCACATGAACCATCAGTATTCATATTCTTCTACATCTGTTGGGGAAACTGAGCGCATATAGCTCTGTCTGGAAGGCTATAATGTCGGTTCAGTAAACAATAACCAATTTAATTTTATGTCATGTAAATAAATACTTTCAAATATTGATCTCACCTGAGTGGTTACGGGGCCCAAATTTGGGGTGTAAAGAATAGAATCACTGTTACCTGCCACGCATGTCGTAAGAGGCGACTTAGGAGGTTTGGCTGAAATTGAATGCATGTGTCCGCTAGGGAATGCTAACCCGAAACAAATACTTCAGAAAACGGATGCACCAGGCCGTAAGGCGCACAACATGGTGCAACGACCCCTCACAATGAGAAATGGGATAACATATTCTACGTTTGTCAATCTGCCTCGGAGACTAAGCCACGCAGTAAGAATGTCAGATCTACCATCACGAGGGTGGCCAAAACTTACTGCGGAAGAGGTCGGCACAAACTGGGAAGCAGAAATCATAGGAATTATATCCTGCAGAACTGCCCCCAGTATGCCGACTTGAGAAAAAAAGCGGTGGCCCACTTACACTAGCGTCCAAAACAAACTGTATGGCGCGGATGATAATGTGAGGCAGAAGGCTGCCTTTATTAGAGAATCCAAAATCCCAATCTAATGAGAATGCAGAAGAAGAAGAAAAATATTGATTTGTTGTATTTCTAATCCACAGAAGATGAAAGAGTCGGCATCATTGATTGTTGCAACATGTGACACATTTATTGTGACTCTAGATGACTGCATGAAACTGATATCTAATGCACCAGTTTTTGAATCAGCTCATCATCTTGTACATAATACAGCTTTTCCTGTATCTCATTCCCTGATAGGAGGTCAAAAACAACAGGTAGGTCATGGATGTTTCTTCATCTTCTTCTCTTAACTCCACTCAAAGCATAAGACATCAATAAATTTCCTTCAACAACATCTGTCTTGAGCAAGGCAGCCCAGTTCACTCGAGATCATTCCAGCATCTTCTCTTTCTCTACATACAGTTCATTGCCATGTCTCTCTAGGTATTCCTCTTGCCTTTTTCCACCCGGATTACATTTGAGAGCCACATGTGGGTCAAATCCACTGCATGTAAATTTCTGCCTCTTTTTTGACAACTGAGCAAGTTCTTGTTTTATATTTTGTACTGTGCTGTCAGTGGATTTAGTCTCCAGGACTCATATAGCTCACAGCAAGTCTGTAAGAAAATCCATCTTGCCTGCAGGTACTTGTGGCTTATTCATATGCTGTGCCACCATCAGGATTACTGAGATCTCTGCCCTGTAATGGAATCTATTCATCCAGAGACATCGTTGTGACAACATGTCAGATTCAGAAACAATCAAACAAACAAACATTCGATATTGTATTTATTTCTGTTCATTGTTACTTGTGTTGGTCTTGTCTTATCCACATATGCAGTGAAGCATTGTGGGGGTTTCAGTTTTCTATGTTATGTTATGTTATGCGTTCAACGTCATGGCACATTGGGCATTCCAATTCGTGTTCTGTCATCTGCTGCAGCAGCCATCCCAAAGTCCATTTGCTAACTGTACCCATGAGAAGTTGATTTGTATATCTTCTCTCTCTTCCACGAAGACGACACTGTCTGGCATGTCCAAACTTAACACCTAATTCTCAAACTCGTTCCAGTGTCTGAGACTCGCCCATGTATCCTATGCCAGGTGTGTTGCATCTGTAGTTGTTAGTCTTTGCTGTCACAGGATATCTATTATATTATCTATCCATTGGGTTCTTGGTCTTTCAAGGGCTCTTCATCCAGGTTGCCGGTTGTAATAGACGCTAGATGGTAGTAGATCTGGTTTCATTCTCATTAGATGACTGAAACACTTTATTTATTGTCTTTTAACATGTTGTATACTTGGTGTAATTCCAGCGACATTTCTAATGTTCTCATTTCTCAATCTATCACTTCTTGTAACATTGATAGCTTTTCTTAAACAGTTCATTTCACAAGTTGTGATCTTTCTTTCTTGGGATTTAGTTAGGGACCATGTTTGACATTGATAACAGAGAGTTGGTAGAGAAATGCAATTTATTAGTTGTCGCTTGACTGCCATGTCTGTGTTTGAAGAGTGAGGACAGTTGGTATGTCACTGCATTGGCCTTTTAACATCTACTTGTGTTTTCCAATTATTTTCTTAATGTCATTATACACTAAAATTGGACTATTCTTAGTGTCATCATATGTTCTAAAATGTGAAAACTGTTCTGTTTCATCAGATCTCAAGACCAGTTATTGCGGAACCTTTTGAAAAGTAAGAGAACAGGGTTGTAAAAGTTTTGAAATTGTTATCCTGACATATCTGCAATTATCTGACTTTGCTATTATGTACTTGTGTACACAGTGAGAGATAGAACACACCAACAACCCGTATCAAATATTATAAGGAAACGAAGGTGGAAATATTTAGGTCATGTTCTTAGAGCAGACGAAAAGAGACTAAATCGACAAGTCCTTATGTGGTCACCAATTGGGAAAAGAAAACGTGGAAGACCAAAGACCACTCTTCGAAGAACCATCCAACAAGAAAGTAAACTATTGGGATGTAAAACCATACAAGATCTCCAACTGCTAGCAAAGAACCGTATCACATGGAGATCTAAAACCTCTGCCTATGTGCCGCCTTTGGCTCGAAAGGAATAAACTAACTAACAAACTTGTGTGTTGGTTACAATATCTAATAGTTATTTTAGAAATTGATGCATATTATCAGCTCAACAGGAAAGAGCAATCATAAACTTCAGACTATATACAAACCACAACAAACTGAGTTAAAGATAGGAACCTCTTTATGATTTGATCCATTAGAGTGCAAGTATGTTGTGCTACTAGTCTATAGTGGCACACTTATCATATTTGTTCCTTTTGGTCCAGCGCATCCGATTTCAGTATGCGGTTTGTTCAGGTTAGTGATTAGTGAGGATCATATTCACTGCACTCCTGACAGGTCCATAGAGGCTCCCATCGCCCCCCTTCCCGCCAATCTTTACCAAGGTATATCAACTAATCACACTTGTTCTGTGTTGATTAATCAAATGCAGTATGCTAAAACAACCATCGGGTGGCGATATAGAGAAAAGTGGTCGCAAGACCACCCAAAGATGGGTACTATGGTCTGTCCTGTAGCAAACAAGTTGTCATATTCCACCTCCGTACTGGCCATAACAGACTCAGGTCCCACCTGTACAACAAATTTAAAATTGGCTCAACTAGCCTGTGCCATTGCGAGAAGGCTGATGACGGCAGAGCACCTACTGCAAGACTGCTCATTGCTAGCAAGCCTGAGAAACGAAACCTGACCGGAAAATACCGAGCTAAGTGAGAAGCTGTACGGAGGGAGGGAGGGATTAAAAACAACAGCAGAATTTATGAGGAAATCTGGTACATCAGTCTAAGCGGTGATCGGGAGAGAGAGAAATGCAGTATTTTGAAGTTTCCTATTTTACTCTCATCTCCTTCACTCTACTTAGGGATGCAGATTTATCAATGTTTTCTAAAGTCATCTATACAACCTGTTTCTCTTATGACATTGATGGTATCTGCATTATCTATTGACTTTCCTTCCTCGACCACTGCTACATCAACCAGATGATCTGCACGCTCATTGCTGTGTACTCCTACATGCCATAGTACAAAAATAAAGGTTAAGTGGGTCATTGGGATGGGTTCAATGTGACAAGCTATTTCTGCCATATGCATCCAGCCTGAATTTTCTTTAGCATATTCATTGAGTCACTTAGAATGCATGTATGTGAAAATTACTGTGTATTCAACCACTTTAGAGCTATGGTTATCCTTTAACTCTTAGTGGACCAGGGCAAAAGCCATGTTTTTACAAGCCATTTTTTTTTAGAATTAAAATGCCCATTAGTGTTGCTCCTGGTAAAAAGGCGTCCAAACCAAAGCCACATAGTGTGGCGTTTGGTCAACAAAGAGTTAACGTCCATTTTGAGGCTGCTCGTGAGCTACAGCAAAGTCACCGCTGTCCTCCTTGACAGTTTTGCATCTCAAGCTCGCAGTAAATGTCCATCTACTCTGCTTGTCTCGAATCACTAAGCCATCAGGTTAACAAGAGCATCACCATCCTGTTTGTATTCATCCACCATCATAGCAAATATAACAACATATTGTTTGCTGATCCTCTTAATTTGTGTTCTATTTAACTCCAGAATATTTTCTTCAACTCTCAATTTATTGATGTTTCATAGGTTCTTTCCATGAGTTCTTCATCAGTAACTTTGTCATGTTCTTTCTGCCTTTCCTTTCTGCATGTGCTCCCATTTGTGAGAAAAAAATTATGTTGATGCTGCGTGTAATACCGTTTTTAAGGGCATTGTAGGACAGGGGGGAACATGAGCCTGTGGAATTTAATCGCTGCTAAAGTGTTCAGGTTAGGATTTTTCTTTATGCCCGACATTAAAAACTTCTTGACTTTACAAGGGATTGAACCAGGGTCTCCCAAATGGGAGTCAGCACTTTGATCCATTGTGCTAGATGCTCCACTCCCATTTGTGAAAGTCTATATTTGTGGGACTGGCTTGTGGATTATACAGGGTGTTCAAAATAATTGCAGCCAGTGAATGGAGCTAATCCGGCATATATGTATGGAAATGGGAAGGTTCAGTTATGACATAGTATAGGTCAAGGTTGTGTGACGTGTGTAATTGTAAGTGCGGGAAGGGGCGATGAACAAATGTGA
The DNA here is from genome assembly GCA_020796225.1 of Arion vulgaris. Lineage (NCBI taxonomy): Eukaryota > Metazoa > Mollusca > Gastropoda > Stylommatophora > Arionidae > Arion > Arion vulgaris. Next base: position 21,126,144 of record CM036764.1, read on the forward strand.
CGTAGGATGAGCTAGTCAGAACTGATTTAAATAGTAAATAAACACAACTCAATTTGTACCTGGCAACTTTCCAATTGTCAATGGGGCTGCAATTATCTTGAACACCCTGTATAATATACACACGCACACAATCTTCATGTAAATCAGTTGTATACAACTTTACTTTATGTCTAAAATCATTGAAATTATTTGATCGTTGTCTTGTTTCAGGCCAGCAAGGCACAGACCCTCATCTGTTCATTTTTCAGATAGCATACAAGTCCACACTTCATCATCTCAGCATTCACTTAATGGAGGTTTAAGTCCAAAACTTCAGCAATCTCCCACAGTTCATCATCCTGCGTTATCACATTCACCTGTTCTTCAGGAGGCTATGCTGTCAGTCAGTGTTACACCTTCTCCTTTACCATCCGCTCCTTCATCTCCTGCACCAGCAACAGTAGCGTCCTTGCTAATATCGAATGGTGTCCAATCTCAGCTTTCTGAGAGCAATGGGAGTTTGTCCAAGAAGATACAAGAGCTTGTCAGCCCAGCAGTGTTGTTGTCATCTTCAGATTTACAAAACATTGATGTCTGTAAGGATGATGTGGATGAAAGTATAGCAACCTTTTTCTCAGCAATGCCTACTAGGTTTGTATCCTTGAGCCTACAGTATCTAAAGAAACCAAACTTTACTTTCTTAGATAACTAAAATATACCTTCTATCTTTCATATTTTATTTTGTTAGTCCTATTTTAAATATTTGTTATCTTCTTCTTCTTTGCGATTGTTCTTTACAACCAATTTTAATCACTCTTTGTGATATGTTTGATCTTTGCCAAGAACGTGTATACGTTGCACATTGGTTTGGTAAAAAGTAAAAGTAAGGAACCCTTTCATACCTTGTGGTATATAGGTCAATACAGTGTTAGGCCTGTATTTTCATTGACCGTCGGCACACAATGGGTGATGTGGTCAGCATCACGCCGGCCGCCTTTACTTTCCCAGATCATGTCCGGTACCCAGTTGAGGCTAGGTCGACCTGAGAGCCGTCGTGGTCGGGAAAATTCCACGCACATTGTGGGAGCTGAACCCAGACCACCAGCCTTGCGAGGCGAGTTCACTAACAACTACGCTACAGCGGCTCTCACATTGGTTTGGTAGGCCCCTAAAATATTTGTTATTATTTTGTTGCTTTTAGTGGGATTTGGTTGGTTTTTTTTTTTAAACCGATCCAGAAGATTTCAGCTCTTTGGCTCGGTGCCATGGACATCTTAACCCTTCGGTTCGGTGCCACGAACACCGTTAATCTGGTGAACCTGTGGCTTTTCTGCCAGCTCGCAGAATTAAACCCGCGCTCACAGGGAGCTTGTCACCCATAGTCCAACGCGCTAAGAACACGCTGGGCGGGCAGGCAGTGGGATATGTTTAAACATGAAAAGAAAGCCACAACATTAGTTATGTTGACTGCCACATGAACTATTTATAAATATCCTAATTATCCGTACTAGTTTTTTTAATTGGTGTTGTCATTTGATTGTCTTTCAGCTTTGCTGATGTTGATACAAGCCAAGAAGATTGTATACTTGTTGTTTCATTTCTCGACGCCTGTAAAAATTTGGTGCCAATATTTGGTAGGATTATCTTTGATCCCAGAATTTTTTGTTAAAATGCAATTAGTTTATGATTATTGGAGAATTATATATGTAGAGGTAAACTATACATTGGAACCTGCTAGGAAAACCAAAAAGAGGACAACCTAAACAGACTAGGATGAGGAGTAAGGGATGCTCAACTATCCTGGGAGGCCATAAAGAAAAAGCCAGAGACTGGGAAGAGTGGCAAACAACTGTTGAGGCCCTATGCTCCATGAGGAGCGGAGAGGAATAAGTCAAGTAAGTCAAACTATACATTAAGAATGCAGAAGACCAGACACCCACATGTTGTTTTGAAATGGAATCAGGGAGGCAAGAGAGGTAGGGGGCTACCTAGAGAGACGGAAGTTGTAGACATGAGAAAGAGACGAGGCTGGAAGGAACTAAGCTGGCTTGCTCAAGACAGATCTGGTTTGAGGAAATTTGTTAATGCCTTATGCTTCAAGTAGAGTTGACAAGAAGAAGAAAAAACTTATGCCCTTCTACTTTTCATCCAGATATATTGTTTTGAAATCGAAATCCATTACTTTATTAATTTAGGTTCAGTGTGCCGAGCGGTTACCGGGCCCACATTTGGGGTGTAAAGAATAGAACCACTGTTACCTGCCTGCATGTCATAAGAGGTGAGTAAGGAGGTCGGACCGTGGGGCTTGCTTCCCCACCGTAAAAACACTAGATGGCCACAGAGAGGAGAGCGAACCGAGTAAACGCTGGCTGAAACCAGACACATCGCCTAAGGATAAGCACCGGAGCTCCAAATGGTGCTGAAGATGTGACGTAGAGCACACCAATCGCCCGGTTACCGGGACCCAAATTTGGGGTGTAAAGAATAGAACCACTGTTACATGTCGTAAGAGGCGACTAAAGAGATTTGGCTGAAATCGGATGCACATGTCCTAAACTTGTAGAAATCTATGCGTTAAGGGGCCTACCAAACCAATGTGCAACTATACACGTTCTTGGCAAAGATCAAACATATCACAAAAAGTGATTAAAATTGGTCGTAAAGAACAACTGCAAAGAAGAAGAAGAGCACACCAATGCTAAGGCTGCATGAATCAGATTTCCACATGAATAGAATTTGTAGGGAGATCTGGTACATCGGTCTGGCGGTGATCAGCGCTGGAGATTCAGTGTTTTCTTAAATTATTTAAATCAGAGAGAGATAACTCACATCTAGTGGGTCATGTAAAAATGACTTCATTGCACTAGCTTTCCCCATATGGTTCCGTACCTGTCTGTAGAAATAGAACACTGTCTGCCGAGAGTGTTGCACAAAGCATGAATTCCGTAGCTCTAGCAACACTTCTAGGGATCTCATGAAAATATTGCAAATTTGACTCAGTTCGATTCAAACCCCAACCTTCAGAATGACGGGACAAATGTCTTAACCACTTTGCCATTGAGACCCCCAGAAGAAGATGTAAAAAGACACTGAACAAGAGTGTATTAAATATGATAGCTATTTCTGTCGTCGTAGATGTGTCAACAGATATGACAGAGACTACACATTTAGTTATCTATAATCTGGGTACTGACAAATACTTTATTGTCATGTAGGACATGTTAGCATTACAACCATTCTTATTCTTCTTCTAATGCTCCATATCGGCCGCTTGTTAACCACTCTTTGGGATTTGTATGTGATCCGATCCTAAGAGCGATTGTACATTGTACCAGTTAGTTGCCTACAAGTAGGCCAGTATATCTGATTTCTGCAACGCTTTTTATTTGCTAGGGTATCTTCTCTAGGCCCTTACCTCAGTCCCTCTTAGGTTACTATTCTTTTCTTCCCTTGCGGGCTCTGGCAACACATGGGCGACAACCATTCAAAGGCATCATTGTATACCAGAACATTTTCAAAGCACTGAAGATTGTAAAGGTTTTAGATTAAGTTGGACAAGCGTTGTGGAGTGCCGACAAAGGAGCACCAGCTACAATCTGTTGAAATTCAGACCTGGTTAGCAGAATTAAACTTCTCAGTCTTGGACAACGGTATCTGGTTGAGGCAAATCTGTTCTCATCTCTGATCAACAGCAGAGATGTCCACCTATGCAATAGTCATGGTAGCTCGAAACTAAGTTTGCTGCACATGTGTGTTACCCACACTTAAGACAGAAAAGTTCAGTTGAGAGTTTCCCTTTTCTCAAGATGCAACCATAAAGGCTTTTCTAAACTCATGTATTATAGAGGACAAAGGGGAAGATAGCAAGGAAGAAAACTAGCTGCATTACATCTAAATTGATTGATTGGACCATCATCATTGCACTTTGGTGAGTAACCATGTGTGCTCTAATCTCCTTCTTTCAAAGGACGATCTCAGCGGCAGTGCACAATCTCCATAGCACATCAAGGATCCTCAATGTAATTGTGAAGATAAATGTTAAAGGAATTTTACCAGGGCAGCAGCTTTTCCACCTACTCTTATCAATTTTCATTTGCAAAGTGTTTTTTTGCATGCTTATCTTGAACTTGGGATCTACATTTTACCTTCCATCTCCTATAAAACTAGAAGCATGATCTCACCTACTACACTGAGATCAAGCTTCTCTGGAAAAATATTGTGCTCGCTTCACGCAGGGAACCTTTTAGCCTTAAGCGAGCACCTTTAGAACTGTGAGGTTTCTAAGACTTCACACCCCTCCGACATTATATGCTGTGTGAGTACCCTTTATCTGACCTCTATTTCATCTGCCCCGTAAGATCTTGAAACAGAATTGCCTTGTAATGCTGGTCTATGCAGTGTCTACTATTCACCTCCCATTATCTGTTTTTGTTTGGATTTTTTCCCCCAGATAAATTAGGCAGTTCTGCTCTTACACCTGTTAAAATGGATTTTTGTGGCAATATAAAGGTAAGTGTATAACCATCATTGTCAACTGTCATACTATGTTGTTTGGGATATATCTTCACTTCCTAATAGATCATGGTCTTCTCTGTTGATAAATGTCTACTCTGTTGCTAATGCTCTGTTCCTGAGTCTTCCTTTATTGCTGATGGTATTCGCTGTCGCTCTACTGTTGCTAAATGTCTACTCTGTTGCTAATGGTCTTATCTGTTGCTAAATGTCTACTCTGTTGCTAAATGTCTACTCTGTTGCTAAATGTCTACTCTGTTGCTAAATGTCTACTCTGTTGCTAAATGTCTACTCTGTTGCTAAATGTCTACTCTGTTGCTAAAGGTCTTCTCTATTCCTGAGTTTTCCTTTATTGCTGACCATCTTCTTTGTAAGCTATTCGACAATCCAGTATCGTTTTTCATAATTCTATTGTTTTAAAGTTTTCTTTTGTTTACATTGTATTCTAATTTTTCTCATAGGAAATCATATTTCTAATGAAAATGAACTATTTTCCTTTGAAAGCTGCAATGATTTCATTTGTTAAAAGATTAAAAATTACTGGAAAAAAAAGAAATGAATATAACATTTCTTATTTATCACATTTAACAGAAAATTGAACAAAAGTACAAGATCAATCCAGAACAGTTCCTGACCCTGCAATCTATGGTGTTGAATGAGGTTGAGAACAATCAACACACACATTCAGATTCTGCAACGTCAGCTTTGTTATGGCTCAAACGGTAAGAATTCAAGTTGTAGGTTAGTGGACAGTATAGTACCAAGTTTATTATCTATATTTACTCCTTCAGATTGGTCTCCACGCTGTGTTCTGCATCCAGAAGAGTTGGAGTCAACTAGTCTGTCTTAGGCGGGCAAAAGGGAAAATTAATAGCCTGCTGATGACTCATAGAACACACAATCCCACCTAACCTTTCAGTGGGGAAGACCGGTAAAATTTGCTAGGTCCGAGGTTAATGGGGCTTCTGGTTTCCTAGGGATGGACTCTCCTAGGACATGCTTTCTTTTTGTTTGCGACTTAGGGAGGCGAACCTGAATAAAAAGCATGCAGAAATGGGATATATTGACCTACAGGTCTGTAGACATATAACTAGCACAATGAACTCATGATCGAAGGCACAAATCACATAAAGACCGCAACGAGTGGTTTAACAAGCGGTTTGATGTCAAGCAAACAAAGAATTTTTCGTAACTCTAATTCTGGTGTTGACATAGCTTAGAGAAGTCAACTGAATTTGTACTAAAATGGAAAGTGTTCAATTTCCTGTACAGTCAATTCTTCAGTCTCCCAGTTTGATTGATTGCACAGACTTTAAAAAGGTTTGAAAAAAATTAGGAATTTTGGCCAAATCTACTGTTTAAGTGCTCTTTCATTGATACTTTCAGCAATCTAAAAGAGACTGTGCACCTATGGGGGCCATCTTTGTACTTAGCTGATGATGCTGTTTAGTTTTTTTACATATTTTTAAAATCCTAATTGATTATTATTCCAGTCATACAACTGTCAATCATTGTCAATTCTTGAAATGAAACTGTTTTTCAGGAGTCTGGAATTTATAGCAGAGTTTTTGAAAGAGTGTTGCTCTGGTTGTATGGACATGGGTGTGTGTGCTGGCAATGCATACTGCTGACTCTCAAGAATTATCATGGATGGGTGGTCAGGGGAATTTTCTCGGTAAGAATTGTCTTCTAATCTTTTCCTTAGATATACCACGTCTTTTTGGGTTAGAATGTTCATATGTTTGTTGCATCAAGTTTCAATCTGTTATCTTGTTTCTTACTGTAGAAACCAAGATTTACTGTCTTATTTCTTGAAAACAATTATCTTTAGTGTAGTCAATTATAATAAACCATTTAGCTCCCTGTGGGGCACATGTCTCAGCAAACATTCACTATTCATTTCTATTCTCTGATTTACTTTCCAGATAATTTCATTAATGTAGTCAATTGTTCAAGTTTTAATTTTGTGAATATTTTTTTTAAATTTTTCTTTGCCCACTATGAATTCAGGTGTAGACTTTGAGGGCTAAATATAGCACCTCTACTGATTTTTATAGGATTACTAGTTTTTCTTATGATTAGTTGCCATTCAGGTGAGCCTTAATTTGGCTTCTGAGGTACTTGTAATTTAGATGACCAAGTAAAGGATAAGGAAACCTGGAATCCAATTGCATACTATATGTGCATCGAAACTTAGTTTGAACCAAATTGACATTGGAATGAGCATGGTATGTAGTAACTAGCAAAGTGGGTTATTGACTTCATTATCAATACCACTGTGAGAATGTTCTGTTTATAATTTTCTAAATTATCTATAATATTTTGTGTTGTAAGGATAGCTAAACGGTTGAACCTATCACTTGAAAAAAAGATCAATGTGTAATCAACGGAGTGTATTGTTTTTGTTCCTGTTGTCATTTTTTATCTGTTTGTTTTGTTTCATCATCATCATCAAATAGCTTGTCCTGAGCAGAATTTTGTCACCTTAACAGTCCTTCCGCATTTTTCCCTCTCATAGGCAAGATGTCCTGCCTCTGTCATGCTCAAACCATCAGTTACATACTGAAGCCACCTTCTCAGTGGTCTTCCTTTTCTCCACTTTGCTGGGATGCCTCCTTCCATGATGGTCTTCTCCAGTCTTTCATGTCTCTTCATATGTCCAAAATACTTTGTCTTATTCTTATTTGTAGCATCATCCAGTTTTCTTTGATTTTTAGTTCTTTCTGGATATGTTGTGTTTACATATGTATATTATTTAATACTAAAACATTTGCAACATTTTAAAACTCTTGTTAAGTATACACAATAAACGAAAGGTTCAAGAAGACCATCATAGAAGAAGGCATCCGACAAAGAGAAGAGGAAGACCACGGAGAAGATAGATTCAAGATGTAACTGGTGGTTTGAGCATGACAGCTGCAGAGGCGGGAAATCTGGCCTATGAGAGAAATTCCAAAGGACTGTTAGGGTGACAAAGTTCTGTTTAGGAAAAGCTACTTGATGATGATGATAAACAATTAACATAGATATCCGCCCGTGGGGTTTCCAGGCCTTCAAGGGAAGCAAAGAATAGTATCACTGCAACCTACAGTGCATGTTGTAAGAGGTGACTGATGTATAGGTCCTAGGGATGCTACCGTAGTAAATAATATGCAGCACAGAATTTGGATGTGCTGGCCAACTTGTAGGCGCATAACTGGCATAATGTACAATCGCTCTCAGGCTCAGATCACATACAAATCACACAGAGTGGTTGACAAGTGGTCGATAAGGAGCGTTCGAAGAAGAAGAAACAGATATTGACCTAACTCAATCTGACCAAGATGGGGTTTGTCAGCAGAAAGTGTAATAGAGACTGCAGACAAGACTTTGAACAACTACTGAACAGATGTAGACTGCCATGGCTTGATCACAAATTTTTTTAAAAATTACTGTATACTCAAGAAAATTGTGGATAGTAAATTCTAGCTAAAGAGAAAAATTTGGCATCAGAGGGCCACCTTCATTGTGCACAGTTATCAGGACATCAGGGCACAAACTACCAGAAACATCTTTTGATGATGGTTTAGTTACCTTACTTTATTATTCAAACATTTTAAAAACAAGAGCCTAAAGCTGAAGGGTTCGTATGCGTTCCCATTGCTACCCTCTCTGCAGAAATCGCATGCCATATGTCGAGAGTAATGCACTTAGCTCCGCAGCAGTCCTAGGAATCTCTGGAGAAATGCACATGCGAACAGAAGGCGCGTCCGGATCCGAATCCACAATCTTCGGAACACAAGGGCAACATAGTGTCTAAGAAATGTAAAAAACTATATTGGAGGGGACAATTGAAGATGGAGAGCAAGGAGATGTAAGTTAGAGGACAAAGGAAAACAGTAATTTAAATGGACAGACAGCATCAATAAGTGGACAGACAGCATCAATAAGTGGACAGACAGCATCAATAAGTGGACAGACAGCAACCTGTCAGAGAGAAGCATAAGAGCAAGGATTAGAATCGCTGCTGGAAATCCAGTGCAGCCAAAACTTTGATGTGAAAATGTGACACGCTGGTGATGATGACTTATTCCTGTAAAATGAGTCTTTATTTCTGGCTTATTGACCTAAAATCTTTGTTTACCATGTATTCCAAATCAGGTTGCAGTGAGAGCTCTTCCTTACAGGGAAACATTTATCAACCATTTATCTGTAGGTGACACTACAGATATTGACACTTCAAGCAATCATTTTGAGGAAGCTTTGTTATTACATATTAAGATTTTTCTTCTTCACTTATGTCGAGTTATTGATGTGATTAGTAATTTTACATTGGTCATTCTCTTGATTCATCTGACAGAGTGTGATTCAGTAACAGCCTTCTAATAGAGATATTACAAACGTACAGATGTGACAATAATTCTCATTAGTTAGTTCCACTGGATTTTGTTGTGGAAGGAGATATTTACATTTTGTACAGAGCACATGAAGGTTTGATTGTGTCTGATGTGTGATACACAGCTCAGAGCTAACTCTTGGTATACCCACTGAGGACTGTGCATCTTTAGAGACCATCATTAAAAGATGAAGATTGAGGGGGATTGGACTATATGTCGTATGCCAGTAGGGGCATAGGCTAGGACAGCTCTCAGATGAACAACAGATTGGAAGATTAGGCCTGGACATCCAAAGGAAACATGGAGAAGAACTGTGGAGAGAGAGTTGAAGGAGTGTGGCCTGACGTTGGAGAGGGTTGGTAGAAATATAGCAGAACGGCAACAGTGGAAGTCTCTTGTGGCAGCCTTATGTGTCAATCGGGACACAATGAGGATATAAATAGATAGATATCCACTGAAAAACCATGTTTTTATGCACCAAGTTTTCACAATATATTTAGAGGTATGTCTACCAGTAATAATTTACTCATGTTTTCTTCATTTGTAGTACTAAGATAATGTTTTATATAGCAAAACGTGCATCCAGACTGCCCGTCATGGAGTTTGAACCTGGTACACTTAGGTTGTGACCGAGCTCACTACCGCTTATGCTGCAGATGCTCACAGTCTATACATATAGTTGTAAAATGTATGTGGTTACAAAATAAGCGCAACATATTTAAAAATGCATACAAACAACTCTATATGTTTAAACAAATGTGTTGTGCACTCACTATAACAGTTACAGCAAACCACCAAACTGAAGTCCATCACACAAGTTTCATTTCAAAGATTATCCAATTATAGATAATCTAGGAATGTTTCAATTTTTTCTGATCACAAATAAAGTTTTCATGTCAATTTTAAGAAATTGATCTTGATACTTGGAATATTTATACACTGAGCAACACAAGGATATTGAAAGTAATAGACATCATAGAAAGCTCGTTATTGGTTATTGGTTACTAAACTGACGTCATTGCACTCGGGCAAACCCATAGGTGCTCAGTCTCCCCAACAGATATCGAAGAGTATGCATACTGATGGTTCCTGTGGCTCGCTGATTAAACACACCTCTCACTCTGCCTCTCATGCATCCAGTTCGACTTGAACAAAGGGTAATTCCAAACTGCTTAAATCGCTTGATCAATTCAACATCGATTTTAGTGTCCTCATCCAACAGAGAGTCTCGAAGAGACCAAGAATATCCCCTTATCCATCTTCAACTCCCCAACAATCAATGCTGTTGATGCAAGCCTGTCCGCTCTCTCATTACCGTAAACACCCGCATGCCCAGGACAGTATATCCACGTAAGCCGCTGGAGGTTAGAAACTTCTATAGACAACATCCACTCATACCGAAACCTGCCCTTCTGGATCTTGTGAAGCATCGACTGAGAGTCAGATACAACAACTGCCCCAGTAAATGAAGTCCCAGAAATCCAATGGAGGGCAGCAGTAACGCCTCAACCTCCATCCTCATACTAGAAGTAGTTGTCCTGTATGCCCCACTTCGCTCTGCAACAACCCTACCATGCGCATTAGCCAAGAAACCCCAGCCGGATTTCTCACCACGTTGAACCGACCCATCGGTATATACAACAACATCATCATCCCTTGCATTATCATAGAAAGCTCACCACGTGGGAAATGAAATGCTTGAGGAAGGCAGGCGGGTCACCAGAAAAGATAAGACTACGAAATGAGGACATCGGTAGCAGGGTGTGCATAACTTGATGCACAGAATACATTGAAAGACAACAAATGCAGTGGTTTAGACATTTAATGAGAATGGAATACAACCAACCGTCAATAACAGCATACAATAAAAAGAGATCAGTTACTAGAGCCAAGGGAAGACCAAGAAAAAGATGGGTAGAAAATATCAAAACCACACTAAATAAACATGGATGTAACACAACACGGGTGGCTCATCTGGCCATGGAACACAAATTAAAGCTCCCACCCCTACGCTTAATGACAATTAATGGACAACCAATTCCATCATCCACCTGGGGATAGACAATAGACAGTTTACATACGTTCAATCCACTTGCAGAACACATTCAATCCACTTGCAACATTCAATACTTGCAAATTCAATCCACATATAAAATACATTCAATCCACAAATAGAATACAGTCAATCCACATAAAATACATCATCTCACATATGGAATACATTCAATCAGTATGAAATACATTCAATCACATCGGATTCATTATTCACCTACAAAATCCATTCAATCATTCAGATCTATGATGACAATTACTGCTCTGTAATTTTGTGTGTATGTTTACCAAGAACTTATACAATTACTTATTTCTTATACGTAAGTGATGCTTTATTCATAAATTTGAGCAGTTGAATCTTGTCATTGCTTGAAAAATATCAAAATCCGAAGGAAGATAGATTTGCAAAGTAGAACAATAGGCTATATTGACATTTCAATGAAAATACTTTCATCAAACAAAGAATACAAGATATACAGTAAACAACAATAGCACAGATTAAAAAACAGCACTTAGAATACTAATGTTTGTAGATAACTTTGATTCTTTACAATAATAACATATAGTGATTAAAGTGCATAAATTTGATCTCAATATATATATTTAAGAATAATAATAATAATTCCGTTCGTACCGTTATACATTACATAGGGCCTGCAAGCAATTTCTCCATACTGCTCTATCCTAGGCAACTCGCTCAATCTCCTCCATGGAACCGAGACCAATATTTCTTGCCTCTCTCAGCAAAGTTCGTTTCATGGTCTTCTTAGGTCGTCCTCTCTTGAACCCTTTGCATCCCACTTCAATGCCTGCTTTGATATTCGTTGATCATTTCTTAAGGTATGTCCAACATATCTCCATCTTCTCTTTCTTATAACAGTTGTCACTGGTGGTTGACCAGACATGTCTCTGATTTCATCACTTCTGAATTCATCCCATTTTATATTCATTATTTTATATATATATATTTACAAATTGTAAATTTGTTACTGTGATTTAAAAAAATAAATAAATGAATTATATCTCATGAGGGAGAGAGACCATACTTGAGAGATATATTGTGTCACTGAAGTTGAGAGATACATTATGTAATTAAAGTTGAGAGATACATTATGTAATTGAAGTTGAGAGATACATTATGTAATTAAAGTTGAGAGATACATTGTGTAATTAAAGTTGAGAGATACATTGTGTAATTAAAGTTGAGAGATACATTGTGTAATTAAAGTTGAGAGATACATTATGTAATTGAAGTTGAGAGATACATTATGTAAGTGAAGTTGAGAGATATATTATGTTATTGAAATTGAGAGATACATTATGTAAGTGAAGTTGAGAGATGATCTTCTTCAGCAATCTAGGTTATGCACTTAGTTTACTGTGGACCACAAACTATGCAGTCAGCTTTAGGTCTGTCAGGTTTCCCCAAAACTTAATTTTTAGCTTGACTGGGCGCGGCCATGTGTTGTTTCTCAGCTCCCCCAGGAGAGGACAGTCTTGCAGGACATGATCCGGTGTCTGTTCCGCCGCCAACACTGGCAGAGAGTTGTTTGACTTATTCCTAGTCTATGTAAGTGTCTGCAGTGTCCAGTATGTAGGTGAAATCTAATGACCTGATCTGTTCTTTGAGGAAGTCCTTTCCATAATCATATCCAGTGTTTGTCTTCCAGGCAGTGAGAGTGCTGATGTCTTAGCTAAGGAGGGCAGTGCCAAAGAGCAAATTTACCAACCCTTGTCTTTTCAAGAGGTCAAAACCTCATACAGAGAAAATCTGCAGTAGACTGGAAGACAAACACTGGATATGATTATGGAAAAGACTCCTCAAAGACCTAAGCAGAACAGACCAGGTCATTATATTTCGAGGCAGCCACGGACACTGCAGACTCAACAAACACTTATACAGACTAGGAATAAGTCAAACAGCTCTCTGCCAGTGTCAGCAGGCAGAACAGACACCAGAGCATATCCTGCAAGACTGTCCTCTTCTGTGTGAGCTGAGAAGCAACATGTGGCCACACCCAATCGACCTGAAAACTAAGCTTTGGGAAACCTGACAGACCTGAAGCTGTCTGCCCAGTTTGTGGTCCACAGTAAATTAGCGCATGACCAGAGATCGTTTAAGAAGAAGAAGTCTTCAGTTACTGCAGATTTTCTGCATGAGGTTTTGTCCACTTGAAAAGTCAGTGGTTGGAACTTGCTCTTGTCACTGTCTTCCTTAGCCAAGACACCGAGAGATGATCGATATGTTTCATTTTTACTAAGCATTCATCTCTTTATGTTACAGTTCATTATCTGTAAGTTATTCTGGTCTGGTAAGTGTTGTGAGTTCAAACCCTTATTCTGAAAAGGTATCAGAAAGAGTCATAACTTAAATAAACTGTAAGCCCTTCAGCATCTCTGAATAGCAAGTAGATTAAGGTAGAGAACATGTGTTTGATGAAGTAATTATCTCTGTTGACAAGATTATTATATGATGCACTGTTTCAGATATTGTCTTCAGAATCATGTCTGTATATTTTTTTAATTACACATTGATGCTATTTCATATGTGTTGGGGAAGATGTACTTTAATGTGGGAATTTGGTTTCTATATGTTGGGGAGTAGTGAACGCAAAGTGGGATTTAGTTACATTTGTGTTGTACATTTAGTACAATGTGGGATATAACTTCATATGTGATGGGGAAGATTTAATACATAGTGTGACTGAGTTTTCTATGTGATTTGAAAGTAAGAGTAGTACAGTGTTTGTTCTCTGGATTCAGACAATGATTTTTAGGAGTTATATTCCTGGTACAGATGATTTCCTAGTATATCCAGCTGAAATTGTACCTGAACTTTTGAGTTTGAGGAATAATTAAGATTCACTGTAAAAGTTAGTGTGTAAATGCTATATGGCCCAGAAACATGGACAACTCAAATCATGAGAGGAAACTTGACATCTTTCACCTTTCATGTGTCTGCAAGATTATGAACATTAGGTGGTGTGACAAGTGTCTATTTGTTTTTCGAAGCTCTTAATACCTGTACCCTGTATATTCGTTACTTCCATTGCTTCCTCTGGGGTTCTTGAAAAAAACTCCTTGTGCTCATGTGACAAGATAACCAACTCTGAAGTACTGCATCATGCAAACTTGCCTTCCATCATGGACATGCTCAGCAGTAGAAGACTTAAGATATTTAGGGCATAAGAACAGAATGGACAATAGTCGCATATCCCAATAGGTGTTGTCACAGAACTCGGCATGACCAGCAGGCAGTTTGGTGGTGGGGGATGAACACAGTGAACCCTACTTTAGTTTCTATGTCATTAGACAGGACAGAAAACTTCCATATCCTGTAGTGTTATGACAGTTCAATTATAGCTTTTGTTTGGGTGGGCAGGAAATCCACAGACAACCCAGCTCTTCAGTGCAGCATCCCTCCCATGTGTTGCCGGGGCTCTCAAGGGGAGAGGAGAATAGTAACACTGCAACCTACAAGAAATGTCATAAGTGGCGATTGAGGTAGGGAAGCTACCCTAGTAAATCAAAAGCGATGCAGAAATTGGATGTGCTGGCCTACTTGTATGCACATAACTGACACAACATACAATCACTTTTAGGCTTGGATGGCGTCTGTGGCCTAGGGGTTAGTGACTCGGTCTGTTAACCCCGACGTTCTGAGTTCTAATCATGCTACGGACAGTTTCGTTGCAAATTGTTCGCGTGATTTTAACAAAAGAACATGACACCACCCGCTCAGAAAGCAATGGCAAACTACTGAACGTAATAATGCCTAGAAAATCACAAACAGCGTTAAAGCTGGGGTTGATTCGCAAAGTCCTGTAAAGGATATGCAATTAACTTTTAACATACAAATAACAGAGTGGTTAACAAGTGTTTGATATGGAGCCTTCAAAGAAGTGCTACGTACAACATAACTACATACCATTAGGCCGAAGGGCAAGAGAGCCCATGTGGATCAGCGAAGCAGAAGAAAAAAAACATGGTGAGAGATAGAAATTGTTATAGACATTACAGCCAATATTTAGATGAAGATATAGCATCTAATCTATGTAGATTAATGTTTGTGTAATTTATTCAATTTTTATACATATTTTTACTTTCCGTAGATGAGACAAATGATCGCTTGTGAACTTTTTACAATCTTTTCATTTAGCCATACTAGACAGTCATTTTAAACATATTTAAATGATTAAATTTTATATTTTTAAAATATCTTTGGAGTTTGTGAATATTATTATGTGTGTGTAGATGTATTTTATTTATGTTTAATATATATATAAAATCTCCATTTATTATGTGTGTAGATGTATTTTCTTTATGTTTAATATATGTCAAATCTCCCTTTATTATGTGTGGGTAGATTGTATTTTCTTTATGTTTAATATATGTCAAATCTCCCTTTATTATGTGTGGGTAGATGTATTTTCTTTATATTTAATATATGTCAAATCTCCCTTTATTATGTGTGGGTAGATGTATTTTCTTTATATTTAATATATGTCAAATCTCCCTTTATTATGTGTGGGTAGATTGTATTTTCTTTATGTTTAATATATGTCAAATCTCCCTTTATTATTTGTGTCTTTCCAATTGTTTGTCATTTCTTATTTTCCAGTACTGTAATTTGATGTTTGTATATTCCTAGCAAATGAAAACTTGCCTTCCATCATGGCATGCTCAGCAATAGAAGACTAAGATGGTCAGGGCATGTGAAAAGAATGGACAATTGCCACAAACCAAAACGAATGTTGTTCTATGAACTTTCGGAGGGGAAGAGGCAATAAGGCAGACCACTTTTCAGATATAAGGATGTCTGCAAGGCTTCAATAAAGATCTTTTCTATAGGTCCCAGCTAATGGGAAAACTAGCTGATCACAGAGTTGTGTGGAAAGCGACATTTTCTTGCGGAATCCACTCAAATGCTTGATATTAACCAAGAATTTTAAATAAAATGGAACGTATTCAAACGAGTGATATGCTGGAATCCAAAGAAGAAGAATGAACCAACAAAGAACCGGTGTTGTTAGTCGCCATATACTGAGTAAGAGACCGGAGTACTTACGGACTAATTGGTTCAATGTGTAGTGATGATGATTTGTCAACTAGACTAAACTTTCTTCCTGCTTCAGAATTTGTTGATATTCTATTATGCAGGCACCTTGAGTGGTGTTACTGTGTCAGATTCAATACATGATTCTTGACACAAGGAGGTGATGTCAATGTTGACACTTTTTATAGTTATTTTACATAGTTCATAAGTACGGTTCCAACTTCACTGCAACGGGTCACCCCATAATTGCTCCGTTCCTGTACCAATGAAAATCGCATGAAATGCTAACAACTGTGAAATGTTTCCTGTGTGAACTAATTCCAGAATGAAACAGCCACGTACCACCACAAAAAGCAACCTGCTCCGCATAAAATGCACATGGTTGTCGCTAATGTAGCAACACAAAACTGTTCATCACTTGAATTGCAATTCTTGTCGAAGGAACATCAATCATGACAAAATCCAGCTTTCTGCACTCGCAATATGACTGCATACGGCAGATTGAGCTTGTTAGTCATAACCACTGTCCGCCATTTTCTGAATACACACTAACACACAACAAACGCACGGTTGACACAGCAAAAGCATTCCATGTAACATTCACAGCGTTGCTCAAGCACTAACTCAGTAGCTCGGCAAATGAAACCCGAAAATACTCGACCAAACATGTCGGAAATGCGCTAGCAAAGTCGTGTTCAGAATCAAACAGTTCTGACCCTGAATGGCCCTCCCGCATTCCGCCATTGCTGGCCAGTTATTTTACATAAGTCTCTAAAGTGGTTTTTTTCTCTTCAATGTCTCCTTCGTTACAACAAAAGAAGAACAATTAAAGATTCTCTTGAAAATCACACAAAATGTATTCATATTTTTTGTAACTAAACAAACACAAGAACTCGTGAATATTTTATGCTGTCTTACTCTGGTCAAACATGCATCAACAATAGCCATGAACAAACTAACAAAATAAAAACATTAAACACAATTAATAATAATACAAAAGCTAAAAATCATCTCAAATTAGTGTTTCCTTGTAGACTGTCTAAACATGATTGCATAGAAAGTTTCAGTTCAGTTAAACTTATAGATGGGTGACTACATGATGAACATAAAAGAGGGTGAGAAAAGATGATTTGTGAAGAATGTGAAAATGGAAATCTAGCAAACAGGAACAACCCTTCAGAACAATCTATGGGGAGCCGGTGAAGATCTCAAGCCCACCAGCCTGTTTATAACCCCTACTGGAGTAGTCGCATAGCAGAAGTTGATTGCAGAAGAAAAGGCTGAGTGCAAAACAGGGCTATTAGGTAGTTTGAGGACAGAAATATGAACTTGAAAGAAAGACAGATACAAGAAGTTACTACATCTGAAGTCGAAGAAGGCACACCTGTATAGCAGGGGACACTGCTAATAAGGAAAGCAAGGCTTCCTGCAAAAATCAGAAGCGCCATACCCGGCACACTGACGTCTGAATTCATAGCGGGCAAAAGCATAAGAAGTTACTAAAATACAGATAAAAGGTTTCGGACTAAAAGCTGAGATGGGACATAAATGACTGCGACAGTTATCATAAGGACACTTATTAACAACAGTGTGCTGTACATTAAACATAATGATAAATAAAGATGAAAAACTCAGAAACAGAAAGTCAGATAAGATTTGTAGTAACAAAGAGGATGAAAAAAAATATTCTTTAAGGTGAAAAAAAGGTTACGAGCAACAAATTATTAGTTACTGAACAGACCTCATAGCACTCCAGATAGACCCATAGCTGCTCAGTCCCCCAGCAGATGTTGAATGGCATGCGTAGTAATGGTTACCATAGCTCGCTGGTTAAACACACTCCTCTCTCTGTCTCTCAAGCATCCAGTTCTACTTGGACAACCTCTCTCGTCTCTCAAGCATCCAGTTCTACTTGGACAACCTCTCTCTTGTCTCTCAAGCATCCAGTTCTACTTGGACAACCTCTCTCTTGTCTCTCAAGCATCCAGTTCTACTTGGACAACCTCTCTCGTCTCTCAAGCATCCAGTTCTACTTGGACAACCTCTCTCTTGTCTCTCAAGCATCCAGTTCTACTTGGACAACCTCTCTCTTGTCTCTCAAGCATCCAGTTCTACTTGGACAACCTCTCTCTTGTCTCTCAAGCATCCAGTTCTACTTGGACAACCTCTCTTGTCTCTCCATCCAGTTCTACTGGACAACTCTCTCTTGTTCTCAAACCAGTTCTACTGGACAACTCTCTTGTCTCTAGCATCAGTTCTACTTGGACAGATACAATTTAAAAATCCTTAAATTGCTTGATAGTTCAACATCAATTTAGTGTTCTCATCCAACAGTAGGTACCAGATACCAAAGAACATCCTCCTTATCTATTCTAATCTACCAGATTACCAATGCTTTCAGTACAAGCCTGTCCGCTTTCTCCCAGATTACCAATACTTTCAGTGCAAGCCTGTCCGCTTTCCTCCTAGATTACCAATACTTTCAGTGCAAGCCTGTCCGCTTTCCTCCCAAATTACCAATGCTTTCAGTGCAAGCCAGTCCGCTATCCTCCCAAATTACCAATGCTTTCAGTGCAAGCCTGTCGTTTTCCTCCCAAATTACCAATGCTTTCAGTACAAGCCTGTCCGCTTCCCTCCCAGATTACCAATGCTTTCAGTGCAAGTCTGTCTGCTTTCTTCCCAGATTACCAATGCTTTCAGTGCAAGTCTGTCTGCTTTCTTCCCAGATTACCAGCGCTTTCAGTACAAGCCTGTCCGCTTTTCCCAGATTACCAGGCTTTCAGTCAAGCCTGTCCGCTTTCCTCCCAAATTACCAATGCTTTCAGTGCAAGCCTGTCCGCTTTCCTCCCAAATTACCAATGCTTTCAGTGCAAGCCTGTCCACTTTCCTCCCAGATTACCAGCGCTTTCAGTGCAAGCCTGTCCGCTTTTTTCCCAGATTACCAATGCTTTCAGTGCAAGCCTGTCCGCTTTCCTCCCAAATTACCAATGCTTTCAGTGCAAGCCTGTCCGCTTTCCTCCCAGATTACCAATGCTTTCAGTCAAGCCTGTCGCTTTCTTCCCAGATTACCAGCGCTTTCAGTACAAGCCTGTCCGCTTTTTTCCCAGATTACCAATGCTTTCAGTGCAAGCCTGTCCGCTTTCCTCCTAGATTACCAATGCTTTCAGTGCAAGCCTGTCCGCTTTCCTCCCAGATTACCAATGCTTTCAGTACAAGCATGTCCGCTTTCCTCCCAAATTACCAATGCTTTCAGTACAAGCATGTCCCTTCCTCCTAGATTACCAATGATTTCGGTGCAAGCCTGTCCCTTTCCTCCCAAATTACCAATGCTTTCATGCAAGCTGTCCACTTTCTCCCAGATTACCAATGCTTTCGGTGCAAGCCTGTCCACTTTCCTCCCAAATTACCAATGCTTTCAGTGCAAGCCTGTCCGCTTTCTCATTGCCACGAACACCCACAAGTCAAAAACCATTGATGTGGAGATAGCACATGATAGATGAACAATTTAATATCAACAAAAGTTATCACCTGCAGTTTTCTTAATATGTATTTTTTTCCCTTCAAAATAAGTGGATTATAATTATAAATTTCTGGTTTACATGATGGAGTGAATACATATTTTTATAACTTTGATTTTCTTCATCTTGTTTTAATTTATTAGAATAAAAACAAGTGTATGTATATAGGTAAACACTTAAACCCCCATGATTCTCTTTATTTATCCATTTCTGTATATGTGATACTAAACTCATTTATGTGGGAGTCTCAATGGCGAAGTGACTAAGATGTTTGCCAGTTGTTCTGAAGGTTGTAGGTTCCAATCCAAACAGTCACATGTGCAATTTTTCATGAGATCCTTAGGATTGTTGCTGGAGCTACGGAGTTTGTGTAACATTCTTGGCAGGTGGTGTGCCATTTATGCACACGGGGTCAGAGCTATGTGGGAAACCCGTGTACTATAGTCAAAAATTCACCTTTAGACCCTTTTTTTTAATACTTGTTGATGTAGACAATATAGCAAAAAAGCTATTGACCAAACACAAAAGTTACTATAAATTATATATAAAATATTTGAGAAATCCTCCATGCTTGACAGAAAAGCCCTTAGGGAACAAATAGTTAAGGGAACAATAATACTGCAGCATTACAAATGCATTATTCTTATGGAATATTTGGTTTGTACTGATCACAACTTATAAGTCTATGAATAATATATTGCTTATTCTTTCGAACTTATTTATAAAATATGACAGTGTACAGACATTAAAAATACATATTTTAAGATGAGTAAATACTATCAGAGAAAAGACAGGTTTAGAAATGAAGACATCAGGAAAAAAGTGGATACAACATCAGTACTGAACTTCATCAAGAAACAACAAATTAAATGGTTCAGCCACATAGACAGATTACTTGCAGACAGTGCAACTCAAAGAGCTACTCCGATACAGTAGATATAAAGAAAAAGACCATCCACGCAAAAAGTAGACCTCATAAATAGCAGAGGCTGTGAAAAATACTATTTGTGAAGCGCACACACAAGCCTGTTCTATAAATCTCTTCTTATCCTAATACTGCGAAGTAAAATAGGATAAGAAAAAGATTCAACTAGAACAGGGTGGGCAAACTTTTGTGCAGAGGGCCACATTGAAAATTGTAAAGCTATTTGAGGGCCACATATAATATTATGTATATTTTTGTTTAATTCTCTGTAAGTAATCAATTACATATTTTTATTGTAAACAAAGGTAGTTTTACATAATGTAGATAACTTCTGAAATAAATTATATTTCTAACAGACTTACACTATAACAGCTATATTTTCTAATATGGATAAATGTGTTTGAGGGCGAAAATATCAATGGCGGGGCACGCAAGCCTGTTCTAGTAATTGCCTACCACCTGAACTAGAAGATGGAAAAGTATAGTTAGAGATTGTCATAATATATGGTGTATCAGGCAGGCAAGGCTGCCAATAGCGAAGTCGATAACATGGTTCGATGGTAATCACATGCAGTGTTAATTCCAGGCCAACCTGGGCCCCAAATTTTTTTCATTGTGTATGGGGTTGGACTACAGGTTGCTTAATCCTTTAATTGGGATTTTAAATTACACGTACCTCAGTAGTCAGAGTAAGGCTCGCCTGAGTGGTGAGGGACACTAATGATAAAGAAAGCAAGCTACACACACAAATTAGTCAGAGGTGCCATATTAGGCAACTTGACTACCCCTGAACTCATAGTGGACAAATGCGAAAAAAATTATCAAGTAGGCAAGGAGGGCAAAAATGTTGCATGTACAACAGGGATTAGAACCAATCTTTACAAATGGCAATTAGTCAATGAAAGTTGAACAAATTTTGTTTTCATAATTTCAATAAGTCAAATATAACAAAGTTTTTGTCTGATGGTTGCGACTTGATATTTCTGCTGTATTATTTGAAGTAATCCATCTTCAAATATTCTACCACCATTTCTTTAACTAACCAGGAAAAGTGATTGTCAAATTTAAAATTCAATTATATTTTGTATATGAATGATTTGTATCATATATACCTGAGACATTTCCGAGTAGTAAATAAAGCTGCACTTAGATTGTATCAACTTGTTCAAAGTGTACAATTTTACAAATATATTTAGATTGAGTAACATGATCTCCATTCACTTTCTGGAAAAGTGGAGAGAAGTAAGACCAATGTGAAAGATACAGGATGTTACAGATGACTGCAACAGAGAAGGAAATCTGACATATTACAGAGAAATTTAAAAGGAATGTTATAACAGTAAAGTTTTGCACAGGATAAGCTTCTGGCTGATGAACATAAATTTCACAATATTTGCATAGTTTGGTGAATTTCACAGTCCATTCACAGCACATGTGGTTACGTTGAAAATTAAATTGTCCACTCTGGCTGAAAAGGGGAGGGGTGACCGACAACAACCTTGTGTGTCCACAGATGGGAGGCATTAAGATAACCCCCAGTAACTGTGATATAAGCTAGTTTCATACTGGACGAATAAGCAGTTGCAGACCAAATGTGGATGCTTTCCCAATAGAACAATGATGGCACAACATATGGTGCTAGTGCTCTTAATAAAATAACCCATTTATCAAATAACGGAGGAAACATTAAGTAAGCAAGAAACATTAAGTAAGCAAGAGCCATATAAGCTCTAGTCACTAGGACAGAAAACTCTGTAAATGAACCAACTTGCTGCCTTGCAGTCACCATTGGTAAATAGAAAGTTATGGAGAACCCATACAGAAAACACAACCTGGTCTACTAACGACAGAGTACGTCAGCTTTAGCAGAAAATAGAATAAATAAAAACATGCAATTACAGGAATGTAGACATGAGATAGTCATATCTGTCATCATGATGTTGCTCTTATCGACTACAATGGGAAGAAGAAAAGCCAGGACATCATGAGATTGCAGCCTAAACCTCAAGTAGACTGGATTTTATCCTGGTGACTTCTTCTTTTGCATTCGCCTGCTGTGAATTTGGAGGTTATAACGCATGTCATGGCGCTTATGACTTTTTCATGAAAGTCTGCTTTACCACTTGACTGGTGTCCTTCGCCATGCATGCAAGACTTCTCCGACTTCAGGGGTGTCCTGGTGACAAGTTTCAGTTTCAGTTTGGAATATCTTCATTGCACTCCGGACATGTCCATAGGTGCTCTGATCTCCTTCACAATATCTCCAACAGCGTCCAGCGACTGACCGTACCAGTTCTATTTTGATTGATGAGCCGACTCGTATACCTGTTGTATCGTTCTTTTCTTGCCACACCAATCTTCAAACCCAGTTTTGCAATCTAGTAGTTGACGTAGATTGGTTTAGATGAAGGTCTTCTCTGCGGCCACGCTCTATGAGGGCACGCTTAGGCTTCACGATGTCAGCTCTGTCCATTGGCTGGCCCTCTGATATAACGGCAGTCAGCCAGTCTGTCTGCTCTCTCATTGCCAACGACACCCATGTGCCCCGGAACAAAGTCTGATGATCTAGCATGACCAATCAGAAGGAGAAGGCTGACTTCTACTGTAATGATCACAACCTGATCTCTTTTGTTTATGACAAATATGTGTCCACTGTGGCTAGTATGTTTTTATTACAACATGGACACACATAGATTGGTTCTGCACATAAGCGGCTACAGTAAAATGTCCACAGGGAAGAAAAGTTACATTTCTGGGCCGAGATGAGCATAGACTGCACATTCTAGATTTTTCTAACAGTGTATGCTCTTTCTCTAACAGTTGAAAGCAGATTTTTTTATGCTCTGTACTGTCTTGGCTAAATGTTCTAATTAGTGGTACAGTATTTCTTATAGAATGTGTCAAGTCTTGAAATTCTGCTGTAAGTTGCATATCATTTTCAATATTGCCCATTCTAATTACATCTGCAGCATCTATTAAGTCATCTGAACCAATTTGGCCATTTGAAAAATTACTAGTACTATGTTTTTGGGTAACATGAGATCCACTAGATTGTCTCCTGTTGGGAGATCCCACTTCTTGTTCTGCTGCATTTGAAATTTCATTCTCAGTTGTTGCCACTAGTAGACTTGTTCTCTGTGATGTTAAATGAGATGAATGACCAGACCTACTAGAGCTATTCAGCGTGTCACTGCTACTTTGTGCCCATGCATCATGACCATCACCAGAAACTCCAGTCACTAACAGCGACAAAGATCCATCTACAATGTCTTCTGCGACAGACTGGGTGAAGTTATCAATATTTTGTCGTTCTCTACTTGGTAAGGAATTGTTTGAATCCATGTCCCTGGACAAGTGACTTTCAAAAATAGATGAACTGTTTTCCCAACCGTTAGCAGGTCTACTGTTTGTGTTACGACTGTTCCTTGAGTTGGAACTACTTCTGGTATCTGTTGATTGCAATGATTGATATTCGGATGGATGATTGGTAGATGATGATGCCAAACAAACAGGCAGAGATGATGGATTTTTAGATGAATTATGTGCAGACTCTAGAGAAGCTTCAACAAATTCAGTTGCAGATGAAGAAGTATTTATATTAGAGTCTACTCTTTCAGAACCACTTTGAATTTGTGGAACTCTTTCCTGAAAATTCCGTTCACATTCCTCTAATAATGTACCAGAGTTGACTACTAGACCCCTGTTCCTCATGTCCAAGGCACATGCTCTAACTATCTCCTCTGGAATATTAAACGAAGTAACAGCTTGAATGCTCGCTAATAACAGTTATCTGTATTTAACTGGGAACTCTTTGAACTGATTCTTGGTTGCATACTTGATGAAGGCATGTCTTGTTTTCGCTTCCGATTTCCTAGACGACTTTCACTTTGTGTACTGGTTACCCCATTCTGTGTTGTTGAAAACACTGTCTGAGCAGCAGCCATGTTGTAACCTTAATATTTTAGACGTTGTAGTATATATTTGCTGCTTATGTCACACAAAATTCTTCCTCACACAGACAACATGTAATTTCCTGCTATCACTTCTGCTCAAAACTGATTTCCCAAATCTGTAACATTTGTATACTTTCTCAGCCTGTTTAAAATAGAAAAACAAAACAAAATTGAATATAGAAAAGAATATGGGCATGTATACTAAAAATAACATCTGCTTGGGTTCTGCAAAGAGATGCAATTGGCACATTGAGATTTCATACATAAAACAATAATAGAACAAACAAAGTAACTCTATTTTTTTCCTTTATACATTAACAAAAAGAACTTGATTACATTGAAATAAACTATTTCCAATTTTTGGATAGAAATAGATGAAAATATCAATTCTAAAATTTTAAAATTAACTAATCAGGGATCAAACCTATTACACTAAGCCCAGCATCAATCATAAAGGGTTTACAGATGGGATATTACTGGTTTAAAGTCTTTTCATCTGCATATTTAAAGATATGATGGTCCAGGCTATCGTAATTATGTCACAGTAATGCTCAAATCAAGGGACAGCAAATATGAGCTGTCAAATTTGCTGATGATTAAATAATCATAGAATAAACAGAGGTATCGCTGCCAAAGCAGCTTTCAACAATTAACAACACAGTCAAAGTAAAATAGTATGCCTGCAGTTATGGTGATTGGCAAACAAACCCAAAATAAAACTATCATCGTAGAAGGGATAATCATTAAACAATTTTCCAATTTAATAAAGCAGTGGAAAAACATATATGTGCTTTTGAATATAAGTGTTACAGAAGAGTCCTTCGTATATCTTGGACAAGAGAACAAATACTATCCAGAAAGAACTCAAAATCAAAGAAAACTGGTTGATGCTACAAATAAGAAAGAGAAAATTGAGATATTTTGGACATATCAAAAGACATGAAGGGCTGGAGAAGACCATCATGGAGGGAGGCATGCCAGCAAAGAGAAGAAGAGGAAGACCACGTAGAAGATGAATTCAGGATGTAACTGATGGTTTGAATATGACGGCTGCAGAGGCAGGACATCTGGCCTATGAGAGAGACATTCGAAGGACTGTTGGAGTGGCAAAGTTCTGCTCAGGACAAGCTATTTGATGATGATGAATATCATACTTGAGGTTAACACTATCAAAGATCTTTTTTTCAGATGACCAGAACAATTACAAGACCACATGAATAGATTACACCAAGTACATAATAATAGTAATATTAAAATCAATCTAAAGAAATCAGAAATCATGACAATAGACCACCCGAGTGGTTACCGGGCCCAAATTTGGGGTGTAAAGAATAGAACTACTGTTACCTGCCACGCATGTCGTAAGAGCGACTAAGGAGGTTTGGCTGAAATCGGATGCATGTGTCCTAAATGTGTAGAAGTCTATGCGTTTAGGGGCCTACCAAACCAATGTGCAATGTATACACGTTCTTGGCAAAGATCAAGCATATCACAAAGAGTGATTAAAATTGGTCATAAAGAACGAACGCAAAGAAGAAAAAGAAGATGACAATAGACAAAGAAGAAAAGCCAACAAAAATCCAAATCGGAGATCAAACCCTAAAACAAGTGAATAACTTTAAGCATCTTTCTCTATTCTGTTACGCCCCTGGCACTTAGGGCAGCAACAAATGCACACCATTTTTCCATGCTGTTGGCTGTAGCTGTGATTCATTACTTTCAGTTCTTGTTCTCCTCCAGCTAGTATTGGGTCTTTCACATTTCCGTGTACCCTGTGGTGTGCATTTCAGTGCAGTATTCATGACAGAGTTAGTCTCCATGCATATTACATGTCAATCTATCTGCAGCATCTCATTTGGATGATGGTGCTCATATTTTGTTACTGACACTGTGCAAGCAGTTCTTAGCTAGCGATTTATGGCCAGAACATGCAAAACGATCTTTTGCAGACAAGGTGTATGGAAGGTTTAAAGTTTAGACATATCTTGTTCTGTCATTTTCCAGCATTCTGATCTGTACAGTAAAGTTGATAGCACACATCTACGTATATATTAATCTTGGTTCTGATGCTGTACTGGGCTGATTTCCAGACTGTTTGAAGGGTCATGAATGTCCTTCGTGCTTTACCCAGTCTGCTTTTAATGTCAGATCCTGCTTCTCCTCTGCAGAAAATAACACTTCCAAGATATATGAGTTGAAGTTAGAAGGATTGTATCTTTTACTTTGACTGTTGCTGGGGTGACAATGTTCACTCACTATTTCTGTTTTCTTCTGATTGATTTTCACCCCAACCATCTGGCTGTACTGGTTAAAGCGGCAAGTCTCTTCCTGGATAAGTGCGATGTTGTGAGCAATATGTCTTCCAGGGTAGATGTGAGAGTCCATCTGATACTTTTTGCCTTTTCTTCAGTTGTTTTATACATCACTCAATCTATAACAATGTTGAATAGTAAGGCTCACATTACACATCCTTGTTGCATGTCTATTTTGGCTTTAAACTTCAGCTCACAAGTTTCAACAATGCATGTCAATTTGCTGTAGCATCTTTTCATGTTTAGAAAACAAAGCAGAATTCCATACCATCTTAGAATACACCAAAAACTCTTGCTGTGTTTGCTATCAAATGCATTTTAAAATCTATTAAGTTTATATAGAGTTTGCTTTGCTATTCTGTGCATTGTTCTATATTTTTTTTAAGCATCTAGGAAGTATAATATCATTAGTTGGAAATATAAAGTGGAAATCGAAAACAGATGTTACAAAGAAACGCAACTTATTGGGCTGATGGTACCAATAATGAACAACAAATATGTGTCAATAGGCATAGAAAGAGTACTATATAACAATATTTATTCCAACACTGTGCTAACAATGCCAGAAATGGGCAATGACAGTA
The DNA here is from genome assembly GCA_020796225.1 of Arion vulgaris. NCBI lineage: Eukaryota > Metazoa > Mollusca > Gastropoda > Stylommatophora > Arionidae > Arion > Arion vulgaris. The sequence goes on from CM036764.1 coordinate 21,153,411, forward strand.
AAAAGCAAATTACAGCAGAAATAGATTCTTGAGGAGAATACTAAATGTATCAAGAAGAGAGAAAATAAGAAATAATACAATTAGGTCTAAAGTGGTGGTAAAAGCAGCAACAGAACTCATCCAGAAGCAACAGATCAAATGGTTTGACCATATAACATGATTGCCTTCAAATAGTATACAACAGCATGTACTGATACACTGGGTAAATGGAAACAGGAGGAGAGGATGACCATGCAAGTACAGAACTGATGGAGTACGACCATACAAGTACAGGACTGATGGAGTACGACCGTGCAAGTACAGGATTGATGGAATACGACCATGCAAGCACAGGACTGATGGAATAGGACCATGCAAGCACAGGACTGATGGAATATGACCATGCAAGCACAGAACTGATGGAATATGACCATGCAAGCACAGACTTGATGGAATATGACCATGCAAACACAGGACTGAGGAATACAACCATGCAAAGCACAGGACTGATGAATACACCATGCAAGCACAGTATTGATGGAATACGACCATGCAAGCACAGTATTGATGGAATACGACAATGCAAGCACCGGACAGATGGAATACGTTCAGGCAAGCACAGGACTCATGGAATAACAGCCGAGTCCCTTAACATCTCTATACACAAAGCTCATAAGAGGGCTCTCTCCACACACCATATACTTCCCCTGGACTTAACCTTAACCGCAATCTGGGGAAATCTGTGGCTTTTTCTGCCATCCCGTGGAATTGAACCCGCACACACAGAGGGATAGTCACCCGTAGTCCAACGCGCTATGAACACGCTGGGCAGACGGGCCTTGACTTCCTCTAACAACACTGAGTAAGTTGGTAACTTGTTTTTTGTTCTAATCCCTTTTATTCAATAGTAGCAAATTTATGGAAGGGTTTATAAACCTAAATTCATAAATCTCCTGGTCTTAGTTATTGAACCGACGTAACAGCACTTCAGGCAGACCCAATTGTGTTTAGTTTTTCCCAACAGATGTCAAAAGGTATGCAAAATGATGGTTCCTGTAGCTCCCTGGTTAAACACTCCTCTCCTCTCCCTCCCCCAAGTATCCAGTTCTACTTGTACCATGTGTAATTCTAAACTCCTTTAATCGCTGGATTGATTCAACGTCAATTTGTTAATCCTCATCCAACAGTAGTTTGCCAAGAGACTGCAGAACATCCCCCTTATCCATTTTAAACTCCCCAACAATTGATGCTTAGTCTTACAAAAGTACAGCTCACTGCACTAAATAAACTATATGAGGCTGTCATGAGCTGAGGTCATGTACTTAATCTTGGATTCTACACAAGGAGTTAATTCTTATTTTTCACATTTGTTGGCCTACTTGATCTGATATAACAAAAAAGGTTTGTCCTTAGGTTGAAAGTGGCATGCCTCTGCCTAAAGAGGCTTTAATTCCCTACATAATAATCAACATGGGCGTCCATATGTTAAGACAGGGGATGCAAGTACCAGCCCCTAAAAATGACTTTTTGATAACAGTTTTATGTAAATCTGGGCTTCTTCATTCCCGTTTAGTAAACTACCAAGTAAAATTTGTAAAATTCATTTTGTTCCCTCCTGGATAATTGTATGTAGACGCCCATGATAAATGATTAGCAATTGGACTGAGCTTTAGCCAGCTAGCAAAAGGAAATGGGAATAGTATAAGTAAGTCACGCTTCTGGCATATTACAGATACTGCTTATCAATGACTTTACAGATTGTACATTGAGACTCAATGATTCAGGGTCAAAAAGTAAGGTAGTAATTCAAATGTATAGAAGGATTGGCTCTGAAATGATTTTTTTTAAATGGGAATTCCCGTAAACCTCCATGATTAAACCACCGACATACGTCGCACAAAATCAACAGTTGATAACGACTAGAATATTCCACAATACTTGAATAATTATATCATTTGCTCATGTCCTATCTTTTTTTTAATCACTAATTTTTATATATAGTAATGACTTTAATGGTATATTTATAATCTGTATTCCTAATTACTAATATTTGAAAGTTTAAACTAATTAAACCTACATTACTAGTTTAATAGTATAGTAGTCACACTGCTGTGTCATTTTTCGTTCAATTCCGGTGAATTCGACGATTTTGACTAATTTTAAGGTTCAATTATTATTAAGAAATTTACACCTGAAATATATTATAATAAAAATAAATACACATAATTTATTCATACAAAAATTATGATACCATATTTGACATATAAAGTATCATGTCATTGTATTGTCAAATATGATGTTATCATTAAATTAATAATTTATTATACAGAGGTCACGACTCACATCATGATCATTCATATAATTTATTTATTAGTTATTGTTAGTATACTAAGATCATTTACTCCCCTTGGAATCTGAAAAATCAACAAAATACAAACATAGCTATCACACTTAAACTTCCATCGTACAATGCAGTAACATGGCAATACAATATAAAAATGAAGCATCAACTACTTACACTTACTGACTGGTTACTGTCTGTCTACTAAGACTACTACTACTACTAAGAAATGTAGTCGTAGTAAGTTTTCGTACCACCATTTTTGCTGTGGCTTGTCAGTCACTGAGTCACTGTACTGTGTGGGATAAATTGATACAAACTGTCTGGCAAGAATACAGTTGTATAATACTTTGCGTGACAGTAGTAGCCACTCAGTCATACGTCAGTATGATACTGTGCACGTTATGAATGTTACTCGTCCAAGTATACGTCGTATGAGTCTCAATGACACACTACAATCTACATCACAATGTTAAAAAAAGGAATACGACTTACCTGTTCTTCTAGCTTAACTAGTTGCGAAGAAATGCTTTCCCGCTGATTTAGAGATGATGATAAATTTGAACGAGCTAGTATATTATATATAAATAATAGTGTACACTGTACAAGCTAGAAGTATCTGGTTCTAAAACCGGGACTTCCCGTGAGATTTGTAATACATGCATAATCAGGTCACGTTAAAAAAAGGAGGTTATTGCGATCATGTCACTGATTTAACCAGCGACATACCATTTATTAGTCAGCACTTCTATTTTCTTCTTTATCGTTACGCTACAACCGGGTTGTTGTTGTCCTGTGTCGTGGTTTTCTGTTTTTGTCTTGCGCTGCTCTTGTAGCTTGGGTGATTATTATTTTTCTTTCTGACAGGATTCTGTTGTCATCGTTTTCGTGGTCTGCCTCTCGCCTTCTTTCCTGATTTTCTATTGTAGAATATATACAGTGCAGTTTGGTTGCATTTTTACAAGTGACCGGACCACTTCATTCTCTGTTTCTCAATATAATTAAAGCAAGGTTCTGTTCCAGCTTTTTTTCTTATGCTGATGTTGGTCTTTTTCTGGTGTTGGTAACCTTGCGTAGACAACGCATTTCACGTGTAGTTATTCTTTGCGACTGTGCTTTGCTGATTGTCCATGTTTGGCTCTGGTAAGAGAAAGTAGGCACGAAAATGCTGTAGATCATCTGTTGTTTAACTGTCAGTGAGATGTTTGAGTGCCTTAACAATGGGGCTAGCTGGTAGACTACACAATTATTAGTAAACATTGATGTATATCAATTCAACATGAGAAGCTAATCGATAGGCTTGAAGAGATAGTCTTGAATGGAAAAGACCTCAGAATTATCTGGCACCAAGAGACAAAAACTACTGGTCACATATTGACAGAAAGAAGAGTGAGACTGTGATGTGTTCTGTACCCTTGCATTTAGACAGTGATACAAGTCTGAAACACATTTATTTTATTTTCATTTAATATCATTTTTAAGCTCTCATTTTTAACTGTAGTCATTTATTTTGCTGATGGCACCCTCATCATTTCAGTGCATTATTTAGAACTCTTTTCGTTTTGGTCAGTTGCTCTACTGTCATCATATCGTGTCCCCAGGCTTCACATGGTCACTGAGAAGGCCATTAGTAAAAGAGGTGCGTCCTTTCGAGGGGAAGGGTCCGGCAATGCGCTTCTCTGCTGTCCATCTAATAGCGAGCACTACACTGTTTTGAACATGCAGACATTTTCATTGGCCGATGTTTATTTTATTTGCTATCTGTATGCTATTTGCGCACTATATCTTATATTAAGTCAAGGCCAACCTTTCTCTTGGCAAAGAAATCAACGCTCGAATATGTAACGCGGCTACTATGTTCGACAAACTATCAAAGAAAGCGTGGGACAACACATAATAAACATTGCAGACGAAGATTCAAATCTATCAAGCCTGTGTAATTAGTTCTTTGCTATATGACTCAGAAACATGGACAGCCAATTCAAAACATGAGAGGAGACTTAACGTCTTTCATCTTCGATGTCTCCAAAAGATCATGAATATCAGGTGATACGAAAAGGTAGCAAAATCTGAAGTACTGCAACGTGCAAACTTGCCTTTTACCATGAGCACGCTCATTAGTAGAAGACTAAGATGGCTAGGGCACGTGAGAAGAATGGACAGTTATCGCATACTCCAACCTGTGCTGTTATGTGAACTTTTGGAAGGGAAAAGGCTCCAAGACAGACCCCTGCACAGATATAAGAATGTCTGCAGGGCCTCAATAAAGAACATTTCTATAGGTCCCAACAAATGGGAAAATCTAACTGATGACTGAGTTATGTGGAAAGCAGCATTGCGCAAAGCTGCATAATATTTTGAAAAGATACTTAGGGATGAGCTGAAAGGCAAGAGAGAAAAGCGCAAACTCAGATGTTGTCACGGTAAAACACTTGCCATTTGACCGCATGTAAAGACGAAAAAGACATTTATATCTACTATTAGATCGCGAGTTCGTTGTGCCAGTTAGACGACTACAGATCTTTAGGCTAGCATATCCGATTTCTGCATGCTTTTTATTTGGGTTCGCCTCCCTACTAGGACCCATAAAAATTACTTAAGGGGGTCGATTAGCCTCGTTAGCCTTTGACCTCATGTTCAAAGTTTACCGGTCTACAACACTTGGAGGTGGGTTGGTGTGTTATACGGGTCATCAGCATGCTACTAATTAACACTTTTCAATTTTTCTAAGAAAGATTAGCCGACCCCAACTCCGCTGGATGCAAAGTCAAGTGCCGAACAAATCTTGTAGCCCATCAAACTCTTAAATTGAGTACGTTTTCCGTTTCATACTTCGTCACCAGTTCAACCAGATTAAATCAGTTGGATGGACAAAGCAACATCTTACAAACATGAAATATATTACTATGCTTATACATGCCAGAGTACTGTATGCAAGAATGCAAATATTGACGTTTGTGAAAAAAAATAATAGATATTCGTTAAAGAACATTATCGCTATATAAATACTAGACTTACAAATACAACACATAGTACCCATATTATATGTAAATTCAAACAATAACACTGTTGATCAATTTCTGCTTTATTCCATCGTTACATATTTATACTGTAAACATTTCTTCAAAATGATATAACGCCGTGTGCTATTTTTACAAAATATGCAACTCGTTTTATTATATTCTTGGAAGACAGACTGAAACCGGTCACAAAATGTACTATTAAAAAAGTCCGTTCAACTTGTCACGCGCACAGATAAACATTTGTATCGTTCTAACCACTTGATGACATAATTTGAAAACTTGCATGTGAACTACACATGTTCCCGACGTTACAAAATATATTTTGCCATTCAAACAATCATACCATCTAGAAGTTTCCTTCTTTGTGCTATATATTTAACGCGTCCATTGACATGGTTGAAGAAAACTAATGTTTACAGCCATTTAATACATTGATGACAAAAATAGCAACATTCAGGACGAAATCCGTAGTTTTTTTTAAACAATTCTTGCATTTTCCATGCACGAAATAGACTCGGGCTTGAACATGGTAAACAAATGACGTCATTAGTAGGAGATGGACTTTTAGTTAAAGGCGTATATCGAAATTAGTCTGATGCTATTGGGTCATATTGTTGACTTCTCAAAACAGACATTGATATATCATTTCTAATGAGTTTGAAGTTACAATGCAAAAAGTATCATTAATGCTATACGCGCATTTCCGCAAAGGCACATATGGGTCATCTGTACTACAGTATACAAGAACCAGAGTAAAGAGCTATTTTATTGTAGTGATACCTCCTACCACATATGTTAACACACGCACATTGTAACGAAGGAGTAGCAATTTGAAATTAATGGATGGACCTCACAAACTCGACAGACAACATCGTAATAAATGGCCAAACACGAGAAAGTTGAACATTTTACATATTTGGGTAGTAAAGTGTCAAACAACGGAGACACGATGAAAGAAATAAACTCTCGTATTGCTATAGCGGCTAGTGCCTTCACTAAATTAACGAATATCTGGCAATCTCAAGACCTTAGTATATGCACAAAAGTTAAATTATTTAGGTCATGTGTGATTCCTGTACTGACCTACGGTTGTGAAAGTTGAAATCAACAAAGAAAATTGATAAGAAACTGGACAGCTTTGAGAATAAATGTCTACGAAAATTATTAAAAGTAAAATGGAGTGATTTCGTTTCTAACAATACAGTGAGAGATAGAACACACCAACAACCCGTATCAAATATTATAAGGAAACGAAGGTGGAAATATTTAGGTCATGTTCTTAGAGCAGACGAAAAGAGACTAAATCGACAAGTCCTTATGTGGTCACCAGTTGGAAAAGAAAACGTGGAAGACCAAAGACCACTCTTCGAAGAACCATCCAACAAAAAAGTAAACTATTGGGATGTAAAACCATATAAGATCTCCAATTGCTAGCAAAGAACCGTATCACATGGAGATCTAAAACCTCTGCCCTATGTGCCGCCTTTGGCACGAAAGGAATAAACTAACTAACTAAGTAGCTCCGCCATAACAAAGTGCTATAGAAAAGTTCTTAGAACATCATGGACAGAGAAGAGAAGAAACAAAGACATCATACAAAACCTGAATGTCAACGAGCATCGGCTCATAAATAACATCATGTCTCGGAAGATGAAATATTTTGGCCACATTAAACGCCACAGCGGTCTGGAAAGAAAGGTAATGGAAGGCATGGTTCCTGGGAAACGAAGCAGGGGACGACCAAGACGAAGATGGCAGCAGGACATCAAAGAAATTTTGAACATGACGCTGGAAGAAGCAGGAGAACTTGCAAGAGACATAGAGCTTTTCAGGCGGGCTGTGATGAATGCGACGATTCACAAGGGACATACTACTACTTGAGCTCTGCTATTGCCAGTCCCAAGCCTCGACATGAAAGGGTGATGGCATTATGACATGGCAGCTAACTTTAACTGTAATGTAAGTTATTTTAAAACAATAATACAACTATGTCCACATTTCTTTTTTATTTCATGACTATATTGCAAGTATCAACATTAGCCTCCATGTATAAGCTGAGATGATACGCCTTTGCAAGAGACTTGTCATCAAATGTCATGTGTGTGCGTTTACTGTAAAAACTAAAATTTCGTTTCAGTCAAATATGCCGCCAACATCAAAGGAAATCGTTATATTACAAAATCCAGGTTTCCTATAGCAATTTCTTCCATCAGACATTTGCGTCAGTATATTTCTAAGATTGTGTGCAAAGTTTCGCTACTGTGGAACTGATGGTTTTGCTACAATTCGCATTGAACTGTGGGCATGAGTTGTTGAACGGACTATAACTATCTGATCCTATATCGCATTACGTTACCTACCGACATATGTATAAAATAGATATGATAAGATGTAAACAGTAAGTCTAAGTATATGTTATATATATATACAGTATATGTACAGCATATGACATAAGCAAATACATATATCAAGAAAATAGGCCGGTTTTTTTTCAAATCATAAAGCGTTTATTTTGTTAATAGCCTAATTAATTACAGTATGGATCATGAAGATAAAAAGTGGGTGCAATATCAATACTGAACTTCATCAAGAAAGAAATTAAATGGTTCGGACATATAAACAGATTACTAACAGACAGACATAAACAGATTACTAACAGAAAGTGCTCCTCAAAGTACAATGCTACTCCGATACAGTGGAAACAAAGTAAAGGTCGTCCGTAGCTGACCACAAAATAACATAGGCGGAGAATACCACATTACTTATGAAGTGCACAAAAAGTCCTCCTATATATCTTTTGCTGGCGCTGTGGGACAAAACGGAACTAGCGAAAAGAAGAAGAAAAGAGAAGATAGTGATGGAAGATAAAAATTTAACAATTATTTAAAAATGTTTTAACTTCTTCTTCTTCTTTGTGTTCGTTCTTTACGACCAATTTTAATCACTTTTGTGATATGTTTGATCTTTGTCAAGAACGTGTATACGTTGCACATTGGTTTGGTAGGCCCCTAAACGCATAGACTTCTACACGTTTAGGACATGTGCATCCGATTTCAGCCAAACCTCCTTAGTCGCCTCTTACGACATGCGTGGCAGGTAACAGTGGTTCCATTCTTTACACCCCAAATTTGGGCCCCTGTAACCACTCGGGCGTTGTTTTTAACTATTTAGAATTATGTTTGATTGTTGTAGCAAACAGTCAACACCCTCAGAGTTCAACAAACTACGAAAGTTATTAGAAATAAATTAGTGCAGTTACACGTTAACTTAGAATACGAAACGCCACCTGACATACCATAAAGTTAGTTTCCATTTTACAACAAGCCACTTCACGGACCGTATGGTTCTAACCAGTTGTTAATATATCGTAGAGGACTTTAATGCTTTAAGGGTATTTTTAAAATTCAAATAAGGTGTGTGTTGTAATAGATCTTTCAATTGCGCACATTTTGGTGTATGCAGTTTGTCTCTGCTGTTGAATGTAAAAAAGTTATAACAAATTTTGTAAGGACATCTTCGCCTTAAAATTTGTTCCTCAAAAACAGTGCGTAAAAAGGCGGTTTTAGTACGCGTATTGTAAGAGTGCAACAGATTCATTCTAGTTAGCAATAGTGGGGAGGTCAAGAAGAAATCTCATTGACACTCCTGGTGTATCTTTGGTGCATCCCAGAATGAAAGTGAGGAAAAATATGTATGACTAACGCTGAGTAGAGTGCCAAACCTAGTATATTGTCTACTGATGATATACAATATTTGTCTACTGATGATGCATCTCTGTAAAATTGTTACTGATGAAAATCAGTTTTCGATAAAAGCTAGTTTTGTCTATTGTAGATACAACAGATTCATTCTATGATTGATACATCTAGTGATGGTCAGAGAGAAATCTTATTGTCACTGTGATGTAAACTTTATTGTCACCAGATGAATTAGTAAGGAATATGATGATAACTGAGTAGATGAATGAATCTAGTATATTGTCTACTGATGATGATACATCTAGTATATTGTCTACTGATGATGATACATCTAGTATATTGTCTACTGATGATGATACATCTAGTATATTGTCTACTGATGATGATACATCTAGTATATTGTCTACTGATGATGATACATCTAGTATATGTCTACTGATGATGGGAATTGTGAACAATGGTTTTATTTTTCACTGTATGATGTGCATTTGTATATATATCTCCCTTGATTGTAGATCACAATGATGTCCAGTATACACGTAGCATGTCGTTTGCAGAACACTGCTCTGATCAGTCTGTATACAGAGTCTTCTATAATAGAACATCAGGAAAGAAGGTGAGAGAAAGATGGTTAGATGACATCGCAGAATCATGTCAAAAAGCAAAAATAACTATCACCCAAGTCACTAGAGCAGCGCACAACAAAAACAGGAAAACACGACACTGGGCAACAACCCGGTAACAGTGTCACGGCAAAATAAGAAAATCAACAGCTGAAGGGACTGTTAAACTACAAATTATCGGTTGCGAATTAAGGGAAGGGGGGGGTCATAAATCCGATGTCAATGTTCTGAAAATGTTATTTGGCATGTTGTTTATCGTAAACAGAAAGGTGCAGCAATCGGTAACATTATTTATAGCAAATTGTAATGACATTGTGAAATCGGGAAAATCCACAGTACAATCAGCTGTGCGTAGCAATTGTACTCGTTCGTATACAAGGACTTTCTTCTTCTTTCTTTCTCGAATCCTGTATGCCTCACAGCGTCAGGTCAGGAAGAGATTTCTAAAACGGGCCTAGTATGCGCTTCGTAGATAGTCTCTTTCGTCGCCTCTGTTATCTCTGAGGTCCATCTTTTGCGTGGCCGGCCTTTTGCTTTGTACCCATTGTATCGGAGCAGTATTGCTCTTTGGGGTGCACTGTCTGATGGTAATCTGCTTACGTGGCCGAACCATTTAATTTGTTGTTTCTTGATGAAGTCTAGTACTGATGTTGTACCCACTTTTTCCTGATGTCTTCATTTCTCAACCGGTCTCTTCTTGTTACACCCAGCATTCTGCGTAGACACTTCATCTCTGTTGTGACTAGTTTTCTTCTATCGTTTGTTGTCAGCGTCCAGGTTTGGCACTGGTAACATAATGTGGGAAGAAAGATTGTGTTGAACATTGCTCTTTTTGTGTTCATGGTGACGTGTTTGCATCTTAAAACTGGCGCCATTTGCCCTATCATTTGATTTGCTTTATTGCATCTGTGTTGAATTTCATTAGTTATTCTTCCATTTGCTGAAAAAATGCTCCCCATTTATGTGAAATCTTTTACTTGATTTAGTAGGTGATTATCGATGGAGATATTGGTAGTGCTTTCCTCTCTGGTGAATGTCATTACTTCTGTTTTGTCGATGTTTATTCTCATGTTGTATTCGTTACATGCTAACTGGAGTCTGTTGATGTGTTGTTGTAGCTGTTTTTCTGTCGTTGATATGATTGCCTGATCGTCTGCAAAAGAAATTCATTTAAGAGTTCTCCGAGGTTGTTTCCTTCGCTGGTGTTAGCTATTTTACAGATGTGGTCAATATACGTGATGAATAGCAGCGGGGATAGTACGCAATCTTGTCTTACTCCTGACCCTACGTGAAACTGTTCCTGTATTTGTTCTAATCGTACAAGTATACAAGGACGAATGCAGTAAAACTATGTACCAAATGCGGAATAGATAAATAAGAAGTAATCTAGTTTTACAAAGCACAAAAATAAGATATAGCGACATTTCTACATAAAGATCTTTATCAAGCAATCGTTTCAAGAACAATACGGAATACAAACGACGATCCTACATACCTGACAGATTGCAGGTATCCACACTCTTCTACAGAAGCGACAGACGTTGCTGTACGTAAGCGAGACATGGACAGTGTATAGCAGACACACACCGTCTGCCAGCGTGTCGTAGCGCGTTGACTCGGGTGACTATCCTCTGTGTGTACGGTTCAATCCGTGGATGGCAGAAAGCCACAGATTTCCAGATTTACGGTGTTCGTGGCACCGAACCGAAGGACGATGTCCATGGCACAGCCGAAGAGCTAAAAGCTCAAGCTCGGATCGGAAAAAAAAAATAGCAGACACACAAGAAAATTAAACCACTTCACAAAGCTGTCTACGCAGAATACTAAAAATAAACTGGCAGGACAAAATTCCAGACATCGAAGTCCTCACAAGTGCAAAGATCTCAAGTGTCAACACCATGTTGCAGAAGGCCCAAGTGAGATGGGTCGGTCACGTTGCTCGAATGCCTGATAATAAATAATAATAATAATAATTCCTCTCGTACCATTATACGTTACATAGGGCCTGCAAGTAATTTCTCCATACCGCTCTATCCTGGGCAACTCGCTCAATCTCCTCCATGGAACTGAGACCGATATTTCCTGCCTCTCTCAGCAATGTTCGTTTCAGGGTCTCTTTAGGTCGACCCTTCTTTCTTGAACCCTTTGCATCCCACTTCAATGCCTGCTTGATATTCGTTGATCATTTCTCCTCAAGGTGTGCCCAATATATCTCCATCTTCTCTTTCTTATAACAGTTGTCACTAGTGGTTGACCAGACATGTCTCTGATTCCATCATTTCTTCTGAATTCGTTCCATTTTATATTCATTATTTTTCGCAGACATCTATTTTCAAATGCATTCAACTTGCTTTCTATATCTTTAGTCGTTTTCCAACTGATAAACGCATCCCAAAACAGTTGATGTATGGCGAACTTGAAGGGGCAGACGTTCAGCTGGTGGACAGTAAAAACGCTTTAAAGACACTCTTAAAGTGCCTCTGAAATGTTTCGATATAGACACCACGTGCTGGAGATCCCTTACGCAAGATCGCCAAATGTGGCGCTGTAACAACACAAGAGGAACCCGCATAGCTGAGAATTATCGTGTCGTTGAGGCACAGAGAAAACGAGCTGCGCGAAAAGACAGAACACGCAGCACACACATGTCTAACCTTGATCGTGTATGCCCCACCTGTGGTAGGGGATTCTTTTCTAGTATTGGACTCTACAGTCACCTCCGCACACACCAGAGAGGTGCAGCAGCACACGTCTGAGATTGTTGTCATCATCGCTTGCGATGGACGGCTATTACTATTATTATTACAGAAGTGACATGTCTGATGGCCACGTTGCTCGGATGCCTAATAAAAAAAATCCAAAAACAGTTGATTTATGGAAAACTAGATCGGTGCAAGCGACAGATCTGACGGACAGAAAAAACGATTCAAATATATTCTCAAAGTATATTTAATATTTTTTATACAGACACCAGGTGCTGGGAATCCCATACGGAAGATTGTGAAAAGTGACGCTGCAACACAACTCGCATAGATGAGAGCAGTGGCAGCTCGTGGTCATTTTTGGTGGGGCCGGGCCCCACTGTCCCTTAATGACGAGCCGCCCCTAGATGAGAGTCATAATGTTGTTGAGGCACATAGAAAACTTTCTGCATAAAAAGACAAAACACTCAACATCCACATGTTCAATCATATATGTTTCACCGGTTGTAGGGATTGAGTTCTGAGAGTGAACTCTATAGTCACCTGCACAAATTCCATATAGATGCAACAGCGTATGCATGGATCTGTTGTTATAGCAACTTGTGATGTCATCATCAAGTAGCTTGTCCATTCCAGAACTTGGCTCCCATGACAGCATTCCTGGAAAACTCTCTGTTCTGTGCAAGTTGACCGGCGTCAGCAGCAGTCATTCTCAGATCGTCGATGACATCCTGCACCTATCGTCTTCTAGGTTTCCCTCTCGTTCTTCTTCCAGGCACCATTCCTTCCAAATTTAATTTCTCTAGGCACTCATATCATTTGATGTGTCCGAAATATTTAATTTTCCTTGTTTTTATGCTTTGTAATAGCCAACTCTCTTTAATATCAAACTGTTGTAGAACAGAAGCGTTTGTTCTTTTCTCTGTCCATGATATTCTAAATAGTCTTCTGTAGCATTTTCATTCAAAGGCTTGTGATGTACGGCTATTAAATCAACTTATGGTACGCATATTCTATTAGAGGAAGCTGTAATTTTTCTGAAATAACATTCTTAACGCATTCAGAGTGTCAATTCAGTGTTGTGAATCCCAGTCGCCTAACAGATTGAGAGAAATTGGTGTCAGTATAAGTACATATAAAAAATAACGACGTATCAAATAGGCAAAAAGATTGATTAATCAACACCGAACGTCCATAAAGAAGTAAATGGTAGAAGAGAAAAAGGAGAAGAACTGGCGTGTTTGCCTGTCCTATTTATTGAGGCGGTATCAAAGCACATATGAGCATGTCCGGGGTGTTATGGTGATCATATAACTGATAATGGCACCCATTTAAAAACTGCGTTTTCTGGTACGCGTCTTAAAACTGCGCATTTTCTATACTGAAACGAAATCATATTTCTTAAGATCCGTTATATGTTTCTTTGTTTAAATTTAGCATATGTGTTTTCCCGTTGCAATTATTCCTCGTTGTTATCCTGTTCGTATGTCCTTTTATCTGTGTGTGTCACCTCTTCGCGCATGCCTGGGTGCACGGCGTCTAGTTGTACTTGGTAAACCTGTAAATTTAAACTTCTTAAACAGGTGGACAGTTTCAATATCAATTTCACTGTCCTCGTCTAACATACAGGCAGTCGCCAAGAGACAGAAGAACGTCCCCGTTATACATCCTCAACTTCCCAACGAACAATGCTGCTGATAGAAGTAAGTTCGATTTACTCTAATCATGTTTTGCCTTACAGAGTCAGGATAAGAAGAAATGTATAGAAATAGTTTTTTTGTGCGCTTCATATATAGTGTTTTTCACCGTCTATGTTATTTCTGAGGTTCATCTTTTGCGTGGCCGGCATTTTGCTTTGTACCCATTGTATCCGAGCAGCATTGCTCTTGAGGTGCACTGTCTGTTGGTAATCTGCTTACGTGGCAGATTTATTTTGTTGTTTCTTGATGAAGTCTAATACTGATGTTGTACCCGCCTTTTTCCTGATGTCCTCATTTCTCAACCGGTCTCTTCTTGTTACACCCAGCATTCTGCGTAGAAACTTCATCTCTGTTGGGACTAGTTTTCTTCTATCGTTTGTTGTCAGTGACCAGGTTTGGCACTGGTAGCATAATGTGAGGAGAAAGATTGTGTTGAACATTGCTCTTTTTGTGTTCATGGTGACATGTTTGCATTTTAAAATTGGCGCCATGTGTCCTATCATTTGATTTGCTTTGTTGCATCTGTATTGAATTTCATTAGTTATTCTTCCATTTGCTGAAAAACGCTCCCCATGCATGTGAAGTCTTTTACTTGTTTTAATGGGCGATTGTCGATGCAGATATTGGTAGTGCTTTCCTCTCTGGCGAATGTCATTACTTCTGTTTTGTCGATGTTTATTCTCATGTTGTATTCGTTACATGCTAATTGCCGCAAACACCAACATTTCCATGACAGTAGATCTACATACGCCTCTTGGGGTCGGAAATCTCTAAAGATGACATCCATCCATACCGCAAACGGACATTTTGGGCCTTCCGAGGCATTGACCGAATCAGTAATGTGTTTCTTCATCATTTTTTACTCTGGCTAGCCTCCACAGTTTGTTTTATTCTTTTCCCAAGTTAAGATTTACGGTTTTATCCTCTACCGTATCCTCTTGTTTTCTGTATTTAGTAGTGGTAGGTTCGGGTCAGACGTTTTTTTAAATATATTTCTTTCTCATGGATCAAGCACAATTTATATTATCAAGATTTTACTTTTCTGTCCATTATGGTTTGTAGTTTTTCCTTCCTCCTCGTAGGGTGGTTTGTTTGTTTGTTATGTAGGGGATTAAAGGCTCTTTAAGCCGAGGCACGTCCTTTCAACATAAGGCGAACATTTTATTGGTTATATGAGAGCGTGTAGGCCAACAAACATGAAAATATAAGAATTAACTTCTTTTGGAGAATTCTAGTTTTTTTTAAAACTTGTAGGATGGTCTCTGCAGCTGCTAGTAAGTAATATTAGTTTATTCAGATTTTCTATGACGTATTTGATGTATTTGTTTTATATTTGTTTCATAGCAAATATGGCGAGAGGCAGTGAGGGGCGGCTCAAAAATAAAAGAAACAACATCACTTGTGGAGGCAAAAGAGAGCGCAGAGGGCAGAGAGAACATCCTATGTATCAGCTTCAGTCTCCAGTTTTACCTGCAGCAACTGTAGCAAGAAGTGTCACTCCAGAATAGGCCATTTCAGCCACAAGAAACGTTGTGAACTACGTGACGCAAGATCTATTGTCTCCTGAGACAAAGAGGCCAAAGATGATGATATTTCATATGTTGGTTATCTGGCAGTATCTGTTTAGTAGTGTCACAAATCTGTTCAGGGGTCAAAGGCACATGAGGTGGTGTGCCAGGATTAGTGAGCCGGCACTAATCAAGACCCTGTCCCTTACCTCCACGTGGTGACCCTGGAAACAGACTTTGGTTCCGGTCTGGCTAATGGGGGCAGGGATCTGGGAGAACTACTGGTAGTGGTAGCAGTGCAAGTACGAAAAAAGAAATGCAGATCCATACGAACAAAATGCACAAATCTCCTGGCCGATGTTCAACAAAATATTGCCCAAGTTCCAGAACAAAAAGAAACGTCACTGACATAAGCCCCACTCCCCCGGAGTAAGGGCCGAACGCAAAACGTAATCCCCGGAGCAGGAGACTCCATAAACGAGCTCGACGTGTAAGTCAAAATTCCCGCCACAAATTATCAGTTTCTCTGCCGATGGGGAAAGATTGAGATGTAAACATGAAAGGATGAGAGGTGCATCCAGTGACGAAAGGTGTGCCCACGTAGGGCGAAAGTCGAAGCCCTGAGGAGGGGCAAACATTGCCAGCTCGGGGGCAAGAATAAATAAGTCAGATCCGTAACGAATAAAAGTCTACCCTCGTGTCGGTACGAGGGAAGATTGCAGCTGACTCCGCATCGGTGGCCTGTTGCAGATACATGTACTGGGCATCGTTTGACGAGCGCAAAACAACAAGTTGCGTTTTAGTGCATAACGAAACTACCCTCCCTGGGAAAACCGTGCAAGGTGCTGTTGCGATAACAATTAACATCCCCGGAAGAACTGAGGTGGGTGATGCCTAACGGAACTGCCAGCCTTGGGGCAACCGGGCAAGGTACTATTGCAGTCACAATTAACATCCCCGGAAGAACTGGGGCGGGTGATGGTGACGAGCGCAAAATCCTCAGTTGCGTTGTTAGCGCCGATTGAAACAACCCTCTACATTGTTTGCGCTTGGCCCCAGGCCGGTGTCTTCCGAGGCTAACTGCAAATTGCCACGTACCAAGGCGCGTCTAGAAAAGGCTGAGAATGTTCCTACTCCGGATCAAACTCAAAAGTGAACGGTAAATTAAGGTCGACAATGTAAAGATCTGACAGGCTGTCCGGGTCCGAACATTGACGAAGGCGGATACTTTACATGGTGTTTTATACGAGTAAGACGCCGTCCGAGGACAAGCTTATAAGCCCCGAGAAATGTTTCTAATCCGGAACGACCTCATAGTCAAAAAGATCATAACAGCGTAACTCACTGTCTTGGCATAGATCACAAAGCCCAAATATACGGCAAAGCTGATCACAAAGGCGAAGATCCGGGCCGACATAGTCGGCAGAAAGGATCGTACCCTAGGAAAGTTCACCCTAGTAAATCAAAAGCTGGCTGAAACCGGACGGGCGGCCTAGTCACCATGGGCGCACAATCGACCCGACGTAGATCACCCGTTCTTGTCAGTGGACCAATTATACATCACAATAAGAATGATAAAATTGGCCGTGAAGAATGATCAAGAGAAGAAATCTTTTCAAACCAGCTCGTTTGAAGTTTTCAACAGGACAATGGACTCGGCAATTAATATTTCAATAAGTCACAGATGAAAAACAAACCCTTAGCAGGGCATATGTTGCTTCCTACAGCCAATGTTCTAACAGCCAAAACCAAAAGAAGGTGCTAATATTGCAAGAACCAGTACCAGCTGGAGAGAAATGTCCTGAGAAATGGACTGGACAGAGGGTTGGTTTATGGTCTACGTACATTCAATGATAATTGTTGAAGAAGAGGTTGGTCATCAGATCATACTCATTGCACAGGAGTGTCTCTGTGGCTCATCTTTGGCCTTGCGCTCCGAAGGTTCTGTGTTCAAATCTGGACTGCACCATTCTGTTCACGAGTGCATTTTTGTCCTAGAGACCCATAGGATTGTTGCCAGATCTATGGAGCTCGTGCTTTGTGCTATACTCTTGGCAGGTGGCGTGCCATTTCTGCGGAGATTGACCGAGTCATATGGAGTCAAAACCAGCACAATGATGGCAATCCTTCAGCTTTAGACTCACTGCACGAGAAACTAGTCCATAAGCGCTCTGACCTCATTGTCAGTATATCTGTCCATAGAGTCAATCCTTCAGCTTCAGATCACTGCACGTAGAACTAGTCCATAGCGCTCTACCTCATTGTCATAATTGTCCAAATGAAGTCAACCTTCAGCTTTGACTCACTGCACGAGAAACTAGTCCATAAGCGCTTGACTCATGTCAGTATATCTGTCCATCTGAAGTCAACTCTTCAGCTTTAGACTCACTGCACGAGAAACTAGTCCTACAGTGCTCTGACCTATTGCAGTATATCTGTCCACCGCAGTGACTTGAGTTCAGTCCTGTGTTAGCTATGCCATCATCTACTTCCTGATAATGTTCAAACATATCAACACCAACTTGATTT
The DNA here is from genome assembly GCA_020796225.1 of Arion vulgaris. Lineage (NCBI taxonomy): Eukaryota > Metazoa > Mollusca > Gastropoda > Stylommatophora > Arionidae > Arion > Arion vulgaris. The sequence goes on from CM036764.1 coordinate 21,171,514, forward strand.
CAAGTTCCTTAGCAAATGAACGTAAATCAGTCGTCACCTGAACCTCTGTAACTCTTCTCCTAATGATTCATGAAAGTCCCTATGTTTACTTCAATGTATCGCAATCTATTTCCCAGTTATTCTTCCCTGACTCCTGCAATACAAAATAAATAACAGACAACTAATAATACAAACTAAATTGCAAGAATAATTATTAGTCACAACAAACTCAATATAATACAGTTTATTGATTAACTGAATACATATTCCAAGTTAATATCCTGGTCACACTTGCAACAAAAGTAATAACACAGAGTTTTAAATGGTATCTGTTAACTGATAGATAGGCTAAGAGTGTATTTGAAAATTAAAACATAGTATTTGGAGGTCCTTCATACTTCATAACCCTACAGCATTATATACCGCTGGACAAACTGGTTTTTGTTTTTACCAAATGAAGATTTAAAAAAAAATTATTTAAAAAATAAATTTGCCTTGACTCCTCCATGTCTGAGTAAGCAAACAATAACAGGACCAATTTCTACTTCTTCTTCAAACGCTCCATATCAACCACTTGTTAACCCCTCTGTGTGATTTGTATGTGATCTGAGCTTAAGAGTGATTGTACGTTGTGCAGTTATGCGCCTACAAGTAGGCCAAACATCTGATTTCTGCGATCAATGACTAGGTAGCTTCCCTAGGCCTTCATCATTCGCCTCTTACGACATGTCGTAGGTAGTACAATTCTTTGCTTGCCCTGCGGGCCCCGGCACCACACAGGAGACATGACTAATTAATAATACAAAGCCAAATAGCAAAGAATAAATTATTAGTCACCACAAACTCACTTATAACAAACTTACTAATATAATATTGATTCATAATCCAAGTACATATTCCTCTGATCACATTTACAAATATAAAAGCAAACAAATTTTTACTAATGGCATTACAGTAAAGTCAAATAATAATGAATGCAAATTTCAATTAATTATAAACAGAGATAAAACACTTTTGTTCACATTTAAAGGCACCAAAAATTCAATTAAAATTATGTTGCACAATCTGGAAAATGCACATATAAACTACATTTGAAGCTATTAAAAGCACTACAGATAAACATTTAATTTTATAACAAGGTTTAAAAATAGAGAATTTTGACGTAAAAAACAACAATTTTTAATATCATAAAGTATTATTAATTTAGAATATCTCATTTTTCAAACAAATAAATTACAGTTTTCTTATTAAAGGAAATATACATTTTTATTAGAAGTAATAAGAGAAAAATCTTGATATCTATAGCAGATTAACCCTTCTTCATTCTAAGCCGATACACCAGCTCGTAGTCAGTTTGAATATCTTCATGCAAATTTATTAACAATTCAAAGGCACAGCGTAAATGGGCCGAAGCTAATTTAGATTGATGAGTTCCAGATAAAGGTTCAGTAGAAAGTTTTTTTGCACAAATCATCACATTCCAATAGGTTGAGTACTGGTTTAGAAGGTCTTTCCAGCCTAAACTCAATGTCAGCAACTGTCATCAGCCATCTGTTTCTTAGCAAGATCAAACATACAAAAGAAAGTGATTAAAATTCAGTAGACAGCAGTATAAAGATGAAAGTTAAAATACATTTTAAAAAGATGTAAATATAACAATTTATATGAAGGCTATAAATCTGTGTAATCATTGCTTATGATGACAAAGATAATATGACAGATGTTAAGGAATGCAAAATTAAAACTGGCAGGATTGTTGAATAAAAGTTTATTTTAATTCTTAGCAATCATATTTGTCATAGAAACACACATGTATTTGGCAAACCAATTATTTATAGAATACCTGTACACGAACAGTGTAAGCACATAAATATATTTCTAATATATTTAAAAACAAATTTATTATCAAAGCAGAAAAACACACAAGAACAATGTTATTTTATGATGATGGATGGGAGTTAAATTGTGTACCTTGCATGTCAAGCAGCTAGAGTGTTGGCTTTTCATTAGAAACAGACAGTGATTGGTTTCGAGTGTAGGCACGTTTCATACAGCGCAGTTTGAAATGGTAGCTTATTAACTGAGTTCAAATTTTTTTGGTGGGATCCAGAAGCACCTGAGCTTTCAGCTCTTCGGCTCGGTGCCATGGACATTGTAACCTTCGCTCGTGCCACGAACACCGTGAATCTGGGGAACCTGTGGCTTTTCTGCCAGCCCTCGGAATTGAACCCGCACTCACAGAGGGCTAGTCACCCACAGTCCAACGCGCTACGAACATGCTGGCAACTGAGTTAGGATTGGAAAGTTAGTGAGAAATATATCTAGTCACATCTTCAAAATGTAAAGACACATTATTGTGAGGTCTCACATACTTCATAATCCTACAGCATTATAGGCTGCTGAACAACCTGGTTTTTATATTCCTACAAAATTAAAAAAATTTTGAAACAGAAGAAGCGATCTAGATCCAAAAACAATATAAGGATCTATGTGGTGTCTAGGTACACAAACAAACTAGATCAAAATGAGTTAAAGGGTCTATGTACAGTGGTTATGCGAATCGATGCCATGCACACTGGGCCCCTTGCTCTGTCCTCCTCCTCCTCAAACTCTTCTTGCACATCGTACCCATGAAAAGTTGATTAGTATATCTTGTCTCTCTATCACTATACACCTTGCATTCCAAAAGTACTCTACTAATTTCTAGTGATTTTTAAAAATCTTAAAGTAGGTGACATCACATGCTTACTTCTACTGAAAATGGGATGATATAATGTAGATCTTGTGTTAAATTGAGCATGTAAAGAAACCCTTGAAGGTTGAAAATATAATGGAGCAGGCTGTAAAGCTGCTGCCTAGACAAAATTTGGGATGTAAAGAGTTAAATTTAGTTCCTGTCAAATCTACAAAATGACACTCGAATCCCAACAAAAGATGGGTTTATAAGTGGCTATACCATATTGGAGGTATCAAGAAAACGCCAATATGTAATATCAACATAAATAACACAACACTGAAACAAGTCCATCGACTCAAGTACCTGGGAACATTCCTGACATCAGATGGCAGATGTAAAACAGAGATTAGAAGTAGAATAGCTCAAGCATCTTTTATGAAAATGAAAAGCACACTATATGTGAATTCACTACCAATGACATTGCGAAAATGAGTACTCCAGTGCTATATTGATCCAATAATTCTGTATGGCAGCGAATCATGGACAATGAATAAACCATCAATATGATGATTGGAAGCCACAGAGATATGGTTTTACAGAAGAATGCTGAAAATTCCATGGACAGCTAAGAAAACAAATCAGGAGGTTTTAAATCAGGCCTGCACACAAAGAAACATGTTTAGAACATTTGGTGACAACAGGTAAAATTCAGGAAGGAGAGATCGTGGAAGACAGAGGGAGAAGATGTTGGATGGCCTGACATCATGGTTCAACACAAGATCGACGTCAGAACTGATTACATGCACCAAGCAGAGAGAGTTGTGGAGAGATATGATCGCCTACACTGGCAGGCATGGCACTTGATTGATAAGAAAATAAGTTGAATGTTTTCTAACATTGCATTGGAAAAACAACTATAATGGAAGTAGGTACAATCAGTACATATACACGTATAATAACAGTTTTACTTAAAGTAAGGTAAGAGAAAAATCAACAACAAAAATCAACCAATATTACTGCATCAGATTATAACAAAACAAAATAATTCTTAAACATGCTACGAGAATATGACAAAAATGATACAGCCTTATATCTCGATACAGTCAAACATAACCAAATTAGGCCAAAGTAATAGTCAGAATGAGAAATCACAACATCTGACGGACACTGAGACTACCAGCGGTGAATAACGAATAAGATTATGCTTGTATTATTTAATTTTAACAGAAGTAAGTTCCCTGCACTCTAGGAAGACTTGTAGGTGCTCAATGTCTTTCCGTAAATGATAAAAGGTATGCATGCTGATGACTATTATGTGGTCGTATCACACTGAAATGCAAACATGTCACCATGAATACTAAAAGAGCATTGTACAACACAATATTTCTCCCAACATTATGATATCAGTGTTTGGCTGAAATCAGATGCACGTGTCCTAAACATGTACAAGTCTATGCATTTAGGGGCCTACCAAACCAATGTGCAACGTATACACGTTCTTGGCAAAGATCAAACATATCACAGAGTGATTAAAATTGGTCGTAAAGAATGAACGCAAGGAAGGAAAGGAAGGAGGAGGATATCAGCGTCAAAGCTGGATGCTGACATCAAACAATATATGAAAGCTAGTCACAACAGAGATAAAGTATCTACGTGGAATGCTGGGAGTATCAAGAAGAGACCGGTTTAAAAATGAAGACATCATGGAAAAAAGTGGGCACAACATCAGCACTGAACTTCATCAAGAAACAACAAATTAAATGGTTTAGCCACATAAGTAGATTACCATCAGACAGTGTACCTCAAAGAGCAATGTTACTCTGATACAATGGATATAAAGCAAAAGTTGTCCACAAAAGGTGGACCTCAGAAATAACAGAAGCTGTGATAAACACTATTTATGAAGCGTACACAAAAGCCCTCTTGTAGAAACCTCTTTTTATCCTGATGCTGTGAGGCAAAACAGGACTAGCAAAAAGAAAGAACACACAGATTAACCATCTCCTTAGATGAACGTATGTTACATGTGCAGCATTATTATCTACCTAAAGATCTCAGGAAATCAAATAATTGTAAAATGTAACAAGTCATATGCATGTTCTTGCAGCTGCCAATTCTGTAACAATATTCATACATGATGAAATGGCTAACCGTAAACACAACCTACAATAGTCACCATTTACATTTTGGCTATGCAATGTGGTTTTAATATAATTTATGTAACATACTAAATAATATTGAATCTCTGAAATGCAAAAACAAATATTAAATATATCGTGTTGTATGCCCGAAAACATAGGTGAGTAATTAAATACAAATAAGAACCAGATCTTTGTCAACATATGTATTTAGCATATTCTCAGACTAAGATGGTATGACAGAGTTGAAAACACAGACCTGCGAATAAGAATTAAGCAAAAAGGTGAGCACTGTACTTCCATCTAATTAGAGATCTTCTGTATTATTATCTATTTTTATATTTCAGGAAATCAAATAAATGTAAGATTTTATATTTTCCTCACTGATGTAGGTAATGCTAGGGATGTCAATCTTTAGTTTAATACTATAATATTAATAGTGTTGTAAAGGAGAAGAAGGCCCGTCTGCCCAGCGTGTTCGTAGCGCGTTGGACTACGGGTGACTATCCCTCTGTGTGTGCGGGTTCAATTCCACGGGATGGCAGAAAAGCCACAGATTCCCAGATTTACGGTGTTCGTGGCACTGAACCGAAGGGTTACGATGTCCATGGCACCGAGCCGAAAGCTGAAAAGCTCAAGTGCTCCTAGATCGGGAAAAAAAAAAGGAGAAGAAGAGGGAGGGTCAAATCTGAAAGTAATCAAAACAATATTATGGTGCACTTTCAACTATAAAAAAAACCAGTTTTACTTGCTTTAAATAACCATAAAGGGAATCTTATTTCAATAAAGCTGGTACATTGCCAACAAATATTATAGCCAGACGATTAAAATTAACGATTTCATCAGTACTGCATGTAAAGAAGTTATCCATATGTTGAAATTACAGAAAGAAGAACAAAAATACAATATATGAACAGCCTTGACAAGTTGGATACTTATGGAAGAATAACAATAACTATTCCAAATCAACAGCTAGATTGCAAGAGCTTGGGTTGAAGAGGCCAGAAAAGAACAGAACAATCATATGAGTATGCTCATCAATCAACTTTGAACTGGTACAGTTAGTCGATGGAAGTGGTCAGAGATATTGCAAAGGAAATCGGAATACCTAGGGACATGTTTGGTGTGCAATGAAGATATTCCAAACTAAAACAGTTTACTTTCTACAGTTGAAACACAAAATGAGTCATAAAAGATTCACATTTGCATTCTTTTATATTAAATTTGTATATGAGAGACAATAATACAAGTAGGTAGAAAAGTACTGTTCTATCAAAAATACGAAATGAGATTATGGGATGCTGTTGGCACAACAAGACAATTTTGTGTTTTACTTTTAATTGGTACATTGGAAGATTAAAAACAGCAGGTTGTTATTAGCGGATGTCATCTAAGGCTTTCAACCTTCAGAGGCGTATGTGGATCTACTGTCCTGGACATGAGGGTCTTCTCAGAGATCTGTCGGTTCAATAAACACTAACCAATTAAATACAGATAAAGGGGGAAAAAATGAAAGACGCAAGATGTCTAATCATTACAATGAAATATTTGAAGGAACAAAAATCATTATAGGTTGGTATCTCAATCAATATCTTTTGGCTTTGATGTATGTAGTCCTGTACATATGCATATACTGTCTTACATTGCCTACTGAAAGCAATGGAGTTAAGTAGTTCAAATAAATACAGGCAGATCATAGATACATAAGAATTAAATATTGTAAAGAGACTATTTAAACCTGAGATAACATCAAATGATGAAGTATGAAAGTAATAAAAATGCAATTAATCGCACATATTAAGTAATAAGTTCCTCCTTAAGTGATAAGTGATGAGCCAAAAATAGCTCATTAAAAAATAATGAATAAGAAATCATTTCTAACAAAATATAAATTAGTTATGGAAAGTTCAGAACAGGGTGGACATAAATTATTCACTGGATTCACAAAACTGTGATTCATCTATAGCATCTATCTGAATAAATAAGAGAAGAATCGATGTAAATAAAACAAATATGTATAAGCTAACAACCTGAGATAACTAATTTTCAAAAGTTTTATAACAAATATATTTTTTTCTAGATTCAATCATTTTATTTTATATTGTACATGAGAAAATAACATTATTTTTCTTAAATCATATATTCATTAATTGTCATCTGCAAGTCATATTGCAAAAAATTATTAGTAATGAAGTATCTCAAACAAAGGTCATGAAATAAAGGTAGGTAATAAATATAAATAATGAATAATGTCAGTACAATGAGTTAGTATAAAATCTGGAGTATATAATAATAAAATAATGAAGATCTGCAGACAATGGTTATGATAGAAATCGGTAGATGATATAACTATTAAAATTGAAGATCTGCAGTACAAATGGTATGATAAATCTGCAATATATAATAATATAATAAGCTATTCAGTACAAATGGGTTTATGATAGAAACTGAATGTATATAATAATAAAATAATGAAGTATCTGCAGTACAAATGGGTTTAGTATAGAATCTGGTAGAGTGATATAATAAGAATAATGAAGTATCTGAGTACAATGGGTTTATGTAATAGAAATTCATGGTTGAGATATTAATGAGAATAAACCACATTTTTTAATCAGAATGAGCTATAAAATATTCATGAAATGCGTTAGTGAAGACAAGTCATGAACAGGAAATTTAACATTCTAAAAGTGTTCAGTAGATTAACTCTTTCCACCCCATTATTTCAATTTGAACTTAATCTCAAGGGAAGTAAAATTTTTTTAAATTAGACCCAATTACTTGTCAATAAATAAACATATATATATTATTATATACTAAATTGAAGAAAACTGGACAACCCAATAGAATAACAAGGTTGAAAAGTAGTAGAAGTAAAACAGTAGAAGTAAAACAGTAGAAGTAAAACAGTAGAAGTAAAACTAGAAAGACTTCTTATAAGGAAAGCAACTCTATGGCGCAGTGTGCGGCTTAAAGCGTGCAACGGACTTCGCCGTGGCGCAGTGTGCGGCTTAAAGAGTGGAAAGAGTTAACATGTCACAGCATTACCTCATATTTAGGTCAGATCACATGATATCTTAGTGCATTCATGACTCGTCAGATGGTCTGGAAATCAGTCCAATACAGCATCAGAACAAAGATTAATATATACCACAGTTGTGTGAGGTCAAATTTATTATACAGATCAGAATATTGAACATGGTATGTCCAAATTCTCCTCCTTTCATACAACTTGTCTGAAAAAAAAACCTTAAACATATTCTGACTAAATAGTATCTCTAACCAAGAACTGCTTGCAGTGTCAACAAGAGAATATGAGCAGCATCATCCAAATGAGACATTAAAGATGGATCGGACATGTGATATGCATGGAGACTGTCAAGAAAAATGTCCTGAGATGGATACCAGAGGGTAAACGAAAACGTGGAAGACCCAAACCAACATGGAGAACAAGAACTGAAAGAAATACATCCCAGCTAAAACACATTACAGAGGATGGCCAAGAATCGAAAATAATGTTTGCCCTAAGTGCCAGGGGCGTCACAGGCAAGAGACTGCCGTCTTCTTATAACAGGTTAACTGTGCTGTATATCCAACATATTATATCTGTTACTATGAGGTTAGATTTGGACAGCCTGTACTTGTCCCTTTCTTGATGTTTCCTTTCCACTAATAGTATTGTCTTCCTCTTGCTCGCAACCTTTCTTTCTTATATGGTTTTCAACAGAGTATCACACTGCATACAAAATATATAATTTGCACATTTTTTATCCATTTAAAAATGAATAAATATTTTACTTTCTATAGAGAATTACAAAGGGTATCTTTAAAATCATGTATCTTATATCAATAAAGTATAGAAAATTAACAACAGAAACTATAACAAGCAGATCAAAATAGATTTATATCAAAAATATGAAAAGTAAATTGTGTACATATATTTTAAAGTTCATACTCACATAATGTTCTAAAATAGATCTATAAACAGTATATACCTTATGAATTCATTGTAAAGTTCCGATGTCAGCAGTTATCACTTTGTAACACATTAATAAAATATAAACAGCAAACGTGCAGATCTTAATTAAATTTCTCGAGTGACTAAATCAAACTTTTAGAATTCTTCTTCTTCAATGATCCAGCAAAGTTTAGGCTCCTGCTCTACAGCCTGTGCCATGTAATAGTATCTACATGTGTTTGTAAGTTGTTGCTTTGTTCCATATAATGTGTTCCACTTAACTGACCTTGGAGCTTCATGTTTAAGATTTGTTTTGCATAAAAAGTCACTCACAGCATATAATATGATATAGTAAATCATAGTAGGGTAAAATAGTCAAAACTTGAGATATTGACAACTTTGACTGCAACACAAAGATGTGGTTTTTATAAGAAAATGTACACAATTTATCTCATATTTAAAAGTTGTACAATCTGAAGAGTAATGATAAAGTCATCTGATTATGTTTTTTTTTTTTTTACTTAACCCTACTGTCTGCTTCTTCTTCTTCTTTGTGTTCGTTCTTTACGACCAATTTTAATAACTCCTTGTGATATGTTTGATCTTTGTCAAGAACATGTATATGCTGCACATTGGTTTGGTAGGCCCCTAAACGGATAGACTTCTACATGTTTAGGACATGTGCATCCGATTTCAGCCAAACCTCTTTAGTCGCCTCTTACGACATGCGTGACAGGTAACAGCGGTTCTATTCTTTACACCCCAAATTTGGGCCCTGGTAACCACTCGGGTGTGCTGTCTGCTGATCTCTAGGTCAGCTTGTCTGAACACTGATTCCTTTGCATCTCCAAACAGGAATGGCTGTACTGACTTTTTTTTCTATTCCTTGAGTTTTTCCTTCCAGTATTTTAAAGACCTTGTCTGTCTCAAATTGTGGCCAAGCTATGACAGTCTACATTTTATATAAATGTCAGTATTTTATATATATAACACAACTGATATGTTAAATTGATATCAAATACTTTATAATAATTATCCAACCAAGTGATCATGAGACTTATAAAAATGTTTACAAAAATGGTGTCAACTGACAATGCATTTGGCAAGGTGTATATAAAAATAGTGTCAACTGACAATGCATTTGGCAAGGTGTATATAAAAATACAAATGTCCCGTAGCTTTTTCAGACCATAGCGTATGAAGCATCTGTCACTTTACATATCTAGGCCCTAGTTTGCAAGGAGAAAAGGAGACTAATTCCTTTCTTCACATTAGGAACATCAAGTTTGGGAATGAACCCACAACCCTCTTGTGTCCGAGTTGATAGTCGAACGCTTATACACAAATCCACCGAAAATCCACCCAAAACATGGTGTATATTAAATATGATATCTCACATTAAAGTGTTCTAACATGATGTATACCAAATATATTTCTCATTAAAAGTGTTCTAACATGATGTATACCAAATATAATATCTCACATTAAAGTGTTCTAATATGATGTATACAAATATGATATCTCATAAAAGTGTTCTAACATGATGTATACCAAATATAATATCTCATATTAAAGTGTTCTAACATGATGTATACCAAATATAATATTTCATATAAAAGTGTTCAAACATGATGTATACCAAATATAATATTTCATATAAAGTGTTCAAACATGATGTATATCAAATATAATATCTCATATAAAAGTGTTCTAACATGATGTATACCAAATATAATATCTCATATAAAAGTGTTCCAACATGATGTATACCAAATATAATAATTCAATTAAAGTGTTCTAACATGAAATTATACCAAATATAATATCTCATATTAAAGTGTTCTAACATGATGTATACCAAATATAATATCTCATATTAAAGTGTTCTAACATGATGTATACCAAATATAATATCTCATATTAAAGTGTTCTAACATGATGTATACCAAATATAATATCTCATATTAAAGTGTTCTAACATGATGTATACCAAATATAATATCTCATATTAAAGTGTTCTAATATGATTATACCAAATATAATATCTCAATTAAAGTGTTCTAAATGACATATACCAAATATAATATCTCATATTAAAGTGTTCTAACATGATGTATACCAAATATAATATCTCATATTAAAGTGTTCTAACATGATGTATATCAAATATAATATCTCATATAAAAGTGTTCTAACATGATGTATATCAAATATGATATCTCATATTAAAGTGTTCTAACATGATGTATACCAAATATAATATCTCATATTAAAGTGTTCTAACATGATGTATACCAAATATAATATCTCACATTAAAGTGTTCTAACATGATGTATACCAAATATAATATCTCATATTAAAGTGTTCTAACATGATGTATATCAAATATAATATCTCATATAAAAGTGTTCTAACATGATGTATACCAAATATAATATCTCATATTAAAGTGTTCTAACATGATGTATACCAAATATAATATCTCATATTAAAGTGTTCTAACATGATGTATACCAAATATAATATCTCATATAAAAGTGTTCTAACATGATATATACCAAATATAATATCTCATATTAAAGTGTTCTAACATGATGTATACCAAATATAATATCTCACATTAAAGTGTTCTAACATGATGTATATCAAATATAATTCTCATAAAGTTTCTAACATGATTATACAATATATTAATAAAGTGTTCTAACATGATGTATACCAAATATGATATCTCATATAAAAGTGTTCTAACATGATGTATATCAAATATAATATCTCTCATTAAAGTGTTCTAACATGATGTATCATCATCAAGTAGCTTGTCCTTCCCGGAACTTGGCTCTCATGACAGCAGTTCCAAAAAACTCTGTTCTGTGCAACTTGACCAGTGTCAGCAGCAGTCATTCTCAGGTCGCCAATGACATCTTGCACCCATCATCATGTAGGTCTTCCTCTCATTCTTCTTCCAGGCACAAAAATTGTCTTCCTAGGCCCTCATGTCGTTTGATATGTCCAAAATATTTAATTTTCCTTGATGTTATAATATCTCACATTAAAGTGTTCTAACATGGAATATATCAATTATAATATCTTTGATTAAAATAATTTCAAATGCAATGTTGCTTATTTTTAAATTTACAATGAATATAAGTGGTTTCATTTTAACAAGTAATAAGACTTTTTTGCTGTGTCAAGTCAATATCAATTATCTTAGATTACTATAAGTTTTTGGACAAAAAAATGTGATTATTGCCCACTCAGTCTGCAATCCTGTTTAAACATAACAATGACGAAATCTTCTGTTTTGTTATTGCAAATAGCTACCATTTTCTATTATTTATTTTTATATTTACTTTTATAAATAAAGAAATCTAAAAATACATCACAATTTAGATTTCAATAATGTGGATTTGGCATGGGGATAATCTGTGTTTTGTTGCTGCAATGATTTCATGACTAAAGAGCAAATTTTCAGCATTTCATCAAGGATGTGAAATGGGACCAACTTATGAACTGGTAGGTAAATGACATGGTCAATCAGATACTTGGCTTCATGAGGGTAGTAAGCATTTAAAGTAGCTTTGTCCTGAAAGTAAGGAGAAAAAAACACTTGAAATATATACAAAATTCTACATGACAGAGACCTGTGTAAAGAAATATATAATACAGGAAACTAGCCAAGAGATTTTACAACATCAGTTTTTGTAGTCAATTTCTTCTTCTTTGCGTCGTTCTTTATGACCAATTTTAATCACTCTTTGTGATATGTTTGATCTTTGCCAAGAACGTGTATACGTTGCACATTGGTTTGGTAGGCCCCTAAACGCATAAACTTCTACATGCTTAGGACATGTGCATCCGATTTCAGCCAAACCTCCTTAGTCGCCTTACGACATGCGTGGCAGGTAACAGTGGTTCTATTCTTTACACCCCAAATTTGGGCCCGGTAACCACTCGGGTGTGTAGTCAATCAATTCATAAAAGAAAAACAGATTAAATAGTTTGGACACATGACAAGAATGTTCTGGTATTGTCTACCACAGAGTGCCACACTGGAAAAATATAACAAGTACAGAGCAAGACCACGCAAAAGATGGAGTGACGGCATCAAAAACACCTTAAGAAAATGAATAACAGCTTACAAAGTGCCTTAGAACAAGCACACAAAAGATCATTACATTTCACACACACACCCCTCCCCAACCAACACTTCTACAAAGAAGTAAATAGTGGAAGAGAAGAAGAAGTCTTTGTAGTTTTACCTCCAAAAAATGAAAGCAGTGAATGGTATACACAGATTATAGAACAAATCATTTGATGAGTCACATGTTAAAAATACTTCTAAATATCATACAGAAGAGAATAAAGACAAAATATTAATGATAAAATTAACTAAAATAAATCTTAATTTTGAAAAAGCTGTGGAACAAGAGAGATAATTTTCTGTCTAAAAAAAAGATTACAGAAAAGTACAGGGATACAAAAATAACATATATACACAGACAGACAGACAGTATGCACTCACAGACAATATTCCCTGTCATTCGTGTGTGCTCTTCAAATACTTAGGGTAACCATATATGCTCTGGTTTTGAGTTCTCACAAGAAATCATTAAGCCTTCACAAGAAAAATGAGCCACTCAGATTTCTCCCTCTACATGTACTCCATCCAATGTGGAATCTTTCTGTGTTTAACCTGCCAGATATAAGTTGGGATTAAGCCAGAAGCTCTGATTATCTTCATTCATTCCAGCTTAGTGAGCATTTGAATCACAGATCTAGGCTATTCTGGTGTGGTCACTGAAATTCTCAAGTGTTGACCAGACAAACTGCAAATTCAAACCTGTTTCCAGGATGTACCACATTAGGTTGCTTGAAGTGCTTGGTTAGTAGTCTAACCTTTTGGATTCACATAAGAACAATGGTGATTCCCTCCCATCTCATATATATAAATATCAGATTTTCCAGCTTGAGCTGGCAGAAGTATGGGCAGAGCCGATTTCATCAATTCGGTGCACGCTCATTTATGTGGTATCGACGAGTCTCAGACACTGGAACGATTGCGAGAATTCTGAGTTAAGTTTGGACATGTCAGACACTGTCGTCTTCATGGTAGAGAGAGAAAATATACTAATCAACTTCTTATGGGTATGGCAAGCAAGTGGACTTTGGGATGGCTGCTGCAGCAGAGGACGGAGCACACATGGGAATGCCCAATGTGCCATAATGTTGGTCGAATAACAAAACATAACAGGTTTGAGTATTACTAAAGAAGACTTACTTTAGGACTGTTGGGATCAAGAATGCTGCTCTTTCCATCACCCCCACTTGATTCTACAACAGTGAGTTGAGTAGCTCCCCGATAGGCTTCAACCCCTAATAGATTTAATGTATTCACCACTGTTTCAACATCCTCCTGAAAACAAAAAACACATTTCTATTTGTTTTAGAAAATCAATGGTAATGTAAATATTAACTCTTTCCACGCTTTAAGCCGCACAGTGCGCCACGGCGGAAGTCCGTTGCACGCTTTAAGCCACACACTGCGCCACAGAGTTGCTTCCCTTATAAGAAGTCTTTCTAGTTTTACTTCAACTATTTTACTTATACTACTTTTAACCTTGTTATTCTATTGGGTTGTCCAGTTTTCTTCAATTTAGTATATAATAATATATATATGTTTATTTATTGACAAGTAGTTGGGATCGTAATTAACAATTTTTTTTTTAATTTTTACTTCCCTTGAATTAACTGCTTAAAAATTGAGGAAATAAATGGACATGGAAAGAGTTAAGTTTTGTTTAACCCTTTGGACCCCAGCACATCAAAACAAAATTACCTCCCAAAAAACACTAAAAGGGGAATAACTCCTCAGAAAACGCAACATGTCTTTCTAAAAAATTCATAATAATAAAACTATTGCTTGTAGAACATTCAAATAATGAGCAACAATACTGTGAACTGGATAAAGTTTCACAAGAAACTTACAATGAGGCAATGAAATAAGACAAGTGCTGAAAATATGCTGTGAAAGTTGGAACAAAATGAAAAGTGAAAAATTTTAGAATAAGTTTTGTATAAAAAAATTGAAAATTTACTCACTCCGGTCAACTGTGGAGTGATGCATGGTATTTGGAAAAGCACTCCCCTTTGCACAGATGTATTTGGCAGAGGTTGCATCCAAAAACTGACTCTCGGGGCCTCTTCTTCTTCTTTTTCTCCTTGCGGCATGCGCTACACCAATAACAGGTTTTGGATTTTCCCAGCTCTTTTCTGACGTTGATCAGCGTACAAATTCGTTTGATCTGCCATAAATTCAAAAAACTGCTCCTAAAAAATTAAGCTGAAATAATCGAATGGTTCTGCACCCTCCTCTAGTGTATGAGAAGGCCCCCTCTCTTCCATAAATGGCTCCACAACTACTGGGGAAGTGGTATCACTCCAACCATCCCTGTCAACAACGGGCACAGGGCCTGTCTCCTCGATGTCGGAAGAAAAATCCTCTAAATCTAATTGAACATCGTGGTCGACAGGTTCAGCTTCGTCGTCACTGGACAATTCAACATCACTCTCAGAATCACAAGATCTAATGTAATCCCTATCTCACCTAGCTGCATGAAATGTCCCTCAAACTCAAAGTCCTCACTTTCACTATCGGTATTGAAATTAGAAGCCATTTCACAAAAAAATTTCGAACTACGAAGCACAATTTATAAAATTCACAAAGAAATACTACCTCCGATCAGTTTTCGGCGTGAAATAAGGAAAATTTTCCGCGGTTCGTCCTACTTATAGGTCACAGTTCAAGCTATATAAAATTTGGACTTCTCGTTTTATTTAGCGAATTCTTCTGAAACAATATAAAAACCCGTATATTTCCGTATACGGCGTCCCTACGTAAACCCGTATATTTCCGTATATGGCGTCCAAAGGGTTAAGTAAGACCTTTGCACTTTTGAAGTCAAAGTATAGGAAGCAAAGGTAATCCCATAGTAGATAACTAACTTATTAATACAGTGCTTAAAGTCTTATGAGTTATGAATATCTTGCCTCTGTTGGTTGCTGTCATGTCTTAGTTCAAACACTATTACTATTATCATTAGATCAATTCTCCACACAACACTAGTCACATATTTGCATGAAGCATTGTAAAGTGGATATGAATGACATGCATCTCAAGACACTGAATCTCACATGTACTTCGCATGGAATATAGTAAACATCTGAGACCATCTAGAGCTGACCCGATTAAACATTCAGACCAATAATTTGCGTTCTTTTTTTAAGAGTTTCTACAAGTTAAAAAGCATAAATTGTGTGAATACATCCCTAACAGAAAAAAGTGGAAATGACAACTGTATAGTGCAGACTTGAATGTGTCTGTATTCTGGACAAGGTCTTAGTAACGTCCCACTCGCTGACCAGATTGAGAGAGATGGGTGTCAGTATTGGTGCAGCCCACAAAGAACGACATACCAAATATGCAAAGAGACTGATTAATCAACATCGAACTGGCGTGTTAGGCCACTTGACGCTGCTGATTTGTGAGAGAGGCTGAGATCAGAGCACCTATGGACTGTCTGAGTGCATGATGATTAGTCCTCTGATAACTGAAAGTTCATGGCCACTTGATTATGTGCCCATGGTGAAGACCTTAGTCCTTAAATGAATAAATGTATAAGATATTGTCAGGCTGGGGAAGGGGCATGTTAGGATACCTCATATAACTATAAGGAGCTGCAGTGGAATGAAATGACATTCTTAACATATTGAGTCTTTCTGAACAGAGGAGTTTCAGGGTTGTGAATCCTAGTTGCTGACCACAATGAGAGATGGATGTCAATATTGATACAACCCAAAAAGAATGACATACCAAATATGCAAAAAAAGATTGTGGGCCGCTGGACGCTGCTGGATTTGTTGAGGCAGCGATCAGAGCAGTTATAGGAATGTCAGGAATGCTATGATGATAATCCTCATAGAATTGATACTACTCAACTAGCAATTAAAGATAAGGTGATCAGTTCTATTCCTTTCTAACTCTGATCATTTATAACTCAGATAGCAAGTGAAATTATGCTACATCTAGCGTCACAAGGATCAAAAGAGTAGTCGTTATATCAGGATTATGCTACATCTAGCGCCACAAGGATCGAAAGAGTATTGTCGTTATATCAGGATTATGCTACATCTAGCGTCACAAGGATCGAAAGAGTATTGTCGTTATATCAGGATTATGCTACATCTAGCGCCACAAGGATCGAAAGAGTATTTTCGTTATATCAGGATTCTTGTTATAGCAGATGGTAGGTATAATATATGTGGAATAAAACAAACATTAACGTTGTCACTGTCCTTCTTCTTCTTCTTACGCTCCATATCAACCACCTGTTAACCACTCTGTGTGATCTGTATGTAATTTGAGCGTAAGAGCGATTGTACATTGTGACAGTTATGCTCCTACAAGTACTTCTGATTTCTGCTACGCTTTTTATTAATAGGGTAGCTTCCTTAGGCCCCTACCTCAGTCACCTCTTACGACATGCCTTGTAGGTCACAGTGGTACTATTCTTTGCTTACCTTGAGGGTCCGGAATGTCGCTGTCCTTCAAGATTATATGTAAGGTACTTGAGGAAATATCACGTTCCTTGCATATTTATGTTTTCGATTTGTTCTTTTTTGTTCACTTTCTTTATCAATACAAATTTCATTTTGAGTGATAAACAGAGCATACCTTTCACAGTAGTGAACACTGTACAAATGTGCCCAAGTCTTATATTATTTGTTAAAATGAAAACCTTCTAGCCAGAAGCTGTGTTGTACATACATCATGACAACATTTTCTTCTTGATCAATTAAAAAAGAATTAAACACGTTACTTACAACTAACACAGGAAACAGCCAAAAGTTATTGACATGAGCATGTTCTCCAACTGGCTCAAATCTCTTTGGAAGGTTATGCAGGAAGTACTGCCCTTTGATCTTTTGCAAGTTAAAATCAGATTGACAAAAAGTCTGCTGACGGTACAACATTGTAGCCATCAGGGCTGTGCTAGGCTGCCACCGAATCATCTGCAACATCTTGTCTGGAAATCCACGCATTAGCTTCACAAACAATGATTTATAATCTACTCCAAGTCTGTTAAGAACCTCAATACCAAACTTCGGGAGAAACCCAACCTGGAGCCATAAGTACACCATAGAATATTTCAGAGCTTTTTAGATACATGCCAGGAGTCTGTACAAGATAATTGTTATGCTTGGCCTGCATTTTCTGGAAAATATCTTTATCTCTGACTTTTCCAATGCATCCTCCAAAAGAGGTATAATACTTCATAACACCAAAGCTAAACAGTGTCAGATCTGAGGACGGATGACCAATGTTGTCGAAGCCACTGAAGCATTCTGCACAATCTTCAATAACGACTAGATCAAACTTTGCTGCTGCCGAAATTAAAGGTTCCATATTAATTCTTCGACCATATAAGTGAGCCGCAACAATGGCCACAGATCTTGGAGAAATTAATTTAGGTAGAAGATCAATTTTGGGCTCTAATGTGTCAATACTTATGTCAAGTGGGACAATAACAAGTCCATGGTTTAAAACAATCATACTCATATCAGGGATATTAATGGCTGACATTATGACTTCTGACCCAGGGGGGAAGTTTTTGACCGTGAGAAAGAGATCAAAGCCTGTTCGGACTGACAGCAATATCATGACATGATTCAAATTGGATTCACAAGTCCACAAATTTGCAAGATCATGTTCCAATTTGCTTCTGTAGTTGTCATCATTGATGTGAAGGCACTGAGTTGCTGCATATATCAGATGAGAGAAGTTTGTATCTGTTTTTAAAAGACAAACATTGATTAAGACTTTATTACAGAAAATAATAATAAGGAAATAGAGTGAACATTAGAAGACCTATAAATTGGTAATTTTCTTACTCTTTTTAAGAAAGAATTTGATATATCAATTTTAGATATAATCTGGAATCACTGTTGAAGACTCCATGCAAGTGCTTTGATCATTTTGTCTATAGAATACTTACATTTGATGAACTGACCTCACAGTTCTCCCGAGAGACCCATAGATACTCAGCTTATTCCAGCATACTTTGAAGCATGCATGCTGATGGTGTCTATTGCTTGCTAGTTAAACACACTCCACAATCTTTTCTGTAGGTACCCAGTCCTGATCAAGCAATGTTTGATTTCCAATTCCCTCAATTGCTGTATAAATGCATTATTAATTGCTGTATAAAAGCATTATTAATCCAAGAGGCAGCTGCTGAGCCACTGCAGTATTTCCCCCTATACAATCTCCAACAACACCCAGACTATAGGTGTGCTTTTGATATAAGTCTTTCTGGGCTCACATTACTGCACATATCTGCATGTCCAGGACAGTAGACCCAAGTCAAACTTTTGAGACTGGAAATGTTTATAAATACCATAAACTCATAAGAAAACTGGCCTTTTTGGGCGTTTAACTCTTTTCACGCCCATTTATTTCCTCAATTTTTAAGCAGTTAATTCAAGGGAAGTAAAAAAAATATTTTTTTAAATTACGATCCCAACTACTCGTCAATAAATAAACATATATATATTATTATATACTAAATTGAAGAAAACTGGACAACTCAATAGAATAACAAGGTTAAAAAGTAGTAGAAGTAAAATAGTAGAAGTAAAACTAGAAAGACTTCTTACAAGGGAAGCAACTCTATGGCGCAGTGTGCGGCTTAAAGCGTGCAACGGACTTCGCCGTGGCGCAGTGTGCGGCTTAAAGCGTGGAAAGAGTTAAAAGCCTGAACTGAGAATTGGGTATGATAATTACCGTAGTAAATGAAGTCTCAGACTACACATTATCCGTTGAAAATATAATTTAAAAAAAACAAAACTTTTTAAAAATTATATAATTTACACTTAATAAATTTTTCTTCAACTACAATGTATACTTATTGAAATAATTACTTTGCCACTTGTTTAGAAATCCCATGAACTCTATTCTCTAATCCTGTTTTGCCTTTCGCGTCAGGAAAAAAAAGAGACACTTGGAGCGAGCCTGCTTATGCACTTTGTAGAAGGTGGAATTTAGTGTCTTAGATATTCTGTTGATCCATCGTTTACGTGATCGTCCTCTGGGTCTGTTGCTGTTCTATCTGAGTGCTAGTGCTCTTTGTGGGAGACTGTCTTGTGGTAACCTAGATATGTGTCCTAACCATTTGACCTGTTGTTTCTTTATATATTGTAACACTGGCAATGATCCCACTCCTCTTATGCTTTTGTAATTTCTGATCTCGTCTCCTTGTTACATTTCGAATTGTTGTAAAGACTTCATCTTTATCGTTTGAATTCTTTTCTCACACACTGTGTAAAATAAAAACAAGGTAAATTAAAATTTTGTAATCCATAAAATCAACATGAAAAAGTAAAACAAATCTACTCACCAATTGTTATTGGAAAATAAGGAAGTGCTGGAAAAGTCATTTCACATGTTTGTTCAGATCATGTTCATTATGTAAATATACTGAAAGGAAAGATAAACAGAAAAGATGTTTAAGGTTTCTTTTTCTCTAATCCTATTTTGCCTCACTGTGTCAGGATAAGAAGAGATTTATAGAATGAGTTTTTGGTGCTTATAAATAGTATTTTTACTGTTGTTGGGGACTGCTAGAGTAGTTATTCTCTGCTCTGAGAGTCCACCTTTTAGTGGGGCTCTCTAGTGAAATTTGATGCGAGGATACTAATTAGTACATCAGGAGTAAAGAATTTACAATTGCAGCTCTTTGTAGAATGAAACGATTCAAAATAGTTAGTATCGTCTGAGTTAAAGCTGTCTGTAATTTCACCTTTGAGTGGGTGGCCTTTTGCTTTGCATCTAATGTATCGGAGTAACATTGCGCTTTGAGGCGCATTGTCCATTGGTAATCTGCTCTCAGTGTAGGTGAGGTCGAGTTCCAAGTCCTATCGGAGACAGACGATAAAACATAGGTCCCGTGTTCAATTTTCGCATGTAAAGGAACCCTTGGCAGTTCAAAATCGAAAAGATCAGACTGGAAAGGTTATGGGTTTGAATCCAGCTAATGTTATTCAGTTTCCATGTGCATATTTTCTGGTGATCCCTATGACTGTTTGCTACACTCTGTGCAACACTCTCGGCCTACCTGCAGGTAGCATGCCATTTCTGCCAAGAAGGACTGAGCTATATGGAGCAAACCAGAGCAATGAAGTCCATCCTTATCCTTAGAGCCTTTTTTAATTATCTTTGTTTAATAATTTTCTTAATAATTTTCTTAATAATTTGTTTAATAATTATCTTTGTTTAATAATTTTCTTAATAATTTGTTTAATAATTATCTTTGTTTAATAATTTTCTTAATAATTTGTTTAATAATTATCTTTGTTTAATATCTTTGTTTAATAATTTTTTAAATAATTTGTTTAATAATTATCTTTGTTTAATATCTTTGTTTAATAATTTTCTTAATAATTTGTTTAATAATTATCTTTGTTTAATATCTTTGTTTAATAATTTTCTTAATAATTTGTTTAATAATTATCTTTGTTTAATATCTTTGTTTAATAATTTTTTTTATAATTTGTTTAATAATTATCTTTGTTTATTATCTTTGTTTAATAATTTTTGCATAAAATTAATTCTTTAAAAATCCATGCTTTTTGGTTTTTTTAACCAGAATTGACATACAGACTGAACTCAAGTGAACTCACAATTTATTATCTGTGACATAGAAGTTAGTTGCTCATCTCTCGTACCAAAGGTACCAGGTTCGCTCTTTCATGAAACCATCTGGATATTTTTCCAGAGATCCCTGATCTCAGTGTAGGTGAGATCGAGTTCCTAATCCTATCAGAGACGGAAGACGAAATGAATGCTTTGTGTTCAATTTGAGCACTTGAAAGACCCTTGGCAATTTAAAATAGAGAAGAGCAGGGTGGAAAGTCGCTACCAGACAAAATTCATTATAAAACATTTTTGTTTAAATTCCACCAAAAATATCTTCATTTTCAAAATTACATCAGGGACTCTCACAGGTGCTACTGAGTTCATGCACTGCAGCTGAGATCGTTCTGTGTAAGAAAGCGATCAGAGCACAAATGGTTACTCACCGAAGTGCAATGATGATGGTCCTATCAATCAAACAATTTATTGACATTATATAATGTTCAGCTTGCACCTGTGATTTTCACTGACAAAGCATACCCGGGGCGTAAACCGAGGGCTAGCAAACTGTAGTGTAGATATAACACTAGCAGTATTATAGTATTGGAGCATTCTGATTTCCAAAATCTATCATAGGCCATGATAGGCAGTCTAATTTCTATAAACAATATAATATAGTGTGCTGTGCATAATAACATTTTATACTTAAGACAAAGATACTGCTACATGAAGTCGTTACAAATATTAAGTGAACAGTAGAACTTAATAATATAAGTAATTACTTAGTAGTAGATCTTTGACAGTATGAAATTTTATTAAACAAAATAATTATTTTTACATTCAATAGCTTTCAATGTGCATGAGCCAAATTACAATCAAATCACTTCTAGTTAACTTAGTTGAGTAATATTTAGGCGACTGACTTAGTCGATGACCTTAGTAATGAGAGCAGATAGTGCTCAATAATTACTTTGAACTCATTTAATTCAAGTAAACACAAACAATTACATATAAATGTCAGTTTAAGGGTCAATGAGCAATGTTGAATGAAAGGTGACACAAAACTGTAAACAACCTTGGAAAAATAGCTTACCTACGAGTTCTTAGTTCCCCTTTTTTACCTTTCTATTTAGTTTCGGTTTGTTTACATTTACACGAAATCGTGACTAAATTTTTTTAATGCACAAAAAAAAATCACATAATTTCATGCGCTGTCTCGAGAGAAAAAAACTCGTTTATATAAAAACTGACATTTACAAGAGGTAGTTGATGAAAGTGCACCTTCTATTACTCTGAGCACGAAACTTTCTGAAGCATCTTGTTTGAATAAACTCCAGATTTTGTCTCCATTGTTAGTTATCTCCCATATATAAAAATAAATTGTACCTACTGTGTTACTGTCGTGTGTCTAAATAACGCATTGATACTTCTGATTTTTAAAAAAAAATGGTATTCCGGAGGAATAGAAGCTGTACATACACAGTATTTGACATCAGAGCGTTAGTGGCAAGGACTGTCGAATCTGGCAAACACCTGATTGTTGCGTTTGTAGACCAGAAAAAGCGTTCGACCGCGTAGACAGAAACAAGTTGTGGAAAGTATTGTCAAACCACAGGGTTAATGACCACCTAATTAACCTATGCAAAAGCCTCTATATAAACAGCAAGTGTACGGTGAGAACAAACACAGGACTATCAAAAAAGTTCCACCTAGGTCAGGGGTAAGACAAGCATGCGTACCAACACCAATGCTGTTCATCACATATATCGATCAAACCTGTAAATTAGCTACCAGCGAAGGAAACAACATTGGAGAACTTTTAAAACTAATTTCTTTTTGCCGACGGTCAGACAATCATATCAACAGCAGATGAAAACCTACAGCAATACATTAACAGACTCCAGTTAACATGTAATGAATACAATATGAGAAAAAATATTGACAAAACTGAAATAACGACAATCGCTAGAGAGGAAAACACTACCAATATCCCCATCAACAAACGCCCATTATAACAAGTCAAAGACTTTACACACATAGAGGTGGAGCATATTTTCAGCAAACAGAAAAATAGCGAACACAATCCAACATAGATGCAACAAAACAAATCAAATCATAGGGCAGATGGCGCCAATTTGAAAATGCAAACATGTCACCATGAACACAAAAGGAGCATTGCTCAACACAATCTTTTCACCCACAATATGCTATCAGTGCCATACCTGAACGCTGTCATCAAATGATAGAAGCAAACTAGTCACGACAGAGATGAAGTGTCTACGCAGAATGCTGGGAGTAACAAGAAGAGACTTTTCGAAAAGAAGACATCAGGAAAAAAAAGTTGGTATTGAACTTCTTCAAGAAACAAATTAAATGGTTCGGCCACATAAGCAGATTACCAACAGACAGTGCGCCTCAAAGTGCAGTATTACTCCGATACAATGCATACAAAACAAAAGGCCGGCCACGCAAAAGTTTTGACTCAGACATAACAGAGGAGACGAAAGACATTGTTTATTAAGCGCACATAAAAGTCCGTTCTAGAAATCTCTACTTATCTTGACGCTGTGAGGCAAAACAGGATTGGAGAAAAGAAAGATAAAGAAATGACATCAGATCAAAATTAAACAAAATTGCAACGTCCGTATTGAATGCTGTCTAATGTCTGTAACTGACCGTCAGCACCGTTTGTCTTCAACACTGGTGGCACACTGACAGCCTGCAGCTTGCTCATATATTTTATTAATCTTCATCACACTTACAGAGCTGTCGTCTTTTTTCCGTCTTCCACCATCAATGCCTTATCTATTTATGTGCCTAAAAATGGGATTACTTTTTATGTTATTAGTATTTCTAAATATATATCTTCCAGTTCATCTTTTCAATATTTCTTAATGTTTGTTTTTATGTCCATGAAGTACGCGCGACAAAGCCAGTGGTGTTACAATTGGAAGGCTGTGTGTTACTCTGTGTGTGAGAAAGGAGATATGTGTAGCCACAAAGCTGAACGTTTACCGGGCCATAGTGCTAACCACGCTGCTGTCTCGTTGCTCGGATGTTGGATCAACGCATTTGATGGATGATTAAAAACATTTGATGTATGGCAAGCATGAAGGGGACAGATGATCGATTTGAGGGCCAAAAAAACAACGCTTTAAAGAAACTCTTGAAACTATTTACCGCGTGCTGGGGATCCCTTGCACAAATCGCTAAATGTGCGCAGTAACAACACAAGAAGAGCTCGCATGGCTGAGAACCGTTGCACTGTTGAAACGCAGAGAAAATAGAGGAAGCGTGAAAAGACAGAACACACAACATCCACATTTCCAACCTTGATCATGTATAGTTGCAGTAAAAATTCTTACCTGTGGTAAGAGATTGTGTTTCATGATTGGACTCTCTAGTTACCTCCGCACGCACCAGAGAGGTACAACAACACAGTCTGAGACTGTTGCCATCATCGCTTGCGATGGACGGATATTATTGAAAGGGAAGGTTGAAGGGCAGCGAGCAAGAGGAAGACTGAAACGCAAGTGGGAGAGAAACGTGAAGAGATTGCAAATTACAGACTGGAATATTGCAGCGGTGCGGTATATTTGCTCAGTATGATGCAAGTCATCAAAATGCCACCCCTAAATGTTTTTCTTTAAAATAACCTTCAATTGTGATTTTGATTTCGCTGCATATGTTGCCCCTCTTACAGGTCCACTTGATGCGGCCGCCTCTATGTATTATAGCACGACACGGCCCTGTATTGCAACCTCAAGGCAATAAACAGAGGGAAGTCCATTTTCATTGCAGCCAACCTTTCATGTGAAGACGCTACTCATGCTTATGAATGTCTGAGGCACATTTGGAACATAATTTATCTAATTCTATATTTCTTTTTATTACGATTTATTATCAATAGTTTAAGTTCTAGGTGCCTACGTACGCGCATTACTATTTAATATATTTAGGTAACACGTTATTTAATTGTCCGATTCAGCTTTCCATTTTACTTTGTTTTTTGGTATTTAATATGAACTTTGTCTCAAAAATATAGAAAAGGGGCAGTAACTCTGGACGTTTAATTCAGTCGAGACATCCGACCGCTAGTAAATATACAAAATAAATAATAATGCTTCTGAAAACAACTGGAGTAATTATATTTAAATCTGCTCAAAAATCAAAATGGGGTCTGGGTATTTGGAAGCCAATCAATGTAGCTTGTTGCATGTCTTCACATTCAAATCCATTTGTAAGTACGGATATCGCACCATTGTCATTGTCGGAATTATTTCCTGCCTCTACTGCGACTTTCGCGATCATTCATTCATTCAATGAATGAATCATTCGCACATTCAGATTTTGCAGTTTGATTGTGAGTGTGAATGTCATTGGTTTGTAGAATGTTGTGTGGCAACTTGTTGAGATAGGGGCAAATGTGAGTAATACTGTACAAATGTTGTGGTAACTTATGTTGTATATATATGTATATATATATTCCATGGAAGAGATTGAGCGAGTTGCCCAAGACATAGCGGTACCGGTATGAAAATATTGCCTGCTTGCAGGCCCTGTAACGGTTACACAGTAACGTATAACAACGGTACGAGAGGAATGTATTATATGACCTTTCTCGTCTTTACAAACGGTCAGTTGCCAAGTGTTTTACTGTGACAACTTCAGTGTTTCGCTTGTCTCTCTTGCCTTTCAACTCATTACTGTGTCTCTCGTGACTTGCTTTTCGTGTTGTGTCCGAGTCGAAATCAAGGATGCAGTGTCTCCATTTATGCCTAGCTTGGGGAACTGATATGGGAAATGTGCTTTGCCCATTTTGCAAAAACTCTTCTGTTTCATTCAAAGGAAAGACAAAGTTCAAAGCATGGAATGCCAGAAGATGGAATGAAATACGCACATAACCTTCAACTGTCTTAGGGTTCATCCCTCCAGATTTGTGGTCAGGGTTTACTCCTTTTGCATTCTGTATAATCATTCTGACCCACAAGGCAGGGATAATTTTCTATCAGGGTTTACTCCTTTAGTCTTTGGCTCTCCCGAGCCACCCTTTATAAGGTAGTAGGTTTACTAGTTACAGATGGGACCATCTTCTGTCATACAGTAGCAGATGAAACATCTGGTCTGACCTTAATATATAGGCCCTACTAGTTTGATCTATACATGCTAGAGAAATGATAATTTAATTCAAGTGACTATCAATCATATATAATATAGAGATAATGTGCTGTTAGTGCACCTTCATTTAAATTGTCTAGAGAGAATTGCTGCCTTGTCTAATGAATGTATACTCTTCACCAGCTTTTGTCTGTCAGACTACCCATCACAAAGCAGTGTTAAGAAAAAATAGTATGACAATGGGGTGTTTTACTTTATGTTAACAACCAGATTGTGTCTGTGTTCAGCGTGGGTTTTCCAATAAAGAACATCAGAGAGTAATTTGAAAATAAATTTATTTTTTATCAGGAGTGCATGTTCTGTGTCCATTGACTTTCTTAAAGTGAATGATCAGTTCTTATTGATTCTTCCATTCTGATTTTACATAAAGTTGCAAAACAATAAAAAGTAAAGTTGGGGGGAAAAAAACATAAAGAAAAAGAATATGTCATTCAAAGAAAAAGGAAAGAAAACATTATAACCCACAAAGAATATGTCACTTAACCCCTTGTTTACCTGAGGTTATAGGTTGAACCGCACAGCATCCCAAGCGTTTTCTGCATTTCTACCAACTTATTTGAAAATTTAATAACTCTGTTATTTTTGGAATATTTGTTTGAAATTTTGTATTTTGAAATAAAATATGTATGTGTATGTTTTGATAATAAAAATTTGTGTTTGTACTGCTCTATGTACTAGTAGTACTTGCTACTGGCTCAGTACTAGTACTTGCGACAAGGTCGGTTCTAGAACGCTTACTTGGACGTAAATCACATTCATGAGTATCACTATTTTCGTCATCAGTGTCTCTCATCTGTACAGAATTTTCAGAATCTGAGTGAACAGATTCACTTGATGAGAGTATATCATCATCTCCGCTATCTTCATCGTTAAATATGTCGTCAGCACCATATGACAACAACGCCAAAGCTTTTTCTGTCAGTGTAATCGTCCTGATAGATTTCCTACACGCCATTTTGCTTGAAAAATTTATGACAAAGAGATCACTCTTTCAAAGATATAAATAACCTTCATACGGCGCCAAAAATTGACCAATGACAATGTTTTATATAAGGGAAGATGTCCTCAATGCTATAAATAGTCTATTGTAGCAGTAGTTCCCGTTTACTACACATATTTTGACGATGAGTTTACTACGTGACCCTCACGTAATTGGGAGACACCAAGCGCATTCCTACTTCGTCACCCTCACGTAATTGGTAAACAAGGGGTTAAAGAAAAAGAAAACATAATAAAAGACAAAGAATATGTCACTTAATGAAAAAAACAACAATAAAAAACAAAGAATATGTCACAAAAGAAGAAATATGTCACTTCAAGAAAACTTAGTTTAAGTGTCTGAATAAAACTTATCTGTGTAAAAATTCATAAATTAAATTTTTTTTCATAAGGGTGTCAACTTATCTGAGACAAAACCAGCAGGTGAAACTCCAACTAATGATCGAAAGATGAGAGGCTTGCCTAAGAAGCTTCCTATAGCTGGTGTAAATCATGTTATTGTTGTAGCTTCAGGGAAAGGGGGCGTTGGAAAGTCAACAACTGCAGGTATGTATAATTCCTGAATTAGTTGGTGCTCTTCTACCCTAAGGTAAAGAGATCATTCATAGAGAGCACAGCACAATCTTATCAGCTGTGTCTCTTCTGACACATTTCCAGTTAAAGCTTTGCTCCTTCAGGAATTGTTGGATTTTGTCCCTTCCTTTGCACTATGGGTCTTCATGGACATCTAACCTCTGTCTCTTTACCTTCTTTGCTTGAGCAGCAATTTTATCTCTTTCAGACGGGACTGTTCCACTCTGGTCTGTAGAAGTTATATCTTCAGAGGAATGAAGATCTGGAAAATTAGGTTACAGCATATTTTTCAGTTAGATAATTAATGTCTTGTAGCAAGCAGGTGATTGACCCATTGTGACTTTGGTTGGTGGATGAGCTGACTTATTACAGTTTCTGTTCAGATCATCTCATTTGTTCGTGTTTTTATCCACTACTTAGACGAATGAATTAATCAGGTATAGTCATAATTCTTTTTCTTTTATCATTACTGCCTTTTGCCACCGATAGCAATGTTGATAACACTGTGCTGACCACTTGATGCGGAAATTCCGGGTTTGATGTCAGCTATCCCAAAAAATTCTCAATGTGCACACGTTGGACTATAGATGGTCTTGATCTTTTACCTGGGGTTTTAAATTACAAGTACCTCTAAAGTCAGAGTAAGGCTTGTCTGAATGGCAAGGGACACTGATGATAAGAAAAGCAAGCCGTTACATAAAAATCAACCAGAAGTGTCATATTAGACCACACCAGAATTCAGAGCAAACAAACAGAAATAAAAATTACTGCCTTGTGATTGTCCATGGCGGGATTTAGGATGTTTTAATAACAGATTAGATTAGATTAGTTATTTTCAGGGTATCTCTCTTTATATATGTCTAATTGTATGTTTTCTAAATTTATATTTCTGCAAAGAAAATTAGAATGATTTGTCTCATTATCTGTTTCACTTTAATTAAGACAATATGTTAACATTTTAATGTGCACACATACACACTACAGAGAGATATGTTAATTATTTGTCTAAAGCATGCTCCGATTTTATTTCACAGTTAATCTGGCATTAGCTTTATCTCAGATTGATCAGGTGAGTTTTTGCAACAGTGATGAGTAATGTGTTTTGTGTGGTATTTGAAAAGTGAGAGGCTTCATTATTGTGAACGGCGAACAGTGAAACAAAGGTCCTATGTTCAAGCTGAACACATAAAACAATTCATAGCAGTTTTAAATTAAGAAGAGTAGACTACAGAGCCATTGAAAATGAAAATTGTGGACATATCCTTTACAGGACTTAGCCATCAATAACAGTAAACGAGCTGTCAATTTTCTAGGCACCACTTATACATTCAGTAGTTTGCCATTGCTTTTGCAGGCTTTCAAGCAAAAAATCGGTCAGAAGCACCTCAACAGGCGCATAGCTACGCCTGAATTCATAGTAGACAAATGCAGAAGATCTTTATGTGTAAGATAGAGATCGGAGCACACATGATTACTCACCGAAGTGCAATGATGATGGTCCTATCAATCAAGCAATCAATTTTATGGATCCATGAAGTATTGGTTGAGATATATTGATTTTATTCTGTATGACATGATTAAAAAGCGTTTAAAAGCAAAATATTGACTTCATTGCACTGGGTTTTCACATATGACTCCGTACCTGTCAGCAGAAATGGTGCATAATCTGCTGAGAGTGTTGCACAAAGCACAAACCCCGTAGCTTCAGCAGCAATCCTAGGTATCTCATGAAAAATTGCACATGTGACTCAGTCTAGATCCGAACCCACAACCTTCAGAATGAGCGGCAAATGTCTTAAACACTTCGCCATAAAAACCCCTTAATATAATATGATTACTAACAATATATAGGAATACGACTATGATATCAAAGGACACTTCGATGGACCGAAATTACATTCTGAACGTATTGAGAGAGTCTATCTGAACAGAGGAGTTTCAGGGTTGCAAATCCTATGTGATGACCAGATTGAGAGAAATTGTTATCTACATTGGAACACCATAAAATGAATGAGATACCAAATATGCAAAAAGATTGATTAATCATCAAACTGGTGTATTGGGTCTTTGAATGCTGCTGGATTTGTTGAGGTGGGGACTGGAACACCTATGAAC
This sequence comes from Arion vulgaris, assembly GCA_020796225.1. Taxonomy (NCBI): domain Eukaryota; kingdom Metazoa; phylum Mollusca; class Gastropoda; order Stylommatophora; family Arionidae; genus Arion; species Arion vulgaris. The sequence continues at coordinate 21,201,823 of CM036764.1, forward strand.
ATGTCGAGTGTTATAATGATAGTCCTTATATAACTGACATAGGAACTCAATTAGTGTAAAGAAATATAACTTTTTGACTTGACAATGTTTATAAATCTGTACACCTTTAGAACACATGGACACAAAAATTAAGAGAATGATATTGAGTGAATATTGTTGTTTCAATTAATCAATTTTTTGCATAATCTTTAACTTATTTATATGAATTTTATATCTTCTTTGCGTTCGTTCTTTACGACTAATTTTAATCACTTTTTGTGATATGTTTGATCTTTGCCAAGAACGTGTATACGTTGCACATTGGTTTGGTAGGCCCCTAAACGCATAGACTTCTACACGTTTAGGACACATGCATCCGATTTCAGCCAAACCTCCTTAATCGCCTCTTACGACATGCATGGCAGGTAACAGTAGTTCTATTCTTTACACCCCAAATGTGGCCCGTAACCACTCGGCGTGAATTTTATATATTATAAGCATTGACCCCTATAGCGTGTCTTTTTTAATTTTGTAGATTGTTTGTTTGTTGTTTATTTGTGTTCATTCTTATCAATCAAGTTACCCACTCTTTGTCGCCCGTGTGGTGCCGGGGCCCGCAAATGAAGCAAACAATAGTACCACTGTGACCTACAGGGCATGTCGTAAGAGGTGACTAATGTAGGCCCTAGGGATGCTACCCTAGTAAATAAACAGCAGCGCAGAAATCGGATGTGCTGGCCTACTTGTAGGTGCATAACAGGCACAGCGTACAATCGCTCTTAGGCTCAGATTACATACAAATCGCACAGAGTGATTGACAAGTGGTCGATATGAGCATTCAAGAAGAAGAAGAAGAAGAAGAACCACTCTTTGTGATCTGTGTAGGTTTGCACCTAGAATATGATTACGTTGTGACCCCATTAGACACTTGCAGAATTTAGGACAGATACATTTTGAATTTCTGCCAGAGTTTACATATTATCCAACAGGACACAAATTTGTACAAATGGGAAACTAAGATTTTACAAACAGAAAAACCCCACTTTAAAATACCACATCTGGAGTTATACAGTATGAGATCTTATTGGTCATAGAGTTATACAGTATCAGATCTTATTGGTCATAGAGTTATACAGTATCAGATCTTATTGGTCATAGAGAGACCATCAGAGCTGACTGATACCACACTATATAATGTACCTATTAAATATATTTGTTATTCTGTTTTGTTTCATTAGAGTTGCAAAGTTGGCATACTGGATGCTGACATCTATGGACCATCTATTCCCACTCTGATGAATCTATCAGGACAACCAGAGTTGAATCATCGTAAGTTTAGACAATTAGTTTTGTAGAGGCTCAAATTTTTAAAGATCAGAGGTAATCTAGTTTAGTTTAGTTTAGTCGTCGGATCACCATCACTGCACGTCGAACAAATCAGTCCATAAGTGCTCCGATCTCTCCCTCAGTATGAAAGAGGTAATCTGATCTTAATAAAAAAATTAGTGGTAGTAAAACTTGAATTCATATATTAATAAAGATAAGTAAAATGGTAGTTTAAAATTTGAGAATCTAAACTCAAGTACCTCTGAAATTATAGAAGTGCCGCCTGCATAGCAGGGATATCAATAAAATGATGGGTAGGCTTTCACGAAAATCAGCCAGAGCACCATACTAGGCGCCATGACTACGCCTGAATTCATAGCGGGTGAAAACAGAAGAAGAAGAAGGTAGTTTTTAAAAAAAAATCATCATGACGTACAAGCAATCAACATATTTTAATTGCCCAAATAGTTCTTATTTAATAACACTACTTTGCTGATTTTTTTCCTCATATTTTTCAGTTAGTTTTGTTGTTATTGCCTGTATAAATATTATGCTTTGTGTTTGGAATGAAGAAATGTTTGCATCAGGGTAACGATCATAACTTTGATCTTGTCTGACTTCCTTACATGACATCTTAGAAACAGCCTAGTTTTGCTAACCAAGCAAAGACCAACATGATCTCCATTGTCGGGAAAACACTGAGGACCTGCGCCTGAGCTCTTCATATTGAAAAAGAAAAATATAAAAGAAACTTAACAAAACCAAGCTAAACAGAGCCCTAATTGCGATAGATGGGAATTGTAGATTTTGTAAGCAAAATAAACACTCAAAGGACAGAAAGAAAGTCCATCAGCTAAAACAGGGTGGCCAGTTACTGTCTAGAGAGGAAAAGCCAGAATACTTAGAGCTTGATGGACAACTGCTACCAAATTACCAGTTCACATTAGCTACCAAAGACCAAAAGTTGCAGGCTGTGCCCGTTTGTTGTCCCATTTGACCAAGTGTCACAGACTGAGCTTGGAATGTGTCTACGTCAAATCAGCTCTCAATTAATGTTAACACATTTCTAATTGTTTACTTTTCTTAGTTTTTCTTGCACATTTTATTAACTTGGGATAAAATTGATAAGGCATTCTCAGTGACTCTACGAGCATGATACAGAAGATCAAGACTGGTTATGCACGAAGGCAGTGGATGCAATTAATACAAAATGTGACAATCCAGACACTTACCTTCATTTTTGACCTAGGCCATTCTGGGATGAAGGGCAACGATAGAGCGGATGTACTGGAGTGCATGCTACGATCGAGAATGGACAAAAGTGACATCATCAATGCTCCAAGTGAAAACATACGCTCTGAAGATTTCAACGAAGATAAAGGTGGTTCTATATCTTGGTTGTGCAATTATGCAGACTGATAGGTAGAGCAAGAAGGGGAAAAACCCTGAGAGAAACCCCAGTAGATACATCAACCAACAATGAACAGGAATTGTTAGTCTAAACACACTAAAATACAAACTTAGGAGGAAATTGGAGCAATTATGGACATGTGTGATGAAGATGATCCTCAAATGACCAGTGAAAATTACATTCATTTTTCTACAAAATTACATGTCATTCATCAAATTTTGTTTAAAATGGAAAAGTGACATCATAATCTTAAAGTAAAAACATAGCTTCTAAGTTTCAAGTCAATAAGGTGGTCTTATCTTGGCTTGTGCAAGTTATGCAGACATAGTGGCAGAGATGGGAAACCATGAGGAGAACCCAGAGAACACAACCAACAAAGAATGGGAGCTGAGCAGACCACCACTAAGAATACAAACTTAGCGAAGGGCTAATATTGTACATAACATAAAGATGATCCTCAAATGACCAGTGAAAATTACATTCATTTTTCTACAAAATAACATGTCATTCATCAAATTTTGTTTAAAAAATCAGAAAAGTGCCACATAATTTGTACATACACATAAGAAGGGAAAACATGAGCAAAAATGTATTCTACAACAGCATATCTTTTAATATAGCAGAATGTGTTCATACTTTTATTCAAAACCAAAAGACAAGTCAGTAAGTAGATTCTTAAGCATAGATACTTTACAAGCACCATTTTGAAGAAAGGGAGAAGATTGAAGACAGCTGTACCTGGGTTTGTATTGACTATGGTTCCGATGTTTGTTTTCTTTCAGAGAAGTTAATGATACCACTTGTCAACTTTGGAATAAAATGGTGAGTATAAATATTTTAATATCCCCTTGTGTAGTCAAGTAGTTCTAGCACATGTTTTGCAGTAGGAAGAAACTGGGTTCATTTCCTGGCTCAGAAATTCTAAATTCCATCAACTGAAGTATGGATGCATAGTTAACCGAGTTTGAGAATGGAAAAGTTATTTAGTAAGTGATATAATTGCTCACCCTTTCAACTATAGTCCTTTCAACAACTCATGCCCACAGTCCAAAGCAGCAAAGCCATCAATTCTACAGTATCAAGACTTTGCACCCAATCTTAGAATTATACTGACGTAAATGTCTGATGGAAGAAATTGCTATAGGAAACCTGGATTTTGTAATATAACGGTTTCCTGTGATGTTGGCGGCATATTTGGCGAGTCTGAAACGATATTTTAGTTATTACAGTAAACCCACCAATATAACATTTTATGACAAGTCTCATGCAAAGGCGTATCATCCCATCTCATATATTGGGGCCAATGTTGATATTTGCAATAGAGTCATGAAATAAACAAGAAATGTAGACAGATGTATTATTTTTTTTAAATAACTTGCATTACAGTTAAAGTTAGCTGCCATGTCATAATGCCATCCCCCTTTCACATCCAGGCTTGGGACTGGAAATGGCGGAGCTACTTGGAGACGTTCTTTTCAAATCGCTACTTCTTCGGTACAATGTGCGTGTGTTACATATATGGTAGGAGGTATCATTACAATAAAATAGCTCTTTTCTCTGGTTCTTGTATATTGTGGTACAGATGACCCATATGTGCCTCTTTGCGGAAATGCACGTATAGTATTAATGTAACTTTTTGCAGTGTAACTTCAAACTCATTAGAAATGTTATATCAATGTCTATTATGAGAAGTCAACAATATGGCCCAATAATAATAATAATTCCTCTAATACCGTTATACGTTACATAGGTGCAAGTAATTTCTCCATACCGCTCTATCCTGGGCAACTCGCTCAATCTCCTCCATGGAACTGAGACCGATATTTCCTGTCTCTCTCAGCAAAGTTTGTTTCAGGGTCTCCTTAGGTCAATCTCTCTTTCTTGAACCCCTTGCATCCACTTCATTGCCTGCTTTGATATTCGTTGATCATTTCTCCTCAAGGTGTGTCCAACATATCTCCATCTTCTCTGTCTTATAATAGTTGTTAATGGCCCAATAGCTTCACACTAATTTCAATATACGCCTTCAATTAAATTAACTTCAATTTCAATTAACTAAAAGTTATTGTTACACTTATGACATTTGTTAGCTGTGGTCAACCCCGAGTTGAATTGGTGCACAGGAAATGCAAGAATTATTTAAAATACCATGGATTTCGTCCTGAATATTGCTATTTTTGTTATAAATGTATTAAATGACTGTAGACATTAGTTTTCTTCAACCATGTCAATGGATGCGTTAAATATATAGCACAAAGAAGGCAACTTCTAGATGGTATGATTGTTTGAATGACAAAAAATCTTTTTGTAGTGTCGGGAAAATGTGCATGATAGTGTCAGTTAGAGTTGACATTCTGGCCCAATATCAACATCTTTAGCACTTGTAGAGTAGATGACTTATCCTAAAAAAAAACATTGATAATAATACATTTCTCTAATAAAATGAATGTTATACTTTTTTTTTCAGTATGTCCATGGGCTTCCTCGTTGATGAAAAATCTGCTATTGTTTGGAGAGGGCTGATGGTTATGTCAGCTGTTCAGAAACTCTTACGAGAGGTACCATTTTTCTGAATTCTTTGTAATTATTCTTCTTGTTTCTTTCTTTTGTCTTTCTCTGCTTTTTTGGCAGTTAGGCGTAGCAGATTTAACTGATGATCAGTTTCAAGATAATGCACGCTCGGCCGCTTGATATGCTGTGGTATTGTGGAGTTTTAAGATGTCTGTAACTCCATCAATTCATGTTTTTCTTGGTCTGCCCCTTCCTCTTAATGATTCCATTTTCAGGATGTACGCTCTTGCAACTGGTGTATTTGGGTTCATTTTAACCAAGTGGGCAAACCATTTGAGTCTCTGTTTTCCAATGAATCTAATATTTTTGTTGTTCCAAGTGTTCTTCTAATCTTCTCATTTCCTATATGGTCTCTTCTTAACTCTTTCCACGCTTTAAGCCGCACACTGCGCCACGGCGGAAGTCAGTTGCACGCTTTAAGCCGCACACTGCGCCATAGAGTTGCTTCCTTATAAGAAGTCTTTCTAGTTTTACTTCTACTGGTTTACTTATACTACTTTTCAACTTTGTTATTCTATTGTGTTGTCCAGTTTTCTTCAATTTAGTATATAATAATATATATATGTTTATTTATTGAGAGTAGTTGGGATCGTAATTTAAAAAAATTATTTTTTTACTTCCCTTGAATTAACTGCTTAAAAATTGAGAAAATAAATGGGCGTGGAAAGAGTTAACCTAGAATAATCATCTATATTCAGCTCACTCTTAACTCAACTACGCTGATTACTAATATAATAAAAACAATTTAGTTGTAGCTCTTTGTTCTTCTTCGAACGCTCATACCAACCCCTTGTTAACCACTCTTTGGGATTTGCATATGATCTGAGCCTAAGAGCGATTGTACATTGTGCCAGCTATGTGTCGACAAGTAGGCCAGCACATCTGATTTCTGTGACGTTTTTATTTACTAGGGTAGCTCCCTAGGCCCCTACCTCAGTCACCTCTTACGACATACCTCGTAGGTCTCGCAGTGTTACTATTCTTTGTTCTCCTTGAGGGTCCAGGTAACACACAGCCGAAGATCCATGATCACTTACATCAGATGACAGGGCACATAATATATTTATCTGATCAGTATACAGAAGCTGTATGTGGATATGAAAGCTTGGATGTAGTTAACTGAAGTCTTGATAATTGAAGGATAAGAACTGGGGTTTTATACTTATTTCAGGTTTTATGGGGCCCCTTAGATTACCTCATCATTGACATGCCTCCAGGTACAGGAGATGTCCAGCTGTCAATCTCACAGAATGTACCCATTTCAGGTAACAGTTGTAATGTAGTCATGTATTTAGATATGACACTAAACAGCATAGATGTCTGCTTTCATTCGGATACTGAGTCATTGTCATTCTCATACTGTCATGTCTGATGATGTCATTCTCATACTGAGTCATGTCTGATGATGTCATTTTCATACTGAGTCATGGTCTGCTGATGAATCATGTGCAGTGATACTATTCTCATATTCAATCATGTCTGCTGATGTCATTCTCATGAGACATGTTCAGCAATTTTATCCTCATGATGATTCATGTTTATTGATGTCCTCCTCATGGTGAGTCATGCCATTACCCTATTTTATATATGAATCTTGTATATTACTTTATATATATATCTATATAAAATCTGGTGTAAGACAGGGATGCGTAATGTCCTCTCTTTGTTTAGTATTACAATTGACTGGGTGCTAAAAATGCCATAAAACAACAAGCACCAAGAGGAATAAGATGGACCCTTTCGAGATGCTTGAGGACCTGGACTTTGCAGGCGATATAGCCCTGGTGTCACACAAATATGAACATATACAAGAGAAAAGTACAATACTTCACAGCACGGCAAAGACAGTAGGCCTCAAAACAAACACAGGAAAAACAAAAATTATGACAAACAGTGAAATCCAACAACCAGTAATGTTAGAAGATGAAACACTGGAAAGGGTTGAGCAGTTTACATATCTTGGTAGCGTACTGACACTAAATGGTGGCACAGAGGAAGATATAAAATCACGTCTGAGTAAGGCCAGAACCGCTTTTGCCAGAATGAAACCAGTATGGAAGTCCAAAATCTACAATAGGACCACAAAGCTTAAACTCTATAAAAGCATTGTTTTGCCAGTTTTGCTCTACGGATCGGAGTGTTGGAGGATGACCAAAGGAGATACTAGCAGGCTGTCAGTTTTCCACCACTCTTGTCTTCGCAGAATCTTGGGAATCTTTTGGCCAGTAAAAATATCCAATAACCAACTACTCCAAGACACAAGACAAGAGGTAATGAATGACATACTCAAAAGAGAAGATGGAAATGGCTCGGACATGTTATGAGAATGAGACAAAAAATGCCTGCAAGGATAGCCCTCACTTGGACACCAGAGGAAAGAGAAAGAAAGGCAGACCACGGACAACATGGAGGCGCATGATGGAAGAGGAACTGGACACCGCATCTCTGACGTGGGGCTCTGCGCTGAAGGTTGCACAGGACAGGAGAGCATGGAAAGTCCTTTCTGAAGCCCCATGTGTCACTAGGCATGACGGGATTAAGTAAGTAAGTAATATATTCAGTAATATATATATATATATATAGTTTTGTTTGTTTACAGGATCAGTGATTGTAACTACACCCCAAGACCTTGCCCTTCTAGATGCTAGACGTGCTATAGACATGTTCTCGCAAGTCAATGTTCCAAATCTAGGGATCATTGAGAACATGAGCGTTTTCCTCTGCCCAAAGTGCGGTCATCAAGAACATATTTTTGGAGAGGATGGTGGAAAAAACATTGCAAAAGAAATGGGATCTGAAATATTAGGTAGTCATTTATTCTGTGCTTCCATCACTGGTGTCTTAATTTTGTACCTTAGTATTACCTCAATCGGATTGAGTACCTTGACTGTCTTTCTAGCTATGTCAGAGGCAGTTTTACTGACAGGTTATATTGGTTACTGAACTGACGTCACAGCACTCCGGACAGACCCATAGGTGCTCAGTCTCCTCCAACAGATGTCAAAGGGTATGCATACTGATTTCTGTGGTTTGCTTGTTAAACACACTTCTCTCTCTACCCTTCAAAGGGTTTTTAAAGCCGAAGGATTGACTTCATTGCACCTGGTTTTACCCCATATGGCTCGGTCCCTCTCCGCAGAAATGGCACGCCACCTGCCGAAAGTATTGCACAAAGCACAAACTCCGTAGCTCCGGCAACAATCATAGGGGTCTCTGGAAAAAACTGCACTTGTGAATAGAAGGCCGCGGGTGGATTCGAACCTACGACCTTCGACTCGCAAGGCAAAGGGCTTAACCACTAAGCCACAGAGACCCCCGCCCTTCTCTACCCTTCAAGCATCCAGCTCTAATTGTACAACATATAATTCCAAACTCCTTAAATTGCTGGATTGATTCAACATCAATTTTAGTATCCTCATACAATAGGAAGTCGCTAAAAGGCAGAAGAACATCCCCTTTATCCATCCTAAACTCCCCAACTTTCAATGCAAGCCTGGCTGCTCTCTCATTGCCACAAAACACTTGCATGCACAGGACAGTAGATCCACATGTCTCTGGAGGTTGGAAACCTCTATAGATGACATCCACTCATCCCAGGTTCTAATACATTAGATAGGTCTACTTGGGTAAGGGTCAGATTAATACAGACACATTAACCTTACAGGTGGTGGTTTTAAATATAGGACTTCTGTCTATATAAAAAATTAAACCTATAATCATCATCATCAAGTGTCATGTCTGTCGGTGTATGTGGTCATAAAAAAAAAGTAAAGGAACCCTTTCATACCTCGTGGTATATAGGTCAATACAGTGTTAGGCCTGTATTTTTCATTGACCGTCGGCACACAATGGGTGATGTGGTCAGCATCACGCCGGCCGCCTTTACTTTCCTAGAGCATGTCTGGTACCCAGTTGAGGCTGGGTCGACCTGAGAGCGTCGTGGTCGGGAAAACTTCCACATGCATTGCGGGAGCTGAACCCAGACCACCAGCCTTGCGGAGCGAGTTCACTAACAACTACGCTACAGCGGCTCTCGTATGTGGTCATGCCTCTCCATAATTCTCTCTCCTTGATATAGTTTATCAGTTCCGATCCTCATTGCTTGTTGAACCACAATGTCAGACCATCCAGCATCTTCTCCCTCTGATTTTCTCAGTCTCTCCTTTCCTGTATTTTATCCATTGTTACCAGATGTTCCAATTCTCTTTACATTATGTGTCTTAAGAATATTGACTATTTTTTATTTGTTTGATCAGGTTTTCCTGTGTGCAAGCATCATTTAAAACCTCATCATTTGTTTGTTTTTTCCACTGTCCTTGGTATTTTCAACTAAAAAAAATCCACAACATCATACACAAGCTGGAGACTTCCAAAATAAATGTTTGTAAAGAATCCTGCTAATATTCTGTCCAAATACAATAGCAAATTAAGAGCTTTTTAAAATGACCAAACTGTGCATCATTGGAGACCATCATTAGAAGAAGAAGGTGGATTGGTCAAGCATGTCATATGCCAGTAGGGACATTGGCTAGGACAGCTCTATGATGGACAACAGATGGGAAAAGAAGACCTGAATATTCAAAGGTAACATGGAGAAAAAATGTGGATAGAAAGTTGTAAGATTGTGGCCTGACATGGGAAAAAATTGGTACAAAGTCGGCAGAATGACAGCAAGGGAAATCTTATGTGTCAAATGTGACCTGAAGAGGATGTACTATATCTTTGGTAATGTCTTGAAACAACTTTTAGACACCACTGGTACTTGTTTGTCTGTAAGCCATTACTTTCTCTTGAGCCATTACAATGGATTTCTGGAGATAGAAGTTAAGAAATGAAATGTTTATGCAGAATATTGGGAGTATCAAGAAGAGACCAGCTTAGAAATTAAGACATGAGGAAAAAAAGTGGTACAACATCAGTACTGAACTTCATCATGAAACAACAAATTAAATGGTTTGGTCACATAAGCAGATTACTAACAGACATTGCGCCTCAAAGAACAATGCTAATCTGATACAGTGGATACAAAGCAAAATGCCGTCCACACACAAGGTGGACTAAGAGATAACAGAGGCAACGAAAAACAATATTTATGAAGCGCACACAAAAGCCTGTTCTAGAAATCTCTTCTTATCCTGACACTATGAGACAAAACAGGATTAGAGAAAAGAAGAAGAAGTTAAGTATAAAATCTTTATATTAACTTACTTTTCCCCACAGCTTTCCAACGCCACGCAATCCACTGCACTGCGCCACGGCGGAAGTCCGTTGCACGCTTTAAACGCGCACGCAACCTGCAGCACACTAGAGTTGCTTCCACTATAAGCAAAGTCTTTCTAGTTTTACTTCTACTGGTTTACTTATACTACTTTTCAACCTTGATTCTTTAAGGTTGCCCAGTTTTCTTCAATTTAGTATATAATAATATATATATGTTTATTTATTGACGAGTAGTTGGGATCGTAATTTAAAATTTTTTTTTACTTCCCTTGAATTAACTGCTTAAAAATTGAGAATATAAATGGGCGTGGAAAGAGTTAGGAAGTCAGCACTTTGCTATAAGAGTTAAAGATGACATCACAAAAAAGACACACAATAAAAAAACCAAAGTTTCTTAGTGACAATACTTCAATGAATTGCAAAATATGATGACAATAATAATGTTTTAAATCCACTGATATTTTGTAATTTCTATTGGCAGGTGAAATTCCTCTCAACAGATCCCTGTGTCAGACATCAGATTCTGGACAACCTATTGTGATAACACAGCCTGACAGTCCACTTGTAAGTTGTCTATTTAAAAAAAAATGATAGCTGTAGTAGTACAGTGATTAATGGACTAGCTTACTAGAAAGGTGGTCTTGGATTGACACAGCTCCAGTTTTGGTACCAGAGAAACTCTGGGAAGTAGAGTGTCTCTGTGGCAAAGTGATCAAGACATTTGCTATGCATCAGAAGGTCATGGGTTAGAATCAGGACTACGTCTTCCAGTTCGCATTGCATTCCTTCCCCACCCCTCCCGGGGTCTCTATGATTGTTGCAGGGGGCTACGAAAGTCATACTTTCTGCAGGTGTCATGCCATTTCTTCAAAGAGAGAACAAGACATATAGGGAACATTCCATACAATGAAGTCAATCCTTCACCTCCAGAGCCTTTTCTTTTAGACTACAGTACATATTTATTTACTGTCTTAAATGATATCAGTCTCATTTATACGACAAGATTGTCATCTGTTCTATTTTATTTTATTTTCAGAGCCAGATATACAAGTCTATAGCATTAAAAGTAATCAAAAAGTTGGAGGACCAGGGAAAACATTTATCTTGACAAGACTAGACTTAATTAACTTTGTTTTTGTATGGGTATCTTGGTAGTAGTGTTTGAATGATGGAGAGATAAAGAAAAGACATGTGAGTGAAGAAAGAATGTTTCAAGATGTATATTTGTTACAAATTAGGTAAGGAAGAAATTTATACAATGATAGTAAGAACAGAAGAAAATATATGTTTTAGAGATTGAGAGAAAATACAAGTTTTTTAAGTGTTTTATTTTCTTGTTTTAATAAGAATTAGATATCATGGACAGAAAAGAGAACATATATATTTGTCCATAAAGAACTCAAGATCAAAGAAAACTGGCTGATGTTACAAATAAGAATGAGAAAATTGAAGTATTTTGGACAGAGATACAAAGGGTTGGAGACAGTCATAGAAGGAGGCATTCCTGCAAAGAAAGAGGAAAGCCATGAAGATTGATTCAGGATGTAACTGATGGTTTGAGCATGATGGATGCAGAGGTGGACATCTGGCCTATGAGAGACAGAAATTCAGAAGGACTGTTTAAGTGGCAAAGTTCTGCTCAGGACAAGCTATTTGATGATGATAAATAAGATGTAGATAGATAAAGAAATAGAGAAGATTGAAATATGTGTGCAGTAAACAACAGTATCACCATAAATGTGCTGAATATATTTCATAATTGCAAGCACACTATAGGGAAGATGAGCTGTTGGAAAGATAAGATGTTGGGAAGACAAACTGTTGGGAAGACAAGCTATAGGTAATGCAAGCTGTAGGGATGGCAAGCTGAGATTAAACAAAGTCATCAGTTTGTAAAATTAATTTGCCTATGTGCTAGCTAGGTAAGTTTCTTTTTTTGTTAACCCAGAGAAGGGTCAGATTTGTTATCGGGGGTCGCAATGGTGAAGTGATTAAGACATTTGTCTAGTTCTGAAGGTTGTGGGTTTGCATCCAGATTGAATCACATGTGCAATTTTTTTCGCAGACAGGGATGGAGCTAATGGCGAAACCCAGTGCAGTGAAGCCAATCTTAACCTTTAGGACTTTTTTTTAGAAAATTTCTTACTTTATATTGTTTACATTGAGGCAGCGATATTGTACCTTTCGATACTTCACATTTTTGTCAGCTCTGCATATCTGGGATCGACTTTCCCTTTCCACTTCAATCTGTAGTCGCTTAGACTGGGGATGTAGCCTGTTACAAGGGCCTCCACTTAGAAAGGGAGTAGGGTCTTGTTCAGCTCTAGTTTTTCAATATTGCCTTCTTTCATTTCCTTTATTGTGTCATAGACTCCTAGCTGACAGGTGTATATTCTTGTTGCTTGTGAACATAATTCACTTCACAATATTGTGGGTGGACTTACAGGTGCTCTGTCTCTTTCAGAAGAAGGATTACACGCTGTTGGTGCTCATGGCTCACATTTTTCATTCATGCTATTAGATCAAATTTTTGTTACTTGTGTCACGCTTGATTTCAAATTACTGCAGTATCAACGTAGCTAGCTGTACCATCTATCAATTGAGTTATTACACTTCTCAAAGCTGCTGAACTAAGGGATATAATCTAACATTCATCATGTAGCAAATATTTCATGATTCTCTCCCTTCAATTCATATATACAAACACTGTGTATGTCTTATTTATTGTTATTTCTAGACTAATCCAGATCATTTACCAGATACCATCTCAAAAACTGAAGTCCCAGTACAAATGTTGTTATAAGAGTCTACAGAAAACAATCGACATAAAACACACCCACAAGATATATATCTGCACAGATGGGTTGACAATGAGGCGGTCTCCACATAAAACACACCCACAACGAGGTGGTCTCCACATAAAACACACCCACAAGATATTCTTCTTCTGCGAACGCTCCATACGGCCACTTCTTAAACCACTCTTTGTTGTTTGTATGTGATCTGAGCCTAAGAGCGATTTTATGTCGTGCCAAGTTATGCGCTTATGGTGACTAAGCCAGCACATCTGATTTAGTACCAGCATTTTATTCACTAGGGTAGCTTGCCTGAAACCCACAAGATATATATTTACACAGATGGGTTGACAAAAGAGGCAGTCTCCGGAGGGGAACACAAATCTATATCATGACACCAAGTGAAGCAGAAGTAGAGAATGCATGCAGCAGTGCTGTATATTTTCTCAGTATAATTCAAGTCTTCGAAATGCCGCTCTTAAATGTTTTTCTTTGAAATAACCTTCAATTGTGATTTTAAAAATAACTGCACAAAATGTACGAATACCATTTTTATTTTGAAAATATAAACTACTATAAAATAATGATATCAACTAGAACAATCTACTACGACTTTTCACATTTTTCATACTGTTATTTTCTGTAGGGAAGGCAAATCAAGGTGTAATCATACCGGGCCGTTAGGATATTATTGTTGTAGTCTATGTGTAGTGTGTTGTATCCTTTGCTTGATAAAGGCCTTTTGGTCGAAACGTTGCTGTATATTGTTTTTTGTATTTTGTAAAACTACAGTACTTTGTTTTTAGGTGTTCTGCCATTGTTTTTTTCTGGCCACTTCAATCCAAGCTCTTGCAATCTAGCAGTTGACTTGGATGGGTTTAAGTGAAAATCCTCTTTATTATCATGTAATGTCAACAAAAATATTGACTTTTGATCATGTCTAAGACAGTTCTGAGAAATCTGAAGGATAATTTATATCGAGCAATGATTTGTCTCATATTTGTCTTTCTATGCTCTAGGTGAGCGTCTGTAGCTCGATTATAACCCAACTGTACCTGGTTCAAACTCCAAATTAGTTTCCTTGGAATTTTACAAACGGTAAAAGTAGACCTCACCATTCAGAAAACAATGGCAAACTACTGAAAGTATAAGTAAAGTAAAAAAAGGAACCCTTTCATACCTCGTGGTATATAGGTCAATACAGTGTTAGGCCTGTATTTTCATTGACCGTCGGCACACAATGGGTGATGTGGTCAGCATCACGCGCATTTACTTTTCCAAGACATGTCTGGTACCCATTTGAGGCTGGAGTCAGCTCTGAGAGCTCGTGGTGGGGAAAAATTCCCCAACTGTGCGAGCTGAACCCAGACCACCAGCCTTGGGAGTTCACTAACAACTAGCCATTCAGCGGCCTCTGAAAGTATAAGTGGTGCCTGAAAATCGGCGATTCATTTACTGTTGTTGATGGCTACGTCCTGTAAAGGATGTGCCACGATTTTCATATGCTCTAGTTGGAGCATGAAACAATCACTGCATAACCTAGTTGATGCCTTTCGTGTATAACATCTCCACCCAAAGTATTGATGTACTTTTGTTATCACTGTCCAACCTGTACAATACGTTGTCTAAACAATGGATTGTATGTTGGTTACCAGTATCATTTCAAGCAAACAGGAAAGAAGAGCTCAACAGCCTAATCATCAAATAGCTTGTCCTGAGCAGAACTTTGTAACCCCAACAGTCCTTCGGAATTTCTCTCTCTCGTAGGCCAGATCCTTCATAGTCTTCCTCTTCTCTTTGCCGGTATGTCTCCTTCCATGATGGTTTTCTCCAGCTCTTCCTGTCTTTTTATCTGTTCAAAATACCTCAATGTTCTCTTTCTTATTTGTAGCAGCCAGTTTTCTTTGATTTTGAGTTCTTTCTGGGAATACAAAATGCCTACGACTGAAAAATAATAGTCGGGTTTCCCCAACCATGGATCTAATTAAACCATATATTATCTACAGTCTTTGTTGTTAAGGAGCCATAATTTAAAACAGTCCACCAACACTTTCCCAAACAGCCAGAGATAGTATACTTTCAAAATTGCTAACCCACATAGTATCCCACAAATACTACTATTACTACTACTGAAAAGCCTACAACCGAAGGATTGACTTCATTACACGGATTTTACCTCATATGCCTCGTCCTCTCTGCAGAAATGGCACATCACCTGCCAGAGTATTGCACAAAACACGAACTCCGTAGCTCCAGCAACAATCCTAGAGGTTTCTGGGGAAAAAAAACTGCACTCGTGAACCACTTAGCCACAGAGACTCCCACCTCCCTAACTACCACTATTACTAAACCTTTTTATGCCTTGCGAAACATACAACTTCATCTGCTTGCTCTCCATCAAATTCTATTTTGTACTGTCCTCTTCCTTTCCGCTCATTACTCTATGACCCCAACTTGTACTGTTCATCGCCATGCTATTAGTTTGACAACTATTCAAAAAGTTGATGGCAATGTATATCACAATAGTAATAGAATCAAAGGTGCAGAATCACTGATCCGGAACTGATGTTATGAAAGAACTGAAAGCTGGGCTATTCAACGTGCGTGGCATGTATGATTTGTTATTAGGGTGATAATTGAACTGCTTTACAGTAGTGATTTCTGTGACGACGTGGTTTTATCAGTAAAAATGATACTAGTCCATCCACATCATTATATTGTTATTGTTTAGAATATGTTTGGAACTATCTTCTTTGCGTTCGTTCTTTACAACCAATTTTAATCATTCTTTGTGATATGTTTGATCTTTGCCAAGAACGTGTATACATTGCACATTGGTTTGGTATGCCCCTAAATGCATAGACTTCTATACGTTTAGGACATGTGCATCTGATTTCAGTCAAACCTCCTTATTCACCTCTTACGACACGCGTGGCAGGTAACAGTGGTTCTATTCTTTACACCCCAAATTTGGGACCCGGTAACCACTCGGGCGTTTTGGATCTATGTATCACATCCTCATCCAACGAATCTTGCACAGACTAGTTAGATGTGGGGATGTTATACGAGCTCCAGCCGGTGCTACGGAGTTCATGCGCTGTGCCCTGGTCCCCCAGCAGATCATGCAACGAAATATGCATACAGAAGAGAGAATAAGCGCGGGCTGGAAAGAGACGGATTATGTTTAGCCAGCCAGCCAGCCAGCCAGGAAAACATCAGTATGCATACGAAAAGAGAATAAGCGCGGGCTGGAAAGAGACGGATTATGTTTAGCCAGCCAGCCAGCCAGGAAAACATCAGTATGCATACACTTCAACATCTGAGATGGGGTGGGCTGGAACTAATCACCTAGGGATCTGCCGAGAGTGATATGATGTCAGTTCAGGAACCAATCGCGATGTTCTATGGACACAAAAACTCCAAGTGAAATTCTACTATTTTATTTTTCCGATCCAGAAGCACTTGAGCTGAAAGCTCTTCGGCTCGTGTCATGGACATCGTAACCCTTCGGCTCGGTGCCACGAACACCGTAAATCTGGGGAACCTGTAGCTTTTCTGCCAGTCCGCGTAGTTGAACCCGCACTTACAGAGGACTAGTCACCCGTAGTCCAACGCGCTACGAACACCTACTATAACAGACATATCAATGTTTTGCTATTATTAGTTCTTTTAAAGAAGAGCTAATATTAATTTTCAGCAAAATTGCTTGTTATGTATATGCTTACAACAGCCATAAGAAATTATTCGGTAAAATCGACTCTGCTGAGGCAAATGCTTCAAGATTTTTTAAAAACCTGTCTTTACTGTCTGTATTAACCGCTTTTAGGGAGGTTTAGGACAGGTTATGACTAATTGGGGACAGGGGGAACATGAACCTGGGGAATTTAATTTTAGCATAGCTAGTGCAGTCACCGCGAAAGTGTTCATGTTAGGATTTCTTCTTTATGCCCCAGACAGAAAAAAGCTCATTGTCCTTACCGGGGATTGAACCCGGGTCTCTCGATTGGTAGTCCGCGCCTAATGTATTCGACTAGACGCCCCTCAAAGGCTTCAAGATAGCCATACCAAATTTACGCAAAATTGCGTTTCTGTTGTGGCTGGGTTGATTTAAGAGATTGTCGCATACCATTCGTATGATAATATTGCAAATGTGAGCAGTACATATCATGCAATAAAAGCATTCATTTTACATTGAGACAATGTATTATAGTGTTGCCACCTCAAGATAATCACAATGTCAATATAGATGGAGACTGCAGTTTTACTATAAGTAAAACTATATAGAATTGCAATAGAATAAAACTATATAGAACAAAAACAATGACACTATACAGCTAATACAATATACAGTTTTTGTAATTGGTAAAACTTCAGTACTTTATTATTACATGTTTCGCACCTCAACATAGTAAGTTACACGTTTCAGTGTCTGAGACTCGCCCATATCACATATCTGGCTAGAGTCACAAAACTACACTCATGCTTGCATTCTGAGTGCTTCATTGAGTATGATCCGAAAGGTGAAGGCTGGTTCGGTGCGCAGACAATGCACTGAATCACTACAAGCGTCAACAGTTTGCAGAATCACACTTATCTTCGTTTCGGAGCACATGTTCGTTGGCAATGAGAGAGTAGACAGGCTGGCTGGCTCTGCCACCATATTAGGAGTCGGTCAATGGATAGAGCTCATTCTGAACGCCCTCTTAGAGTGTGGCCGCAAAAATAATTTTTATTTAAACCAATCCACGTCAACTGCTGGATTCCAAGAGCTGGGATTGAAGATTGAAATGGCAAAAAAACAAAAACCACACACAGCATAACAGGTATGTGAGTATCTCACCAATCAACATCGAACTGGTACGGTCAGACACTGGACGCTGTTGGAAATACTGCGAAGGAGATCGGAGCACCTATGGACATGTCCGAGTGCAATGAAAATATTCCAAATTGAAACTGAAGTTAAACGGTTTCAAAATTTCTCCTTCAGTCTTGAGATTATTTACGCTTTACTCGCCCATATGATAAGCTCACGGAGAGAACTATTCAGATCCCAGCTAACTAAGATAGTACACACCTTGAGAAAACACGGCTAGAATATAACTAGAATGGGGCCTTTCCTGAACCCGCAGGAAAGAGAGAAAGTCTAGAAATTTACGGAGAAGAGATTTGGAGGCAGAGATTAAGGAAAACTTGGCATGAGTTTGTAAAGGGCCTATGCCCCAGTTGGGGTTTAAAAGGCACATGCGAGAGAGATCTGCCCCAACTGGGGTTTACAAAGCACGCGAGACGGAGAGATCTATACCAACTGGGGTTTTAAAGGCACATGAGAGAGATATTGCCCAAGTGGGGTTTAAAAGCAGACGAGAGGAGATCTGCCCTGGGGTTTTAAAGGCACATGATATATATATATATATCTGCCCAAACTGGGTTTTAAAGGGCACATGAGGGAGAGATCAATGTATTTATATTTCACTGTATGTCCACGACCTTATTTGACTTGTTACAGACGTATCTGATAAGAAGGACATTGACTATTATACGCCCAAGAATTTTTTGAGTTGAAACTTATTGGTCTTGCCGTTTCTTAGCAAGAAATGCACGTAGACATGAGAAGATAAGAGAAGCTGTACATTATACTGTAAATAGTGCTGACAAAGGAAATGGTGCAGTTTGAAATGCAACTTTTGTGATGTGTGAGAAAATACGACTATATAAATCTTACTGTACGTACGTTGTGTTGTTTAACGATGTTTTAGAAAGATATAGTGTCCTAAATCACATACATATACTGGAGTATGTCTCTGTGACAAAGTGGTCAATCCGTTTGCCTTGCGATTTGAAGGTCGTTGGTTTGAATCAGAACTGCGTCGTCGTTATGCGTGCACCGTAGTGTGGTCACCTCAATGTAGTATATGCATGTTTCTGGAAATGCGTAGGATTATTGCTTGTAAAAGGAAAGTAAAGGAACCCTTTCATACCTCGTGGTATATAGGTCAATACAGTGTTAGGCCTGTATTTTTCATTGACCGTCGGCACACAATGGGTGATGTGGTCAGCATCACGCCGGCCGCCTTTACTTTCCCAGAGCATGTCTGGTACCCAGTTGACCTGGGTCGACCTGAGAGCCGTCGTGGTCGGGAAAAATTCCAGCGCATTGCGGAACTGAACCCAGACCACCATCCGAAGCGAGTTCACTAACAACTACGCTACAGCGGCTCTCTTATTGCTTGTACTTTGTGCAATTATTTTGTTATGCGGCGTGCTGTTTCATGGAGAAACCAAACGATATGTGGAAACTCGGTGCAATGCAGTCCGTTGTCTTTAAACCTTATATACATACATATAGACTAACAATGCAGTCCGTTGTCTTTAAACCTTATATACATACATATAGACTAACAATGCAGTCCGTCGTCTTTAAACCTTATATACATACATATAGACTAACAATGCAGTCCGTTGTCTTTAAACCTTATATACATACATATAGACTAACAATGCAGTCCGTTGTCTTTAAACCTTATATACATACATATAGACTAACAATGCAGTCCGTTGTCTTTAAACCTTATATACATACATATAGACTAACAATGCAGTCCGTCGTCTTTAAACCTTATATACATACATATAGACTAACAATGCAGTCCGTCGTCTTTAAACCTTATATACATACATATAGACTAACAATGCAGTCCGTCGTCTTTAAACCTTATATACATACATATAGACTAACAATGCAGTCCGTCGTCTTTAAACCTTATATACATACATATAGACTAACAATGCAGTCCGTCGTCTTTAAACCTTATATACATACATATAGACTAACAATGCAGTCCGTCGTCTTTAAACCTTATATACATACATATAGACTAACAATGCAATCCGTCGTCTTTAAACCTTATATACATACATATAGACTAACAATGCAGTCCGTCGTCTTTAAACCTTATATACATACATATAGACTAACAATGCAGTCCGTTGTCTTTAAACCTTATATACATACATATAGACTAACAATGCAGTCCGTCGTCTTTAAACCTTATATACATACATATAGACTAACAATGCAGTCCGTCGTCTTTAAACCTTATATACATACATATAGACTAACAATGCAATCCGTTGTCTTTAAACCTTATATACATACATATAGACTAACAATGCAGTCCGTTGTCTTTAAACCTTATATACATACATATAGACTAACAATGCAATCCGTCGTCTTTAAACCTTATATACATACATATAGACTAACAATGCAATCCGTGTCTTTAAACCTTATACATACATATAATAACAATGATCCGTCGTCTTTAAACCTTATATACATACATATAGACTAACAATGCAATCCGTCGTCTTTAAACCTTATATACATACATATAGACTAACAATGCAGTCCGTTGTCTTTAAACCTTATATACATACATATAGACTAACAATGCAATCAGTGGCGGTAGTCATTAAGGGCCAGTGGGCGACTCCACAAAAATAATGTATAACGTGTATTTATTATTTTATAAATTAAAATATAGCAACCAAAACCATGATTTATCTGGAAAAAATGTCTGGCCCCACCAACAAAAATGACCACGAGCCGCCACTGAATGCAATAATGTAATATATCTTCTTCTTCTGCGATCAGTTTCATATCCTCACGGGTTTAAACAGGGCAATAAGTTGCCTCCATGAATTCAGTTGATACAAAAATATAGACTGTTTTGCAGAGTTTTTGGTGGCACATTGACAGTGCCGGATTAGGCCAGCGCGGGGCCTGTAGCAAATTTTACGGCGGGGCCCTAGGTTTTGTATGATAATAAATAATAATACACAACTTTTACAAACAAACTTGTCTCGATTTAATGTGAGCAAATTTAGAGATAATACTAGACAAATCAATTTCTATAAGTAAATTACATTCAATGTTCATTAAGGTGAGGTTATTTAGGCGATCTTGTCCCATCGTGTTCCTTAACTCACTTTTATACGCTTTAATGTTGAAAAAGAAAGTTTTCCGCTACAGTTAGTAATCATTAAATACAAGTAAATTCGTAAGACTATTTCTACATTTGGGAATAATCACAATATAGACGAGACTGCAGTAAAACTATTTGATTGGCAAAACACGTAATCACAAAGTCCTGTAGTTTTACAAATTACACAAACAATGACAACATACAGCAACATTTCGACCAACAAGGCCTTTATCAAGCAAACGAACAACAGGAGTGACGAATTTTTAAATCAATAATTATAATGCATACACTAAACGTTGTTTTTCATCATGTGGCCAACTTGTATGAGAATATGTTCGGTAGTTTTTTTCTGTGAATTGTTAAAAAGACAAACCTAGTTCTGGGTGGGTCTCCCGTAATAGTTTTGACCACGACAGTCTTTGATATCAATGCCATTTTTCTTTAAAACATCAAGTAAACTTTGGGCGAGTTGTTCAGCAGTATGACCTTCCATAACCAAGAACTTCACAAACCTTTCCACTGGTCAGATGGTAACACATAGCGCACTATTATAGTGAGCTGGTTCACATGCGAAATGTCTGGAGTATAGTCCAGTGATACGGAATAGTACTTGCATTTCTTAATTTAGCAAATATTATGATCCAGCGTATGTTCCTTTCCTTTATTTGTATAAGTATTTATATACTGAGACAGAAAAATAAATAACATAAATAAGAAAAAATGAGAGGGTGATATTATTGCCCACCTCCCAACCTTAGTTCCTTGTTTATGACTAGTGACAGCTTAGCTCTGTCACATAGTCGGGGCCCCAGAAGCGCGGGGCCCGTATCATTTGCTACTTCTGCTACTAGGCTAAACCGGCGCTGCCCATTGAGGTATAACGGACATTGAAGACCTTTTCAATCTCAAAGGCACAATCTCAGTGTTGTTTCAGCTGCCAGCACGTCCCGATTATATACTTTTTAATCATAGCTTTTCCTTTTGTTAAGCAAAGCATAGATGCCATACTCCTTAGTTGGTTGGTGGAGTGAGTAGACTCGCTCTGCCCAAATAATCATCCCACAAGTTGTGACCCTTCTGACCTTTATGTGCTACTTCAATTAGTCCTGGTTTCAACTATGAAAATTATGGTAAACCTACCAGTAAGTGTTCGGCTGTTATGAACTTCATACAAACAGATACACAGATAAATGGTTTCAATTCTGAAACCACGTTATAGATATTGTCTCAGTGTGTTGTGGCATTTGTGTACCTGGAACATTATGCGCTGGTCCAGTCAGGGGAGCTACCGATAGATAAACTTGTGTCGTGGGTTTGAATCTAATCAAACATTTTCTAATAGTTAAAAATGTCGGTACAACCGTGGCCATCGGCAACGTAAGGCCGACTAGCTCAGACGGAAAATTACTATTAACCCTTTAGCTGCTAAGGACGTGTATTTTTCCAATTCCCTGATAAAGATGTGTTAACATGTCTGTTAATATCTCTAGTCTGTGGGCTAAAGACGTGTTAACACGTTATACATGTCTACTGTCACTGTTATAGGCGTACATTCACGTTTGTGACATAGAAACAAAGAGTAGCTATGTTTAGGTCCGTCTTTGGAAAGTATGTAGCAGCGAAAGGGTTAAATGGGGCTGTGATAGTTTGAAATCTGGTCAAATTTACAATTATGAGTCCATTCGAAATTATTACAAATGTTAATATTGATTTCCTTATCTTAAAACTTGATAGTACCTGTTTAGCAAGTTGTGTTGTAAATTGATTAGTCTTTTCATATACGAAATGTAAGCACGGAAGTCATTTAATGTTGCTACCCCCCTTCTGTTTGAGCCACGGTAAACAACACGTTCATTAAAGAAACCGGGTCGAATACGAATAGAAGTTGTAAACATTTTAAAATTACTAAGGTCGGTCCAGGAAATAGAGTTTAGTACAAGTAAGAGTGAAGGTGCTGTATTTTGAATTTCAATAGATTTGTTGTGTGAATGGTAGATAAATTACAACATTTCAGTGTTTTGCAGACAAATTAAGCACCTTGACACAGTGGATTAGAAGATTAGGTTTTCTTGAATAACCAAGCACGGAAAGCCAAATGAAAGCTTAAACTGTTTGGCACAAAGCAGTACAACAGTCATTAAAACAGATAACATAAGACAACAAGTAATTAGAAGTCCGTATTTTAGTCGAACTTATGTCAGGATTTAGGAAGTTTAGCTTGTCTAGAATGAAATAGGAAGTACTTGACAACAAGTGGAAGGAAAGTAGCATTGACAACAAGTGGAAGAGAGTAGCATTGACAACAAGTGGAAAGAGAGAGTAGCATTGACGAACAAGTGGAAGAGAGTAGCATTGACAACAAGGAAAGAGAGTAGCACTGTGAAACAAGTGGAAGAAAGTAGCATTGACAGACAAGTGGAAAGAGTAGCATTGACAACAAGTGGAAGAGAAGTAGCATTGACAACAAGTGGAAGTAGAGTAGCATTGAGAACAAGTGGAAGAGAGAGTAGCATTGACACATGGAAGAGAGTAGCATTGAGAACAAGTGGAAGAGAGAGTAGCATTGACAACAAGTGGAAGAGAGAGTAGCATTGAGAACAAGTGGAAGAGAGAGTAGCATTGACAACAAGTGGAAGAGAGAGTAGCATTGACAACAAGTGGAAGAGAGAGTAGCATTGACAACAAGTGGAGAGAGAGTAGCATTGACAACAAGTGGAAGAGAGAGTAGCATTGACAACAAGTGGAAGAGAGTAGCATTGACAACAAGTGGAAGAGAGAGTAGCATTGACAACAAGTGGAAGAGAAAGTAGCATTGACAACAAGTGGAAGAGAGAGTAGCATTGACAACAAGTGGAAGAGAGAGTAGCATTGACAACAAGTGGAAGAGAGAGAGTAGCATTGACAACAAGTGGAAGAGAGAGTAGCATTGAAACAAGTGG
The DNA here is from genome assembly GCA_020796225.1 of Arion vulgaris. Classification (NCBI taxonomy): domain Eukaryota; kingdom Metazoa; phylum Mollusca; class Gastropoda; order Stylommatophora; family Arionidae; genus Arion; species Arion vulgaris. The sequence continues at coordinate 21,226,049 of CM036764.1, forward strand.
AAGAAGAGTAGCATTGACAACAAGTGGAAGAGAGAGTAGCATTGACAACAAGTGGAAGAGAGAGTAGCATTGACAACAAGTGGAAGAGAAAGTAGCATTGACAACAAGTGGAAGAGAGAGTAGCATTGACAACAAGTGGAAAGAGAGTAGCATTGACAACAATGGAAGAGAGTAGCATTGACAACAAGTTGAAGAGAGAGTAGCATTGACAACAAGTGGAAGAGAGAGTAGCATTGACAACAAGTGGAAGAGAGAGTAGCATTGACAACAAGTGGAAGAGAGAGTAGCATTGACAACAAGTGGAAGAGAGAATAGCATTGACAACAAGTGGAAGAGAGAGTAGCATTGACAACAAGTGGAAGAGAGAGTAGCATTGACAACAAGTGGAAGAGAGAGTAGCATTGACAACAAGTGGAAGAGAGAGTAGAATTGACAACAAGTGGAAGAGAGAGTAGCATTGACAACAAGTGGAAAAGAGAGTAGCATTGACAACAAGTGGAAGAGAGAGTAGCATTGACAACAAGTGGAAGAGAGAGTAGCATTGACAACAAGTGGAAGAGAGTAGCATTGACAACAAGTGGAAGAGAGAGTAGCATTGACAACAAGTGGAAGAGAGAGTAGCATTGACAACAAGTGGAAGAGAGAGTAGCATTGAAACAAGTGGAAGAGAGTAGACTTGAAACAAGTGGAAAAAGAGTAGCATTGACAACAAGTGGAAGAGAAAGTAGCATTGACAACAAGTGGAAGAGAGAGTAGCATTGACAACAAGTGGAAGAAGATAGCATTGACAACAAGTGGAAGAGAGAGTAGCATTGACAACAAGTGGAAAAGAGAGTAGCATTGACAACAAGTGGAAGAGAGAGTAGCATTGACAACAAGTGGAAGAGAGAGTAGCATTGAGAACAAGTGGAAGAGAGAGTAGCATTGACAACAAGTGGAAGAGAGAGTAGCATTGACAACAAGTGGAAGAGAGTAGCATTGACAACAAGTGGAAGAAGAATAGCATTGACAACAAGTGGAAGAGAGTAGCATTGACAACAAGTGGAAGAGAGAGTAGCATTGACAACAAGTGGAAGAGAGAGTAGCAATGACAACAAGTGGAAGAGAGAGTAGCATTGACAACAAGTGGAAGAGAGAGTAGCATTGACAACAAGTGGAAGAGAGAGTAGCATTGACAACAAGTGGAAGAGAGAGTAGCATTGACAACAAGTGGAAGAGAGAGTAGCATTGACAACAAGTGGAAGAGAGAGTAGCATTGAAAACAAGTGGAAGAGAGAGTAGCATTGACAACAAGTGGAAAATAGAGTAGCATTGACAACAAGTGGAAGAGAGAGTAGCATTGACAACAAGTGGAAGAGAGGTAGCATTGACAACAAGTGGAAGGAGAGTAGCATTGACAACAAGTGGAAGAGAGAGTAGCATTGACAACAAGTGGAAGAGAGAGTAGCATTGACAACAAGTGGAAGAGAGAGTAGCATTGACAACAAGTGGAAGAGAGAGTAGCATTGACAACAAGTGGAAGAGAAAGTAGCATTGACAACAAGTGGAAGAGAGAGTAGCATTGACAACAAGTGGAAGAGAGAGTAGCATTGACAACAAGTGGAAGAGAAGTAGCATTGACAACAAGTGGAAGAGAGGTAGCATTGACAACAAGTGGAAGAGAGAGTAGCATTGACAACAAGTGGAAGAGAGAGTAGCATTGACAACAAGTGGAAGAGAGAGTAGCATTGACAACAAGTGGAAGAGAGAGTAGCATTGACAACAAGTGGAAGAGAGAGTAGCATTGACAACAAGTGGAAGAGAGTAGCATTGACAACAAGTGGAAGAGAGAGTAGCATTGACAACAAGTGGAAGAGAGAGTAGCATTGACAACAAGTGGAAAATAGAGTAGCATTGACAACAAGTGGAAGAGAGAGTAGCATTGACAACAAGTGGAAGAGAGAGTAGCATTGACAACAAGTGGAAGAGAGAGTAGCATTGACAACAAGTGGAAGAGAGGTAGCATTGACAACAAGTGGAAGAGAGAGTAGCATTGACAACAAGTGGAAGAGAGTAGCATTGACAACAAGTGGAAGAGAGAGTAGCATTGACAACAAGTGGAAGAGAAAGTAGCATTGACAACAAGTGGAAGAGAGAGTAGCATTGACAACAAGTGGAAGAGAAGTAGCATTGACAACAAGTGGAAGAAGATAGCATTGACAACAAGTGGAAGAGAGAGTAGCATTGACAACAAGTGGAAGAGAGAGTAGCATTGACAACAAGTGGAAGAGAGAGTAGAAGATTGACAACAAGTGGAAGAGAGAGTAGCATTGACAACAAGTGGAAGAGAGAGTAGCATTGACAACAAGTGGAAGAGAGAGTAGCATTGACAACAAGTGGAAGAGAGTAGCATTGACAACAAGTGGAAGAGAAGTAGCATTGACAACTGGAAGGAGAGTAGCATTGACCAAGTGAAGAGAGTAGCATTGAGAACAGGTGGAAGAGAAGTAGCATTGACAACAAGTGGAAAATAGCATTGGACAACAAGTGGAAGAGAGGTAGCACTGACAACAAGTGGAAGAGTCTTGACAAAAGTGAAGTAGCATTAACACTAGTGGAAGAGAGAGTTATTGACAACAAGTGGAAGAGTAGCATTGACAACAAGTGGAAGAGAGTAGCATTACACGTTAACAGTATATGTCACTGCTAAGAGCGTAGCAGTTGACAAGAAAAGAAGAGAGCTATGTTAGGCAGTTTTGAAAGTAAGTAGGAGCGAAAGGGAAATGGACTGGTTGAACAGTTGAAGAAGAAGGCTTCACAATTTTGACACAAGTGGAAGAGTCATTGCAAATTATTACCGAAAAATGGTAAACTGATACATTGACTTAAACTAATTGTGAAAGAATGAACCTAGATTGAGCAAGTGGAAGAGAATAGCATTGACAACAAGGAAATGTGAAGCAGTGAGAATGTTGCATCATAAGTGTTTGACCAATGAGACGAGAGTAGATTGACAGACAAGTGAAGACATACGTATTGAAAAAGGTGGAAAGACAAGAGTTGACACAACATAAGAGAGAGTCAGACACGGAAATAGAGTTGACAAGCAAGTGTGAAGGTAGGTAGAAATTGACAACAAGTGGAAGAGAGATAGCATTTACAACAAGTGGAAGAGTTTGCATTGACTACAAATTGAAGAAGAGCATGTGACAAAAGTGAAATAGAGTTTCGAGATAAACAAGTGGAAAGAAAAAAAGCAATTTATGCACAAATGCAAGAGAGAGTCATTGACAAACAAGGGAAGAAGAAGCTAATTGACACAAGTCGAGTAGGCGAGTAACTAATGGAAGGAGAGTTACGCTTGTCTAGAATGAAATAGAGAGTAGCATTGACAACAAGTGGAAGAGAGAGTAGCATTGACAACAAGTGGAAGAGAAAGTAGCATTGACAACAAGTGGAAGAGAGAGTAGCATTGACAACAAGTGGAAGAGAGAGTAGCATTGACAACAAGTGGAAGAGAGAGTAGCATTGACAACAAGTGGAATAGAGAGTAGCATTGACAACAAGTGGAATAGAGAGTAGCATTGACAACAAGTGGAAGAGAAAGTAGCATTGACAACAAGTGGAAGAGAGAGTAGCATTGACAACAAGTGGAATAGAGAGTAGCATTGACAACAAGGGGAAGAGAGAGTAGCATTGACAACAAGTGGAATAGAGAGTAGCATTGACAACAAGTGGAAGAGAGAGTAGCATTGACAACAAGTGGAATAGAGAGTAGCATTGACAACAAGTTGAACTTCCTTAAAACTAACATGTATGAGCATTGATGAACAGTGGAAATGCTAAAGGAGTCAATATCCAAAACATCATCTGAAATCATACCAAAACTAAAACACAATGTAAGAAAGAAATGGATGACGGATGAAATATTACAGTTAATGGATGCAAGAAGAAACAGCAAGCAAAATGCAGAAGAATATGACAGACTAAATAAGGAGATCAAAGACAGGTGCTGGGTAGAGAAAGAGAACTGGCTCAATCTGAAATGCAGCAAAATTGAGAAACAGCATAACAAAGACACAAAATCTTTACACAAACAAATAAATGACACCCACAGGAGAAAGTCATACACGCGAACTGGATGTCTAAAATCCAATGAAGGTACGATATCGATTTTCAACATGAAAGCTTTCTTTTATACTGAAATAATTGTACATACTAGTTTATTTACCTTGATAAATGTTTACGTAGAATAGAGGAGGAGATGATACGATTACGAACAATAAACTCAAAGAAAGAACTAAGCATATACAAGTGGAGAAAGAGCTAAAGAAGAGATGCTGAAAGTTGAAAGGACACACATTGAGAAGACCGACCGGAAGCATTGAAGAGAGGCACTGTTTTGGAAACCGCAGGGCAAAAGAAGGCCTAGAAATACCAGGAGAAGAAAGCTGGAGACTGACATTTAAAAGGATAAGAACATGAAATAATAGGACAGAGGCTGAGCAAAAGTTGTAAAGTTTGTTGAATTGTTGGTTAAGGTGAAAGTTATTTCTTTCTTCTCTCTGAATCTGATGCCTAAGGTCAGGTCGAAGAATTTCAAAAGGCTAGTATGCGCAGAAGTCTTTTGCGCCTCTTATCTAGAGTCATCTTGTGCGCTTTGCTTGTACCATGTATGGAGCATGTTTTGGGTATGCTGATGGTAATTGCTAGTGACGACTTTATTGTGTTTCGAGAAGTCTAGTACTGATTTGTCCTTTCCGATGCATTCAAGTCTCTTACCAGCATTTGCTGATTATCTGTTGTACTAGTTTTCTATCGTTTTGTCAGTCAGTTGACTGTACATAGGAAAGATGTTAATTGTTTTGTGTTCAGTGACGTGTTGCATCTTAAATGGGATTTGCTATCATTTGATTTGTATGTCTGTTGATTTATAGTTATTCTTCATTGCTGAAATGTCCAGTAAATTTATTGATTAGTGATGATTATCGATGGAGATGTTGGTATAGATTACTGAGAATATATTTAGTAGTGTGAAATGATATTTAGTTTAATTTATATTAAAGTTTAATGTTTTAAGATGAGGTGTCTTAGAAGAGCTGCAGGTGTGACAATAAGAGACACAATTAGAAATGAAGAAATCAGAAAAAAACTGGATGTGAAACCAGTCATGTAATTCATAAAAGAGCAACATATTAAATGGTTTGGGCACCTGACAAGACTGCCCTGGTATCGCCTACCACAGAAAGCCACACACAAAAATGTAATAAGTACAAGGCAAGAAGACCACGCAAAGATGGAGCACCGGCATCAAGAACAGCCTTATGAAATTGAATATCAACTTACAAAGTGCCTTAAAACAAGCACACACAAGATCACTACATCCCCCTCCCCAACACTTCTATAAAGAAGTAAATGGTGGAAGAGAAGAAGACGATCTCTTCTGCTTGCCGCAATTTTGAATTGAATATTACAAATGAATAATTATACAGAGTGGTGTAATTTGGAAATTGGAAAAGATTAATGTATTTACCTAAATTTCAATAATTTTGCTAAAAATGAAACTAGGTTTAAGAGAACATAATTACGTTAACCAGTATTGTATTACGTATAATAATATTACTACATGAACATGTACTGCTGGAAAATCATTATAGAAACACTGATTTTATAGAGTATACAATCCTCACATTGTTGCTCATATTGTATCAGCGGCATGGATACGCCGCCCTGGAGTGATGCAACATTTCAGTATTTTTTAAAATTACCATTTTCACTTTTACAACACAATGTTTACTGACCTTTTAAACCACATGCTGTTATTAAGACCAAAGTCCGCTTTTAAAGATGTAATATATAATATCGTGCTTTGTGACAAGATCTACGTTGTATATCTTATCAATTGATATATTGGCATGGTATATTCACATAAAACTAGGAGTTATCTTTTGATATTAACGATATATTACTTTCTTGATAATCATTGACTTATTTTATTTTGTGATTCAAATAAAAACTTAATTTAAACATAATTTGTTTCGTTAATTTCTCAGGTTCTGTTTCAATTTTGCACTACGAAATGGCGAATTTCATGGACTATGTTTTTTACAAATCCGACATTTCCGCTGGAGCAAACATAAGAGGTCTTGTAATTCCAAGTATGATTCTTGTGGTGTGGTTTATGACAGAAATATACGAAGTCACAAAACAAAGAAAGTGGTATGTGTAAACATATGTGCTTGTTGTTGGTAGTTTACTGTTGATTTAGTTTGTTTATTATATTCTGTATTGTGTTTGAAAGGTAATGTCTTTTTATTGTTGACGCATTTTTTGTTGGCGGATTACTAATACTCACCGGGTTCGATCAATCTAGCAGCACTGAACTCACTAGTCACTGGTGATGGTAGATTATCATATCCACTCATGTCTAAACTAGGGAAGTTAGAAAACAACAAAGCGTTATAAAAGTTAACATACATGTTGCAATTGTTACTAATAACCATTACTTCTATATTACAATTAGATTAGCGTAATATTGTATAATATAATATAATTATCGTTGCCGCAGGGAGAGTGACCGTGCAGATATTATAATTATTGAATTATTTAGACACCTCCAAATAGTGACAGCAGTCCTTGTTTGTTACCAAACAACCAGTTGAGTAATTTATATAATAGAAGTGAATAGAAACATATATTTTGCTGACTTAATACCATATGATTATACATACTAACTATAGTAACTATACAAGTCAATAATATTGACAATATAACAATAAACACATTTATTATATTATGGATGAGATTATTATAATATGGGAGATATTATTATTATATATATGGGAAGGTTCAATCAATTATTGCTAGGCTAATATGCCATAAATATATTTAAACACAGCTGGACAGTGATAGACTAAGCCAACTAAGGACTTGGCTTCAATTCTTGATATTGTTTTATGTAAAAGAAATAATTATCATGGTTTCGTGCTCCTCATTCAGACAGTAGCTTTGAAATATATTAAATCACAGGCAAATTCTAAAAATAAAATGCTAAGTACTGGAGAGACCTAATGAAAGGATAATCAGCCCATCCTACCTATCTATAACTATTAGATTTTACTGACATAAACTGTTTTAAAGACAGCTTCTTGAAGACTAATTAAGAAACTTAGAGTGAATACAAGTTTTACTAAGATTTCAGAATTGTGAAGTGGTACATTGTTGAACAGATGCAGTCTACAAGTAATAGAGACATTTGATGCTGTTGCTGAGTTAAGGGTACAAATGATGTCGAGAAAATCAATGACTCGTTTACTGTAGTTGATTGCGACGTCCTGGAAATTATATCAGTCAGATGTGACAAGATTTTCACTTCAGGCAAAAAAGTATCAAAAATAAGTATAGTAAGTCTCATTCATTGCATTAGAATCATACCAAGTCCACTGTATATTGGTATACACGAAAACTGTTGTAAATAGGGGCTTATACAGAATTAAGGACTAGAATACTATACTTATTTATAGTTTTACATCTTCCAAATTTTTCAATTTATCTTCAGTTTTACACCAGCCGTTATGCTTTTAGGAATTCAACTATTAATTATAATCGAGTAGCAAATTCTCTCTTGTGGAGGTGAAGAATAGAAACAAATACTTAGGAATGGTGCATTAAGTCATGTTTCTAATATGATGGAACTTTGAGCAGACTAATATGTGCTCAGTCCCACCCATCTTTGTCAAATATACACATTGGCATGAGCTAGCTCTAATGACCTTCCTACGACCAGTCAGATCTGATACCATGTTAAATATAACTCCAAATGTGGTACTTTAAAGTGAGGTTTTCTGTTTGTAAAATCTTTCAGTCACATATCTGTACAAATTTTACCCCGTTGGATAATATGCATACACTTTTGTAGAAATAAATTTGGATGTGCTTGTCCTACATGCCATATGGGCCTGACGGTGGGACAATGTACTTACGTTCTCATCGCAAACTACACAGATTACAAAGAGTGGTTAACTTGGTTGATAATAACAAGCAAAAAAAACCCCAACAAATATACACATGCTGTTGGCTCATATGACTGGCTGATTAAACACATTCGTTATTGTTTCTCTGGTGTCCAGTCCTCGTGCAACATTTGATTAGAAAGTCCTATTTCCCAGTATAAATGTGTAATCAGTTACTGTGTTCTCCATTCAGCCAGTGGCTTAAGCAATTGCAGCTTTCCACTCTTATTCATCTTCAACACTAAATGAGTGACCCGTGTTCAAGTCGAACTGGATGCCTGAAGGCAGGTGAGAGGTGTTTAATCAGCGAGCCACAGGAACCATCAGTAGCATACTCTTGATATCTGTTGGGAGACTAAGCACCTATAGGTCTGCCGAGTGCAATGACGTCAGTTTAGTAACTATCAACCAATAAATGAGTCTTTTATGCAAATCTGTCTGTTCTTTCATTGCCATGAATTTTTCTTGTTCAGAACAATAGATTCATTTAAGATCCTAAAAGTTGAAGCTTTTATAAACTCCAACCAATCTTGGCAAACCATCTATTTTTAATTTTTCAAAGCATGGGTATAAGATTGACCCTAGTAAAGTTCAGAGCCATTTGAGAGTGATAGTATCAACCTTAAACTACATTCTCATACTGGAAGGGGCTGTCCTAGCTCCGTCAGGATTTAAATCTACCATATGCAAACACTAACCTGTGGATAAGGACAGGAACCCATATGATGACACAGGTTAAGAGGATAAAATGGTGGGTCAGCATACCCTGCAGAAGGCACACTCGAGTGTCACTAGACAAGCACATGAGTGGAACCCACATGGAAAAGAGGGCATCCTGAAAAGACTGGGAGATGAAACAAATTGGAAGATGGAGTCTCCATGAGGAAATGAAGGATGCTGGACTATCATTGGAAGCCATAAAGAAAACAGTCAGAGATTTGGGAAAAGTGGTGAACAACTGTTGAGGCCCTATGCTCCATGAGGAGTGGAGAGGAGTAAGTCATGTGTTAGGTTGAAAACCACAGCCATATTTTAAACAATGATGCACAGATGCATCTCTGTATACAACAAGCTCATCATCTGTGACTTCTGTTATTAGATTGTATCAGCTCAATGCATGTTGTAAGAGGTGACTGATGTAGGCCCTAGGGATGCTACCTAGTAAATAAAAAACAGCACAGAAATTGTAGGTGCTGGCCTGCTTGTAGGCGCATAATTGGCACAACATACAATCGCTCTTAGGCTCAGATCACATACAAATCACACAGAGTGGTTGACAAGTGGCCGATGTGGAGCATTCGAAAAAGAAGAAGATTCATTAAGTGGGAGGTAAATTGTTTCTTCAGAGAAGAGTTGCGTATATCACATAGTGAGAACATGGTTCTTTGGTGTAAGTGAAACAAAAATATACTGAGGAAGTAAGTTATAGAAAAGTCGAATCAGGTATGGTGAGACGCAACTGGGTGGAGGTACTGGTACAGACAATGATCAGAGAAATCACCTTTATTTTTGTCCCTGGGCACGCAGGAGTTAGGGGTAATGAGCGAGCTGATAGATTGGCTGGCGTAGCTACAATATCAGAGGGAGCTGCAATGGGTCGAAGTTATATTCTTCACGCATTGCGAGAGTTTCGAACAGAGGAGTTTCAGGGCTGTGAATCCCACTCGCTGATTGAAAGAGATGGGTGTCGATATTGGTGCAGCCCGAAAAGAACGACATACTAAAGATATGCAAAGAGATTGATTAATCAACATCGAACTGGCGTGTTGGGTGCTGCGCTGCGGGATTTGCTGAGGCGGAGATCGGAGCACCTATGGACATGTCAGTGCTATGATGATAGTCCTCATATAACTGATAACTGAAGTTATAGAAAACTATTAACAAAACATTGCACAATTGGTAATCTGGTCATCAGAAGTAGGTATACTAACTGAACAAATCTTCTGCCCTATCACTTTTTAAACCCAGTACTAAAAGAGATTGATTTGTCTATTGATACTATATTATCATAGTTTTTTATTTCATGAATTTAATATATCGATAACAATAGATTTGTTTATTGATACTATATTATCATAGTTTTTATTTCATTGAATTTAATATATCGATAAATAATAGACTTGACTATTGATACTATATTATCATTGTTTTTTAATTTCATGAATTTAATATATCGATAACAATAGACTTGACTGCTCTTGTAGAGTGCAGCAAAACTGGTTACCTATGGCAACAGTTGTATACAGTGAAAGCTGTCATGTTTATTATTTTGTTTTATATCATTTTTAATCAAATGGTTTATTTTGAGCTATTTTACGTCTAATCAATTCTATTATTTTGTCAAAACAAGTATGACTGTATTCATATATTCTATTATCATCAATTAAAAAATAAATTATAAGTTGATAAAGTCTCTGAAATAATTAATGTACTGGTTGAGAGATACTTTTTTTAAAGCTCATTTTTATTGATTTGTATTTCTAAACATTTTTATTGTGTACAATATATAAATATAATTTTTGTTTTGTGATTTTTCTGCCATTTATAAAGTTGGTAGTTTTACAGCACATTAGCTTAGCTACAGCAAGAATATCAGTGTTAATAAATCATTTGAAATATATTTTTCTTGTTCATACAAGTTAGGCCACTTGATCTTCAAAGTTATGCAGTTGTTGACCTGTCAGTTGTTATTGCAGTGTCAAATGTATAAAGGCCTCAATTAAATTGAATGAATGTCTGTGGAGATTGCAGACATACATAAGTTGTTGCCCTAGTTCTGCTTTAATTCCTTTCCTGTGCAACCTCAACCATGGCACACAGTTCTCATAAGATATGACATTGCTAGAGTTATTGTGTGTTGAATAACAGGCCTATATTTTTTTTAAGAGCGAGAGTTAAGAAAAGGAATTAGTTGTATCTGTGTAACTGGGTTACATACAAGTGTGTTCTGTTAATAACAACAGTTTGATTACATTTGAGAAGTGTGCTCTTTTGTAACATTACAGTGGAAGATAGGAATTCATACAATGTAATATAGGTATTAATCTTATTTATACAAAACATTCTGGTATTCAAGTTTATGTCACAACAATATAGATTGAATATTGTAAAAAAAGTAGTTTTATATATATGCATGAAATGTAGTTTATTTCTTCTTTCGTGATTTTGGGTTATGCGCTTATTCCACTGTGGATGACAATCTGGCATTCTCTTTCAGATTTGTCAGGTTTCCTCAAAACTTAGTTTTTAGGTCGACTAGGTGTGACCACATGTTGCTCCTCATCTAATCCAGAAGAGGACAGTCTTGCAGGATATACCCTGGTGTCTGCCTCGCCTGCTGACACTGGCAGAGAGCTGTTTACTTATTCTTTGTCTGTATAAGTGTCTGTTGAGTCTGCAGTATCTGGTAAAAAAAATAATTTCTGTAGCCTTTTTAGATCCAAGGGGATCGAAAGAGAGAGAGATTCAAGGGTATGAAGTCACTTCACATTTCTAGGTCCTAGTGTGCAGCAGGTAGGATGGTTATTTCCTCACCTCAAAAGTAAAACACAAAGTGTGGGATTGAACTCACAACCCTTTTGTGTCCGATTGATTCAACAGATAAACATTTATGCGTTACGCTAATACGTTCCACTAATAGTGTCCAGTGCATATAATGAGCATGTAGTTTGTTTCAGATGACTTGCTTTAGATGTTTGAAGAAGATTTATGATACACTATGATGTCAGTTGGCACTATACTGTAATGCGATCATTCTTCAAGCATTTCAGTTCTAAGCTGGTGTTGTTCAGGTTTATAAAGCATTACATACTAATCAAGTGAGAAAGCCATTTCAATCTTGTATTATCTATTTGCACTTAGCTCAAATCTAGATATCACATCATATCCCTTTGTTCTGAGCAAATTTAAAATGGAAAGCGCTTTCCAGACAATGAGTGATCCTGTGTAAGAAATCTTATCAGGGGAAATCTTCTTTCACTTAGCATAAACCACTTGTTAAACCACTCCTTGTGGTTGATACCTTAGATCATGGCTTTGTTCTAGTTAAATGCCTACAGGCATGCAGGTCAGCACATCCGGTTTCTGCATGTTTTTTAAAATTTAGGTTCACTGTCTTACGTAGGATACAACAAAAATACTGATCTAGGAAAGTCTATACCCCTAGACGAGTCAGAGCCCTGTTAGCCTTTGACCTCACAGTCAAAGTATTCTGGTCTCCATCACTGGAAGGTGGGGTTGGCTTGTGTATACTGTAGGTCGTCAGCAGGATACACATTTATTTACCGTTTGCCTTTCCTAACAGAATCTAGCCGATCTCAACTGGATGCAGAGCACCAACATCAGTTACATCCCGGGCCCTCAAGGGAGCAAAGAATAGTAACACTCGACCTACAAGGCATGTCATAAGAGGCGACTGAGGTAGGGGCCTAAGGAAGCTAACCTAGTAAATAAAAAGCGTCGCAGAAATCGGATGTCCTGGCTTACTTGTAGGTGCATTGTCTATTCCTAGGTGGAAGATGTAGTTGACTGTCCACTCTTGCTGTTAAGCGTAGGGATGGGAGCTTTAATTTGCGTTCTGTTTCATTCTGGAATTAGTTCACACAGGAAACATTTCACAGTTCTTAGCATTGCGTGTGATTTTCATTGGCACAGGAACGGAGCAATTATGGGTGACCCGTTGCAGTGAAGTTGGAACCGTACTTATGAACTATGAATTTGGTTCTAGGGCTAGATGAGTCGCCCTTGTTGTGTTGTATCCGTGTTTATGTAGTGTGGTCTTGATATTGTCTATCCATCTTTTTCTTGGTCTTCCCTTAGCTCTAGTACCCGATCTATTTTTATTGTATGCTGTTATTGGTGGTTGGTTGTATTTCATTCTCATTAAATGTCCAAACCACTGCATTTGTTGTCTTTCGATGTATTCGGTGCATGCGGTTATGCCCACTCTGCTTCTGATATCCTCATTTCGTAGTCTGTCTTTCCTGGTGACTCCCACTGCCTTCCTCAAGCATTTCATTTTACACTTGGTGAGCTTTCTGTGATGTGTTGCTGTAAGAGACCAAGTTTGGCACTGGTAACAAAGTGTTGGTAGGAAAATACTTTTTATCATCTGTCTTTTCACTTCCATCTTGATCTTTGGATTTTGTAGTAATGGTGCCAGCTGGTAGGTCACTGCATTTGCTTTTTGACATATTGTCTCTATTTCTCTATCGAGTTTTCCGTCCTCTGGTAAAATGCTGCCTAAATATTTGAATTCAGAAACTTGCTTTACTCTGGTGTTATCTATTTGTATATTTGCTTGGCTTGGTGTTCTGCTGATTTTCATGGTCTCGGTCTTTTGTTTGTTGATTTTCATGTTGTACTTTCTACATGCTATTAGCAATGAATTCATGTGATGTTGTAGCTGATCTTCATAGATTAAACTTTGGTCGTCCGCATAAAGCAATTCGTTGATTTGGTTGTAGGTGCATACCTGGCACAATGTACAATGTTCTTAGACTGGGATCACATACAAATCAAGAGTTTTTTTACAAGTGGTTGACATGGATCGTTCGAGGAAGATGTGTTTTGTGATTGCTTTCTGTTTATTTGATTGTTAAATTATGTGTCTTTGGTTCGGAGCTGAAAAATGGAGCTCTGATCACACCTTGTAAGGTGGTTGGTGTTGTCATGTGAGTTGGTCATGTGTCTTTATGCAATCTCTGTACTATTGTTCTCATTAACCTACCTTTTTAGCCATATTTCTGTATTTACTGTGTTTTTGCCAATTTGTTTGGCAATATGGAGGGTTGCTGTTGTGAATAGTTGTTCCTGTGTTGATCCTTTCATAGTCAACTTGTGTGTTTTATCATTTCCAGATGTATTTTAATGTTCATAAATAGATTGCATCACTGTTTGATGTCATGAAGTGGAATAAGCTGAGCAGTATATAGAATTAGTTACTAAAACTAAAGTTCACATTTACAGTGCTCATAATCTTGTAGACTTTGAGAGGCAGACATTAAATCTGTAAAATATGAGTCATGGTTACTATAACAATCAAGTGCCGGTTGGCGTAGGCGATCATGTCTCTCCACATCTGTCTGTCTCTGGTACTAACCATCAATTCCGTCACCGAACCATTGCTGAACCACGATTTCAAGCCATCTGGAATTTTGTCCATTTGTCTCCCTCTATCTCTCTTCCCATGTATTTTGCCTGCTGTAACTAGATGTTCTAAACTGCCCCTTCTAATTATATGTCAGAAAAACCTTGATTGTCTGCTTCGTTTTTCGATTGATTAATTTTCGATATGAATCTGTCTCCAAGATCTTGCTTCTTGATTGATTAGTTTTCGATATGAATCTATCTCCAAGATCTTTTTATTGTTCTTTCTAGCTGTCCATGAAACTTTCAAAATTCTTCTGAGAAACCACATTTCTGTGGCTTCCATTGTTCTCACCATTTGTCTGTTATTGTCCATGACTCACTGCCATATATAAGTGGTCACTTATGTCCTTGTTTTAGTGATATGAACAATCTAGATAACCGCTTCTACTTCAAGGTTGATATATTGTTCCTGCTTTGGGCTAACAAAAATCTTGAATAAAGGATATAGCCTTGTAAATCGAAAACAAACCAACTTTTACTTCTGTTTATGTTGTTCCCTGTATTCTAAACACTTATTTTTCATGATGTTCATGAAAATAAACCTCTTTTGTTGTTATGGTTTAAGGGCCATTGTTCTAACCTTAGTTTCTCTATAGTTCATGTAATGGAAAGATTCCTCTTTCTTATGTTATATGGGCCTATTAGGGCTATTGGCTTCATTCATTAGCTTCTTAAGGATGTAAGTGAATTCCTTTCTCATTTTATATCTTGGTGAACCCCTTATGGGCAGCTGATATGGGAATGTGCCATGCCCATTTGGCAAACCCCACCCTCCACCGGCCTCTACGTCTGTTTAATCCAAAGGAAAGACATCGTGCATACGTTTGGAATCTTGCAGGGGATGCCAGAAGATGAAATAGGACACACACATAACTATCAACTGCTTTAGGGTCCCTCCGGATTTGTGGTCAAGGTTTACTCCTCTGAATTTCTGCTTAACTGGCTGACCCACACGGCAGGTGTTGGTTTATCAGTTACTCAACTAGCCAGTTCTCTGAGTCCTCCACAAAACAGTGGGTTTAGCGTTTGCAGATGGTATCGTCTACTGTCTACGTAGCATATGAAACATCTGCTCTAACAGTGGGTTTAACGTTTGCAGATGGTATCGTCTACTGTCACACTGTAGCATATGAAACATCTGATCTGACAGTGGGTTTAATGTTTGCAGATGGTATCGTCTACTGTCACACTGTAGCATATGAAACATCTGATCTGACAGTGGGTTTAATGTTTGCAGATGGTATCGTCTACTGTCACACTGTAGCATATGAAACATCTGCTCTAACAGTGGGTTTAATGTTTGCAGATGGTATCGTCTACTGTCACACTGTAGCATATGAAACATCTGATCTGACAGTGAGTTTAACGTTTGCAGATGGTATCGTCTACTGTCACACTGTAGCATATGAAACATCTGATCTGACAGTGGGTTTAACGTTTGCAGATGGTACCGTCTACTGTCGTACGGTAGCATATGAAACATCTGCTCTAACAGTGGGTTTAACAGTTGTAGATGGTACTTTTTACTGTCTTACTGTAACATCTGATCTGACAGGGGGCTTATCAGCTGCAAATGTTACTGATCTGACAGACACGGCCATATTGAGATTGTGATTACCATAAGTTTGTGGCAATTAAAGTAACTCTTACAACCAGGTGCAGGGCCGTGCGGTATATTTTCTTAGTATGATGCAAAGTCTTCGAAATGCCGCCCCTTAAATGTTTTTTCTTTAAAATAACCTTCAATTGTTATTTCGATTTCGCTGCTGTGGTCGCCTCTCTGTATCACGGCCCTGACCAGATGGGAATCAAATATCTAAAATGTTACTTTCAAGCAGAGCAACTCTCCTGTTAATAGCCATTGTTTTGGGAAAAATATCAATATGTCATCTTTGTTAAAAACACACTATCCGGATGTCATCTTTGATGTTATTATCAGACCACTTGTCTATACATACGGGAAACTGCAGAAAATATGCTCAATAATTGCCTGTAGGATTCTATCCCACTTAAGTATGTAGCAACATCCGATATAACTACTCATCTTCTCGGCACAGCAGTACAAATAATCGGATCAATCATAACATATGTTCTATTCTCATTCACACGGTCAGTGTTCCTGCTGCATTCTAAGTCCAAGATCAATGAGGATTCTCAACCAAATATTATCATTTATTTCTCTGTGTAATAAAGGTCTAGAGGCGGAGGATTGACTTTATTTCAGTGCGGTGAAGACCTCAAGCGCACCCGCTCTGTTTATGACACATACCGGAGTAGTCTCAGCAGAAGTTGATCTCATAAGAAAACTTCAATGCACTGGGTTTCCCACATGCTCCGTCCCTGTCCGCAGAAACGACACACCATCTACCGAGCGTTTTACACAAAGCACGAACTCTGTAGCTCTAGCAACAATCCTAGAAATCTCATGAAAAAATTGGCACATGAATTCGTCCGAATGTTAACCCACAACGTTCAAAACATAAGGAAACGCCTTAACCAGTTAGCCGTAGAGACCCCTCCCACATCCAATGTATCCGTAGAGAATCACAACGTTTTCTAAATTGAAACATTATACTGTTTCTTTCAGTATTTATTTCTCTTAATAAACATGGGAAACAGTTGTCAAAAGACATATGTCTACATGGAGAAAGGAGGTGCGTAGTAGGCTGTTGTATTATGAGCACAGTCTGATGAAGCATGAAGAGCATAGGTTCCCAAACTTTTCGGCCCACCACCCACTTTGCACAACATAAACTTTGTAACGCCCCCTCCACATTACAACAGTTTGCCAACGCCCCCTCCCACATATATACATGCTCTATTTTCTCTTTTACATAGAAAATTAATATATATTTATGTAATACATGGTCAATTTTCAAATGATTATATGCGGGAAATAGAACATTGATAAAAAATGGACCGTGTAAGACGGGCATAAGATGAATTTAACGATAGAAGAAAACTAGTCACAACAGAGATGAAGTGTCTACGCAGAATACTGGGTGTAACAAGAAGAGACCGGTTGAGAAATGAAGACATCAGGAAAAAGTGGGTACAACATCAGTACTAGACTTCATCAAGAAACAACAAATTAAATGGTTCGGTCACATAAGCAGATTACCATCAGACAGTGCACCCCAAAGAGCAATGCTGCTCCGATACAATGGGTACAAAGCAAAAGGCCGGCCACGCAAAAGATGGACCTCAGAGATAACAGGCGACGAAAGAGACTATCTACGAAGCGTATACTAGGGCCCGTTTTAGAAATCTCTTCCTGACCTGACGCTGTGAGGCATACAGGATTCGAGAAAGAAAGAAAGAAAGATTCAATCGCAAAATCACGAAAATTATTTATTTAAAAATATTTATTATTAATTTCTTTAAGGAGCCACCGACCCCTAATCGCCTGAACACCGCCCATATTATTCTGAACCCACTATCGCCCCCCCATGAACGTTTCAGCGCCCACTTTGGAAAACGCTGATGTAGACTAAAAGAGGTTTTACTTCAGGATGCAATCCCATCCATTGTCGTGCCCGTGTGTTGCCGGGACAAGCAAGGGGTGCAAGAATAGTAACGCTGCGACCTACAAGGCATGTCGTAAGAGGAGACTGAGGTAGGGGTCTAGGAAGCTACCATAGTAAATAAAAAGCATCGCAGAAATCGGATGTGCTGGCCTGCTTGTAGGCGCATAACTGGCACAACATACAATCGCTCTTAGGCTCGGATCACATACAAATCACAAAGAGTGGTTAACGAGTGATCGATATGGAACATTCGAAGAAGAAAAATGTCTCAACATGTAGGATAATTTTGAAGAGACTATATCTTCCTCATCAGACTTCACAGTCATCGACATCGTTGCAAAGTGGCACAGCTCTATTGGTCCATCAGGACTGAAAGGGGCCTACAACTAGTATACTATATTTTTGAAAATATATTTATTTCGTACAAGTTATACGTTTCATAGGGCTTTCAAGTAATTTCTCCATACCTCTCTGTCCTGGACAACTCTCTGAATCTCTTCCATGGAATTGAGTCCGATATTTCTTGCCTCTTTCATCGAAGTTCGTTTCAGGATTTTACTAGAGCGTCCTCTCTTTCTTGAACCCTTTGCATCCCACTTCAATGTCTACTTTGGTATTCTTTGATCATTTCTGTATTACCAACATATCTCCATCTTCTTCTTCTGCTCCCACACCAGTACAGAAACGGTTGGACGAAAGTAATGCTCTTCTCAAAAACTGAATGTAGATTGTATCATCATCATCATCATCAAGCGGATGTAATTATAGTTTATATGGAGGTTCTAACCAGCAGGGAATTTCGCGTTTGCATTTTTCTTATATTTATCATTGGGTAGGTTTCCTATAACTTTTTTTGAATACACAAGAGACTTGATTTCTCTCAGCGAGAAGATTTCAAACTCCGAAGATATATCTATTTTATAGTAAAATACGTTTCTAAACCATGTGAGCGTCTGTAGCTCAAGCGGTAGTAAACTCGATCACGAACCCAAGCGTACCTGGTTCAAACCCCACGGTGGACAAGTTTGGAAACAAAATCGTTTCCGTTCGATTTTACAAAAAGGTAAAAATAGACCTCACCGTTCAGAAAGCAATGGCAAACTACTGAACGTATAAGTGGTGCCTAGAAAATCAACGACTAGTTTACTGTTGTTGATGGCTTCGTCCTTTAGAATATGATACGATTTTCATTTCAAACCATGTACTATGGTATGCGCCATGAACTATTGTTTCTCTACAGAGAAATGAGACAACCGTACGAAAATATATATACCTGAAATATTCAAAAGTGTATAAAGGCGAAGAATTGATTTTATTGCTTCTTATAGTTTCGGCAACATGTTTCCCCATATGGCTCTGTCCTTGTTGGCAGAAGTGGCACGCCATCTGCAGAGGGTTTCGCACGAACTCAGTAGCTCCAGCAACGATCCTAGGGGTTTCGGGACATAATTGCAGATGGGACTTGACTCGGTCTGGATTCGAACACACGACCTTTGATCGACCATCAAACGTTTTGACCCTTTCACTTCGTAATGTTTTTCTTATCTCCAGACGCATTCATGTTGCAATGTATACTGAAATAAACTACTATAGTGGTTTTTCGTTATTTTGACAAATACTAGGAGTTAGTATATCGGATGGAGACGTCTGTGGCTTAGGGTATAGTGACTCGTTCTATTAACCCCGACGTTCTGAGTTCGAATCACGCTGCGGACAGTTTGGTTCTAAATTGTTTCGCGTGGATTTTACAAAAGGTCGATGGCACCACCCGTTCAGAAAGCAATGGTAAACAACTGAACCTAACAATGCCTAGAAAAATCACAAACAGCGTTAAAAAGCTGGGGTTGATTCGCAAAGTCATGTAAAGGATATGCAATTAACTTTTTTAAAATAGTAAATTGAATCATAAAGACTAATGGGTAGACATAGAGACCAACATACCTAAAATATAGTCTGGGACATTATACAACAATCATATATATATATATAAAATACTTTTTCTTCCATTGTTCATTATACGTAATTTCTTTGCACTAATTGCTTTTAGAAGTTTTATGAAATAGATAATTTTTCTAATTATTATTGTTTTTTTTCTTCTGTTTAGACTTTCCACGTGTCGTCCAGACCCTGCTAAACTGTAACCTGTCCAAGTCTGCTGACTGGAACACGTGTCTTTCATTGAAAGGTTCATTCAGATTCAGACCACCACGTCGAAGTATTGTTTTCGTGAGAGACGGCGATATAAGCTTGAACTGTCTGCTTAAATTACTGTATTAGTTCGTGTCTTTGATTTGATTCCTGACTCGTACAGAGAAACTCTGTGATATCAACATTGTTATGGTGTTTGAAGCTGTTCAGTCAAATTAACGTTAAGTGTGAGCCATACGTTTGTTACTAACTACGATTCTGACTGTGGTTAGGACACATATTTCCAATTCCATTGTTAACTTGTCCACGAGAACGTCGACGGCCAACGAAGAGGAGTTCTCTAGTGATGGCAGTTTCTGGATCGAACTGGCGCTAACCGCCACGTCAGTCAGCAGCGCCTTTTTAAGCACTCGGTAAGTAGGGCTTAGTATTTGATTATGCATTTTAGTAGTGTTTCTGTGTGTGTGATGGGGGCTTCTTATTATGTTTAGTAGTGTTTCTGTGTGTGTGATGGGGGCTTCTTATTATGTTTAGTAGTGTTTCTGTGTGTGTGATGGGGTTTCTTATTATGATTTAGTAGTGTTTCTGTGTGTGTGATGGGGGCTTCTTATTATGTTTAGTAATGTTTCTGTGTGTGTGATGTGGGCTTCTTATTACGTTTAGTAGTGTTTCTGTCTGTGATGTGGGCTTCTTATTATGTTTAGTAGTGTTTCGGTCTGTGATGAAGGCTTGGTATTTTGTTTAGTAGTGTTTGTGATGTGGGCTTAGTATTGAT
The DNA here is from genome assembly GCA_020796225.1 of Arion vulgaris. Taxonomy (NCBI): domain Eukaryota; kingdom Metazoa; phylum Mollusca; class Gastropoda; order Stylommatophora; family Arionidae; genus Arion; species Arion vulgaris. Next base: position 21,246,640 of record CM036764.1, read on the forward strand.
TTTGTTTAGTAGTGTTTCTGTCTGATGTGGGCTTTGTATTGATTATGTTTATTAGTGTTTATGTCTGTCATGGAGGCTTGGTATTATGTTTAGTAGGTGTTTTGTATGTGATGGGGGGCTTGGTATTAGTTTGTTTAGTAGCAGGCTTGGCATTTTGTTTAGTAGTGTTTCTGTCTGTGATGGCCTTCTTAGGGATAACTATTTGCAGTATGACAAAAGTGTGGGAACAGCCAAAATGTGGGATATGCAATACGAACATGACCGTTTGTTCATTTTTAATCAACTAAAACTAGCTTAATTTAGATGTTTGTACATGTTTCTGAGCTAAAAGTCATCAGTCTTAAAAAGAAATAGTTTTATATAGAAAGAGATCAGACATTTAAAATAAGTTAACTTATCACAAAATATATTCGCAATAGTCGTGTACTGGTTTTTTTTGTATGGTCATTTATAGTTTAGTTCAGATTTAAAGATCATGACATGAACGAGTATAGATGATGATGTTGTATCGTTTTTGTTAAAATCTGGAAAACTACAAGTGGAGGGGACAATGTGCTCTATCTTATGGGAAGTTTTATGTGTCCCTGTAGGCCCTTTTGACCACTGCCGTTGTCAGGACCGTGCGGTATATTTTCTCAATATGATGCAAATATTCGAAATGCCGCCCTTGAAATGTTTTTACTTAAAATAACCTTCAATTGCAATATTGCTTTTGCCGCCCCTTTACGGTACGTCTAATGCGGCCGCCTCTCTGCATCATATCACGTCACTGGCCGTTGTTGATAATCGTAATGTATAGGGAGTTAGTGTGATATATGTTTGTCCCTGTAGGCCCTTTTGCCTATTGCATTCATTGACATACTTTTACTTTAGTTCATTGCGTTACGTTAGTTGCGTTATCTTTGTACGCAACTACGTTATCTTGGATAAAAAATGGTGGTCATCATCACCCGTGATTGACGAGCAGCAATCATTACTTTAGTTCTAATTATTCAAGTGTATTAAATAAGCGTACTCGATAATATGGTCTCACTAGGGATGGCAGTTTCTTGTAAACCACAATCAAATCTAAGATATTTGTCTGGTTTTCAATCCTGGTAATTTTAATTAACCATACACCGATCATGTATTCGGCATGTACACAAAGAGTGAATATCTCCTGATAGCCAACATTGAAGTAGTTCAGCCAGTGTAGTTAAATAACTATCCATTCACCTTATCCATTGCGACATGTGTGTAATTAAATTCGTTTCAGCATTTAAAAAGTCGAACTTTTATATATTTACAATTGTCTACACCATAGATTCCCAAACTTTTCGGCCCACCGCCCACTTTGCACGACATAAACGTTGTAACGCCCCCTCCCCATTATAACAGTTTGCCAACGCCCCCATATATATATATATATATAATATATATATACAATATATATATATATAATTTATCCATTTCACAAACCGAAAAATAGAAAAGATTGAATATATTTTATAAATACATTTATATATATATATATAATTCCCATTTATATATATTACATCAGTACAAACAATAAAATTAAATACATAACAGAAATAATACATAGACAGTATGTTATAATATATACTATATATATTGTATAATATTATATAATATTTATATATATATATATTATATTATATATATATATATATATATATATATATATATATATATATATATATATATATATATATATATATATATATATATATATATATATAAATTAATAAACACACACGTATATGCAGCTAATAATTTATCAGGTTTCAAGAGCAAACCAGACGAAAAGTGAGATAAAGAGCGAATATATGTTTTATAAGATACCTTCTGTTTACCAAGTACAAAATTGCCCCATTCTCACATATGCACATGTGGCACCAGCAAGATAACAGACACACATACCCCGAGAATGTCCAACATACACTGAACAGAGAGAAAACACAAGACCAGTCCCCATGTTAGTCCAAGACAATCTATATGGAGATGTGTATAAACTCCGGTTGACCACTAACTACTTTAGAAGTATACAAATCGATGTCTGAAAACGTGGGAATAAGAATAAGCTTATGTGCTAATAGAACTAGATTTTTCTTGTCGATGTTTGTATATGCGTCTGAAGCTAGTTGTTTATCAGAAACAAGCGACATTCAGGAGAAAACCATGTCTGATATAGCTAGCTATATTCGAAAATAGAATCGACGGTCTGTTGACGCCAGTACAAATACATATAACATGCGATCTAAAAAAGCAACTTGTTGATGGTGTCATGCTTGTGCGTCTACAGGTATGCGATCAACAGGTTAATGGCTAACATAAGCCAATTCAATGCGCTGCTGGTAGAGATACACACACACACATGCTTAGTTCTCTCATTCAGCGTTTCAACAAAGTGTATGATTACGGGGAGTTACTGTAGTATTTCGCTAGTTATACAATTCTTGTCTTTCGATCTTATGTCTCTATCTACCTAACAAATGCAAATAGGAAAGTATTAGTTGGATAGGCATGGATCGATTTTCTGTAACGTTCTATTATTCTCTTCAAGGAATGTAACTATCTGGTTGAACCAGCGAGTAGGAAATTAGTTTCACAATATTTTACTATGTTATAAAGATACAGTTTTGTTAAGACATAGAACATACGTCGATAGTTTTGTTGTAACACAAATCATATTAGAATAAAATTGCCGAGCAGGTGCTGATGTTTACAAATACATATATATATATATATATATATATATATATATATATATTATATATATATATATATATATATATATAATATATATATATATATATATAAATAATAATAATAATTCCTCTCGTACCGTTATACGTTACATAGTTCCTGCAAGTAATTTCTCCATACCGCTCTATCCTGGGCAACTCGCTCTCTCAACTCTCTCTACTCCATCCAGGAACTGAGACCGATATTTCTTGCCTCTCTCAGCAAAGTTCGTTTCAGGGTCTCCCTTGGTCGTCCTCTCTTTCTTGAACCCTTTGCATCCCACTTCAATGCCTGCTTTGATATTCGCTGATCATTTCTCCTGAACGTGTGTTCAACATATCTCCATCTTCTCTTTCTTATAACAGTTGTCACTAGTGGTTGACCAGACAAATATATATATATGCGTATACATAAGTTAGTACAGAAACGATCTAAATGCGAAGTATCGGCGTCATTGCTCTAGTTTTGCCTTTATGGCTCGGTCACTCCATGCAAAAATGTCATGCCACCTGCCGAGGGTATTGCATAAAGCATGAACTGTGTAGCTCCGGCAACAATCATAAAGGGGTTTCTGAGAAAAAAATGCGCGTCCGAACAGAACGACGCGATCCACTTCAAACTCACAATCTTCAGAACGCAAGGCACAGAGACAACTCCCCCTCTTCGATTGTAGCTTGTGCAAGTTGGAATTCAATCTGACATGCTCTCAAAACATATCTTGACCTAATTCCATGGGATGGACTTCGAAGGAAAGACACAAGAAAGGCAGATCACTTGCAGCCATTATAGAATTGGAAAGACCTAGATATCAACTATGAACCACGCGGTGAGGACCTTTTGAAAGTTGGCGACAGAGTCGAGAGCGTTTGTTGCAGCTATGTAAGACACCATACTGACCACTTTGCTGATTGAGGGCCACTACATACATTTTTGCTTGCTGACTCTACCTTCTGAGCATTCTACTCAGTCATAAGCTCATGTCGGTGATTTGATTACTGATTGCATTTTTCAGTTTATTCCCTTCGGTTACTTGATGTATTTTTTCCCCTCGGTAGGTTACTTGATGTGTATTTTTTCCCCTCGGTAGGTTACTTGATGTATTTGTTTCCCTTGGTCGGTTACTTGTTATATTTGTTTCCCTCGGTAGGTTACTTGATGTATTTGTTTCCCTCGGTCGGTTACTTGATGTATTTTTCCCCCTCGGTCGGTTACTTGTTGTATTTGTTTCCCTCGGTCGGTTACTTGATGTATTTGTTTCCCTCGGTCGGTTACTTGATGTATTTGTTTCCCTCGGTCGGTTACTTGTTGTATTTGTTCCCTCGGTCGGTTACTTGATGTATTTGTTCCATCGGTCGGTTACTTGATGTATTTGTTTCCTCGTAGGTTACTTGATGTATTTGTTTCCTTCGGTCGGTTACTTGTTGTATTTGTTTCCCTCGGTAGGTTACTTGATGTATTTATTTCCCTCGGTAGGTTACTTGATGTATTTGTTTCCCTCGGTCGGTTACTTGTTGTATTTGTCCCTGGTAGATTACTTGATGTATTTGTTCCCTCGGTCGGTTACTTGATGTATTTGTTCCCTCGGTCGGTTACTTGTTGTATTTGTTCCCTCGGTCGGTTACTTGATGTATTTGTTCCTCGGTCGGTTACTTGATGTATTTGTTCCTCTCCTCTAATTTGACAATCGCGACAAAATTGTCTGTAGAAGTATAGTCGTGCCGTAGCCAGCATTGCCCGGTCTTGGCAAAACTCTTCATGGCAGACGTTCATATACATAGAAATCTAAACAGAAATATGTGTGCCAATCAAGTCTACTGATCGGTCATGTCAGGATGGCTGAGATAAAAATTGTCTCTTGTTTCAATACAAGGAAAGACTGCAGGAAAACTCTGTACCGGAGGGGGAGGAATACGTGGCGATAGGAGGGAGTGGTGTTGTGAAAAAAAGTAATAGGTTGTGTTACTAATAAGAATAACCTGCTGCCTTGCAGATCGGCTGGGGACAGCCAAAGGCTGATGGAAAGCGAACCCAGTAAACGCTGGCTGAAACCGGACACGTCGCCGAAGGATAAGCACCAGAGCTCCAAATGGCACTGAATGATGTGACGTAAAAAACCGTTCTTGGCTGCACAGGCTGTTTATATATCACAAGAAGAATGATCAAAATGGCCGAACAGACCGATCAGAAGAAGATAAGAATGACAATCGTGGCATATCCTTTAAAGGACTTCATCATCAACCACAGTAAGCGAGACGTCGATTTTCTAGGCACCACTCATACGTTCAGTAGTTTGCCATTGCTTTCTGAACGGTGAGATCTACTTTTACCTTTCGTAACAATTTAACGGGAACGAATTTCTTCCAAACTGCCCGCCGCGGAGTTTAAACCAAGTACGCTTGGGTTGTGATCAAGCTCACTACCGCTTAAGCTACATACATCCCTTTTTTGCAGAGAACAGGAACTACAATCTTGTTCTTGTGTTTTGTAGGTCTGCTTTGCGTGTTCTGTTCTGTGTTCAACGCTTCGGTTTCATTGAAGAGGAAATACAGAGTGAAACTCTAACTTGCTTAGGGGTGACAGAACCGATACTTGTCCCAAAACGGTTGAAAATATTCCTTAACCCGAACGAGCTCGTTGTGCCAGAAAGTGGCAAATCATGCACATACCGATCGTATCAGATGATATACAAGCTGTATTGGGTGACCGAAAAGCGATCAATTAAGAGTGATTGACTTTCAGTACAAGAAAGAACGAACAATGTCTAGGATTGCCTAGTCAGCCAAACTCAAGTATGAATTTGGTCAAAATTTGGATGTGCGTCATACATACCTTAGGAGCCTAACATAGACGCAATTTACATACGTTCTCGGCACAAACCACAAAGATCACAATGAGTGGTTAATTTGATTGATAAGAACGAACTAAATAAACATAACCCAAAAAACCAAACAAACTGGATAGCAGTTATCAATATCAAGACAAAACTGATGTAACATTTTCTTGTGCACTAAGTTTAATGTCATGTCTTGGTGGCACAGTACAAGTGGAACACACTTACGCCGCGGATCCATTTTGTTTTGATGTCGTGATCGATATAAGCTTCTCATCGTCAGTCAAGAAGTACATGTCATATTGTCTTATGAAGTATGTGTTGTGAGTACAGTCACACTAAAAATTGTGAAGTTGTTAACTGAGATAGGTTGTAAACAACTAACTATTTGTATGTTTTACTGTATTTAATCTTGTACATAAACTTATGTTAATGAAACATTTACCAAATAACCATAACTGGACATCGCTGAAGTAAATATATAATCTTCCATCACTTGAGATACTTCACTTTATATGTCACCGTATGTCATAGCGGTAAAATCGAAGGGAGAGTAGACAGAGAAAAACAGTGAGAGAAAATGTTAGCCTGACTTCATGTCACGGAAGTGCGTCAATATCTGGGATGTTAGCAAATATGATTGACAGATTTGTGGAGGCCAATGATCGCCTACGCTAGTCGGCACGGCACCTGATGATGATGATGACAGTCACGCATTGTGGATGCTTTCTGCACTAGAACAATATACTGAATAGATAATATGTATATTTACATTGTTCCGATCCACGAGATGGTACGACTTTATACTTTTGACTCTTGTTCAGGTCAGTGTAGATTGTACTTTGTTGCTCACCTGTAGACTTTATACCAGACGTCGTGCTCGCACTTCTCTGGATTCTATCAGCGAAGTCGAGAGGGAGTACTTGACTCTTGCTCAGGAAGATTGAAAATTGCGCAGGCATGCGTCACGGAGAGATACTTGTGTATAACTACCCGTCGCTCCCGGCAACATAAGGCCGACTAGCTCAGACGGGAAAACCAAAATTCCTGTTTAATTGGGGCTGATTTTTGTATATGTTTGTTAGAACACTATTTTTTGGGGGTAATTTTACTCAATTCTACGAGTGCATGGTTATTTATTGATGAAAAATATGAATAATACTGACATTCCTTATTGTTAAACTTAACTTATAACATAATATAACCTTGATTTAGCATGTTGTCTTGTTTTTAAAATAAATTCCTCTTTAAACAACAAAACTGGAATGCGAGGTCGGTCATGCGACGGTTGTGGTCTTATTTCCTAGAATTTTTACCAGAGCCTGCCGGCCGTATGTTATCGGGGACCACGAACTACCGTACTTGACAACAGTTTGATATTTTGTCTTTGCTACATAGTTTAACTACAGGCAATGAGGACATGGTACAAGTAGAAACTGGAAGGTTGTTACATACATCAGGAGTAGACACTTAACGAAAAGCATAGTTATCGACACAAGTCACCAAGACGTCATACATAACAGTACAGTCACACACAGCATATAACAAGTTTAGAGTCTGTTAAAGGGGGTTTAAAGCCGAAGGATTGACTTCATTGCGTCGGGTTTTACTCCATCTGGGTAGGTCCCTCTCCGCAGAAATGGCATGCCACCTGCCGAGAGTGTTGCACAAAGCACGAACTCCGTAGCTCCAGCAACAACCCTGGGGGTATCTGGGAAAAACTGCACTCGTGAACAAAACGGCGCGGTCCGGATTCGAACCCACGACCTTCGACTCACAAGGCAAAGGGCTTAACCACTTAGCCACAGAGACCCCCAGTCTGTTAAAATGAATGTTTATATTGCATGAAGAGATGGTAGAGTTATCGGTTTTCAATCCACTCAACACGAAACATGTGACCGGTTGTCATGTTGGAATGCCCACATGTCCCGCTTGTAATCAACCAGTTCTGTATTGATTTTATTACCAGACAGAAAATAACCAAGAAACACTTATACACCGGACATATCCATAACATGGTTATAAATTTGAGAAACACAATCATTTTTCATCTTTTATCGACTTTGTTTAAAATATCGATAAAAATTTACAAATTATTGCGAAGTTACGCACTTGAAGTGGAGCGTCTGGTGGAATGGATTAGAGCGCGATTCCCATGCGGTAGAGCTGGGTTCAATCCTCGGTAAGGCCAAGTATATTTTTTTCTGTTAGGGGCATAAAGAAAAGGTCCTAACCTAAACAGTTTCGCGACGACTACACTAGCAATGCGGCCATTAAATTTCACAGGCACATGCCCACTCTGTACCGCACATGCCCACTCTGTACCGCACACCCCTAGCCCACTCTGTACCGCACCGCCCAAAGAGCGGTATTACATGTAGTAACGACAGTTTTTAAAGTCACTGAAAGGATTAAAATAAAATTAGAGTTGTTTAGAAGTTGTTCACAGTTGATCAAATTACCAAACATGTCTATTTATTGTAAGTGATGCAGTATCGTTACTTCTCCATGTAGAGTTCAAATAAGTAACATTTCAAACGTTTTTGATGTCGTCGCTACCTTTTGCAGTAATTCACTCTTAATTGTGTCACATGTACACAGATTGTTTGCAATATGGCCTCTCTCTTTTGTATAATTGTGATGTACCTGTTGAGTGGCTTACTCCAGTGATATAAACGCTATAGTTTTGCTGTTTCTTGCAAGTTAGGTCACTTCATTGATGTATACACATCTCTCTCTTTCTCTCTCTAATATATATCTCTCCATTATTCGTGCCTGTCTTCTTCTTTCTTCTTTTCTCAAATCCTGTTCTGCCTCAAAGTTTTGTCTCCTGTTTGAGCGTAATGATAAGAGACTTCTAGAACGGGTTTTCGTGTGCGCTTCATAGACAGTGTTTTTCGTGGCCTCTGTTAACTTTGAGGCCCTCCTTATGTGTGAACGGCCTTTGGTTTTGTATCCAATGTATTGGAGTATCATTACCCTTTGAGGTGCACTATCTGTTGATAATCTGCTTATGTGGCCGAACCATTAATTTGTTGTTTCTTGATGAAGTTCAGTACTGATGTTGTCTGTTTAACATAACTAATCAGAATTCCCACCTCTACACTTCTTCTAATATCAACATTGACATCATCTGTTCATCGTCCACTGTAACTATTATTGGTTAGCACGGTGAAGTCTCTGAACATTTTACACCCGAACCACAACACTTTATGTGATTACTGCTACCTATTTACTATTCACACCCACTCTCATGTATAAATAAACATGATCTGACCTGTACGCGTCTGTTCCTATGCTGTTTGTTATTAAGTACATCCAACAAATGTCAATCCGACGTATTCATCTCTAGTCATGTCATGTTTATGGCTCACTATTTACATGTGTTTATGCAACAGACCAAGCTTCAAACTGTACACTTTTTTGGTATACTCTGTTTTCAAAGGACATTTTTAGCCAGGAGAGATGATTAACCCTTTCGATCTTTTGAGTGGATATACCGGCTCGCGGTATTTTTAAAATGACACAAAGCCATCACACTGGCTAGTTCTGTATACATTACATTGTGAATGCGTATGTAGGTGGAAAAAAAATACGGAGGGAAAAGGTTAAAGAATGATATGGGTTTGGAGGACGGATGATTTCTCTTTTCCTCAATTGTTCTTTCCGTCCTCCCAAAATACATTGAATACATAAAACAGAAAGCCATGTCGTAGTCTACGACCTCAGCTACAAATAGTTTAGTCGTTAGTATAAGTCCTAGTAGCGTTACCAACGTTGATACGATAATCTTTCACGGTTAAGTATGATTGTAGTGATGTGACTTGTTTTCAAGAGCTTGATAATGCCAGGGAAAACATTATAAATGCTAATTTCAAGTTAGCGGTCAATTTCATCTTGATATTTAAGTCAGGGTACTTTGTCATTAGCCGGCCGCAAAAAGACCTGAACAACGAGTTCCGGGTAAACCCCGGTATCCCGTAGGCGTGTCGGGGATTGTCCAGTGATTTCCAAAGGTCGAACAGTCTGCGCGGTTTATTCCATTTGCGTTTTTAGGGGTTTCATGTTGAAAACCTTTCGTTTTCGGCTTTAAAAAAAATTAAGTAGTAACAAACAATCGCAAGATTTTATATTTTGTGGCAGGGTTAGGGTTAGGCAATTTCTGTGTTTTTTTCCTATAATATAATTGTTCCTCCTTTCCTCGCTGTATTTGTGTTGTTATCACTGTATATGTATCGACATACTAATGCTTGACCTACCTGGGTCCCAAAGTGGACTGTCCACGACTATTTACAACATATCTAAAAATAGATGACACTTTCCGACAATTTCTAAAAATAGGTCTTCCTGTCAGTTGTGGCCGGCTAATGACAAAATACCTAAGTGAGTATGTTATGTGCTGGCTGATGCTACAAATAAGAAAGAGAAAATTGAGATATTTCGAACATATTAAGCGTACCTAGTTCAAATCTCACGGTGGGCAAGTTTGGAAGCAAATTTGTTTCCGTGGGATTTTTTTTACAAAAGGTGGAAATAGTCACCGTTCAGAAAGCAATGGCAAACAACTGAACGTATAAGTGGTTCCTAGAAAATCAACGACTCATTTGCTGTGGTTGATGGCTACGTCCTTTGGGATATGCCACGATTTTCATTTTCGAAAGAACCATTGACTGTTTAAATCGAGAAAAGCATGCTGGAAAGCCGATGCCCAGGCAGAATTCACGAGAAAGATTGGAAAAATAAAATTCCCCCAAAATATTTTCACCGTATTCAAAATTGTATTGAGACCGATGCTACGGAGCTCGTGTGAACTGCTGCTGAGATTTTTCTGTGTAAGAAAGCGATGGAGCACACATGGTTACTCACCGAAGTGCAATGATGATGGTCGAATCATTCAATCATATTAAACATGATCCAAGGACACGCTGACGACCTCGAGACAGATGGCTATACGGCACCAAAAACAAACCATATCATCATGGATTCACGGTATCACATCCCGCACTTGTGTTTCACATAACAAAAAACACAACTGATTGAAGCTTGTGTGCTTGGTGTAACAACGAAAACAGATTCAATTCAGTCACGCTTCACAGCAACAGTGACTAGACAAAATACACATTGAACAAGGAAGTAAAATACTGCCACATAGTTATCTGTTGTATTCCACGCTTAATTAAATACTAACCTTCGTCTGTAACGTAACAGCTACCGGCTCCAGTTCTACGTCGACCATTCATTCTATGACAGTAGTTAAGTTGGTACATTCTTGCAGGTTAGTTGTGAGATGCATCCCGTAATGTCATTGTTATCTTAATGTTTACTTTGTGTGTTTTCTCAAGATGTTTTAATCAAGCAACAATGTAGCTTCAAGGAGACTGAGCACACACGAAAAATCCCAAAATAAACAAGAACTGTCGTTACTGCCTGTAGTACCGCTTGTTAGGGCGGTGTAGGACAGATAGGACGTGAGCCTGAGAAATAAAATAGCCACATGGCTAGTGCAGTCGCATTGACGCTGTTCAGGTTGGGATTTTTCATTTAGGCCGACAGCAGAAACAAATTCTTTGACCTTACCGTGAATTCAACACGGGTATCCTGCATGGGAGCCCCGCGCTCTAATCCATTCGACTAGACGCTCCTGCAGCATATGTTCTGTTAACCTGTAAACAATATCCAAACAATGTGTAATGTTATATGTATTTATCGCCCGAGTGGTTACCGGGGCCCAAATTTGGGTGTAAAGAACAGAACCACTGTTACCTGCCATGCATGTTGTAAGAGGCGACTAAGGAGGTTTGGCTGAAATCGGATGCACATATCATAAACTTGTAGAAATCTATGCATTTAGGGGCCTACCAAACCAATGTGCAACGTATACACGTTCTTGGCAAAGATCAAACATATCACAAAGGTGATTAAAATTGGTTGAAAGAACGAACCGAAGAAGAAGAAGATATGTATTTATATTGCTGCTTTTTATTTGTTGGAGCATTGTTCCACGCTGACGGCATACATGTCAATACGGTGACTTTTATTTTGTTGATTTGAAGTATGAGAGACATATAGGTCTCATTTACCATATTCGTCTACAATTTTTGTAATTCGAAACTTTTGACAAGTTTAGTGTTCTAGTTTTATGGTTTATCAGTATCTTTTGTGAAAGCCTAAATTTTACTCCAGCTTATTCGGTGTCTTTTTATCTACTGTCCTCGACATGCGGGTGTTCACAGCTATGAAAGAGAAAGGATTTGTATCAGCAGATCAAGTCATCGGGGAATTGAAGTTGGATAGCGAGAATGTCCATCGTTTTCTTGGCAGCTTATATTGAACGAAGACACTAAAATTGATATTAAACCTCTACTAAATTAAAGCGGCCAGTCGAACCACAGTCAGCTCTAACTTTAAATAAGTTTATACTTGGTTCTGGTCGAACGCATTTAAGGATTCAATTCAACGCCAGGGTCTGTGACATGCACTGATGAAGGCCCCCACTTTACCTCCTCGGGGTGGTAATGGAAACATACTACTACTCTTCAAAGGTTATTTTATCAGCACCTTTCATGAATACGCGATGTGATTGGGTTGATCACTGTCATCTCAACCAATACTCAGTTGATGTGTAAAAAGTAACACAGGAGTATTAATATTGATAAAAGCTTGTGTCAGCATAAGAAGTTGATACCATATCGTGTGGGTATCAAATATTAAATAAACGTAGCTTCACAGAATGATGCCAATTGCATCTGAAAAACAACTGCAGAGATTATTCTATGCCCCATTGGAACAAACAATGGGCGGGAATAGTGCATTCCTAAAGCCACACCCTGCCACTTGTTCAACTCTGATTTACCTCGGCATTGATCTGTTGCTCGTCTGCTATATATATATATATATATATATATATATATATATATACCCATATATATATATATATATATATATATATATATATATATATATATATATATATATATATATATATATATCTATCTACATGACTAAGCCGACTAGACAGAACTAGTAAGGAATATAGATTTAAACATTTCTTAACAGCCAGAAAACGAATACTATTGTTATCAGCAAGGAAGGGGAGAAACCAGAAATAAATATAACAAAATATACGGATAACTATAACGTCAAGTAATTAAATGTGTTGCCCTTTATGTGCAATCGTGAACTTGGATACAATATGCAACAGTTAGTCCTCCCTTCGGTCACCATTAGACCCCAGGGGGTCTTAACTTCACCACAAATTGTATGATGGTAGACGCATTTGGATATGGAAATGTATACGTTGCTATTTCTCAGTCTGTAATCAAAATATGATTTGTATCATCCCGAATCTGACGATTCCATGAGGTTGATAATTGTTACTGGCTGGACAAATTGTAATCCATCTCGGTGCCAGTACTCGTCTTCCTCTCGGAGCACATGTTCAACACACTTCTTCCAGAACTGCACGTCTATCATTGAGAGGGACTCACGTGTCAGAACTTCAACATCACACATTTTAAACGTCCTGTTCTGTTCGGCAACTTGCCCTTTTACTTTAGCCCAGACAAGCTCTATCGGATTGAGGTGAGCGTGATATGGAGGTAGTCGCAAAGACGTGTGGCCGTATTCCGCAATGATTTTGTCAATATGAAACACCTTTGTCTTATTTGTCATCCTCACCAGGTGCAACAACTCGGGTTTCAAATATGTATCATCGAAGCTGACATTTTCCTTAGCAAGTCAAGTCCTAATTTGATCTTTTGTATTTGATGCAGTTGGTACTTTGTCTTCCGCTGATACTGCGTTGTGATAGGATGCATTATCCATTACCAAGCATGATGGTCTGTTTAGAATTGGAAGTAGATCTTTCTCCATCCAGTGCCTGAAAATATGTCCATTCATTTCTGTGTGGTAGTCCCTACCGTCGGTACTTTTGATTGGAAAATAAGTCCAGCGTCATGGACAAGACCTTCTTCACTGCTTCCTGCATGTGTTAGTATAATACGCTGGCCTTTGCTGCTTGGTATTTTTCTTTTCTGTTCACCGTCTACTGATTGCCATTCTTTAGCATTGGTGTGGTGAGCATTGACCCAGGATTCGTCCAAATATACAATATCATAGCCTTGCCTCCGCCGCTCACGGATCTGCCTCAGGTATTTACTTCGGGCAGCAATTAAATGTGGCTTTTCACAAATAATATTCCTGCCGCCTATAGTTTTCTGAAGGTGAAGCCGGCGGCTCTTACAATTTTCCATAGAGTACTTTTAGAAATGTCTATGCTGCAATCTGATTACAGTTGTAATTTCAGTTTCCTGAGAGTAACAAGTTGATTTGTCGTCGCAAACATTTTCAAGAGCTCCGTCTTATGACATCTATGTCAAAGTCGTCAATTGTTCTTTCCTTCCTTGCTTGACATTAGTGCACTTTGTGTCCTGTTTAATCCATCGGGAAAAGGATTCTCTATTCAGACCAAGCGCCAGTTGCGTTCGTTTCTCAGGGTTATGAATATCGCAATATAGATGACCTCTCTTAGATTCCCTACGGAAGTGTTGGTATAGTAAAACTGTAACCTTCTGCATTGTTATAAATGTGCACTTCAGACTCATTATGAATGTTATATCAATGTCAGTTTTGATAAGCCAACAAATATGATACAATAGCTTCATACAAATAGCGAGATACACCTATAACTATACAACGGTATCCCAATTATAACGTCATATGCTTTTCGCGTTCAAAGTCGACTGGGTTCGGTGCACGGGATTTCGTGAAATTGTTGTTTACTCACGATATTTTAATGTTACCATAATGTATTTTAGAACAACGCGTCTGTGTACCGTAGATCTGTTACTATTGTGTACAATCCGGTGAGGTTGATTTTAATATAACCTGAAGAAGAAATATTTCAAACTACATCAAATTTTCTTGGAAAAAAATATTTCTCTAGCGTCATGGATATTCTAAGGCTGCTTGCAAAAATCACTGAGATCCAACAGGTAGTTTTCGAGAAAATCAATTTCAAACGTGCTCACGAATTAATGGACAGACTATACTATAACGTCTATATACAACAATACTGGAATGTGAGATCACGTGACGGTTGTGGTCTTATTTCCTAGAATTAGTACATGAGTCCGCTGGTCGTATGAGTTTAGAGTGGGCAAGACGAGGACTTATGATCATAATGAAGATGACAATGTACTAAAATAAACTTAGAAGCATAATCATTTTCAGTGAGTCATGTCGAACTGGCAGCATATGATATCTCGTGATGTACACAATTAAAAGAAATCAGTGATATTAAAACAATGAAACCGGAACCCGAATCTACTTATAATACACATGAAGCTAATAAAAACAAGAAAGATATGCCCAAGAAAAATTGTAAAACTTTCCGACCCAGCTCATGATTTACATTTACATTTGTATCTCCGTGTTATAAACACGGACATAACACACCAATGACATCTCATCTGCCTCAGGAACGCAAATAAAGCTCCTCCCCACGCTTAACAGCAAGAGTGAACAACCAATTCCATCATCCACCTGAGGAAAGACAATATACAATTGTATCCCCATTCTGTTGTTAAACTTTCCGTCCATCAATTTGTATTATAAACTTACGATTTCCTAATTAGTAAAACGATGTTACTCATAAACTCAACACCGGTAACAATCCGGTTCATTTGTAGAATGTCCATTGCATGCTGCTAATACCTGCTACAGTAGTCAGAGAAACAGCATGTTGAGAAAGTGAACATTTTTGTTCTTCACAGTGACAAAGTTACATACGACAGTCTCACCATGTCAGTAATACATGAGAGATTAGCAGTACCACCTTAAAGGGTCTAAAGCCGAAGGTTTGACTTTTTCTTCTTTACTCTTCGTCTCTAACGAGGCACATGTCCTCAACCAAGGACTTGCAAGCTCTCATACACTTTTTTGTTGTTTTTATAGCTTGGGCGTTTGTTTTTATTCCGTCTTTACGTTATTTAATGAAGTGTTGTGCAATGTATTTTCTGTCGCCATCTTACATAGGCACCCAGCCACAAAATCCGAATAAGCCACCAAGGTGTAGAGTGATGATACAGTATCCTTCATTGTCAGACCACTAATCCAGCGTTTCTCAAACTGTAGTTCTCGAGGTACTCACAAGGGGTTCCTCATACGCTTGAATACATTTTACGATCTTTGACATTTCAAGCAGACAAATACATTTTAAAAACATGTACGCCCGTCTGCCCAGCGTGGTCGTAGCGCGTTGGACTACGGGTGACAAGCTCCCTGTGAGTGCGGGTTGAATTCCTCGGGCTGGCAGAAAAGCCACAGGTTCACCAGATTCACGGTGTTCGTGGCACCGAACCGAAGGGTTACGATGTCCACGGCACCGAGCCGAAGAGCTAAACTAGTTCCACTGCGAAATCAAAGGTTCCGGATCAAACCGGTCTAAATGTCTTACATGACAAAATGAAAGATCATTTGAAGTTTCCTGCACTCTGAGAAATTGTAGCCAGCTTGACTGTTGGTGTGGTGTAATAATAACTCCATCGCTAGAAGAATGAAATTTAAGTAAGTAATTGGCTGAAACGATCTTGGAAAGATAGGATAAATTACGTTGGCGTGCATTGGATTGTGCTACAATATATTTTGGCTTAACTTCATGATGGATAGCTGGCTGAAATTGAAACGCAAATGTACTGATGATGCTAATGATGGCGCGTCTTGTTCAAGGCAAAAGTAAACCTCTTCCAGTTTATTAAAAAGGTAAATTACTGACATAGTTTACTATTGTAACACACAGATAATTCATTTATATCCATGTTCATATATATCATTTGTTGAGGTCCGCAGCAGAAAATGTATTTAAAAGGGGGTCCACAGTAATGCAGAATTTGGGAACCGCTGCTCTATCCATTCACATATTGTACTAATTTACAAACATAACAAGGCCATCTCATTCAGGTCTCAAGCAAAGTACCATATTTTAGTACGCAAGCGGTACCAATCCACTGGCACTATTTCACCTTTTTTTAGACTGTTATCTAACAGATGATAGACAACAAAGTGATAGTGAACTATGTATGATATCACTTGACTGGTGCTTCAGAAAGATCTTGTCATTACGCAGTACCGAGACAACTGCGATAACTGTAGCTGTCACTGCCGGCCTATTTCTTTTAAAGACAACACGCTCATGAATTCCCAAGGTTAATAGATAATAGCATAGTCGTGATAAATAAATACATACCGTTGTATTGCTTTTGTGTTCATAAACTAGAGCAAAACACTTATAATATAGGAACGCGACTGATAAATTCTGGTCATATCAAGAAAATATGAGGTCGTTGATTCAGAAAGCAAGACATTTAGGAATTACAATACTTGATAAACCAACTCTGTCGAAGCGACTGATGATAGTATCGTAACCTACAAGTTGTTTTAGTTTTCTCGTTTGTGTTTTCATATAATGCATTTCTTATATACCGTATTGGTTGAATTCTAGGTCTGTTGTGTGCTATATATATATATATATATCGTATTACTGTAGGGCATATTCAACGTTATTTTCTAGGTGTCATGTCATTCATTGAAGTGTCTTTGTCTGAATCCGTCCCTAAACCAGTTTAATGCACGGTTTTTATTGTAAATACGTTAGGATAACATCGTTTTTGGATATCAAAGTCGGTGAATGCTGTTTGTTTATTTAAAGAAGGGCTTAAGAGTTAGGAGACACTGCTCTGCATGGTTTCTGGTCACGCTGATTGCCTGGCCGTAGAATATTCGTAGGTAGATTGTAAATGATATCAGTTATATGAGGACTATCATCATAGCACTCCGGACATGTCCATAGGTGCTCCGATCTCCGCCTCAGCAAATCCAGCAGCGTCCAGCGACCCAACACACAAGTTCGATGTTTATTAATCATATATTTGTAAATGATATATTTGTACATAATCAGAGTTGGTTTTAAATGGAAGAATAATCTTGAGATGGCATTCTTGTTCACCTAAATGACTATTCCGCTCCACCTACACCCGTCTTGTCTTATCCTGGTAGTCTATTGCGTTCCTATAGTCATATCTATAATATACCGGTTCATGTCTGCATCAGTGTTGAAATACGTATGTGACATGGGAAATGGATTAAAGCACACAGAGGCTAGCTGCAAACCCTGGAAATATCTATTTGAAGAACGTTGTTTTCGAGTAATATGAAAAGACGGTGTCTCAAAGATCTTCCATATAGACCAGAGTATTACGGCGGTTCTTTTGCTTCTGTAGAATACAAGGGGATCGTTTGTAATGACAGTCATGGAGATCTAAGTGTCGTAGATTTAGACCTGCAAACGCCCGTGTGGTGCCAGAACCCGCAAGGGAAGCAAAGAATAGTACCACTGCGACCTACATGGCATTTCGTAAGAGGCGACTGAGACAGGGGTCTAGAGTAGCTGCCCTATTAAATAAAAAGCGTCGCAGAAATCGGATGTACTATCCTACTTGTAGGCGCATAACTGGCACAATGTACAATCGCTCTCAGATCACATACAGATCACACACAGTGGTTAACTAGTGGTCGATTTGGAGCGCACATTATATATGAAAGACTTTGTTCTCAGACATGTTTTTCTACCTTTGACCTGCAAGGACGGAACATTCTTGCAATACGTATTAGTCTTGCAATACGTATTCTCGGTTCTGCATAGGTGCTTCGCATTATCTGAGACACTCGGTAAACATAAATCACAGTTATTACCATATACCACCAATATATAGACCAGAGTGCCGGTGAATTAGTGTTATTCCAAACTTGCAGCGGAACACTTATCAGTAGATTATCAGACGGTGATATTGGTATCTGCCACATACAGCGCACACTTGTGGTTCTCTCCTTCCCCGTTAAGTAAAGATAAATATAAAACTTACAACAGCAGGCTGTGGGTAACAGGTAAATATATATTACAGGTAAATATATATTACAATATGATATACAGACAAGCAAATATATATTACAATATGATATACAGACAAGCAAATATATATTACAATTATATACATACAAGCAAATATATATTACAATATGATATACAGACAAGCAAATATATATCTATTACAATATGATATACAGACAAGCAAATATATATGTATTACAATATGATATACAGACAAGCAAATATATATTACAATATGATATACAGACAAGCAAATATATATGTATTACAATATGATATACAGACAAGCAAATATATATAGTAGATATGATATACAGACAAGCAAATATATATGTATTACAATATGATATATAGACAAGCAAATATATATGTATTACAATATGATATACAGACAAGCAAATATATATTACAATATGATACACAGACAAGCAAATATATATGTATTACAATATGATATACAGACAAGCAAATATTTATGTATTACAATATTATATACAGACAAGCAAATATATATGTATTACAATATGATATACAGACAAGCAAATATTTATGTATTACAATATTATATACAGACAAGCAAATATATATTATTACAATAAGATATACAGACAAGCAAATATGTATGTATTACAATATGATATGCAGACAAGCATATATTTATATATATATATATTACAATATGATATGCAGACAAGCAAGTATATATATATGTATTACAATATGATATGCAGACAAATAAATATATATGTATTACAATATGATACACAGACAAGCAAATATATTTGTATTACAATATGATATACAGACAAAGTATATATATATGATTACAATATGATATACAGACAAGTAAACATATATTGCACTAAAGGATATAAAGACGAACGATACAACTTCGGTCTCAAATGAATTCCAGCGTGTTCCTTTCTCAATGTTTCATCTGTCGGATTAGTGATTGGTGTACGATGATTGTTTTACTTAAGGCGGGAGACCCACCCATAAATAGGGTTGTATTTTTTTTAAATTCACAGAAAAAACTACCAAACATATTGTCATACAATTTGGCCACCTGTTGCAAAAGGCATCGTTTTCGATGATAAACAACGTTTAATGTATGTACTCTAATTAGTTATTAAAAAAATAATTAATTTTCTTGAAAATATATTGTAAAAATCCTCCCTGCATCGGGAGAGGATTTCATAAACATAAGAAGTGCAAAGAATGCCAAACTGGCATATAATGTACATATCACCCATAGTTATAGCGTGCCCCTGTCATAGTTATAGGGGTTTACAAAATATTTTCAAGAAAATTAATTATTTTTTAAATAACTAACTACAGTGCATACACTACATGTTGTTTATCATCGAAAACAATGTCTTTAGAGCTGGTAACCAAATTTATGACAATATGTTTGTTAATTTTTTTCTGTGAATTTTAAAAAATACAACCCTTGTTCTGGGTGGGTCTCCCGCCTTAAGATTTTGCTTCGGACAGAGAGAAGTACCCTTTCCCACGTCAGTTGTTACAATCGTTGAAGGAGTCCATTCTAGGGTATCTTGATGATGACTCCTCTTGTTTCATGCATCAGATAATGTTTAAGTATTCCATATTTTATTCTTCTTTCCTGATCCAGAAGCACTTGAGCTGAAAGCTCTTCGACTCGGTGTCATGGACATCGTAACCCTTCGGTTCGGTGCCACGAACACCGTAAATCTGGGGAATCTGTGGCTTTTTCTGCCATCCCGCGGAATTGAACCCGCACACACAGAGGGATCCGTAGTCCAACGCGCTACGAACACGCTGGGCAGACGGGCAAAGTATTCCATATAGATGTAAACAAAGATAGTAATTAACTGACAGCCCTACGTCTTTAAAAAAACAAATTCAGCTTTCCAATTATCACACCCATGGTGCCTTGTTATTCTGAAGATATTATTGGTATAGCTGCGACTTAATCGTTATGCTTATCACATGCACATTTTTTTCTTAACATTATTGCCGTACCAACAACCGAAACACATGTAGTAGAACAGTGTGATCTGACATTGCTATCTGTTTTATCTGGCAAAGCTTTATCGGTCTTTTCAAAAAATAATTAAAGACATTTGTTGGTAACTAGCGTTCTTGTAGTCGGCGTTGTTACTTCTACTCCATTATCACATTTATAACTTTATGTGATTTGTTAAAAAGTGATTAGAAAACTGTGCATGCTAGACTTATTATCTGCAAGTCACCTTGTGACGCTGTACTTCAAAATGTGAACACCCGATCGTATCTCTCAAGTATTTCTATCAAATATTGCAAAATTCTTCTTCTTCTTTTGTCGTCACACTGCTATCGGGTTGTTGCCCAGTGTTGTGGTTTTCTGTTTTGTCTTGCGCTGTTCTGGTGGCTTAGGTGATTGTTATTTTTGCTTATTTCTACAGTATTCTGCTATGATCCATCTTTTCGTGGTCTTCCTCTGGCCTTCTTTCCTGATGTTCTGTTGTAGAAGACTTTGTATACTGTGGAGTTTGGATGCATTCTTATTAAGTGGCAAAATTATTATTAACCGTTAAGTTACGATTAGTTACTCTATTATAGTATGTATAATTTGTTAGAATATTTGAAAAAGAACACACATACATTATTTAGTAGAGAAAAATAATGGGAAACACACATATTTTTGCTGAGAGAGGAAAGAAATAACGGTCTCAGTTCCATGGAGGAGATTGAGCGTGTTGTCCATGATAGAGCGGTATGGAGAAATTGCTTGCAGGTCCTATGTAATATATAACGGTACGAGATGAATTATTATTATAAGCACACATATTTAATATTCATAGAACAACAGGAGTGGTCGTCTTAAATTGTTCTTCTTTATTCCATTTATGTGACTAGAAATTCCTGACGGTATTTTAGTTCTATTCCTTTCTTACAAAGCGTAATCGTGTAAACATATGTGGTTATTAGTTACTGAACTGGTGTCACAACACTTTTGGCAGACCCATAGGTGCTCAGTTTCTCTCTCTCCTCTCCCCCACACATATGCCGAAGGGTATACGTACTGATCGTTCCTGTGGTTCACTGATTAAACACACTTCTCTCTCTGCCCATCATGCATACAACTCTAATTGTACAACGTGTATTTCCAAACTCCCTAAATCGCTGGATTGATTCAACGCCAATTGTAGTGTCATCATCCAACAGTAGGTCGCCAAGAGACCGAAGGACATCCCTCTTATCAATCCTAAACTCCCCAGCAATCGACGCTTTCGATGCAAGCATGTACGCTCTCTCATTGCCGCGAACAGCCGCATGGCCGTGACAGTAGATCCACGTTAGTCTCTAGAGGTTGGAAACCTCAATAGACGACATCCACTCATTCTGCATTCCGCAACCTGTCATTCTGGATCTTCCGAAGTATCGACTGAGAGTCAGAAAGAACAACGGCCACAATGAAAGGAGTCACTGAGAGCCAATGGAGGGCAACAGTAACGGCCTCAATCTCCATCCGCATAATGGACGTAGTTGTCCGATATACTCAATTTCGCGCTGCAACAACCTTACAACAGACGGGAACGAGTTCAAGTCCGCGTACTCAATGCACTACACATTTCCCAAGCTGATCTATTTTATTTAAAGTAGACACGTTTACAAGCGCGATATGTATATTATTCTGTATGGTCAATCAACCAACTATATGATGATCTATAAATAACATGTGTCCTCATTCCGTGCACTATGAATCATGTTGTTGTTCAAAGATCTTACATAGTTTGACGTTCTATGTCAACCTAATCTAAATGATATTATTTACCAAAATAAAGAAATATCAATACAAACCTGTCTATTAACTTTGATCACTACTATTCTCGAAGACGGAAAAAACATAAATTTGTGTTTCCGCTCTTTAGTACAAGTAACCAAGTATCGATAGTTAAGTGCATAGTCTGTTGATGACATACGAGCGGACAAAGTTATAATTTAGGATGAAATTTCAATGTCGGATACATTTATTTTTCATGTAGTGGATTGATACCATACGCTGTGCACATATGCCAACCTGGTCTATTTAGTTTACGGTACACACACACACTTATACATTTGTTTATTAATTTGGTTATAATTAAGGCAGACAAGTGTGCCATCTTATGTCACCACACTTGTAATTGATTAGTGTAATATTTATTCTCATTTTTCTCTTATTTATCTTACATTTTAAACTGCTGTAAAATGGACATATTTTTCTGGGTTTCTTTTGGTTGTATTCTGAGTACTCTTCTGTAGCACTTGCATTAAAATGCAGTGGTCGACGACGGAGGGCATTATACAGGGCACACGAGGGAGAGAAAGACCAAGGAGAAGATGAGTGCAAGATGTTATAGGCTAGCTAGCTGAGTGTGACTGTGTCAGACGCCGAATAGCTTACGCAGTGCATTCACTTAGAGACAAGTTCCGTAGGGACCAGCTAGATGATGAGATACATTTTTTGAATAGTATACAAAGATAATTACTCTTATTCTTTATATATATATATATATATATATATATATATATATATATATATATATATATATATATGAGTAAATGAGTTTTTGATGTTCTAGGCACTACTTATACGTTTAACAGTTTCTCATTGCTTTTTGAACGGTGGGGTCTATTTTTACAGTTTTCCAAACTGCTTGCCGTGTAGTTTGAACCAGGTACGGTAGTCTTGGGTTGTGGGGTTGTGATAGCTTCATATACCCCATTTCAGTTCTGTGAGTTCTCTTTAATTCTATGTATTCTTATTGTTTTCTTTAGTTCTCTGTGAGACTTATATGTTCTGTAGTTACGTATTGTTACAACTTATTCATTATTTATAAATATGTGGGTTCCCAAATAATTCTATAGAGTATTTAATTATATGTATTTTTTTTATTTAATTCACTTTATTCAGTTGTATGTGTTCTCTGAATTCCGTGAGTTAGCTATAATTCTATGAGTTACTTTCAATTATATGCATTATATTCAAGTGGTTTGATTCAATTTCATGTGTTCTCTTTAACTCTGTGCAGTCAGTGGATTCTCTTTAAATCCCTGTGCTCTTGGGTAAAGGGTGTTGGTGTGTCGTGGTGCTCTTCGAGTAATCGCATAGTCAATGCTGACCTACCTGGAGTCACCTTTGATGGGTAGGATATTGTGCGTTGTGATATGCTGCACTATCTTGGACTAACATTTGGTTGTAGTGGATACTTCTAACTTCATGTTTAATAAACGATAAAGTCTTGCAAACGTGGTCTTGCAGTTCTTAAGGTTATGGTGTCCACTTTTCAAGCAGTGATTACTTGTTCTCCTGTATCATCACTTGGCTATGTTCGTGATAGATTGTGAACTTGGCGTCCTCACATTATGCCCAACATAATGAGATCGGTTGGAGCATATTTAGAATGAGGGCATTCGTATACCTTCATATGATGAGGGCGTGCTTGGCTGCACTAGAGATACTTCCCATTGTGAAGATGAAATATACGCTTGTTATTCTATCACTACGTTCCCATCATGATAATCGTTCAAACCAAAGCATATATACTGCAGATTAGTGACATCCACTACTCAAGAACATGAATGATGTTAAGGTCATGTGAAGCTTGGTATGTCATGGATGGCACAAAATGAGAGAACAATATGATATGCATACTAATCACCAAGCCAGTATGATCTACATATAGAGTGCTGAGCCGTTGTAAACTGCATACTGAGTGCCGTGTAGATGTGAACTGTTTACTGAGTGTCATGTCATTGGGATCTACATACAGAGTAGCAAATCAATATGATCTACATACGTAATGTCACGTCAATATGATACACATACGTAGTGTAACGTCAATATCATCTACATACGTAGTGTAACGTCAATATCATCTACATAAATAGTGTCACGTCAATATCATCTACATACGTAGTGTCACGTCAATATCATCTACATACATAGTGTCACGTGAATATCATCTACATACGTAGTGTAACGTCAATATCATCTACATAAATAGTGTCACGTCAATATCATCTACATACGTAGTGTCCGTCAATATCATCTAGTCGTAGTGCATCAATATCATCTACGTACGTAGTGTCATGTCAATATCATCTACGTACGTTGTGTCACGTCAATATCATCTACGTACGTGTGTCAGTCAATATCATCTACATACATAGTGTCATGTCAATATGATACACATACGTAGTGTCACGTCAATATCATCTACATACGTAGTGTCATGTCAATATGATACACATACGTAGTGTCACGTCAATATCATCTACATACATAGTGTCATGTCAATATGATACACATACGTAGTGTCACGTCAATATGATACACATACGTAGTGTCATGTCAATATGATCTACATACGTAGTGTCAGTCAATATATCTACAACGTAGTGTCAGTCAATATGATACACATACGTAGTGTCATGTCAATATGATACACATACGTAGTGTCATGTCAATATGATACACATACGTAGTGTCACGTCAATATGATACACATACGTAGTGTCATGTCAATATGATACACATACGTAGTGTCACGTCAATATCATCTACATACGTAGTGTCATGTCAATATGATACACATACGTAGTGTCACGTCAATATGATACACATACGTAGTGTCACGTCAATATCATCTACTTTATCGATTTATATGACCATCATCATTGCACTTTGGTGAGTAACAATGTGTGCTCCAATCTCATTCCTGCACAGGAAGATCTCAGCGGCAGTGCACGAATTTCGAAACACTGTCGAGGGGCCCTGATATAATTTATAATATGGTGACAATATTTTGTAGAAATTTTATTTAAAAATCTTTCTAATGAATTGTGCACGGGCAGCGGCTTTCCAGCCTGCTCTTCTTGATTTTGAACTGCCAATGGTTCTTTTATGTGCTCAACTTGAACGTGCTCAAGGGACCTACGTTTTATCGTCCGTCTCCGATAGGACTAGGAACTCGTTGTCACCTACACTGAGATCAGGGATCTCTGGAAAATATCCGACGACTCCACGAGGGAGTGAACCTAACTTCTACGCCACAGGCACTCCCAAATCGATCTACTTACTGAGTGTCACGTCAATATGATCTACATACAAAGTATCGAATCACTGCGATATGCATACATTGTGTCACGTCAATATGATATACACATTGAGTGTCACGCTAATATAATATACACATCGAGTGTCACGCCAATATAATCTACACGTCGAGTGTCACATGCATACTGTCACATCAATAGGATATGCCTGTTGAGCTTTCCATCAAACTGATCTAAAATTCTGTCAGTCAACACGGTCTGCCAGATGACGAGTATATCCATAGCCAACTCTAGATAACTAGGCCTGACAACTGACCGGGTTCCTGACCTAGATCAGAAAAGGGGCTGGAAATTACAGATGTTTGATAGAACACTGCACGCTTTTTGTAATTTTACTCAATTCTGTGAGTCTATGGTTATTTATTGGTGAAAATATTCATAATATTGATATTTCTTATTGTTAAACTTAACTTGTTGGATAATATAACTTCGATTTAACATTTTGTGTTGATTTAAAAATGAATTCGTCTTTATACACCAATACTGGAATGCGAGGTCTCGTGGTTTAGTTGTGGTCTGATTTCCCATAATTCTTACCTGAGTCCGAAGGCCCATAAGTTTATAGTTGGCTCTGGTATATGCCGTCTTTCTACAAACACGTACGAAATCGCAAAGACACAGTAAACAAAATCGATTAAATGCAATATCACAATAATCACAGAGAAGCAAGCTTAGAATCAGGCTGAATTACAGATCTTGATTACAGACAATACACACTAATGCATGTCTGGGAAAAATATCAAGTTTGACAGGGGCAATCACAAGCTAAAGATTAAGTGTGCACATTATGCAATTACTACTTAGAAGGGAAAAAAAAACAATTACTGGCAAATTTGAAAGTGCAATAGGAAATGTTAGACTGCTAATCATCATATGATATGTCAGCTGGCGTAGGTAATCGACGATTTTAACAAAAGTCTGTCATTAGTATTTGCTATTTATTAGTTCAGATGCTGCCATTTTTAGTGTCATGACATTATGATGTCCATTTCTTTATCTCTTTTGTCATGTATGTTTATAATAAGCTTTCTGTATCAGGGAAGACTGCAGTAAAGCTATGTAGCAATGGTGAAACACGTAAAAAATAGAGTACTGTTGTTTTACATAGTACAAAAACAATAACACCGACATTTCGACCAAAATACCTTTATCAAGAAAAGGATACAACTGAAATGAAGAAATTCAGACTTATTTTACGGCATCCCTAACATATAGTCTGACAATAAATCCCTAACGGCACTAACATGAAAATATGCGACTATAAACGGAAACACACCCTCTCCAAAAAACCACTCAGAAATGGAAATAATAAGATAAAACAACAACAATGAAACATATACATAACATATATAATGTGATACACACATTAGGGAGCATGAAAGAGAAGCATTAAGAAGCATAATGATGTAGTGCGCGTTGAGTCCATCATGTCGCAAGGTACCATATAAAGTTATAGAACGATGCGTTTTTCTAGAGCTTTTATAGATGTTGAACAACACGAGTGATTAGAAAAACCTTGTTGTAATCTTGATCATATACGTAAATGGTTAGACGTCCATGTTCATAACTGTATTGTAACGATTATTTCTATCAAAGAAACAGCTATCTATTTCACCAGCCAATGTTACCAGCGGAGTCATATCTCTGTCAGATCTTTCTATTGTAATTTCTCTCGCCATGTCTATATTTAGCTAATTGCCTTTCTATAACAGATACTATTGTCGTTATGAGGGAAGACTGCAGTAAAACTTTGTAGCAGTGGCGAAACATAAACACAAAGTACCAGTGGCGGCTCATGCTTATTTTTGTTAGTTGGGCCAGACACTGTGGCGTCTGTGGCTTAGGGGTTAGTGACTCGGTCTATTAGCCCCAACGTTCTGAGTTCGAATCACGCTGCGGACAATTTGGTTGCAAATTGTTTCGCGTGGATATTCACAAAAGGACGATGAAACCACCCGTTCAGAAAGCAATGGCAAACTACTGAACGTAATAATGCTTAGAAAATCACAAACAGCGTTAAAAGCTGGGGTTGATTTCGCAAAGTCATGTAAAGGATATGCAACTAAATTGGGCCAGACACAAATTTTCGGGAAAATCATGGTTTTAGGTTAGATTATATTTTAATTTATAAAATAATAAATACATGTTACACATTATTTTTGGTGAGGCCCGGCCCCACTGGCCCTTAATGACGAGCCGCCACTGCAAAGTACTGTAGTTTTTCGAAAACAATAACAATTCATAGCAATGTTGCGACCAAAAGGCCTTTATCAAGCAAAGGATAGAAGATAAGTGAAGAATTTCACTCTGCACCAGCACACAACATGTAGAATCAAACAATAAGTTCCTAACGGTCCTAAAATGAAAATATGGGACTAAAACGATTCACGAAATAAATGCAAAAACTAGAAGTGGAAAAAAGAAGATAAACAATAAAAATCAAATATATCACAGATACATGCATTCATTATTAGCTGTGTTTATTTTGATGTACCTCTCTACTCTTTGAGTGAATACGTTTCGAAACCGACTGGAACTGGTCATACATAAGTCACTTATACTTGGAAAATCTAATCTTAACCCGCACGCATCTTGTTTGTGGTTTTCGGTTTCAATGTTCATGTGATGTGGCCACGCGCCATGACGCCGCGCATGTCGACACTTGTTGGCCTTTCAACTATGTGTGTGTGTGTGTACGCGACCTTTCTCAAATCATGGTATACAAAACAGTTTACTATAGAATGTGGCGTTGTCAATAGAACGAGCCAAAAATAAAAATGGAGCTGTAACTAGATATTAGTACTTTATTCCGTATAAGTTTATCTAAAGATGGTGCCATGTTAAAGACAACTCATTCATATGATATATGTATTTAAAAGTGTATAGAGTTCACAGTTGGAATATTATAAGTTAATTTTTCCTAAGTTAGGTACTTAGACCATATACAGTGAACTAGTCTCGTAATAGTGTTTACTTAGACCAAATTCTGTGAACTTGCCTCGTAATAAGGTGTTTACTTAGACCAAATTCAGTGAACTAGTCTTGTAATAAGACAAGTTTAATAATTCATCTCGTACCGTTATACGTTACTTAGGACCTGCAAGTAATTTCTCCATACCTCTCTATCCTGGGTAACTCGTTCAATCTTCTCCATGGAACTGAGACCGATATTTCTTGCCTCTCTCAGCAAAGTTCGTTTCAGGGTCTACCTAGGGCGACCTCTCTTTCTTGAAACCTTTCGATCCTACTTTAGTGCCTGCTTTGATATGTTCTTTGACCATTTATTCTCACGGTATGTCCAACATATCTCCTTCTTCACCTTCTTATAACAGTTGTTACTAGTGCCCAGACATTTCTCTGATTTTATCACTTCTCCTGAATTCGTCCCATTTTATGTTAAGTATTTTTTCGCAGACATTTATTTTCAAATACATTCAACTTGTTTTCTATATCTTTAATCATTTCCAACTCTGGCTGGCATATGTTAGGATTGATACAACATTTGAATTGAAAATTTCGTACTTTAATTTTAATACTATATAGTAGTAAAACAAAATTACGAATTTTCATATAACGATTGTTATATAACTTGCAGTTCCATATTTTATTTAGACTTTTAAAAGCTGAAATAGTTTCGTAATACGGTGTTTACATATATACTGATTTCATGTTTATACGGTGACCTGCATCGCATTGTGATGGAGCAATGATCGGCTCATTTCGAAGTAAGTCACTGTATTTATTGTTTGTCTAGCCGGTTTAGTATCTCCTTCACATTGGAATGACAATGATATGAGTATTTGATATGTTAATTAGATGTACACTCTACGCGTTGATTTCAATAAAATAACTGAAGCATTTAATTCTATTTATTAAATATTCTAATTTATTCCATATAAAATCGTTGAATGATCTTGTCCGTACACCTGTCCTTATGGTTTCATTTCTTACTGTACTCCTTCTTATTTTACTTGTATAATTTCGAATACACACAACATCACATTATGTAACTTTGCGTTTGTCATTTTCTAGAACAGCGGTTTCCAAACTTAGCATTATCACGGACCCATTTTAAATATTTTTTTCTGCCTGGACACCCAACAGTTTCTAAATATCAAAATGGATAGGGACGAATTGTCTGTGTTACAATAGTAAACAATGTCTGCAATTTAATATTTTAAATAAACAACAGAGAAAATATTAGACCTATAATTGAGCTGAAATTTATTTTTCTGTTTGAAATGTCAAAGATCATATTTCTTCAAGCGCTTGAGGACCCCTGTGAGTACCTCGTGGACCTAGGGGTGTCCGCGGACCCCCAATTTGGAAAACACTGTTCTAGAACTATTCTTGTCAACACCAGGTAGAACAACCTAGGAACAAACATGCCTTATTATCTGTCAGTTTTATTTGCATATTTACTTTATTATAAAAAAATGTGTGCTTATTGGTAGTTGAGTGCCAATATGGGGTGGGGGGGGGGGGTGGAGGTGGAAAGAAGTGGTTAAGACGTTTGTCTTGCTTTCTGAAGGTTGTGGGATTGAATCAAGACCTCGTCGTTCAGCTCACATGTGCATTTTTATCCAGAGATCCCTATCATTGCTTCTGGAGTTATGGAGTTCGTGCTTTGCGTACCACTCTCGACAGATGACGTGTCTTATTTTTGTCGTCATACTGTAACCGAGTTATTGCGCAGTGTCGTGGTTTGCTGTTTTTATCTTGCAGTGCTCTAGTGGCTTGGTGATAGTTATTTTGTCGTCATACTGTAACCGAGTTATTGCGCAGTGTCGTGGTTTGCTGTTTTTATCTTGCAGTGCTCTAGTGGCTTGGGTGATAGTTATTTTTGTCGTCATACTGTAACCGAGTTATTGCGCAGTGTCGTGGTTTGCTGTTTTTATCTTGCAGTGCTCTAGTGGCTTGGGTGATAGTTATTTTTGTCGTCATACTGTAACCGAGTTATTGCGCAGTGTCGTGGTTTCATGTGCTTTTATCAGAGTGCCTAGTGGGTTTGGAGTATAGTTGTTTTGTAACTCGACATACTGCTTAGCGCATAGTTATTGCGCAGTGTCGTGGTTTGCTGTTTTTATCTTGCAGTGCTCTAGTGGCTTGGGTGATAGTTATTTTTGTCGTCATACTGTAACCGAGTTATTGCGCAGTGTCGTGGTTTGCTGTTTTTATCTTGCAGTGCTCTAGTGACTTGGGTGATAGTTATTTTTGTCGTCATACTGTAACCGAGTTATTGCGCAGTGTCGTGGTTTGCTGTTTTTATCTTGCAGTGCTCTAGTGGCTTGGGTGATAGTTATTTTTGTGTTTTGACATGATTTTGCTGTCATCTATCCATATTCTCTCGTGATCTTCTTCTCACCTTCTTGGGACTGTATACAGTAGAGCTTGGATGCATTCTTATTAAGTGGCCGAACCATTTCATTATTTGTTTCTCAATGTAATTCAAACAAGGTTCTGTCCAACTTTCTTTCTTCTGCTTGATTGTTGCTGGTAACTTTTCGCAGACGTCGCTTTCACATGTAGTTATTGTTTACGACTGTGCTTTGCTCGCTGTTATGTTTAGCTCTGGTAACATGGTGGCGTGTCAATGAATTAAATCCTTCGCGTTTATTTCTTTTTTATGTGTAAATAACGTTGTTTTCATCACATCACACACACACACACACACAACCGCCATTCTACAATCTATCATATTTGATTGCTGCTTGATTTCTTTTATCACGCGATTCTCAAAATGAACTTCATTGTACACAAGTTTCACAGCCTAAAGTAATTTAAATGTTATTTGCTTTTAATTAATCACAGCCGAAACTTTGATATAAGGAAGAAAGAAAATAAATAAACTAACTAAATATAAACTAAACATTCTAATTATTAATGTAGCCTGATGTTA
Organism: Arion vulgaris; assembly: GCA_020796225.1. Classification (NCBI taxonomy): domain Eukaryota; kingdom Metazoa; phylum Mollusca; class Gastropoda; order Stylommatophora; family Arionidae; genus Arion; species Arion vulgaris. The sequence continues at coordinate 21,278,185 of CM036764.1, forward strand.
GTTTTTCACACACACTTTTATCCGTTTAAATAAATAAATAGTTTGTGAATCGTGTTTTTCGATGTTAACTATCACCACGCTGTCAGTATCTGAATGACTTTATTTCTGACCAGTTCTCCCACTTCCATCGTTGTATACACAGTTTACTTAATCTGCTGTTGCCATCGTAGTCTTGGGGTCCTCTCATATTTCATAAACTATATCCTCCATTGTTGTTCACTCTCTAGGCTACCATTATATTTAATATGACAAAAATAGAACACCTTTTCGAAATGTGATGTTTATAAGCCAATATGTTATTCGATGTTCATGTCTGTAGTATGTCTTTATTTTTGTTTTTCTCTCTGTCCAAGGCCTTCTAATACACGTTTCTGTAGTTAGTTTCAAACGTTTCAAATTTCTTCTTGAATGTTTGTGCTATGGTCCATGATTTATATCACATGTTGCATCATGAATAATACATGCACTCAGTTATCTTTACTTGTGTGTTGAAGTGTGTTATCAGTTTTTCATAATAGTTAATATCTGAATTGTCATTGATATTCTCCTTCTGAGTTATTTAGTGGTATCCATTTCTGTTTTATTACTGAGCAACGATATATTCAACATTTATAACTTTTTTCAATTTTTTAACAATCCATCTTTCTTCTGTTCTTTAATCCTGTTTTGTTCCCAGCGTGTTCGTAGTGCGTTGGACTACGGGTGACTAGTCCTCTGTAAGTGCGTGTTCAACTCCGCGGACTGTCAGAAAAGCTACAGGTTCCCCAGATTTACGGTGTTCGTGGCACCGAAGCGAAGGGTTACGATGTCCATGACACCGAGCCGAAGAGCTTTCAGCTCAAGTGCTTCTGGATCGGGAAAAAAATCCTGGTTTTGCCTAGCAGCGTCAAAACAAGAAGAGATGTCTACAACGAGTTTTACGTGTGTGCTTCATAAACAGTGTTTTCCGTCGTCTTTGTTATCGCTGTGTCCACCATTTGCGTGGACGACCTTTTGATTTGAATCTACTGTATCGTAATAAGATTGTTCTTTAATGCATACTATCTGTTGGTAAACTGCTTATGTGGCCGAACCACATAATTTGCTTTTTCTTGATGAAGTTCAGTACTGATATTGTACCCACTTGTTTACCTGTTTTTTTGTTATTGATGGCAATGTTGGATTGTCATCTTATTTTGTCACTAGAAATGATCTTAGCTACATCTGTATGCAGAATCAGATTCTACAGGGTGTTCAAGATACAAACAGTTCCATTGACAAATCAAAAGTTGTCATGCACGCATTTAGTTTTATCAATTTACTATTTAAACCGGTTCTGACCAGCTCGTCCTTTCGTCACATTTATTCATCTCCCCTTCCCGCATCATAATTACACACCCTCACAAAAAGACTATCTCACTTGACCTATACTACGTCATAATTGGACCTTCTCATTTTCATAAACATATGTCAGATTGGCTCCCTTGACGAGGCTGCTTTTGCCTTGATTTCCCAGTAATATTCACGGTATTGTTTAGTTGAAATAAAAATGAGCTGTTCTAACATGTGACTGTATTTGAAATGAGAAATGTTACACATGAAATCATATTTCTACCAACTTTGAAAGAATTAAAACATTTTGTGATTTTGGTACTACCTGACGACATTTCTCATAATATTTTCTACATATTTGTTAAATATAAGTATGGAAAGCAGAAGCAGTCTTGCATTAATCCCATTTTTGTACCCTGAATCATCATTTTTCAAGAGTGACCGGTTTAGAAATGAAGAATAACTACACAGTAGATCTCACGACCATTCATACAGTCACAATATTCCAATGTCCTGGTAATCATCATCATCAGGTGCCGTGCTGGCTGGCGTAGGTGATCATGGATCTCCACAACTCTCTGTCGTTGGTGTTTGCTATCAACTCAGATGTTGACGCTCTACTGTGCCATGAAGTCAGGCTATCCAAAATTTTTTGTCTTCCTGTCTCGTCTACCCTCGATTTCACCGGTTGTCACAATGTGTTCTAATCTAAACCTCCCTATCTCATCACATGCCCGAAAAATGATGACTGCCTTTTTCTTATATTAATAATAAGCTTTCTCTGTTTCTTGATCTCATTCAACACCTCAACATTAGTCATTTTAGCAGTCCATGGGATTCTCATCATTCTTCTGTAAAACCACATCTTTGTGGCCCTCAGAGAATGTCCTGGTACCTTTTCTAACTTGAGTAGACTAGGAGGTAGATTGTTACAGCAACTGATCATCGTATAAAAGAATAATAATTCCTTTCGTACCGTTATACGTTACATAAGGCCTGCAAGCAATTTCTACATACAGCTCTCTCCTGGGCAACTCGCTCAACTGATCATCGTATGCTGATGTGCAAATCCAGTTCTTTGCTACTCTACCACTCTAGACGACAATTCCTGTCTCCGCTTCAATGTAGTTGGTAAAATACCAACATTCATGCCCGCGTTATTACAATACTCACGTCTTTGGTTCTAAAGATCATGAGATTAAATACAAGTAAAATTGACTTGTATTTTAAAATGTTAAGCCATGTAACTCCACATCGTGATCTGTTGAGCCATTTTATGGTGTCATCGTGATCTATCACCATATGTCGTTATTTGCTTTACATGATATGTACATCCTGTTTCCTATGTCACTGATGTGTTATCTGTTTTAATAGCTATTTTGTTGTTTGAGCTTTTATGCCCTAATACCTTCTGTTTTTAATCCCCAAATTAATTTCCTAATGTTTTACATTTTTTTAAATTGTCGATCGTTTTTAGGGAGGATCATGTTTAATTTGTTGTTGTTGGTGATGATCGTCTCCAGCAACGATTACGTTTAACGTGTTAGTGTTGTTGACGATCCCCGAATGTATATGAGTCATGCACCCTTTATCACTGTGCCAGGCAATGGAGTTGGTACTCTCCACTCCAGGTTGGTGTTTCTCCTAGCTACCCTTTTTCACGTAATGATTTTCTAAAGTTTCCCTATCAAATCCCAGAAGTTGCCTGGCTTATGTAATGAGGAACATACAGTGAACTGTTGTCTTCTAATTCTGGACTCATAGATTATTGTGTAATCTCACATTTATATTCGTTGATTAATGCTTATTTCACAAATGCTATTGTTATGTATATAAGAAAACATTTTCTTCTAGAATTTGGTCATAATGGACTTTGCAGCTGTTTACACATATAATATAAACATTAAAAACGTGGAAAGAAATATTTAGAATCAACTTCATATCACTGCTTATTTTATTGTAACCTAACGAAAGTGTAGACGACAGTGCACTTACACAGTAGTTTCAGTGACAGTTCTTAATTTGTCCTAAGTTTATAAACTCTTGTTCTGCCCGCCTGCCCAGCGTGTTCGTAGCACGTTGGGCTGTGGGTGACAAGCCCTCTGTGAGTACGGGTTCAATTCCGTGGGCTGGCAGAAAAGCCACAGGTTCTCCAGATTTACGGTGTTCGTGGCACCGAACCGTAGGGTTACGATGACCATGGCACCGAGCCGAAGAGCTGAAAAGCTCAAGTGCTTCTGGATCGGTATTTAAAAAAACTGGTTCTCATTTTGACGGAGTAGATTAGCTACAGACCCTGTCGGGATTTGAACATAATATGGTCACAAAATGATATAATATATTTGAAAAATGATGGTTGATAGTTTATCAAGTTGTCATTATGTGTCATAGCCATACATTCTGACGATTATGTGGAACATACGATATTTACCGCATTCGTATGCGCATATAAATATGCAATTTCACGCGTACTGTAGTTGAAAATGACGACCATACTCGAAGATTGCGCTCCACCCAAGAACAGCGTGCTGTTGCAATATGTTTTTTTGTTCAGTTAGAGGACTTGTGTCACTTATATTCATACGGAAATGTTTTAGTCTATAGTGGCAAGTGTTTGTCACCAAACACAGTACACAGTTGGATAAGTTACCACTAGAACGTTTGAACATTGTATATCGGTCTGGTGTTCTTGTACAGATTGTGACAAAAGCGTTGGTGTCAGTCGAGAAGATTATTCAAACCAACAAGCAGATAGCGATAGACTGTTGCAACTATTATGATTTTCTCATGGTTTTGTCTATATAGCATAATGTACGATTTGTTGAAAGTTTGATGAATGCGACGTTCCGCAAGGGGCATGCTACTTACTTGACGAAAGTTTGCATCTCATTTAAGTCTTTTCTTCTTTAAATAGCTACATTTGATACATACTACAGTTATATATGAACATGAAAATCCTGGCATATCATTTACAGGACGTAGCCATCAACAACAGTAAACGAGTCGTCGATTTTCTAGGTACCACTTATACGTTCAGTAGTTTGCCATTGCTTTCTAAATGGTGAAGCCGACTTTTACCATTTGTAAAAATCTCACGGAAACTAATTTGCTTGCAAACTTGCCCACGCGGAGTTTGAACCAGGTACGCTTGCGTTGTGATCGAACTCCGCTTAAACTACAGATGTTATATATACGTTGGTAATTTAATTAATCTCGCTATCAATGTGATACTAAAAACCCTTTATAAAAGTCGATAATAAGTTATTAACTACCGTTTTTAAGTCTATAAGAAACTTTACTGTCTCTGAAGAATTCTACTCATGAAATTTTCGTCGCTACGTACGTAATCTAAACTTGCTCAAATGAATAAGGAGTCTTTTAAGAACCCATGGGGAAACAACAGATTAAATTAATATGATAAATAAATAGATAGTAAACAAACTATTAAGGGTCTCCGAATTTTTTTTTTTTTTTTTTTACACCAAATGACTCGAACCACAAAGATTTATTTCTTACGGCACCCATTGTCTAGCCTAGCAGACTAGCATTCATATCAGCGGGCCAGTCAGTGGGTCGAGCTGATATTTTGAACACCCTCATAGAGTATGGCCGTAAAGAAGATTTTCATTTAAATCAATTCACGTCGACTACTAGATTGAAGGAGCTGGGTTTGAAGATTGGAGTAGCAAGAAAAGAACAGCATAACAGGTACATGAGTAGGCTCATCAATCAAAATCGAACTGGTACGGTCAGTTGCTGAACGCTGTTGGAGATATTGCGAAGGAGATCGGAGCACCTATGGACATGTCCGGAGTGCAATGAAGATATTCGAAACTGAAACTAACATTTTTCAGAGTACAACCATCTAGCTATTATAAAACGCTCGTCTGCAGGGCTAGACAATAAGTGCCGTAAGAAATATAGGTTAGGGTTTGAATCCTGTTTTGAAAAATTATTTCCCCTCAGAGATCCTTCTTTCCACGCTTTAAGCCGCACACTGCGCCACGGCGGAAGTCCGTTGCACGCTATAAGCCGCACACTGCGCCATAGAGTTGCTTTCCTTATAAGAAGTCTTTCTTGTTTTACTTCTACTGTTTTACTTCTACTACTTTTCAACCTTGTTATTCTATTAGGTTGTCCAGTTTTCTTCAATTTAGTATATAATAATAATATATGTTTATTTATTGACGAGTAGTTGGGATCGTTTTATTACAATTTTTTTACTTCCCTTGAATTAACTGCTTAAAAATTGAGGAAATACTGCACTTGGAAAGAGTTAATACTTATTTATTGTTTATTTATTTAGACTTGTTTAATGCTTTTTGCCAGATTCACGTTCATAGTTTGTTATCCATTATTAACATCTTCAGTGGTGCACTATCCTATAGTTAATCATGACTGGGAATAAGGACTACCAAGTGCTAGTTACAACATCTGAATAATCTCCAAGTTGGAAGCGCATCAATAAAGTGTTTAAAAAACAAAACTGTCATTACTGCCTATAGTACCGCTTTTTAGGGCGGTGTAGGACAGATAGGACGAGATCCTGAGGAATTTAATGGCCGCATGACTAGTACAGTCGCCGCGAAGCTGTTCAGGTGAGGATTTTTAAATTATGCCCACAACATAAACAAATCTTTGGCCTTACCGTGAATTGAACACTGGTCTCCAGCATGGGAGCCACGCTCTAATCCATTCGACCAGACGCGCTCCTGCTGAAAAAATACAAGTGTCGAATAAAAAAAATATGACATTTTTTTAAAGGACAGTAACAGGCAAATTGTGTCTTTTCTATTATTTTGCTGTTGCATTTCTTTGCTCTTCTCGTGTTCTCGTTACCCCTGAGAAACATGGAATTCTTCATCCAAATGTTCGCTGTTTCTGTAGCCTTCTTATTTTGTTCTTGAAAGGTAGATAGGTCTATCTCAAGCCTTACATTAGCAGTATAGATTAACAAGAGAACAACGGACCTAACGGGTTTAGCGACATACAGGCTGCGTTGTGCCGCATAGTGGATGCTTTATCGAGTTAAACTAAACTGGCCGATATTGAAGAAGCTCAGTTTGCGCTATAAGTGTTTGTTGCATTGATATTGAATAGGGTCAGTATCACTCTTGCAAATAAATAGTCATAGAAGATGATAAAACATGGGAAATGGGGTTATAATTAACTAGATTAGTCAACAGAGAGAACCCATTCAGGCATCACATTTTGTTTAAAGTGCAAAAGCAATATCAGTTCTCTCGCGATAGTTCTGCACTGTTTTACTCACATCGACGTCCCCAAAGAGCGCATATGACAGGGAAACCATAATTTTGCAGTGTGTATACACATCTTGTATGTACATTGACAGAAGTGTCAGATTAAATATGTTATAAAACATGTAGTTCTTGGTTTTGTCTGATCATTTCTCCGTAGCTCCGCTATAGTTCTGCACTGTTTTAGTTCACTATAAGTCCCTTACAGAGCGTACCGTGACAGGAAGATAATTTTTATACATTGACAGAAGTGTCAGATTAAACATGTTTTAAAACACGTAGCTATTGGTTGATATCTACAGTTCTCCGTAGCTCCGCTATAGTTCTACATTGTTTTACTCACATCGACGTCCCTCACAGAGCGTACTGTGACAGGGAAAAGATAATTGTATACATTGACAAAAGTGTCAGATTAAACATGTTTTAAAACATGTAGCTATTGGTTGACGTCTAACCAGTTCTCTGTAGCTCCCATGATAGTTCTACATTGTTTTACTCAATCGAAATCCCTTACAGAGCGTACTGTGACAGGGAAAAGATAATTGTATACATTGACAAAAGTGTCAGATTAAACATGTTTTAAAACATGTAGCTATTGGTTGACGTCTAACCAGTTCTCTGTAGCTCCCGCGATAGTTCTACATTGTTTTACTCAATCGAAATCCCCCACAGAGCGTACTGTGACAGGGAAAAGATAATTGTATACATTGACAGAAGTGTCAGATTAAACATGTTTTAAAACATGTAGTTATTAGATTTATGTCTGAGAGACATTGAGTAACAGTTGTGTGTGCAACTCATGCTATTAAGCTTTACTGACCTTTTCAAAAACAAAATCGATTTAACATGCAGACATTAAATATGCATGAATTATCTTTGTGTGGTATCAACATTTCTTTAGCCGATGTAGGAAAATGCCATTTTATGCTGAGTAATATCTGACTTTGTGTTGTATAGTCTGTCCATTAATTCGTGAGCACGTTTGAAATTGATTTTCTCCAAAACTACCTGTTGGATCTCAGTGAATTTTTGCAAGCAGCCTTAGAATATCCATGACACTAGAGAAATATTTTTTTCCAAGAAAATTTGATGTAGTTTGAAATATTTCTTCTTCAGGTTATATTAAAATCAACCTCACCGGATTGTACACAATAGTAACAGATCTACGGTACACAGACGCGTTGTTCTAAAATACATTATGGTAACATTGAAATATCGTGAGTAAACAATTTCACGAATTTCCGTGCACCTAACCCAGTCGACTTTGAACGCGGAAAGCATATGACGTTATAATTGGGATACCGTTGTATAGTTATAGGTGTATCTCGCTATTTGTATGAAGCTATTGTATCATATTTGTTGGCTTATCAAAACTGACATTTATATCACATTCATAATGAGTCTGAAGTGCACATTTATAACAATGCAGAAGGTTACAGTTTTACTATACCAACACTTCCGTAGGGAATCTAAGAGAGGTCATCTATATTGCGATATTCATAACCCTGAGAAACGAACGCAATTGGCGCTTGGTCTGAATAGAGAATCCTTTTCCCGATGGATTAAACAGGACACAAAGTGCACTAATGTCACGCAAGGAAGGAAAAGAACAATTGACGACTTTGACATAGATGTCATAAGACGGAGCTCTTGAAAATGTTTGCGACAAATCAACTTGTTACTCTCAGGAAACTGAAATTAAAACTGCAATCAGATTGCAGCATAGACATTTCTAAAAGTACTCTATGGAAAATTGTAAGAGCCGCCGGCTTCACCTTCAGAAAAACTATAGGCGGCAGGAATATTATTTGTGAAAAACCACATTTAATTGATGCGCGAAGTAAATACCTGAAGCAGATCCTGAGCGGCGGAGGCAAGGCTATGATATTGTATATTTGGACGAATCCTGGGTCAATGCTCACCACACCAATGCTAAAGAATGGCAATCAGTAGATGGTGAACAGAAAAGAAAAATACCAAGCAGCAAAGGCCAGCGTATTATACTAACACATGCATGAAGCAGTGAAGAAGGTCTTGTCCATGACGCTGGACTTATTTTCCAATCAAAAAATACCGACGGTAGGGACTACCACACAGAAATGAATGGACATATTTTCAGGCACTGGATGGAGAAAGATCTACTTCCAATTCTAAACAGACCATCATGCTTGGTAATGGATAATGCATCCTATCACAACGCAATATCAGCGGAAGACAAAGTACCAACTGCATCAAATACAAAAGATCAAATTAGGACTTGGCTTGCTAAGGAAAATGTCAGCTTCGATGATACATATTTGAAACCCGAGTTGTTGCACCTGGTGAGGATGACAAATAAGACAAGGTGTTTATATTGACAAAATCATTGCGGAATACGGCCACACGTCTTTGCGACTACCTCCATATCATGCTCACCTCAATCCGATAGAGCTTGTCTGGGCTAAAGTAAAAGGGCAAGTTGCCGAACAGAACAGGACGTTTAAAATGTGTGATGTTGAAGTTCTGACACGTGAGTCCCTCTCAATGATAGACATGCAGTTCTGGAAGAAGTGTGTTGAACATGTGCTCCGAGAGGAAGACGAGTACTGGCACCGAGATGGATTACAATTTGTCCAGCCAGTAACAATTATCAACCTCATGGAATCGTCAGATTCGGGATGATACAAATCATATTTTGATTACAGACTGAGAAATAGCAACGTATACATTTCCATATCCAAATGCGTCTACCATCATACAATTTGTGGTGAAGTTAAGACACCCTGGGGTCTAATGGTGACCGAAGGGAGGACTAACTGTTGCATATTGTATCCAAGTTCACGATTGCACATAAAGGGCAACACAATTAATTACTTGACCTATCAAGTTAATATGGAGATACACCTATGAATAGAATTGACATGGACAAATTCTATGGATTACTGTAAAATCTAAAATTTGAGCCCCCGTATTTGCAATTGTCATAAAGATCAAAGGAATTCGCCGATGTGCAAAATCCGTAACATCTATGAACTATTGGTTAGCTTTATTTTATCGTCATGGATATTCTAAGGCTGCATGCAAAAAATCACTGAGATCCAACAGGTAGTTTTCGAGAAAATCAATTTCAAAGGTGCTCACGAATTAATGGACAGATAGTTCTTTTTTAACAACCATTCGGTAGCAGAATATGTTGTAGTCAAATATACGACATTTGTCGGTATATCAGTTCAAACTACTCTATATATATATACTACCCTTGTGTTTGTTATATATATTCATACATCATATATATCTTTTCTGTATATTAGTATACTATTATATATCCCTGTGTGTTTGTTTATATTAGTTATATACTTATATATCCTGTGTGTTTTTTATATTAGTTATATAATTTATATATCCCTGTGTGTTTGTCTGTATATTAGTTATACTAATTTATATACCCTGTGTGTTTGTCTGTATGTTAGTTTATACTAATTTATATATCACTGTGTGTTTGTCAGTATATTAGTTCAAACTACTTTATATATCCCTGTCTGTATATTAGTTCATACTAATTTATATATCCCTGTGTGTTTCTGTATATTAGTTTATACTACTTTTTATATATCCTTGTTTGTCTGTATATTAGTTCAAACTACTTTATATATATCCTTGTTTGTCTGTATATTAGTTCAAACTACTTTATATACTAAGCATGTGTGGTTTTTTGTCTAGAGTAGGAAAAAAATGTAACCTCTATCTCCTATGGCATGTGGTAAAATCCAGCTAAGTGTGGGCGATAGTGGGTCCGGTGACCTCGCACTGTTAAAAAATAAAACGGTCCAGAAAAAAATCGAAGCTGCTCAGGAAATGGAGGGAAAGTTTGTTTGCCTTTTTCTTATATGTTCTTGGACTTGATGAGGAATGATGATGAGTTGAAATAAATGCGCTTACAACACAAACTCAAACTAGTGGGCAATATTTGTTGCTTGTGTTGCATTTTGATGCGCAACTAATGTTTACATTGTAGATCTTTTCTCTTCTACTCTTCCACCAATTCTTCTTTATAAAAGTGGTTTGGGGAAGGAGGAGATGTAGTGATCTTGTGTGTGCTTGTTTTAAGGCACTTTGTAAACTGATATTCATTTTTGTAAGGCTGTTCTTGATGCCGTCGCTCCATCTTTTGCGTGGTCTTGCTTTGTACTCGCTACACTTTTTTTCTGTGTGGCTTTCTGTGGTAGGCGATACCAGGACATCAATGCACATCAGGGCAGCAGTGTTCATCAATTCATGAATTCAAATTAAAGGTGCATAGTTCAAACATCAGAGGAGGCAATACATCAAAGTTAAGAAAAACAAAATACAAGGATAATGAATAGAGTCGGCTTCTATATAAATACACATCACGTTTCCCTCACACATCCCTTACACCTGAGTAAAAATATCAACATAAAAGCACTAAAATACTAGTCCCAGCTACGGTTAATATTTTGTCTAAAGTGAGAAATTCAGCCTCGCCAATTTCAGCTAGTTTACTGAAAGATCGACTGTACAGGGAGTCAGCTGGTGCGAATGTCCAACTGACTGTCAACTGAGAAAACGAAGCAGTTAGACAAAATTATCATTATGAGACTAACTTTTAGAAATCAGTATCTATATCCTCGTCATGTCATAGTTGACATACACGACTTTTACAAATGATTTCCCCATTGCTGCTGATCTTTTGTGTCTATATGTATGTATCTATATCATTCACACTCTTTAATTTCCCTTTCCATCTTCTTTCACCAGGATTCCTTTAGTATTTCTCTTTCCTTCTTCTGTTCATCTAAGAGCTATCTTTACACTCTCATGCCCTCTTAATAAATAAATGACCAAATAAACAGTATAACCAAACGGATATAATAAACTCATTTTCCGTTTAAAGAGTTTTAAAGCCGAAGGATTGACTTCATTGCACCGAGTTTTTACCCCATATGGTTCGGCCCCTCTCCGCAGAAATGGCATGCCACCTATCGAGAGTATTACAGAAAGCACAAACTCCGTAGCTCCGGCAACAATCCTAGGGTCTCTGGAAAAAACTTCACTCGTGAACAGAAGATCGCGTTTCGGATTTGAACTCACGATCTTCGACTCGCAAGGCAAAGGACTTAACCACTCAGTCACAGAGACCCCGCTGATTATAAGATATACATGTATAACCAAATCTATTGTAAAATGTGATGGTTTGTGCATTGGACTAGCAAACTCTTCTATATAGACTGTACATATCTACAGGAACCATCTTTTGTATAATTGAAACCGTCTTCAGTGTCGAATCCATGTTTAAGTATAGAATACAAAATATAAGAACTATGCAGTATAACATGGCAACGGGCAGCAGTGTTAGATTCATTGCAGCAGATCTTCGATGTTGAGATGGTATATTTCCAATCAATCAATTGAATTGTGTATATTTCAAGTTAGGCCTATTGGATCCATGTTTATCATGTATATTTCTGAAGTTTAGAACGTCGATATAGCGCAGTGACAGTGATATGAGTTTAATCACAAACAGATGGATATTTTCTTCTTCTTCTTCTTTGCGTTTGTTCTTTACGACCAAGTTTAATCACTTTTTGTGATATGTTTGATCTTGTGTATATGTTGTACGTTGGTTTGGTAGGCCCCTAAACGCATAGACTTCTACGCGTTTAGGACATGTGCATACGATTTCAACCAAACCTCCTTAGTCGCCTCTTACGACATTCGTGGCAGGTAACAGTGGTTCTGAGAGCCGCGGTAGCGTAGATGTTAGTGAACTCGCTTCTCAGGGCTGGCGGTCTGGGTTCAACTCCCGCAGTGCGCGTGGAATTTTTCCGACCGCGACGGCTCTCAGGTCGACCCAGCCTCAACTGGGTACCAGGCATGCTCTCGGAAAGTAAAGGCGGCCGGCGTGATGCTGACCATTTCACCCATCGTGTGCCGACGGTCAATGAAAAATACAGGCCTAACACTGTATTGCCCTATATACCACGAGGTATGAATGGGTTAAAAAGGAGAAAGGAGGAGATGTAGTGATCTTGTGTGTGCTTGTTTTAAGGCACTTTGTAAACTGATATTCATTTTTGTAAGGCTGTTCTTGATGCCGTCGCTCCATCTTTTGCGTGGTCTTGCTTTGTACTCATTACACTTTTTCTGTGTGGCTTTCTGTGGTAGGCGATACCAGGACATCAATGCACATCAGGGCAGCAGTGTTCATCAATTCATGAATTCAAATTAAAGGTGCATAGTTCAAACATCAGAGGAGGCAATACATCAAAGTTAAGAAAAACAAAATACAAGGATAATGAATAGAGTCGGCTTCTATATAAATACACATCACGTTTCCTCACACCCTTACACCTGAGTAAAAATATCAACATAAAAGCACTAAAATACTAGTCCCAGCTACGGTTAATATTTTGTCTAAAGTGAGAAATTCAGCCTCGCCAATTTCAGCTAGTTTACTGAAAGATCGACTGTACAGGGAGTCAGCTGGTGCGAATGTCCAACTGACTGTCAACTGAGAAAACGAAGCAGTTAGACAAAATTATCATTATGAGACTAACTTTTAGAAATCGAGTATCTATATCCTCGTCATGTCATAGTTGACACACACGACTTTTACAAATGATTTCCCCATTGCTGCTGATCTTTTGTGTCTATATGTATGTATCCTATATCATTACACACTCTTTAATTTCCCTTTCCATCTTCTTTCACCAGGATTCCTTTAGTATTTCTCTTTCCTTCTTCTGTTCATCTAAGAGCTATCTTTACACTCTCATGCCCTCTTAATAAATAAATGACCAAATAAACAGTATAACCAAACGGATATAATAAACTCATTTTCCGTTTAAAGAGTTTTAAAGCCGAAGGATTGACTTCATTGCACCGAGTTTTACCCCATATGGTTCGGTCCCCTCTCCGCAGAAATGGCATGCCACCTATCGAGAGTATTACAGAAAGCACAAACTCCGTAGCTCCGGCAACAATCCTAGGGTCTCTGGAAAAAACTTCACTCGTGAACAGAAGATCGCGTTTCGGATTTGAACTCACGATCTTCGACTCGCAAGGCAAAGGACTTAACCACTCAGTCACAGAGACCCCGCTGATTATAAGATATACATGTATAACCAAATCTATTGTAAAATGTGATGGTTTGTGCATTGGACTAGCAAACTCTTCTATATAGACTGTACATATCTACAGGAACCATCTTTTGTATAATTGAAACCGTCTTCAGTGTCGAATCCATGTTTAAGTATAGAATACAAAATATAAGAACTATGCAGTATAACATGGCAACGGGCAGCAGTGTTAGATTCATTGCAGCAGATCTTCGATGTTGAGATGGTATATTTCCAATCAATCAATTGAATTGTGTATATTTCAAGTTAGGCCTATTGGATCCATGTTTATCATGTATATTTCTGAAGTTTAGAACGTCGATATAGCGCAGTGACAGTGATATGAGTTTAATCACAAACAGATGGATATTTTTCTTCTTCTTCTTCTTTGCGTTTGTTCTTTACGACCAAGTTTAATCACTTTTTGTGATATGTTTGATCTTGTGTATATGTTGTACGTTGGTTTGGTAGGCCCTAAACGCATAGACTTCTACGCGTTTAGGACATGTGCATACGATTTCAACCAAACCTCCTTAGTCGCCTCTTACGACATTCGTGGCAGGTAACAGTGGTTCTGAGAGCCACGGTAGCGTAGATGTTAGTGAACTCGCTTCTCAGGGCTGGCGGTCTGGGTTCAACTCCCGCAGTGCGCGTGGAATTTTTCCGACCGCGACGGCTCTCAGGTCGACCCAGCCTCAACTGGGTACCAGGCATGCTCTCGGAAAGTAAAGGCGGCCGGCGTGATGCTGACCATTTCACCCATCGTGTGCCGACGGTCAATGAAAATACAGGCCTAACACTGTATTGCCCTATATACCACGAGGTATGAATGGGTTAAAAAAAACCCCCAAAAACAAACAGTGGTTCTATTCAATTCTCTCTATATTCGGTTACCTAGTCTATCCAACTAAACATTGGTACCCAGACTTTCTGAGTTTGTTAGAGTTTGGAATAATCTCAGAGCTACTGTGTAATTACATCGTCGCTGTTGCTTTCGACTAGCTGAAATAATATGAACACATATATAGGGAAGGTAGGGGGCAAGGCAGACGCACGTACGCACATATACTCGCGCACATACACATAGTTACATATATGGAAGTTGATCACACACATTTTAATATGAAGTTCTACATAATGGAGTCATATTTAGTGTTTGTTGGAAGAAATCACTACATATTTGACTTCTAATAAAATATATACATCTAAACATATTTCATAGATATGTTTGTTTTTCTGCAGTACTTGCTATAGTAGTTGCGTGTAATTCTCTAAAGCAGCGTTTTCCAAACTGGGGTCCGTAGAGGTACTCAAGAGGATCCTCAAGCGTTTGAAGAAATATTATCATCTTTGATATTTCAAACAGAAAAATAAATTTCAGAAATATATATAAAACAGTGGTAGACTAGTTTCGCTGCGAAATCAAAGGATCCGGAACAGACCGGAGTCTAAATGTCTGACAGGACAAAATGAAAGATCATTTGAAGTTTACCGCTGTCTGAGAAATTGGAGACAGCTTTACTGATGGTGTGGTGTAGTAATAACTTCATCGCTAGAAGATTTTCATATATAGAAATGTTTGTGGTCCGCGGCAGCAAAATGTATTTAAAAAAGGGGGTCGACGGTAATGCAAAGTTTGGGAACCGCTGCTCTAGAGTCATATCGAACATCAGTTGTCACCAGGAGACGTGTCGCTAATTGTAGATTTATTGAGTTGTTTACCATACTAGGTAAAACGAAAGTAGGCGTCTGTTTAGTGAAATGTGACAGGTTGAAGACAATCATCTACAACAACAACGAAAGTAGATGTCTGAATCAGGACGCTTTGTCGGTTGCTCTCTCTTTCTGATATTGGTCACTTTGACTGATATGACGATCATTGTCATCTATAATTTCATCTCTGTATTCATATTATCAAACATATACAGGTGCATTCCTTAATAAATTCCATCAAAACCTTGGTACTAGTGCATTCCTTAATACATTTCCTCAAAATCTTGGTACAACTGCATTCTTTAATACATTTCCTCAAAATCTTGGTACAACTGCATTCTTTAATACATTTCCTTAAAACCTTGGTACAAGTGCACCCCTTAATAAATTTCATCACAACTTAGGTACAACTGCATTCCGTAACAAATTTTCTCAAAATCTAGGTACACGTGCACCCCTTAATAAATTTCATCACAACGTAGGTACAACTGCATTCCGTAACAAATTTTCTTAAAACCTTGGTGCAAGTGCACCCCTTAATAAATTTATTCAAAATCTCTCTCTCTCTCTCTCTCTTTCTGTCTATCGTGCACTACCACATGTTGTGTAACTTGAACAAGAAATCTACACACACACATTGTATACAGATAAAGCAGTATGTCTATATTACCTATGCATTATAGTCGTTCGTCGTCTTGCATTTGTCATCAATGTGCTCTCTGCATTCGTGATAATAAACGCATTTAGGTCCACAAAGGGGTGGTGGGCATACTTGTAGGCACATAACTTGTACAACGTACAATCGCTGTTCGGATCAAATGACATACAAATCACAAAGAGTGGATTTAACAAGTGATTGATCTAGAGAGTTCGAAGGAGAAAATCCACAATGATTCTTGCTTACCGTTTGTATTATACGTTACGGACATTGTCCCGTTGTTGAAGTTTCCAGTCGTGATAATAATCAATGACACAGTACTGAAAGACGTGGTACCGGGTACTCTAGGGGACACTTTTCTGAACGTTTATTCGTTCAGGCCATCACTGAGAGCCTGGGGGAGAACTAAATGGCGAAGTGGTTAAGTCGTTTGCTTGTCGTACTGAAGGTTGTGGATTCGAATCCGGACCGATACACTTTTGCTATTTTTTCATGAGATCCCTAGGATTGTTACCGGAGCAAACTACTGGCCTAACGGAACAACACTCGGACATAAAACTACACGGACCTCTATGTCAGCTACAAAACACAGTGAAGACAAGAGATAACATTGAATATATAGACTATTTCAAGCGGACGAAAGGAAGGAAATTACCGGAGCTACGGAGTTCGTGCTTTGTGGCATGCCATCTCTGCGACAGGGACGGAACCGTATGGGGAAACCCGATTCAGTGTAGTCAGTTCATTTGCCGTTGGACCTTTTTTGGGACTGAGAGCCCATATTATGTGATTTGATTACACTTCAATCGTCTTATCTGCATAGTCCTGTAGTAGTATTGCTTAATGAGCTATTAACAATAAGGTAGATATAATCAATCATATTCGGATCAAATACGATAGCAAATGAAGAGCTTATAAAACCAACTGTGCATCATTGGAGACTATCATTAAAATACAAAGATACTAGTGGATTCGGCATGTATTTCATATACCAGTAGGGACATTGACGAGGACAGCAGACAGGCAACGAAAACCTGGACTTTCAAAGGAAATATGACGAATAACGGTGGAAAAATGGATTGTTGTCTGACGCATAAAACAATTAATCGAAAGTCGGTAGAACTGCAGCAATGGAACTCTGTTCAGAAAGTTCTATGTGTTAAAAAGGATACGAAGAAAATATAGATACATAGATTGGATTAACCACAGAGTTATGACCCAACCATAATTTTGATAAAAAAACAGTAGAGGCCGAGATGCACAGTTTTAAGTCTTGTTGCACACTAGGATGGGTCTCTACTATCCGAGCGATTTTTGTAGATATATTTTGATTGCGCTACTTCTTTTGTCGTCACACTGCTACCGGATTGTTGTCCAGTGTCGTGGTTTTCTGTTTTTGTCTTGCGTTGTTTTGGTGGCTTGGTTGATTATTATTTTTGCTCTTTGACAGGATTCTGCTATGCCATCTAACCATCTTTTTCGTGGTCTTCCTCTCGCTTTCTTTCCTGATGTTCTGTTGTAGAAGACTTTGTATACTGTGGCGTTTGGATGCTTTCTTATTAAGTGGCCAAACTCTTCATTCTTTGTTTCTCAATGTAATTCAAGCAATGTTCTGTTCCAACTTTCTGTCTTATGCTGATGTCGGTGACATGTCTTTCTGGTGTTGTTGTACTGCAGAACTCACAGATCGTGTCAGTTGTTTACTTCCTAGTTGTTCTTGACGGCACAGCGCGTGTGGGTCACAGACTACTTGGTTGTTGCACTGCGGGATATCATACAGCGGGCATGTCACTGAAAGCTTTGCTGTTACGCTACGGAAATTCACAGGGCGTGTCGTGTCGATCACTGGCAGTTTCGCTGTTGCGTTCCGTTACGTCACAGGTCGTGTCGGTCACTAACAGCTTTGTGGTTGCACTGCAACGAGTGATTCCTGATGCATCGTTTCCCGACCGTCAAATAAAACTGTCAACAGGGCATTACTACATACCTACATTGTTTTTTTTGGCGTTGGGTTGATGGACACGGACGTCTCCACTGTGACCATTGTACCTTTGTTTCTTGATCGTACTCATAAACCTACGGCTCTATATGATCACGGTTTTCAGGAAGTCAGTCGCTGTTAAGAATCACGAATATACGCCACAAGGCCAAACCATTATCAACAAGTACTACGTGGAGGTCATCCATCGTCTTCATGTTTATGTAACATCCATGGGTAACGGGAACTAGGCAACTTCATCATGACAACGCAATCCGTCCATGATTATCTTCTGATTCAGACTTTCTTGACGAAACAAATTTCTTTGGTTCATCAGGCTTTCTACTCTCCCAATATGACTCCTTGCGATTTTTGTCGTTTCACAAGCTGACAATGCTGCTGAAAAAACCCCCAGCGATTTGAGCCACAAGAATACATTATGAAAAACATAGCTGTTAAGCTATACTCTATTCCCCCCCAAAAAGCCTTAATGATATGCTTGAAACAATCAATGGACCGCTGGAGAAGCAAATTGTATTTTTCCTGATCACAAGTTGGACACTTTTTAAACAGATCTCGTATGTGGGGAAGAAACCTAGTCGCTATCAATTGCAAAGCAGTCGATCTAATCGCTTTTTTACTACGGCATTGTTTAGTAAACTGGGCTTATTAAAACTATACAATTGTGAACTGAATGCAAGTTTCAATGTCCCAACGACTTATTATTATATTCCTCTCCAACCTTTATATGTTACACCTGCAAGTAATTTTTTCATACCGCTCTATCCTGGACAACATCACCCAATCTCTTATAAGAAATTGAATTTCTCACTTCTCTCAGTAAAGTTCGTTTCAGAGTTGCCTATGGCGTATTTTCTCTCTGGAGCCCTTTGCCTCACACTGCAATGCCTGCGTTGTGGTTCAGTCACATACAAATCACACACAAATCACATGCATGTCACATACAAATCACATTCTAATGACGTACAAGCCACATGCAAATCACACACAAATGACATAAACCACGCACAAACCACATGCAAATCATAAAGAATAGCTAATATATATCTACAGGATGTTCAAGATAAAAGCAGCTTCATCGTTAAGGAAGCATCGTCGTCAAGAGAGCTAATCTGGCATATGTTTAGGAAAATGAGAAGGTTCAGTTATGACGTAGTATAGGTCAAGGTTGTGTAACGGTGTGTAAAATGTAGTGCGGAAAGGGGCGATGAACAAATGGGGCATAGGACGAGATGGTCAGAACCAGTTTAAATAGTAAATATAAACAACGCAATAAGTAACTGACAACTTTTGATTTGTCACTCGGGCCGCTTTTATCTTGAACATCCTGTATTATAGCGCAAAGATAAACAAAAAACACAAGCAAACAAACACTACATAAATGTAAGAAGTTATGTTTTCAATCAAGAGAGATTTTTAAACAATTGATAAGCGGTCTTGAATTTCTCTTGAACAGAGGTGGTATATGACATGTTACGATTCCTACATCTCAATCCTCAAGTTTTGTTTATTGATCATTTCTTCTTGAGATACATATCTCCATCTTTTCTTTCTTATAACAGTTGTTACTAGTGGTTGACCAGACATTTCTCTGATTTCATCACTTCTCCTGAATTCGTTCCATTCTATGTTCATTAATTTTCGCACACAACTATTTTCAAATGCATTCAACTTGCTTTCTATATCTTTAGTTATTTTCCAACTCTCTGTGGCACATTCTAGGGTTGATAAAACATTGGAGTTGAAAAATGTGTAATTTAGTTTTAAAACTGTATAACACAGAGTTCCATATTTTATTTAGACTTTTAAAAGCTGATGTTGCTTTGACAATTTGTTGCATAGTTTTTTTTTGTTTTTGTATTTTCCTTGCGATCAAAATTGCTATCCAAATCGGGAACTGCTATGATATTTTTAGCATTTTTGATTCCAACGGGAAATCTTCATTACTTGTCATAAGTACCTTCATTATATTCTGTCATTTCATAGTTTTACCCTGCAGTCCAATTTTCTATTCTATAGATAATAAGTTGTGTTTTTCTTTTTCGTATCTTGGTTGCATTTACATAACAAGGGAATATCTTCTGTAAAATGTCTATCTTCTGTTAGAGATTATTGACATCTCATTAAATAATTGTGTGATGACTGCGACATTATTCATTAAAAAGGGAAGACTGCAGTAAAACTTGGTAAAATAGCGAAACACGTAAACAAAGTACTATAGTTTTACAAAATACAGAAACAGTGACGATAAACAGCAACGTTTCGACCAAAAGGCCTTTATCAAGCAAACGATGTGCTTGATTTCTTCCGCAAGAGCATATACCCGGAGAATGTGCTTGCATCTGCTATGCATCGCGTTCAGCAAATGGCTCGCCAGGAGACTCTTTCTAACCAGCATAGAGCTTCCAATTCTGACAGGGTGAAACTTATCTTAACTTTCCACCCTCATAGTTCCCTTGTGAAGAAAGTCTTCTTCCGTCATCTCTCTATTCTTCAGTCTGATCCTGAGACACGTTCAGTCTTCCAACACTATCATTTGGTGGCGTACAGACGGGACAGAAGTCTTAAGGATATGTTGGTTCCCAGTCGCCTCAAGCCTAATATCCAGTCATTTTGGCACCATCCAGTGTGGCCGTCGGCGCTGCACCACGTGTGCTTATGTAATACAGACCCGCACTGTGCCTTTTCCAAAAGGCACGATTATTATTGAAGACAGTTTCACGTGCGAGTCTCGTAATATTATCTATGCCATCACCTGCAAGCGGTGCAACAAGGCCTATATTGGTGAGACCGGCAAGAGGCTCAGTGACCGATTCGCCCAACACTTGCGCGATATACGCCAATGCTCTGTGACCCCTGTAGCTACTCATTTCAATGATACTGGCCATCCAGGAGCTTGCGATGTCCAGGTCACAGCCATCTGATCATGTTCCTCTGATGATCGTAGTCGATTTGCTCTGGAGAACCGTTTTATTTCGTTGTATGGTACCTTGCGACCGGTTGGACTCAACGCATTACATTCGTATGCTTCCTAGTACTTTCTCATCTCATGCCTTGTAATCTATATGTGTATTTGCTTCATATATATAAGTTATATATTCACTTGATTGTTTATTGTTTCTCTTCTTTTCCACTTCTAATTTTGCGTTGCACTTATTTCGTTATTCGTTTTTATTCCCAGATTTTCATTTCATACGTTTGAATGCTTCTGTAATCGTCCATTTGTAGTGTTTATTTGAAATTCGTCACTTCTGTTGTGTCGTTTGCTTGATAAAGGCCTTTTGGTCAAAACGTTGCTGTTTATCGTCACTGTTTTTGTATTTTGTAAACCTATAGTACTTTGTTTGTACGTGTTTCGACATTATTAATTGATAAACAAATAAACATCTCGCCCGGATGGTTCGCCCAAATTAGGGGTGTAAAGAATAGAACCACTGTTACTTGCCAAGCATGTCGTAAGATACATAAGGAGGTTGGCGTGGGGCTAGCTACCCCAACCAGGACAATTCATAGCTCGCCACCCGAGGAAAAGAAGGATCCCGCAAGGAGGACTCATGGCAAGAACATGGGGATATGTGGAAGATCTGGAAAAGATCGCCTTGGATAGGCGGGATTGGATTGCGGACCTATGTCTCCCTAGGGGTGAATGATGAAGAAGAAAAAGTAAAGAACCCTTTCTCGTAGCATGGGATATATTGGGGAATATAATGTTAGGTCAGTGTTTTTTGTTGACAAATCACACACGATGGGGGCGATACGTCCAACAGCAAACCGCCCGCTTTTAAATCTGAGTGTTTTTGTGGTGCCAGGCTGAGGCAGGCTCGACCTGAGAGTCATTTCGGTCAAACAAATCTAATTCCAACCTTGACATATTGTCCTGGGACAACGCGCCTACGAAGCCAGTTAACTAAACACTAGGCTACCGCTGCGCTCAATTATTGATCGATTCATATATTAAAAACGCGTACAAATTCTATTACTTCAGAATATTGCATGCATCGTTGCCCTCCCTCCCCGATCAATAAATAGTAAAATATGTAGTGAAAAGAAAGTAGAGACGACCTTATTTGGGGTTCAAAATTAGATATTACGATATTGAAATCAACAACCAATGGCTTGTTCTGTATAGTATAGTACATCGCATGCGCTACAATGTGCGGTGCTCATATCTTCTTCTTTGAACGCTCCAAACAAATCCAAGAATATTTCCAACAGGCGGAAATAAGGTGAAATTGTTGAAAATGTAACAAACGCACGTTGATATCGGATTTGCTGAACCGAAAGAGATAACATATCGCTGCCTATCTGATGTAAACTACGGCTCAACGTAATTACGCTCTTTAGCGCAAATCACGCTCTTCAGCGCAGATCACACACAGATCACGGAAAGGGATTAGCAAGTGGTTGTTTAGAATGAACGTCATCAAATAAAAACAAACATTGGAAATCCATGCCAATTCTTGTTGTCTTCAGACAGACACATGTTAGCATTGCGCACCGCGAGGAAGTGAGGCAATGTGACCTTGACCCTGCGAGCACACACGATTCTTCTCATATATACGCACACTGAGACATACAGAGACACACACATAGATAGTTATATATATATATATTAATGCTCGTCTGCCCAGCGTGTTCGTAGCGCGTTGACTACGGTGACTATCCTCTGTGTGTGGGGTTCAATTCGCGGATGGCAGAAAGCCACAGTTTCCCCAGATTTACGGTGTTTGTGGCACGAACCGAAGGGTTACGATGTCCATGGCACTGAGCCGAAGAGCTGAAAAGCTCAAGTGCTTCTGGATCGGAAAAATATATATATATATATATTAATATTTCTGTGTGTCTGTTTCTGTGAATATATTAAATATAAATAATATTTCTGTGTGTCTGTTTCTGTGAATATATTAAATATAAATAATATTTCTGTGTGTCTGTTTCTGTGAATATATTAAATATAAATAATATTTCTGTGTGTCTGTTTCTGTGAATATATTAAATATAAATAATATTTCTGTGTGTCTGTTTCTGTGAATATATTAAGTATAAATAATATTTCTGTGTGTCTGTTTACTTTTGAACTAATCATTTGTCTTGTGTAATATTAAAGAGTTGTACATGTTATATATATATATATAACTTACAGACTGTTGTACACATTTGAAACTTGTACCTACATCTTTCGTGTAGTTCTTTGTTTGTCTGAAAATGAGAGACACAATCATGTGACACTGACTGACCAGCATATGATTCGTTAAGGTCTAACATGTCAGAGATTGGGTATGACATCAGTAGAAATGTCCATTCAAGTCATAGTTCAGTTATAGCTCAAATAAAAATGGTGCTGTCTCCACAAACAAATGATCAATAACAAATTGCGTCTGTCCTCATTGCATGTCTGCTGCATACCTGTATTATATAGTTGTTCGTACTCTCACTCACGACGCACGCACCCACACACGCGCTGTTTTGTAGTCATACATTTGTTGATTTTGTTTTGGATTAAAACTATTTTTCGACGTCCGTCAAACACCCGAATACTAAGTTTTCAAATTAGAGAAGAAAGAATAACACTACTCTATGTTTCTGTCTATCTATATTTTCTTCACGTTATAATTGATAATTGAGGTATTAACAAGTGATCCACATTGCAGCCTTTTTACTCATGGTATCCCATCGTAGTTCACACACTTTCATCCCATCTTAGCTCACACTCTTTCATCCCATCTTAGTTCACACTCTTTCATCCCATCTTAGTTCACACTCTTTCATCCCATCTTAGTTCACACTCTTTCATCCCATCTTAGTTCACACACTTTCATCCCATCTTAGTTCACACTCTTTCATCCCATCTTAGTTCACACTCTTTCATCCCATCTTAGTTCACACTCTTTCATCCCATCTTAGTTCACACTCTTTCATCCCATCTTAGTTCACACTCTTTCATCCCATCTTAGTTCACACTCTTTCATCTCATCTTAGTTCACACTCTTTCATCCCATCTTAGTTCACACTCTTTCATCCCATCTTAGTTCACACTCTTTCATCCCATCTTAGTTCACACTCTTTCATCCCATCTTAGTTCACACTCTTTCATCCCATCTTAGTTCACACTCTTTCATCCCATCTTAGTTCACACTCTTTCATCCCATCTTAGTTCACACTCTTTCATCCCATCTTAGTTCACACTCTTTCATCCCATCTTAGTTCACACTCTTTCATCCCATCTTAGTTCACACTCTTTCATCTCATCTTAGTTCACACTCTTTCATCCCATCTTAGTTCACACTCTTTCATCCCATCTTAGTTCACACTCTTTCATCCCATCTTAGTTCACACTCTTTCATCCCATCTTAGTTCACACTCTTTCATCTCATCTTAGTTCACACTCTTTCATCCCATCTTAGTTCACACTCTTTCATCCCATCTTAGTTCACACTCTTTCATCCCATCTTAGTTCACACTCTTTCATCTCATCTTAGTTCACACTCTTTCATCCCATCTTAGTTCACACTCTTTCATCTCATCTTAGTTCACACTCTTTCATCCCATCTTAGTTCACACTCTTTCATCTGCCTTTCCACCGTCATTCTTCAGGTTTCCTTTATCCTGCCTCCTCTCATTCTGTGTGCTATCCATCTTAAAGCTGTCTTTACCAAAGTGTCAGGTGGCATTCGGCACACACTTCCGAGATTACTTGATCTTCTTCTGTTGATAGTATTTGCCTGTGAATTCATACGAAGCTCGCCATTTGTGATCCTTTCTAGCTGACATATTCTCAGGATTATCCAAAGACATTTAATAATGTATATTTTCATCTTTCAAAATTCTGTATTGTACTGCAGTATAACACTATTACAAGAATGTTACTTTGGTGTGTTCGAAGTTTGGTCTTCTGTATTGTACTGCAGTATAACATTATTACAAGAATGTTACTTTGGTGTGTTCGAAGTTTGGTCTTCTGTATTGTACTGCAGTATAACATTATTACAAGAATGTTACTTTGGTGTGTTCGAAGTTTGGTCTTCAAACCAAAAAGATTTTGATCTCCATATGCAGTCTTGCTATTAATAAAATGAAGCTTAAGAGGTTTTGCTAACAATTTCATGTAAAACACATCGCTATATACATCTCAAAGTGTCTCTTTTGTTAGATGATACTGTCTGCAAGGGTGTCAGTTGCAGTGATGGTATACACGTCTTTTTTAAACATTGAATATCTGCTTGTCTCTATCTTGTCTTATGCATCAACAGGCAACTAACTAATGTTTATATCATACCTTTTTTGTTTTTAAATGATTATTTATTGACCCCTATTATTGTGTGTTGAACCTAACACAGGGAGTATATCTACCTGTTGTAACGGAATTAATGGACTGGCAGTTTTAATTAAAATGTAAATAAATAAATATCTTGTCGACATTAAAGTGCTAATTTGGCCTTATATGTTTTTCATGGATTTCACATGAGCATTCGCGTTGGGTACATTCAGACTACTTCACTTCTGCGCTTTGTTTTATGCTATAACCGGATACCCGTATACAAGTTTACGAATCAGATCTTGAGGAACCGAAGTAAGGAGTAGTATTAAAACTGGAATAACAGGTTTGTTTTTTTGCCTTTCCTTCTAATAACATGTATCAGTGCAAGATTTTGTTTAGTATAATCATGATCTCTGATTATTTTTTGTTATTTACTGCTAATTCAATAATTGATCTATTGATTAGGATGTGCTCAGTCAATACTGAACGTTCCTAAATTATTCTACTATTTCAAACTGTCATTGGTATCTTGTTTTATTGTTTTTAAACTATCCATTACTGAAGTGTTTAGTGACTATCACATCATGCAGGACAGCTAGAACTCTTTATTTTTACTTCGTATGATCATCCCTAGTATAGTGCTCATGGAAGTTGTCAAATGTGGTCTTTTTTCGCCTTCTCCACGAGGTGTATAGAATTGCAGGATTTGTAATGGTGTCATTAGATTTTCCTTTTATAATATGACGAAATCACCTTTAGCGGTTAGTTGCTACTAGCATTTCAGCCCTTAATCTCACAACCTTATTAGTTCTACATATCACTGATGTCTAATGCTTTATTGTCCTCAAGTAGTAGCATGTCCTTCAGTTTTACATATCACTGACATCTCTTGCTTTATTGTCCTCAAGTAGTAGCATGTCCCTCACTTTTACATATCACTGACATCTCTTGCTTTATTGTCTTCTAGTAGTAGCATGTCCCTCAGTTTTACATATCACTGACATCTATTGCTTTATTGTCTTCTAGTAGTAGCATGTTCCTCAGTTCTACATATCACTGACATCTCTTGCTTGTCTTCTAGTAGTAGCATGTCCCTCAGTTCTACATATCACTGACATCTATTGCTTTATTGTCTTCTAGTAATAGCATGTCCTTCAGTTCTACATATCACTGACATCTCTTGCTTTATTGTCTTCTAGTAGTAGCGTGCCCCTCAGTTCTACATATCACTGACATCTCTTGCTTTATTGTCTTCTAGTAGTAGCATGTCCCTCAGTTCTACATATCACTGACATCTCTTGCTTTATTGTCTTCTAGTAGTAGCATGTCCCTCGGGGAACGTTGCTTTCATGACATCCCACCTGAAAAACTATCTGTCTCTAGCTTTCTCCAAAAATTCTTCAAGAGATCAATACATTGAAATTACGACATTGTTACATGTTTGAATGCAACTTGTATTATTGATATGAGTGATGTGCATCTCAAATCACATTGAACTCTACATGTATCGTACATGAAATAAATATAGTAAATATGTAACGCAATCTCCAACTGACCCGATTAAAGAGTCAGACCAACAGTTAATCACATTATTCTATTTTTAGTTATTTTCAAGAGTTTATAGAGGTTTAGATAACACAAATTCCACGAAATATTCTCCTGAAATAAGTGTGTGGTAACCGTATAGTGCAGACTTATTGGGACCGTATTCTTGACAAGGTAGGTTGTTTACATTTTTTGGGTGACGACTTTAGTCCGTAGACGCGTATAGGTATCCGATTTTGACTGCATACCTTTCAATTAGATGAATGAAATTAGAAACGAAGAAATCAGAAGACTGGATGTGAAACCAGTCATGCAATTCATAAAAGAAGAACATATTAAATGGTTTGGACACCTGACAAGAATACCCTGGTATCGCCTACCACAGAGAGCCACACAGAAAAAGTTAATGAGTACAAAGCAAGAGGAAGACCACGCAATGGTGGAAGAGAAGAAGAAGATATCCTCCAGTTTGATCAGGAAAGCAGTTTTTTAACAGTTATCAGATGAAGGTTCTCCCGTTTTTTGTTTGTGAATATTCTTAAACGCCACAGCGACTACAAACACGTGCATTTAATTTCTACTTTGTTCTATGAAACTAATCATTTTCTCCATCCGTCAAAAACACCTTTATACACACTTATAATACTTCTTTAATTTCTTCACCATTTGTCAGTCAAACCACTGAATTGCACTCGCCCACTTCTTGTTTTGTCATGCAATCTCTGTCACCAAGTCTGCACAGTTGCTCGTGATTTTTTGCCGGAAAAATTCCTATAATTTATCCGCGTCAACTTACACCAGTTTTACTCTTTGTCTTCGCAAAAATCCATACACGACCACTTTCTGAAAGAAAAAGACACACACACACAGAGAGAGAGAGAGAGAGAGAGAGAGAGAGAAAGAGAGACATGTGTTTGTTGGAAGTATTGAATTTCTTTGATTTGACGTGGTATATACAGACATTCTCAAAGACCTTAAAGCTAGAACGTCGACGTATTTACATTTAAGCTGACGGGACGGGAGGGAGGTTTGTTGAAGTGTTATTCTTATCTTTGAAGCTTTTATTGATTCTTGTCTCATCATTCGACTATAAAATGTAAGGTTGCTACGCTAACTTGTTTACAGATATTTGCATTTGAAACATCATATCGTATGTCTACACTTTCAGTGTAAATAGATGCGACAAATTAAGCAATAATAATAATAGTTTCGAATGTAAAGCTATCGACAGTACCTGTTCTCTTTCTCATCTGTTCTCAACTGCTGGATCAAGATATGCATCTTCTTCTTCGAACGCTCCTATTATACCACTTGTTAACCACTCTGCGTGATCTGAGTCTAAGAGCGATTGTACGTTGTGCCAGTTATGCGCCTAGAAGTAGGCCATCACATCCGATTTCTACGATGCTTTTATTTACTAGAGTAGCTTCCCTAGGCCCCTACTTCAGTCGCCTCTTGCGACGTGCCTTTAGGTCGCAACTGTACTGTTCTTCGCTTCCCTTGCGGGCTCCGCACCTCACGGGTGGGATCAAGATATTAATACTTCTCAACATGCTTTTTTATCGTCTCCATTTATCTCCTACTTCTACTTAATCTTCCGATTAATCTTCTGGTAATTATTATAATGAAAAGTGTGTTATAGTTCTCGTCTCACGGTCAGGACATACTTCATCGGAAATAATATATCAAATGTGAATGTTTCTGGAGTTACTTAAAAAAGGGAACAATGAAAGAATGAAGAGAGCTGACCACTTGATGTCTATTCTGTATTCTGGTGCTAACACTTATTTTTCTTGTTGTGTTCACCCGGTATGATATCAGGCGTAGTCAGGGCACGATTTCTTTTTTGCACCAAGATCTGCTTTCATTTTTATCATTGTCCCCCGCCATACAGACGTGACTACCCCGACTTCAGAGGTGGTGCTAACACTCACACCTGACAGGTATTAAATGTTGGAAACAATTGTTATGAAATATGTTGTATAATAAAGCAATGCTTCCGCAAAAATAAGATTCATAATTACGCCAAAATTCATAGCCGGTGAAAAATGTCTAGTTTGTGCTGTTAACCAGATGTTAATTAAATCCCATACTTCAGTGTTTATATTGGACTGTTCTGAGAGATTCGCTTCTTTTGTCTGCCATAGAGAGACCAGGGCACTGCTTTTCGCAACGAAATCTAACACATGCGTAAAGAACCCGTTTTCATATCGTGTG
This sequence comes from Arion vulgaris, assembly GCA_020796225.1. Taxonomy (NCBI): domain Eukaryota; kingdom Metazoa; phylum Mollusca; class Gastropoda; order Stylommatophora; family Arionidae; genus Arion; species Arion vulgaris. The sequence continues at coordinate 21,307,259 of CM036764.1, forward strand.
GTATAGTTGAAAATGCATTATTAGGTTAATTTTTCGTTGTACCAACCACACACGATAGGTGATGATAGCTAACTGCACGCAAGCGCCTTTAAATCCTAGTATCTCTCTGTACTTATTTGAGGTTTGGTTGATTCGAGCGTCTTTATGTTCAGAAAAACACCCTCCACTCCAACTAATATTGTTTTGTGCTTTGTAAAACTACTGTACTTTGTTTTTACGTGTTTCACCATTGTTACATAGTTTTACTGCAGTATATTTCCTTATATCGATAACACCGCTTCAAGTAACAAGTCCTGAAACCACGCATATACAAAGCAAAAGCATGAACCACTATGATATCAAGACTCTAAAACTCACCACATGTTCACTTAATAACCGCAATAAACACAATTTAATCGCACCGCAGTCCAGAGTACTAGTTGTGCATACATCATCATGAAACTGTTGATCACCTTCCCTTTTCGTGTCATCAACAAATAAACAGATACAGGTATTAAGAGCTTCCGAAAAACAAATAGACAAACACGGGACTCGAACCACTTACCCTAGTCCTTACGACACCAATCGCCTAGCCTAGCAATACGAGCGTCCTTACGTACACAACCAAAAAAATCGTGTCAATCGTTTAACGATTAGATAAATTGATTAGTTGATTATTTGATATGACTTATACTTCGTTGAGTAACTATGTGTGCTCCTATCTCTTTCTTATACAGAAGATCTTAGCTGCAGTACACCAACTTCTTAGCACCGGCGAGGGTTCTCGATATAATTTTGAAGATATTTTTGTAGGAATTTTATATTTAATCTTTTCTGATGAATTTTACCCGGTCAGCGACTTTCCAGTCTGCTCTTCTCAATTTTGAACTGCCAAGGGTTTTTTTACTTGCTCAAATTGAACACGGGACCTACGTTTTATCTCCCGTCTCCGATAGGACTAGGAACTCGATATCACCTACATTGAGATCAGGAATCTCTGGAAAAATATCCAGATGGCTCCACAATGGAGCGAACCTGGTACATTTGACAATAGAGATGAGCACCTAACCACTACGCCACAGAGATCCCTGGTCAGATAAATAGAACACATTATATGGAAGAAAGCAACACCTTACATTACAAACACATTACAGGCACCTTTGTGGTCAGATAAATAGAATACATTATATGGAACAAAGCAACACCTTACATTACAAACACATTACATACAAGCACCTTTGTGGTCAGATAAATAGAATACATTATATGGAACAAAGCAACACCTTACATTACAAACACATTAGAAGCACCTTTGTGGTCAGATAAATAGAATACATTATATGGAACAAAGCAACACCTTACATTACAAACACATTACAAGCACCTTTGTGGTCAGATAAATAGAATACATTATATGGAACAAAGCAACACCTTACATTACAAACACATTACAAGCACCTTTGTGGTCAGATAAATAGAATACATTATATGGAACAAAGCAACACCTTACATTACAAACACATTACAAGCACCTTTGTGGTCAGATAAACAGAATACATTATATGGAACAAAGCAACACCTTACATTACAAACACATTACAAGCACCTTTGTGGTCAGATAAATAGAATACATTATATGGAACAAAGCAACACCTTACATTACAAACACATTACAAGCACCTTTGTGGTCAGATAAATAGAATACATTATATGGAACAAAGCAACACCTTACATTACAAACACATTACAAGCATCTTTGTGGTCAGATAAATAGAATACATTATATGGAACAAAGCAACACCTTACATTACAAACACATTACAAGCACCTTTGTGGTCAGATAAACAGAATACATTATATGGAAGAAAGCAACACCTTACATTACAAACACATTACAAGCACCTTTGTGGTCAGATAAACAGAATACATTATATGGAAGAAAGCAACACCTTACATTACAAACACATTACAAGCACTCTTGTGGTCAGATAAATAGAATACATTATATGGAAGAAAGCAACACCTTACATTACAAACACATTAGAAGCACCTTTGTGGTCAGATAAATAGAATACATTATATGGAACAAAGCAACACCTTACATTACAAACACATTACAAGCACCTTTGTGGTCAGATAAACAGAATACATTATATGGAAGAAAGCAACACCTTACATTACAAACACATTACAAGCACCTTTGTGGTCAGATAAACAGAATACATTATATGGAAGAAAGCAACACCTTACATTACAAACACATTACAAGCACCTTTGTGGTCAGATAAATAGAATACATTATATGGAAGAAAGCAACACCTTACATTACAAACACATTAGAAGCACCTTTGTGGTCAGATAAATAGAATACATTATATGGAACAAAGCAACACCTTACATTACAAACACATTACAAGCACCTTTGTGGTCAGATAAACAGAATACATTATATGGAACAAAGCAACACCTTACATTACAAACACATTAGAAGCACCTTTGTGGTCAGATAAATAGAATACATTATATGGAACAAAGCAACACCTTACATTACAAACACATTACAAGCACCTTTGTGGTCAGATCAACAGAATACATTATATGGAACAAAGCAACACCTTACATTACAAACACATTACAAGCACCTTTGTGGTCAGATAAATAGAATACATTATATGGAACAAAGCAACACCTTACATTACAAACACATTACAAGCACCTTTGTGGTCAGATAAATAGAATACATTATATGGAAGAAAGCAACACCTTACATTACAAACACATTACAAGCACCTTTGTGGTCAGATAAATAGAACACATTATATGGAAGAAAGCAACACCTTACATTACAAACACATTACAAGCACCTTTGTGGTCAGATAAATAGAATACATTATATGGAACAAAGCAACACCTTACATTACAAACACATTACAAGCACCTTTGTGGTCAGATAAATAGAATACATTATATGGAAGAAAGCAACACCTTACATTACAAACACATTACACGCATCTTTGTGGTCAGATAAATAGAATACATTATATGGAAGAAAGCAACACCTTACATTACAAACACATTACAAGCACCTTTGTGGTCAGATAAATAGAATACATTATATGGAAGAAAGCAACACCTTACATTACAAACACATTACACGCATCTTTGTGGTCAGATAAACAGAATACATTATATGGAACAAAGCAACACCTTACATTACAAACACATTACAAGCACCTTTGTGGTCAGATAAATAGAATACATTATATGGAAGAGCAACACCTTACATTACAAACACATTACAAGCACCTTGTGGTCTGATAAATAGAACACATTATATGGAACAAAGCAACACCTTACATTACAAACACATTACAAGCACCTTTGTGGTCAGATAAATAGAATACATTATATGGAACAAAGCAACACCTTACATTACAAACACATTACAAGCACCTTTGTGGTCAGATAAATAGAATACATTATATGGAAGAAAGCAACACCTTACATTACAAACACATTACACGCATCTTTGTTTCGTATGGCAAGAGACTAAGTACCACTGGATCATTAAAACTGAAGAACAATTTATTTTCGAACATAATTTACTCAGTGACTTACTTGGTTCTCCATTTGATGTCTCATTGCAGTCAGTATATGTTAAAACTATAATCTCTTCATTGTCTTGATTCTGAAGCACTGCTTGTTTATCGTGGGCATGACTAAGTGTTTACAAATATGTTATCCCAAGCGAAACGATAGTTATTTTTCGTTGAGGAGTAAATGATTAATTTTATGTTTTTTTGTTTCATAAATTGATTTAAATGTTGTATCAGTCCTAACATTTGCCAGCGAGAGTTGATAAAAGGAAAATAACAAATAAACAAACGAAATGTGAGCTGCTAGTTGGTTGTAACTATATATGACCACCATTTCTTTCCATCTAGCTATAAAAGAGTACCCGACACCAGGGGTTAGGGCATAGGTTCCCAAATGTTTTCGGGCCACCACCCACTTTGCGAGACATTAATGTTGTCGCGTCCGCACCTCTCCCCTCTCTTTCTCCGATCTCCCATTATAACAGTTTTACGCGTTCAAGCAGTTTGATATTTTCGACGTAAATATCAACTGATACATTACTGCTTATGTCTTTAAAGTATTGAAAAAGTAGTGATCAATATGTGCTTCATATTGAACACAGTTATTCAATTGCAAAATCAGGAAAATAAATTAAAAAAAAATATTTGTTATTAATTTCTTCTATATGGAGCCACCGACCCTTAGATCGCATGAACGCCTTCAAATGCTTCTGAACCCACTACGCCCTCTAGAAGGCTTCAGCACCCACTGAGGGTGGGGCGATACGCCCACTTTGGGAACCTATGGGTTAGGGAAATATGTTTATGATCTCTACTGGAACTACGGATAACGTGATCTTTCGCCGGAGCTTTCAGTAAAAGTGTTGTGCGTCTCTGTTAAAACCAACAGGCTATTGGTTAATAATGTTAGACCTTTCAGATACACCTGAAGCATATGTCTTCAACAAGCAAACTTCATTTGTTTTCTGTCCTATGCTATGTTTTCGCGTTCTTCCAGTCCCTATACTACCTATTTCCTGTTCTCTTATGGCCTTCGTCTGTTTTTGTTTCTGGCGGATTCCAGTGATACAGTGGGCTAGGATAACGGGAACGTATGTTCCTGGCAGGGTCACCCAGGCCGGACAGGTCATTGAGAAGGATCAGACTAAATATGACTTACTGGTCCTCCAGGTTGGGGGTTTGGCTTGGGACTAACAATTACATCCTGTAAAAAAATCTTTATGTTACGGAAACAACAACGATGACACTACATATTCACAGTCATGATGAGATACTAGAGTCATTGACTCAACACAGAGGACGACCAAGAATAGAAAATAATGGTGTTCACTTGTTGCTGCAATAAACGTCAGAGACGTCACACCTGGAGAGAGAGAGAGAGAGCGAGAGAGTTCTGTTTATTATCAGACTTTAATATGCTCTGTTATTTAATGTCATAGAAATAATAAACACTGGACTTCAAGTTTATCTTCAGTAATTCTGTTGTATTTTGACCACTTCATTGTTTTGTTATTTCTTCGATATTAATGTCTGATTCTTATTCTCACCACTTCTATTGTTGACTTCTTTCATCAATTCTTTCAGCTTCTGTTACTTTTCAGCTAACAGTATTGTTTCGATCTCTTTTCTTTTCACATTCAACTCCCAACGGAGCACAGGTCTTCAACAAACTTCTTTCAGCTCTTCCTCTCTTCTGCCATCCCTTCCAATTCTTCCCATGTTTTACATATCCTTTTAGTATCAGCCCCCAGCTCTCTTCTCCAGGTCTGTCTAGGCCTTTTCCTACTCCTCTTTTACCTTCGGGTTCTAAAACAGTGCCTGTCTTGCAATACTTCTGGTCGGTCTTCTCAATGTGTGTCCTATCCACAGCCAGCGTCTCTTCCGTAGCTCTTTCCTCAACGTATTTGCTTAGTTTTTCTCTGAGTTCCTCGTTCGTAATCGTGTCATACCATCGAAGTCCCTCTATTCAACGTAAACATCCATTTATGAAGGTCTGTAGTTTGGTGGTTTCTTTTGTTGCCTCCCGTGTTTTCGAGCCGTAGAACAGCACTGACTTCACATTTAATTGAAAGATTCTCAGCTTTGTGTTTGTTTTGATCTCCTTTGACTTCCATATTTTATTCAGTACACTTTTTTTCCGATCTAGAAACACTTGCGCTTTCAGCTCTTCGGCTCGGTTCATGGACATCGTAACCCTTCGGTTCGGTGCCACGAACACCATAAATCTGGAGAACCTGTGGCCTTACTGCCAGCCCGCCGATTTGAACCCGCACTCACAGGGAGCTTGTCACCCGTCGTCCAACGCGCTACGAATACGCTGGGCAGGCGTTCACTCAGTACAATAATAAAGCGTCTATCTCTTATATAACTGAAATTACTTTACTTTTCTTCATTTATGTGAGTTCTGACATGAATTCAGTGTGTTCGAAATTGTGTGTTAATTGTATTTCTTAAAGAGACACGGTTAACATCATTTCTCTTACTCATACTTTACTGGTCTCAATCTATGAATAGCATTGAGATCACTGATATTCTTTCATGGAGTTTATACAGTGGCGGCTCTTGCTAAGTTTTGTTGTTGGGGCCAGACATATTTTTGTGTGGAAAATCATGGTATTGGGTTAGGTTATAATTTAATTTATACACGTTACACATTATTTTGGTAGGGCTCGGCCCCACTGGCCCTTAATGACGAGCCGCCACTGAGTTTATATATAGCAACGTACGACCAGCCACCACGTTGAGTTTCTGAGTACTCGAGTGACATACATCACTTTAGACACTGACACTATTTAAGATATTCAACAAGGACGAATACAAGCGATAACGCTACTTCTGTTGCAAGATAGACTGAAGGTGAGATTGTTTTTGATTTGGTATCAACCGTCCTTGTGTCCCGGAAATGAACCTATCCTGCTTGTGAACGATATCATCCAAAGTGTTGCTATATATATATACATACCGAGAAAGATAAGATAAACAGCCACTCTTCTACACATGACATACACAATAACTAACATCCTGGACAACGGAATGTAATCGATCTGTTCTTATACAGACATGGCGATATCATATATACTTTGATTTCTTTCAGGTAGCTGATTATTTTAGCTGTAAGCGCAAACACAAAAGCCTTGTCCCAATCTCTCCACCTCTCGTCTCGCAGGGCCAGTAAGTTTACCCGAGTATGTTGTTGTTGTCGTCGAGCCCTCAGAAATAATTGGTTTTCACAAATTTTTTATATATTTGAGCGGGGGGAAAGTACATGGCTTTCTTGCAGACCCAGAAGACTCCAACAACTCTAGGCGTGTAGTGCTATGCGTTGCGGAAACTCCTGCTTAGGTAGAGCATATCTAAGTTTATCGTATTCGAGGCATTCTGGAGTACCTGTACGTATTATTCATAGGCAGAGGACTAGAAACTCGATCTCTCCTACACTAAGATCAGGGATCTCTGGAAAAATATCCCGATGGCTCCACGAGACAGATAACAGATGGCTCCACGAGACAGTGAACTGATGGCTCCACGAGACAGTGAACAGATGGCTCCACGAGACAGTGAACAGATGGCTCCACGAGACAGTGAACAGATGGCTCCACGAGACAGTGAACAGATGGCTCCACGAGACAGTGAACAGATGGCTCCACGAGACAGTGAATCGAGTACCTTTGGCACGAGAGTTGAGCACCTAATCTCTACGCCAGAGTCCTTCCCATCGGAGACGGGTGATAAAACGTTGGTCCCATGTTCAATTTGTGCACGTAAACGAACCACTGGCAGTTCAAAATCGAGAAGTGCAGGCTGGAAAGTCGCTGCCCGGGCACAATTCATTAGAAAAAATAAAAATACAATTTCTACAAAATATCTTCGCCGTCTTTATAATTACATCGGGAACCGGTGCTACGGAGTTCGTGCATTGCAGCTTAGATCTTCGTTGTAAGAACAAGATCGAGCACCATGGTTACTCATCGAAGTGCAAAGCTGATGGTCCTATCAATCAAACAACAATCAATCATAGACAGCTTGAAGTATATTTGTAAGACGTGAATATGGAGTTGACAAGTACACATTGTTATATCATTCATAGACAGCTTGAAGTATATTTGTAAGACGTGAATATGGAGTTGACAAGTACACATTGTTATATCATTCATAGGCAGCTTGAAGTATATTTGTAAGACGTGAATATGGAGTTGACAAGTACACATTGTTATATCATTCATAGACAGCTTGAAGTATATTTGTAAGACGTGAATATGGAGTTGACAAGTACACATTGTTATATCATTCATAGACAGCTTGAAGTATATTTGTAAGACGTGAATATGGAGTTGACAAGTACACATTGTTATATCAATCATAGACAGCTTGAAGTATATTTGTAAGACGTGAATATGGAGTTGACAAGTACACATTGTTATATCAATCATAGGCAGCTTGAAGTATATTTGTAAGACGTGAATATGGAGTTGACAAGTACACATTGTTATATCATTCATAGGCAGCTTGAAGTATATTTGTAAGACGTGAATATGGAGTTGACAAGTACACATTGTTATATCATTCATAGGCAGCTTGAAGTATATTTGTAAGACGTGAATATGGAGTTGACAAGTACACATTGTTATATCAATCATAGGCAGCTTGAAGTATATTTGTAAGACGTGAATATGGAGTTGACAAGTACACATTGTTATATCATTCATAGGCAGCTTGAAGTATATTTGTAAGACGTGAATATGGAGTTGACAAGTACACATTGTTATATCAATCATAGGCAGCTTGAAGTATATTTGTAAGACGTGAATATGGAGTTGACAAGTACACATTGTTATATCAATCATAGGCAGCTTGAAGTATATTTGTAAGACGTGAATATGGAGTTGACAAGTACACATTGTTATATCATTCATAGACAGCTTGAAGTATATTTGTAAGACGTGAATATGGAGTTGACAAGTACACATTGTTATATCATTCATAGGCAGCTTGGAGTATATTTGTAAGACGTGAATATGGAGTTGACAAGTACACATTGTTATATCATTCATAGACAGCTTGAAGTATATTTGTAAGACGTGAATATGGAGTTGACAAGTACACATTGTTATATCATTCATAGACAGCTTGAAGTATATTTGTAAGACGTGAATATGGAGTTGACAAGTACACATTGTTATATCAATCATAGACAGCTTGAAGTATATTTGTAAGACGTGAATATGGAGTTGACAAGTACACATTGTTATATCAATCATAGGCAGCTTGAAGTATATTTGTAAGACGTGAATATGGAGTTGACAAGTACACATTGTTATATCATTCATAGGCAGCTTGAAGTATATTTGTAAGACGTGAATATGGAGTTGACAAGTACACATTGTTATATCAATCATAGGCAGCTTGAAGTATATTTGTAAGACGTGAATATGGAGTTGACAAGTACACATTGTTATATCATTCATAGGCAGCTTGAAGTATATTTGTAAGACGTGAATATGGAGTTGACAAGTACACATTGTTATATCAATCATAGGCAGCTTGAAGTATATTAGTAAGACGTGAATATGGAGTTGACAAGTACACATTGTTATATCAATCATAGGCAGCTTGAAGTATATTTGTAAGACGTGAATATGGAGTTGACAAGTACACATTGTTATATCATTCATAGGCAGCTTGAAGTATATTTGTAAGACGTGAATATGGAGTTGACAAGTACACATTGTTATATCATTCATAGGCAGCTTGAAGTATATTTGTAAGACGTGAATATGGAGTTGACAAGTACACATTGTTATATCATTCATAGACAGCTTGAAGTATATTTGTAAGACGTGAATATGGAGTTGACAAGTACACATTGTTATATCATTCATAGGCAGCTTGAAGTATATTTGTAAGACGTGAATATGGAGTTGACAAGTACACATTGTTATATCAATCATAGGCAGCTTGAAGTATATTTGTAAGACGTGAATATGGAGTTGACAAGTACACATTGTTATATCATTCATAGGCAGCTTGAAGTATATTTGTAAGACGTGAATATGGAGTTGACAAGTACACATTGTTATATCATTCATAGGCAGCTTGAAGTATATTTGTAAGACGTGAATATGGAGTTGACAAGTACACATTGTTATATCATTCATAGGCAGCTTGAAGTATATTTGTAAGACGTGAATATGGAGTTGACAAGTACACATTGTTATATCATTCATAGGCAGCTTGAAGTATATTTGTAAGACGTGAATATGGAGTTGACAAGTACACATTGTTATATCATTCATAGGCAGCTTGAAGTATATTTGTAAGACGTGAATATGGAGTTGACAAGTACACATTGTTATATCATTCATAGGCAGCTTGAAGTATATTTGTAAGACGTGAATATGGAGTTGACAAGTACACATTGTTATATCAATCATAGGCAGCTTGAAGTATTTTGTAAGACGTGAATATGGAGTTGACAAGTACAATTGTTATATCATTCATAGGCAGCTTGAAGTATATTTGTAAGACGTGAATATGGAGTTGACAAGTACACATTGTTATATCATTCATAGGCAGCTTGAAGTATATTTGTAAGACGTGAATATGGAGTTGACAAGTACACATTGTTATATCATTCATAGGCAGCTTGAAGTATATTTGTAAGACGTGAATATGGAGTTGACAAGTACACATTGTTATATCAATCATAGGCAGCTTGAAGTATATTTGTAAGACGTGAATATGGAGTTGACAAGTACACATTGTTATATCATTCATAGGCAGCTTGAAGTATATTTGTAAGACGTGAATATGGAGTTGACAAGTACACATTGTTATATCAATCATAGGCAGCTTGAAGTATATTTGTAAGACGTGAATATGGAGTTGACAAGTACACATTGTTATATCAATCATAGGCAGCTTGAAGTATATTTGTAAGACGTGAATATGGAGTTGACAAGTACACATTGTTATATCATTCATAGGCAGCTTGAAGTATATTTGTAAGACGTGAATATGGAGTTGACAAGTACACATTGTTATATCAATCATAGGCAGCTTGAAGTATATTTGTAAGACGTGAATATGGAGTTGACAAGTACACATTGTTATATCATTCATAGGCAGCTTGAAGTATATTTGTAAGACGTGAATATGGAGTTGACAAGTACACATTGTTATATCATTCATAGGCAGCTTGAAGTATATTTGTAAGACGTGAATATGGAGTTGACAAGTACACATTGTTATATCATTCATAGGCAGCTTGAAGTATATTTGTAAGACGTGAATATGGAGTTGACAAGTACACATTGTTATATCATTCATAGGCAGCTTGAAGTATATTTGTAAGACGTGAATATGGAGTTGACAAGTACACATTGTTATATCATTCATAGGCAGCTTGAAGTATATTTGTAAGACGTGAATATGGAGTTGACAAGTACACATTGTTATATCATTCATAGGCAGCTTGAAGTATATTTGTAAGACGTGAATATGGAGTTGACAAGTACACATTGTTATATCAATCATAGGCAGCTTGAAGTATATTTGTAAGACGTGAATATGGAGTTGACAAGTACACATTGTTATATCATTCATAGGCAGCTTGAAGTATATTTGTAAGACGTGAATATGGAGTTGACAAGTACACATTGTTATATCATTCATAGGCAGCTTGAAGTATATTTGTAAGACGTGAATATGGAGTTGACAAGTACACATTGTTATATCATTCATAGGCAGCTTGAAGTATATTTGTAAGACGTGAATATGGAGTTGACAAGTACACATTGTTATATCAATCATAGGCAGCTTGAAGTATATTTGTAAGACGTGAATATGGAGTTGACAAGTACACATTGTTATATCATTCATAGGCAGCTTGAAGTATATTTGTAAGACGTGAATATGGAGTTGACAAGTACACATTGTTATATCAATCATAGGCAGCTTGAAGTATATTTGTAAGACGTGAATATGGAGTTGACAAGTACACATTGTTATATCAATCATAGGCAGCTTGAAGTATATTTGTAAGACGTGAATATGGAGTTGACAAGTACACATTGTTATATCATTCATAGGCAGCTTGAAGTATATTTGTAAGACGTGAATATGGAGTTGACAAGTACACATTGTTATTTGCCAATCTTGAATTGTGTATCAAATATATATTGTTACGGATTCGGTAGTATCCTGTTTTCTTTTTCTTCTGCGTTCTGACTAGATTGGGATTTTGGATTCTCTAATAAAGGCATCCGTCTGCATCAGATTATCAGCCACACCATACAGTTTGTCTTGGACGATAGTGTTAGTGGGCCACCTCTTTCTTCTCAAGTCTGCATACTGGGGGGGCAGTTCTGTAGGATATAATTCCTATGATTTCTGCTTCCCGTTTGTGTCGACATCTTCTGGTGCATCTGTTTTCTGCAAGCATTTGTTTCGGGTTAGCATTCCTAGCGGACACATGCATCCGATTTCAGCCACACCTCCTTAGCTGTCTCTTACGACATGCGTGGCAGGTAACAGTGGTTCTATTCTTTACACCTAAATTTGGGCCCCGGTAACCACTCGGGCTGTATCCTGTTTTGAAACGCAGACTAACTTGTTCTAAGCTGCTCATATTTTGGTTGTCGTTCTTTATTGGTCTTGGTGGCTTTCGTTCTTTTACTTCTAATGATACATAACTGATACATCCATACGATCTCATGCATCACCTTCCTTGGTAGGTTGGTCTGCTGTATCCTGTCCTCGTATTCCACATTTAGACCGTGTCTTCTCAATTGCGACCATACGCTGGCCGCACAGTTCAGACAGTTAGTACGGGCGTCGTACATTTATGTATATTCGGTGAGGTTACTAGAGAATAAACTAAACATGATATTTAACACCGTTCGCAAACTGTGATGATATGAGCTGAAGCACAGTAAACTGTGATGATATGAACTGAAGCACAGCAAACTGTAGATATGAACTGAAACACAGCAAACTGTAGATATGAGCTGAAGCACAGTAAACTGTAGATATGAGCTGAAGCACAGCAAACTGTAGATATGAACTGAAGCACAGCAAACTGTAGATATGAACTGAAGCACATCAAACTGTAGATATGAACTGAAGAACACCAAACTGTAATTATTAACTGAAGCACAACAAACTGTAGATATGAACTGAAGCACAGCAAACTGTAGATATGAACTGAAGCACAGTAAACTGTAGATATGAACTGAAGCACAGTAAACTGTAGATATGAACTGAAGCACAGTAAACTGTAGATATGAACTGAAGCACAGCAAACTGTAGATATGAACTGAAGCACAGTAAACTGTAGATATGAACTGAAGCACAGTAAACTGTAGATATGAACTGAAGCACAGTAAACTGTAGATATGAACTGAAGCACAGTAAACTGTAGATATGAACTGAAGCACAGTAAACTGTAGATATGAGCTGAAGCACAGTAAACTGTAGATATGAGCTGAAGCACAGTAAACTGTGATGATATGAACTGAAGCACAGCAAACTGTAGATATGAACTGAAGCACAGCAAACTGTAGATATGAGCTGAAGCACAGCAAACTGTAGATATGAGCTGAAGCACAGCAAACTGTAGATATGAACTGAAGCACAGTAAACTGTAGATATGAACCGATCAACTCCAAATTGGGAATATCAACTGAATCACAACAAACTGGGATGGTATGAACTGAACGACAACAAACTGGGATGGTAGGAACTGAACAGCAACAAACTGCAGTGATATGAATTTATACCTCAACAAACTGGGATGGTATGAACTGCACAACAGCAAACTGCAGTGATATGAATTTATACCTCAACAAACTGGGATGGTATGAACTGCACAACAGCAAACTGCAGTGATATGAATTTATACCTCAACAAACTGGGATGGTAGGAACTGCACAACAGCAAACTGCAGTGATATGAATTTATACCTCAACAAACTGGGATGGTATGAACTGCACAACAGCAAACTGCAGTGATATGAATTTATACCTCAACAAACTGGGATGGTAGGAACTGCACAACAGCAAACTGCAGTGATATGAATTTATACCTCAACAAACTGGGATGGTAGGAACTGCACAACAGCAAACTGCAGTGATATGAATTTATACCTCAACAAACTGGGATGGTAGGAACTGCACAACAGCAAACTGCAGTGATATGAATTTATACCTCAACAAACTGGGATGGTATGAACTGCACAACAGCAAACTGCAGTGATATGAATTTATACCTCAACAAACTGGGATGGTATGAACTGCACAACAGCAAACTGCAGTGATAAGGAATTTATACCTCAACAAACTGGGATGGTATGAACTGCACAACAGCAAACTGCAGTGATATGAATTTATACCTCAACAAACTGGGATGGTATGAACTGCACAACAGCAAACTGCAGTGATATGAATTTATACCTCAACAAACTGGGATGGTAGGAACTGCACAACAGCAAACTGCAGTGATATGAATTTATACCTCAACAAACTGGGATGGTATGAACTGCACAACAGCAAACTGCAGTGATATGAATTTATACCTCAACAAACTGGGATGGTATGAACTGCACAACAGCAAACTGCAGTGATATGAATTTATACCTCAACAAACTGGGATGGTATGAACTGAACGGCAACAAACTGATAGTATGAACTGAACGGCAACAACGATGGATATGAGCTGAAGCAACAAAACTGCGTAGATATGAATTTAGTCCATAAACTGGATGAGTATGAACTGAAGACAACAAACTGTGATTATGGAGAACTGTGAATGAGCAACACAAACTGTAGTATAGTGAATTATAGCCTAAGAACTGGATGTAAATGTGAATGAACGATCAATCAAACTGGGATGGTATCAACTGAATCACAACAAACTGGGATGTATGAACTGAACCAACAAACTGGGATGGTAGGAACTGAACAAGCAAGCAAACTGCAGTGATATGAATTTATACCTCAACAAACTGGGATGGTATGAACTGCACAACAGCAAACTGCAGTGATATGAATTTATACCTCAACAAACTGGGATGGTAGAACTGCACAACAGCAAACTGCAGTGATATGAATTTATACCTCAACAAACTGGGATGGTAGGAACTGCACAACAGCAAACTGCAGTGATATGAATTTATACCTCAACAAACTGGGATGGTATGAACTGCACAACAGCAAACTGCAGTGATATGAATTTATACCTCAACAAACTGGGATGGTAGAACTGCACAACAGCAAACTGCAGTGATATGAATTTATACCTCAACAAACTGGGATGGTAGAACTGCACAACAGCAAACTGCAGTGATATGAATTTATACCTCAACAAACTGGGATGGTAGGAACTGCACAACAGCAAACTGCAGTGATATGAATTTATACCTCAACAAACTGGGATGGTAGAACTGCACAACAGCAAACTGCAGTGATATGAATTTATACCTCAACAAACTGGGATGGTATGAACTGCACAACAGCAAACTGCAGTGATATGAATTTATACCTCAACAAACTGGGATGGTATGAACTGCACAACAGCAAACTGCAGTGATATGAATTTATACCTCAACAAACTGGGATGGTAGAACTGCACAACAGCAAACTGCAGTGATATGAATTTATACCTCAACAAACTGGGATGGTAGAACTGCACAACAGCAAACTGCAGTGATATGAATTTATACCTCAACAAACTGGGATGGTATGAACTGCACAACAGCAAACTGCAGTGATATGAATTTATACCTCAACAAACTGGGATGGTATGAACTGCACAACAGCAAACTGCAGTGATATGAATTTATACCTCAACAAACTGGGATGGTATGAACTGAACGGCAACAAACTGGGATAGTATGAACTGAACGGCAACAAACTGGGATAGTATGAACTGAACAGCAACAAACTGGATGGTATGAATTTATACCCAACAAACTGGGATAGTATGAACTGAACGCAACAAACTGGGATGGTATGAACTGAACGCAACAAACTGCAGTATATGAATTTGACTCAACAAACTGGGATGGTATGAACTGAACGACAACAAACTGGGATGGTATGAACTGAACAGCAACAAACTGCAGTGATATGAATTTATACCTCAACAAACTGGGATGTAGGAACTGCACAACAAAAACTGCAGTATATGAATTAACGCAACAAACTGGGATGGTAGGAACTGAACAGGACAAACTGGTGATGTTTTACTAAAATGATTGAACGGCAACAAACTGCAGTGATATGAATTTATACCTCAACAAACTGGGATAGTAGGAACTGAACGCAAACTGAGTAGTATGAATTAACGTCAACAAACTGGGATGGTATGAACTGACACAGCAAACTGCAGTGATATGAATTTATACCTCAACAAACTGGGATGGTATGAACTCACAAGAACTGCAGTGATAGATTTATACCTCAACAAACTGGGATGGTATGAACTGCACAACAGCAAACTGCAGTGATATGAATTTATACCTCAACAAACTGGGATGGTATGAACTGCACAACAGCAAACTGCAGTGATATGAATTTATACCTCAACAAACTGGGATGGTAGGAACTGCACAACAGCAAACTGCAGTGATATGAATTTATACCTCAACAAACTGGGATGGTATGAACTGCACAACAGCAAACTGCAGTGATATGAATTTATACCTCAACAAACTGGGATGGTATGAACTGCACAACAGCAAACTGCAGTGATATGAATTTATACCTCAACAAACTGGGATGGTAGGAACTGCACAACAGCAAACTGCAGTGATATGAATTTATACCTCAACAAACTGGGATGGTATGAACTGCACAACAGCAAACTGCAGTGATATGAATTTATACCTCAACAAACTGGGATGGTATGAACTGCACAACAGCAAACTGCAGTGATATGAATTTATACCTCAACAAACTGGGATGGTATGAACTGCACAACAGCAAACTGCAGTGATATGAATTTATACCTCAACAAACTGGGATAGTATGAACTGAACGGCAACAAACTGGGATAGTATGAACTGAACGGCAACAAACTGGGATAGTATGAACTGAACGGCAACAAACTGGGATGGTATGAACTGAACAGCAACAAACTGGGATAGTATGAACTGAACGGCAACAAACTGGGATGGTATGAACTGAACGGCAACAAACTGGGATAGTATGAACTGAACGGCAACAAACTGGGATAGTATGAACTGAACGGCAACAAACTGGGATGGTATGAACTGAACGGCAACAAACTGCAGTGATATGAATTTATACCTCAACAAACTGGGATAGTATGAACTGAACGGCAACAAACTGGGATAGTATGAACTGAACGGCAACAAACTGGGATAGTATGAACTGAACGGCAACAAACTGGGATGGTATGAACTGAACGGCAACAAACTGCAGTGATATGAATTTATACCTCAACAAACTGGGATAGTATGAACTGAACGGCAACAAACTGGGATAGTATGAACTGAACGGCAACAAACTGGGATGGTATGAACTGAACAGCAACAAACTGCAGTGATATGAATTTATACCTCAACAAACTGGGATGGTATGAACTGAACGACAACAAACTGGGATGGTATGAACTGAACAGCAACAAACTGCAGTGATATGAATTTATACCTCAACAAACTGGGATGGTAGGAACTGCACAACAGCAAACTGCAGTGATATGAATTTATACCTCAACAAACTGGGATGGTATGAACTGGATCACAAACAACCCATACTTGATATATTCTGGCTGATTTATTCATCCATACTTACTTGTCTGTGTGATTGATTTATTGTTCTGTACCGCCACTGTCTATGAGAAGGACATTAATAATGATCGATCTCATTGTTCTTGCTTACATATACTGACTCCCTTGTGCATTGTCTTGATGGCTATATTATCGTGTTTGAATGTCTTTGTCTTATCTGTTCTTATAAAGGAGAAGTCAACCTATTTGAATCGATATTTTCATGTATAACATATATCATCTTACATCTTAATCTTGCATGCCATTTTATTTTGGGACGTGTTTTCAAATCCAAGTACAGTTAATTGTCTCTGAATCTTCGCCGGATTTACTGTAGAAGTGCTCTGACGTTGAGACGTTTAGCTGGTGTCCATAAAGTTGAACTCTACCGAGCACTAGTAGGACACTGAGTGTATTATCGTCGATCTATTGCTACTTTTATTTTCAAATTTTTCAAATTTATGATAAGAATATATTTGTGCATTTTTATCATTCTTTCTGTATTTTTTGTTGTAGAATTATGTATGTACGTTTTCTTATTGTTGACGATATTGTGCTATGTCTGTTGTTGTGTTTACATCTCTAGAATTATTAGTCGTACAATTTTACAATTAACTTTTGATTGATTGATTAGATTTTCATCTCGATAGTCGACTTCAATTGATCTTCAACATCTCATTTTCCTTGCAGTGGGGGTGCTTTCTGTCAAACTGTCATTTATTCATCTTCTAACGTTTTCCGACATATTCTGCTGTATGC
Source organism: Arion vulgaris (assembly GCA_020796225.1). Taxonomy (NCBI): domain Eukaryota; kingdom Metazoa; phylum Mollusca; class Gastropoda; order Stylommatophora; family Arionidae; genus Arion; species Arion vulgaris. Next base: position 21,325,379 of record CM036764.1, read on the forward strand.
ATGTGAACCATGGACAATAAACAGACACCCAGAAAAAATATCTAATAGCAGTGTAGAATAGTCAGGAACCACTCCTGAGACAAATACAAAGAGTATAATTGACGAACAGAGAAAAATTAATCAGGTTGTTCTCCAAGAAACAAATAAATTTCATAAATTAATTAGAGAAATTATATGTAAAGATTTGTTTGTGTGTCACATTATATGGATAATTAAAATTGAAACTTGAATGACAAATGGTAAACTTGATGGGAAGGCAAATAAGTATATATCTGGATGTCATGACTACATGGCATGGTCGAAGCAAGAACGCAGACTTGATCAGGACGAGCGATCGTGTGAATGGCAAACCATGACCACCTACGTTTATCGGCATGGTACATTATATATATATATATATATATATATATAATGTACATTATATATATACATGGTACATTATATATATATATATATATATATATATATATATATATATATATATATATATATATATATATATATATATATATATTTATATATATATATATATATATATATATATATATTATATATATATATATATATATATATATTAAGGCGCAGAATGTATCGACGACAGAGCACATTCGTTGTATTTTACATGACAGATGGGAATACGTGTCCTAACTGGTCGTACTAGAGACCCTTTGTTAACATCTAGGTCAACATAGAGCCGATAGTATTGTCAGGACCAGAGTATGTTGGGTCGACATGTCACCTCGAACAAAACAAACACAACCGTAACCACTTTGATATGTTATGTAGTGTAAGACAATCTATGCTTTAAATATGAGTAATTTGTTGTACCAATGTGAGATCCTTTATCTCTTAACAGATGCTGACTTTTCGTGAGTACGTCCTAAATCACTATAACCTGTTCTGGGATAAGACATAGACAGGAGGCGACCATCATATCATCAGTAACTTGGTTCCATCTTATACATCACTTTCCAAGACCACAACCATGTCGATGAAATATAAGCAGTTCCCGAACATGAATCCTGCTCAGTAGTCGTCCAGTAAGTACATTTCTCAGTGTCTTTGTGACGATATAACATTGCATTATATGGTGTAGGGTTTTGTGTGAAGTGTTAGAATAGTTAGGGTTATTATGATCTATTTGGAGTACTGCACTTAACTTGTTCGCATTGTATTGTCTGTTAATCATTGCATGATGTCAACCGAAATGTATGTGCTTGTGTCATGTTGTGAGCCACTTGTGTGCTCTACGTCATGTAAGTACAATAAAAGTAATACCTATTGGTATATAGGGTAATACGGTGTTATGCCCGTATTTTTCATTGACCGTCGGCGCACGATGGGTGATGTAGTCAGGATCACGCAGGTCGCCTTTATTTTCCAATGCTTTTCCTGGTGCCCAATTGAGGCTGGGTCGACATGAGAGCCATTCCGGCATGAAAAATTCTACGCCCACTGTGGAATTGAACACGGACCACACGTCTAAAAAAGCGAGTTCATTAACAACTATGCTACCGAGACTCTCTCTACATCATGTGTTGAAGTCATGATTCTCATATTTGACGTTGGTTTACCTGATTCTTTTAGTTTTGTTATGTTGATTTCATTTGGAAATATATATTTGTGAAACTACTCTTTGTCACAGCAAAAGCACAACTTGCTCCATCTACAGTGTTCTTCTCGAGCTTAATGTGAGGCCCATGCCTTCGCTTTCCTCGAATCACTGAATCATCAGTGTACACCTTACATCACGACTATTTCTATTTTTTCACGTATGTTTGCTTGGACCTCAAAATCAGAAATAGTAGGAACTTGTTCTCTACAGTTACTACCAAATGCAATATGTTACTGCAAATAAAGTATTAACATCCACATGTATTGCAACCCAATTCTCTCCAAGATTGATATTTATAAGACTACATATATCCTCTGTAGGGCATCTTCAACACTGCCCATCTATGTTATTTAGATTGTCCAAAATTAATCTGTCTTTGGTATTTTTTGTTTATACACTCGCAGACTCCCCCATTTGGTAGGTCTCCACTTTTCATGTATTTGTCGTTGCTAGCTTCTGGTTCCCTACTTTGACAAGTGTAGAGTTTCTTGGCAAACATAATTTACAAAATACACTTAGAACTACTGACGCAAGTAAACAATATTTTATATTGGGTACGCTTAATTACAGCTGATGACAGATGTGGGGAAAAAAGAGATTATGAAGAGAATAGCAATAGCCAAAAGTACAGTCAATGTTATGAGCATGTTACTATTATTGGTTTTTGAACCGACGTTGTTGCAATCCGGGCAGACCCATATGTGCTCAGTCTCCCCCAACAGATGTCGAAGGGTATGCATACTAATTGTTCCATTGCCTAACATCTATACAGATAACAAATAATCTAAAGATGATGCTTATCAAGTGTTGTATTTTCTCGGTATTTTTGTATGGTTGAGAAACATGCTTACAGCAACACATCACAGAAAGCTCACCATGTGTGAAATTAAATGCTTGAGGAAGGCAGTGGGAGTCACCAGGAAAGACAGACCACGAAACGAGGACATCTGAAGCAGAGTGGGCATAACTTCATGCACAGAATACATGGAAAGACAACAAATGCAGTGGTTTGGACATTTAATGAGAATGAAATACAACCAACCACCAATAACAGCATAAATAAAAAGAGATTGGGTACTAGAGCAAAGGGAAGACCAAGAAAAAGATGGATAGACGATATAAAGACCACACTACATAAACACGGATATAAACCATACTCATGTAAACAATACTCATCTAGCCTAGAACGCAAATTAAAGCTCCCATCCCTACGCTTAACAGCAAGAGTGGGCATCCAACTACATCTTCCACCTGGGAATAGACAATAGATAATAGATAGAGAAACAAAGACAATGAACAAGCATTTACAACAACACAGAATTAATGTGCTGACACTAGGTCGTAGTTCATGAAAGGACAAACAGAAAAACAGTTATAGAAAAACGATTTATGAAGAATAAATTATTACATCAAATAAAAATCAAACAACTAAAATATGTTGGACTCATCAAGAACATATCACATTGATCAAAACGTTATTAGAGGGGGAATGCTGAATAACGACGAGCAAGAGGAAGACTAAGACACGGTTGGGAGGAAAACATCAAGAGATGGACAAAGTTCAGCCTGGCAGAGTCAACATCAAGGAAAGAGACGATGAATATTGAAGGACTATTCCAGCCAATCTTCTATGCGGAGACTGTACCTGAATTTATTGTCGTAACTCCCTTTTATGTCTTTTTATATTTTTTTCCAATTCCAACAAGTTGACCATAATTGTGCAGTTTCAGATTGCTCCTAAATATGCTAGTAAGAATGAGACATTACCAGTAATGCTATATGGCCTCCATATTTTTTACTAATCACAGAATGGAGAGCATTCTTCAGCATATTGCTCTCGAAATATTTTCTGTTACGAGTCTCATCACCCAGTCTGTAACAGCAAGTGATAAATGTTGATATAGGACTTACTTGCAGTGCGCCAGTTTTTACTTTAAATTATTGTCAACTCGTGGAAGACCTGACTACTTTTCGAAGAACAATCCTACAAGAAAGTAAACTATTGGGATGTAAAACCATACGAGACCTCCAACTGCTAGCAACGAACCGCATCACATGGATATCTAAAACCTCTGCCCTAGGTGCCGCCTTTGGCACGAAAGGAACAAACTAACAATTGTCAACTATAGCGGTGTCCAACGATGTGCGCCGTTTGGTACACCCCTAAGTTAATCGGAATGTGTAAAAAAATGTGTTTCTAAATAACAGCATGAGTCAGTTTTTTCATAAGCACAATAAAAAACTAACTGTAAACTTGTAGTCAGGATTAAATTTTAATATTATTAATGTTAATATTAATATAGCAATTACCACATGGTGCCCGCACCTTACAGTCATTAGTCAGATGCTTCAGAATATATAAAGAACGCATTACCACGGATAGCACTGTGGTCTATTGTGATCGATCGACATTGTATGCGAAATTAGTAAACACGCTTTTCATAATTGTTAATATTTTGTTTTGAAGCTTCATATCCTGTCAGTATTATTAAAACGCTTTCTCTAGTTAGTTTACGTTGCTAATCAATCAATCAATCAATCAATCAATCAATCAAGTGCCATGCCTGCAGCCATAGGCGATCACGTCTCTCCACAACTCTCTCTCATTCTTTTCTTTGTTTTCTTCAATCCTGTTTTGCCTCACAGCGTCAGGTTAAGAAGAGGTTTCTAAAACGGGACTTTGTGTGCACTTCGTAGATAGTTCTTTCGTCGCCTCTGTTATCTCTGATGTCCATCTTTTGCGTGGCTAGCCTTTTGCTTTGTACCCATTGTATCGGAGCAGCATTGCTCTTTGAGGTGCACTGTCTGTTGGTAATCTGCTTATGTGGCCGAACCATTTAATTTGTTGTTTCTTGATGAAGTTCAGTGCTTATGTTGTACCCACTTTTTCCTGATGTCTTCATTTCTCAACCGGTCTCTTCTTGTTACCCCCAGCATTCTGCGTAGACACTTCATCTCTGTCGTGGCTAGTTTTCTTCTATCATTTGTTGTCAGCGTCCAGGTTTGGCACTGGTATCATAATGTGGGGAGAAAAGATTGTGTTGAACATTGCTCTGTTTGTGTTCATGGTACTCTCTCTCATTCGTGCAGGTAATCAGTTATGACGTCGATCTTATGTATCGAACCAAGATGTCAGATCATCCAGCATCTTCTCCCTCTGTCTTCCACGATCTATTTTTCTAAGAATTTTACCTGTTGTCACCAAATGTTCTAAACCTCATGTTCACAATATATACCCGAAGAACCTTGATTGTCTGATGCTTGTTCTTTTGATAAGGTTTCTTTGTGACATTGCTAAATACCTTTTCGAGATCGACATTGCTGTAAGTTTCTCTATGCTACATTGAACACTGTTCTATTATATATTTCTATATATGCATTCTATATTTACCTATCCTCACAGCCAGGCTATAGCCCAGGCCTACATCTGCTCAGGTATTCTGCTAGATAAGAAAGGCTGACTATATTCTTAAGATCTCTTTACAGAAATCCATTACTGTTAGACATACATTTAATGACAAACATCATAACATGGTTTCAGAAATAATAAACTTGAGATATGGTCATAAAGAGTTTAAAGTAGTTTATAGTTGGCTCTGAGTCACTTACTTCTTCAGATTACTTTACTGTTCTGTTCTTGTATAATGATCCTTCTGGTTCTTAACAAACAAAAACACTGTTTTTTAGTTGTTTTTTGTTTGAAGCCAATTTCTTCTTTCTTCCTTTCCTAGATAGGTCCAAACCAAGGGCTCAAGTTCTCATCCGCTTGGTTGTGGTTTTTTATAGCTGAGTATTTTTACAGAAAGGGGGAGTTAAACTAATCCCACGCCAAACCTCCACTTTTGCTGTATACAGCATGTGGTAGGTTGCCTTGTGAGTCGAAGGTCGTGATAAACTAATCCCACGCCAAACCTCCACTTTTGCTGTATACAGCATGTGGTAGGTTGCCTTGTAAGTCGAAGGTCGTAATAAACTAATCCCACGCCAAACCTCCACTTTTGCTGTATACAGCATGTGGTAGGTTGCCTTGTGAGTCGAAGGTCGTGATAAACTAATCCCACGCCAAACCTCCACTTTTGCTGTATACAGCATGTGGTAGGTTGCCTTGTAAGTCGGAGGTCGTAATAAACTAATCCCACGCCAAACCTCCACTTTTGCTGTATACAGCATGTGGTAGGTTGCCTTGTAAGTCGAAGGTCGTGATAAGCTAATCCCACGCCAAACCTCCACTTTTGCTGTATACAGCATGTGGTAGGTTGCCTTGTGAGTCGAAGGTCGTGATAAACTAATCCCACGCCAAACCTCCACTTTTGCTGTATACAGCATGTGGTAGGTTGCCTTGTAAGTCGAAGGTCGTAATAAACTAATCCCACGCCAAACCTCCACTTTTGCTGTATACAGCATGTGGTAGGTTGCCTTGTGAGTCGAAGGTCGTGATAAACTAATCCCACGCCAAACCTCCACTTTTGCTGTATACAGCATGTGGTAGGTTGCCTTGTAAGTCGGAGGTCGTAATAAACTAATCCCACGCCAAACCTCCACTTTTGCTGTATAAGCTGGTATTTTTACAGAAAGGGGATAAGTTAATCCACGCCAAACCTCCACTTTTGCTGTATACAGCATGTAGTAGGTTGCCTTGTAAGTCGAAGGTCGTGAGTTTCGAATCCGGATCGCGCCGTTCTGTTCACGAATGCAGTTTTTTTCCAGAGACCCCTAAGATTGCTGCTGGAGCTACGGAATTCGTGCTTTGTGCAATACTCTCGGCAGGTGGCTTGCCATTTCTGCGGAGAGGGACCGAGCCATATGGGGTTAATCTCGGTGCAATGAAGCCAATCCCTCGGCTTTAAAACTCTTTAATAGTGGTTCTATTCTTGACCCCGAATTCGGGTCCCGGTACCTACACGGGCGCTTTTAATGTCATTCAACTCATTTGATTGTTAACGTTTGGAAATGATAGCTATTCATATCTTTGTATGGAGAATGGCAAACTACCTTCTTATACTGCCAAGACCCAGGATAAACATGATCTGAGAATGACTGCTGCTGACACCGGCCAACTTGCACAGAACAGACTTTTCAGGACTGCTGTCATGGCAGCCAAGTTCCGGAACGGACAAGCTACGTGATGATGATAATATACAATGTTTGATGTATTAATGATACTACAGCTAATTAATATTAAAGTTGAGCTATTTTTATTTATATTCCAAACAAGTTAAAGCGCTTTTGTCATGTGTACTACATCAGTGCGGTGTGCTATCTGATGTTATCGTAATTAACATTATCAGGAAGTGTCATCATGTTTATTTACTGTAACAGTTGATTTGTCTTCCCTCCACATCCAGTTAATGTATAGTAAACACACTGCACACATATAAATACATCTTCTTTTTCTCTTCTTTTGTCGTCACACTGCTACCGGGTTGTTGCCCAGTGTCGTGGTTTTTTTTTTTGTCTTGCGTTGTTCTGGTGGCTTGTGTGATTGTTATTTTTGCTCTTTCACACGATTCTGCTACGCCATCTAACCATCTTTTCCGTGGTCTTCCTCTTGCCTTCTTTCCCGATGTTCTGTTGTAGAAGACTCTGTATACTGTGGAGTTTGGATGCATTCTTATTAAGTGGCCAAACCACTTCATTCTTTGTTTCTCTATGTAATTCAAGCACGGTTTTGTGCCAACTTTCTTTCTTATGCTGATGTTGGTGATTCTGTCTTTTCTTGTGTTGTTGGTAACTTTTCGCAGGCAACGCATTTCACATGTAGTTATTTTTGTGACTGCGCTTTGCTCAATGTCCATGTTTGGCTCTGGTAACACAAAGTAGGTATAAAAATGCTGTTGATCATCTGTTGCTTAGCTGCCTGTGAAATTTTTGGGTACCTTAACAATAGGGCCAGCTGGTAGGTTACAGCATTTGCTTTTTGCACTCTAGCCTCTATCTAGTCTTCCGTCTTCTGTGAATATGCTTCCTAAGTATTTCTTCTTCTTCAGCGATCTCTGGTCATGCGCTTAATTTACTGTGGACCACAAACTGGGCAGACAGCTTCAGGTCTGTCAGGCTTCCCAAAGCTTAGTTTTCAGGTCGACTGGGTGTGGCCACATGTTGCTTCTCAGCTCACACAGAAGAGGACAGTCTTGCAGGATATGCTCTGGTGTCTGTTCTGCCTGCTGACACTGGCAGAGAGCTGTTTGACTTATTCCTAGTCTGTATAAGTGTTTGTTGAGTCTGCAGTGTCCGGTGCGTAGTCGAAATATAATGACCTGGTCTGTTCTGCTTAGGTCTTTGAGGGAGTCTTTTCCATAATCATATCCAGTGTTTGTCTTCCAGTCTGCTGCAGATTTTCTCTGTATGAGGGTTTTGACCTCTTGAAAAGACAAGGGTTGGTAAATTTGCTCTTTGGCACTGCCCTCCTTAGCTAAGACATCAGCACTCTCATTGCCTGCAATGCCACAGTGAGATGGAATCCACTGCAAGTGAATTTCTGCCTTTTCTGAAAGCTGAGCAAGTTCTCTTTTTAGTTTTTTACTGTGCTGTCAGTGGATTTAGCCTCCAGGACTTGTATAGCTGACAGTGAGTCTGTAAGAAATACCATCTTGCCTGCAGCTGCTTTCATCTTATTCATGTGCTGTGCTGCCATCAGAAGGGCTAAGAGTTCTGCTTTGTAGTTGGAACATATTCTTCCAGTAGGGGCCGCTAGAGACACAGTAGTAGCATCTGGGTGCCTAATGTACACTCCTGCTCCACCATTCATGGTTGCCTCCATTGCCGATCCATCTGTGTAAATTCTTATTCAGCTGTCTTCTGGAAACATGTAATGGAGATGTTCCATTGTAATTGCTTTTTCACTAGATTAGGCTCGGCATCTTTGCTTAATAATTTAGGGATGGAGGTTGATAAGTTTAGTGCTACTGAGTCTGGTTCCCAGTGATCAAAAGTAATTCTTCTGGTATGGACTTATGATTTAGTAGTTCCAAGTATGACTTTCCCTAAGTATTTGAATTCTTTCACTTGGTTTATTTTAGTGCCATTGGCATGGATGTCTAGATTATTATGTATTCATTATTTCTGTTTTAGTGTTGTTGATTTTCATGTCATGATTTATACAATTTTTGTTCACGGTGTCAATATGATGTTGTAGATCTTGTTCATTTTGATGTATCAGGCACTGATCATCTGCAAAAATCAGTTCATTTATTTCATCATTATCTGAATTTGACTCTTGAATTATTTTATCCATATATGCAATAAAGAGTAGTGGTGAGAGGACACAACCTTGTCTAACACCTGATGTAATGGAGAACCAGTCGGTCATTCCTTCTGTTGTTCTTACTGTACTCTGGCTATCTTGATATAAGGCCATGATATTACCTAATAGTTGTCCCTGGACGCCATATTCTTCAAGGATCTTCCATAGTTTGCACCTGTTTACTCTATCAAATGCCTTTTATTGGTCTATAAATATAAGCTGTTTACTTTGATTGTATTCATTTGTTTGTTCGCAGATCTGTCTTAGTGTAAATATTGCTTCTGTGCAGCTCTTACCCCTCCTAAACCCAAACTGGCTATTGCTTTTGCGTTTATTCCCATTTCAGTATTACTATGAGCTCATACTATCACCATTCGAAAATCGTGGTATATCCTTTACAGGACGTAGTCATCAACCACAGTAAACGGATCGTTGATTTTCTAGACACCACTAATACATTCAGTAGTATTCCATTGCTTTATGAACGGTGAGGTATATTTGTACCGCTCGTTACCACAGGAAAAAAAAAAATTGCTTCCAAACATCTCGCGGTGGAGTTTGAACTTGGAACACTTGGGTTATGATCAAGCTCACTACTGCTTAAGTTACAGACGCCCACACTATCACCATTAAAACTTGTATATTGAGAATGTATTCTTGTCCATTGTTGGAGATGGATTGACATGTGATGCGCATGGAGACTGGCTCCGACACGAAAACTGCACTGAGATGGACTCCAGAGGGTAGGCGAAGCGTGGAAGACCCAAGACGACCTGGGGAGAACGATAAGCAAGAACTGAAAGAAATGAATCATAGCTGGAACACAATACAGAGGAAGGCCATGAACAGGGAAGAATGGTGTGCGTTTGTTGCTGCCCTAAACGCCAAGGGCGTAACAGGCTAAAGAGAGAGAAGAGATTCTTGTCCGGTTCTTTTTAATACCAATTCGAATTATTACTGAAATATAACACTTGTGACTTTTGTCGTATCCTTTAATATCAGTCCCCAGCTTTCTTCAGGTATGGCTTAATTTCATCACCTTTCCTGCGCGTTTTTTTTTTTTCCCAATCCAGAGCACTGAGCTTTTCAGTCTTCAGCTCGTGCCATGGACATCGTAACCTCTTTGTTTCGGTGCCACGAACACCTGATCTGGAATCTGTGCCATTTTCTGCCTGCCACTAATGAAACCCGTCACACAGAGGGCTGTCCCCAGTCAAGCGCTACGAACACGCTGGGCACGCGGGCTTCCCTGCGCGTTTCAAAACAGTTCCTATCTTCTTTCTGTCAAGCTGTCTGTCTGTCAATCTGTCTATACCAGTCTCGTTTTTCTACACCCAATTGCAACTGATCTATTTCTCTCCTACTCTGCATGTCTGCCTGTCCTTATACATGTATCAATCTAATTGGTGTTTGTGTATTGTTATTTCTCTCTCTCTCTCTCTCTCTCTCTCTCCCTCTCTCTCCCCCTCTCTCTTTTCCCTTTCCCCAAGCTTCCTTGCACATATTCATATTGAACTGATTGCATCATGTCTATGCCTAGCGGCATGTCGCCTACATTCCGTGAAGCAGCACTTGTCCACTTACGAACTTATGAAATATCTGTCACAAGTAATTTTGACACTCTCATAACCGTCACAAATTAACTGACAACTGAGTTCCCAAACGAGCGCATTGTCATGTAGGTGCGTTACCTCTCACCCCTCCACTTGTGTACTAAACACAGTTCTGAAGCCAACCAACATGGTACTATAGTTATTTGTACATCAATACTTGTTCTCTGGGCTAAGTGGTTAAGCCCTTTGCCTTGTGAGTCGAAGGCCGTGGGTTCGATTCCGGACCGCGCCGTTCTGTTCACGAGTGCAGTATTTTCCAGAGACCCCTAGGATTGTTGCTGGAGCTACGGAGTTCGTGCTTTGTGCAATACTCAAGGCAGGTGGCTTGCCATTTCTGCGGAGAGGGATCGAGTCATATGGGGGTAAAAACCGGCGCATTGAAGTCAATCCTTCGGCTTAAAAACCCTTTAAAACATCAATACTTATTGAAGATTCGACAGTAGATGACGTACTGATGGTACAACTTGACAAGTACAAACCTAGGTTTTACAACTGTGATTGGTGGAGTCGAGGGTGTAGGTGGTTTAATAAATTTAGTGCGATGTTTTGTGATGGGTTTAATGGGTGTTTGGGATTGCCTTTAGTGGAATGTATTGGGATGAGCTTTAGTGGGATGTTTTGACCCAGGAAACAATGCACGCCCAGCTTCTAGTTATGTGATAACGCATTTTGCAAGCAACAAAATTAATGGACATTATTCACGCGAGAGGCGATGTGTGTTTAAACCTCTCGGCCACAATATTCTAAGATGGAAACAAAGTCACAGTTACACAGTGACTGCATGACTGCCTTTTTGTATACATTTTATAGGAATGTAAAGGGATCTGAATTCTATATAGTTTGAGAACTACGACCAAAGTCATAATAATAACACTCGATGAAAGGCGTTATTCATAAATAAATAACAGCTTGACCGATTAAGACATTGTTGAACATATTTGCTGAATAGAAGCCACATTGTTATGTGTTTGAACTATTTACGAGCTGACTAATATGTCAATATATTTGTGTAACGCTGGTGAAGACAGCACACTCATACGATCAGACATAATTGTCGCGATGACAGCATCGTGCATTGTTGTGAGACAGTTGGGTAATCTTTCTGCGATGTTGTTGCCTGACTGTCATATAGACTTTGCTGCTTTGTATACATTCATCATAAGCTTGTTGCCAATATGGAAGCAATGGATCTCATTGTGTACTGGCATGGGGTCTGATTGTGTGCTCACAGGGGTCTCATATTGTTGTGAGACAGTTGGGCAAATCTTTTGCGATGTTGTTGCCTGACTGTCATATAGACTTTGTGTTTGTATACATTCATCATAAGCTTGTTGCTAATATGGAAGCAATGGATCTCATGATGTGCTGGCAGGGGTCTCAATGTATGCTGACAGGGGGTCTCAGATGTGTTTGGCAGGGGGTCTCAATGTGTGTCAAAGATACGCAATATATCACAACGTCTTAGTGACATTCTTCACGCATTGAGAGTCTTTCCGGACAGAGGAGTTTCAGGGCTGTGAATCCCACTCGCTGACCAGATTGAAAGAGATGGGTGTCCGTATTGGTGCAGCCCGAAAGGAACGACATACTAAATATGCAAAGAGATTGATTAATCAACATCGAACTGGCGTGTTGGGTCGCTGGACGCTGCTGGATTTGCTGAGGCGGAGATCAGAGCACCTATGGACATTTCCGGAGTGCTATGATGATAGTCCTCTAATAACTGATAGTCGCTGGACATTGTTGGAGATATTGTGAAGGAGATCGGAGCACCTCTGGTCATACTCGTAGTGCAATGAAGATATTCCAAACAGAAATTGATACAGATATATCGGAAGATAATAAGAAAGGAATAAATAGAAGTGTAAATTGGTTATCACACACCCAATGTTAATCATGGCAAGTTTAAAAACCAGTATATGTCAAGTGTCAGTGGAATTGATCGATACCGAACTATAATTGGAAGACAATTGTGAGACATTTGTTGACACATTCATCGTTCCGTCTTAGCAAAAATTATAAGTGTTAAGAGGTTGACCTGTCAGGGTGACACATTGTCACGCCCAGGAAAGTTTCCCGCCAGGTCATACTGTATAACCTTTTGAAGTTTGACCTGTATTGTTGTTCCATAAAGTGATGAAACTATTTGATAAGGTCATACGATAGGAAGAATTCCACTGTGATTGAATCTATGTTTACTTTTAGTCCTGGATACGTGCGTGTTAATTATGTTTGTGATTTTAGTTATCATTGAGAGAGACAGAGAGTGTGGAATTTGCTGTCATGTCATAACATTGATGATGACATGTGTCTTGTGATCTGTCAAATATTGTTCTCATTCGTTCGCTGTATTATTGTTACAACCAAACGGCTGCTGTCACAATCACTGCCATTATTTCTATTATCATTGCCACCATCACCACCACTACCACCTTTAATATCAACATTAGCATCATCGTTGTTCATTATCAGGTGCCTTGCCGGCTGACGTAGGCGATCATGGATCTCCACAAATCTCTATCTTTGGTTTAAAGGGGTTTTAAGTGTTTGCTATCAATTCAGATGTTGACGCTCTACTGTGCCATGAAGTCAGGCTATCCCAAATTTTCTCTGTCTTCCTCTGTCTCGTCTACCCTCGATTTTACTAGTTGTTACAAACCTCCCCTCCTCATCAAATGTCCGAAAAATAATGACTTATTGATAATAAGTTTTGTCTGTGTCTTGACCTCATTCAACACCTCAACATTAGAGATTTTAGCAGTCCATGGAATTCTCATTATTCTTCTGTAAAATCACATCTCTGTGTCCTCTAGAGCTTTTTCGATCTGTTTGTTTATTGTCCATGACTGGCATCCGTATGTCAGTATTGGTTCTAAATAGCACTGAATAACTCGCATTCTGACCTCAACTGACAAGGACGTGTTGCATATGATACATCTCATTTTCATGAACGATGTTTTCGTTTGCCCTATTCTGCTCTTTATTTCAGATCGGCATCTGCCATCTGATGTTACCAGGACTCGAAGTATTTAAATTTGCTGCACTTGTCTTAGCTCTCCTTCTAAAATGGTGCATTTTGTCAAAGTCTGCTTTTGATATGATCATAACTTCTGTCTTCTTAATATTCAAACTGGGTCCTTTGTAATACTTTCTGTCACAACCTTATCAATTCATTTATGGAGCAGCTACATTTCATTTCTTGCTATTAAAAAATGAACCATGAAGTTAATCATCATCATTATTATCATCATTATTAAGGGGATCTTTGTAGCACCAGGTTAACACCAGCCATGAACGTTTGCAAATACAGTACGAATATGCTGTTACTGATGTTTTTCTACCTATGGTATCCCACTTCAGTGTATCTTATACTTTAAGGCTAATCGTTCTTTATTTATGTTCTCTTTGATTTTTGTTTAAAATAGAACTTCAACATCAGAATTAACTCTGAGTCTGAGACTATGTTATACTTCTAGACTATGTTATACTTCTAGACTTTTGACTTTAGCTTTATTTGGTCTTTTTTGTTTTTTTAAATCGAGACACTAGGTCTTTTAATTAATGGGCACGCATCTGATTTTGTAGTTAATGCAACATCATTTTGAAGTGATGCGGGTGGTAATTAATAGCTGTCCAACGCAGACGATGACGACAGCCTCAGACGTGTTACTGTAGTTGTCTGAAGCTGTAACTTGTACTGTATTTAGATTTAAGTGAGGAAAAGTTACACTGTTCGTCAACCTCACTCTCTCGTCCAGGACTATCTTATCCAGTTATCAGTTATATGAGGACTATCATCATAGCACTTCGGACATGTCCATAGGTGCTCCGATCTCCGCCTCAGCAAATCCAGCAGCATCCAGTGGCCCAACACGCCAGTTCGATGTTGATTAATCAATCTCTTTGCATAATTAGTATGTCGTTCTTTTCGGGCTGCACCAATATTGACACCCATCTCTTTCAATCTGGTCAGCAAGTGGGATTCACAGCCCTGAAACTCCTCTGTTCGAAAAGACTCTCTCAATGCGTGAAGAATATCTTATCCAGGGACAAGACAAGTCGAGGTGATTGGAGATAGTACCAGCTGCAATGGATGATCAAAGCTTTCCACGTACTACATCGTATTTTATGCGGTCCATGCTGTGACCGTATTTCTAAGCGTTGAGCCAGATAGTGGCTTCATCCGCGAAGTAAGCTGGATCCAGTCTTCACATGCATAGGTAGACAGTGTCTAGCTTACCAATGGTGTGAGACGCTACCCTCACCTGGTTTAGCCGCCAATGCGGTGATATAACTTTTGTAGTATGTGTAGTCTATGCGGGTGGTAGGGCGGTAGTAAAAGTAAAGGAATGGAATACGATTTCATACCATACGGATTGTTTGGGGATAGGTGTTTGACTATCGGCACTCAATGGGATATGGTCAACATCACGCCGGTCGTATTTACTTCCCACTGTTTCTCTGGTACTCTCTATTGAGGTTGGGTAGCTTTGAGAGCCGTTACGGTGAGAAAACAATTGCATACCCACTACGAAATTGCAATAATGAACTGTACGCTTACGACCGCACCGTTCTGTTCATGGGTGCACTTTTTCCCCAGAGACCTCTAGTATCGTTGCTGGAGCTATGTAGCTCGTGTATTGTGCAATACTCTCGGCAGATGGCGTGCCATTTCTGCGGAGAGGGACCGAGTCATAGTGGGTAAAACCCGGTGCAACGAAGTCAACCCTTCAGCTTTAGACACCCCCCATTGTTTTGATTACGTGAAGATTTCCATTGTTGTTCATGTAGGATAAGAATAGTTGGTTGTGACATCAACTGGCCGCCCATCTTGGCAGTTATAGCAGTACCGTAATGTCACACACACCAACCACATGCTGTTTTCTTCTTGCTGCATATCATATTAACCGAGTTTATAGCGCGATACACCACGAGTTATATCTAAGAGATGCAGTTTTATTGGTGTACCTGCACACTGCTATTTATATTCTATCCGCCCAACAAATAATGCTTAACAAAAATGTACAAAGTTTCAAAGTTGAGACGAAAACAAGAAACAATTCAGAAAAGTGATCATATCTTTGCCATCAGAAACATTACAGAACACACACATATAATATATATATATATAAACTGGCACAACGTACAATCGTTCTTAGACGCAGATCACATACATATCACGAATAGGGGTTTAACAGGTTGTCGATATGGAGCGTTCGAAGAAGAAGAAGAAGAGGCTTATGCAATAACATTCGGCTTAGCAATCAAACTTTGAGATAAAAGTGCACCATAAACCATATCATAACGCATCATCACGCTTACATATGATGATTAGACCATCCGATAAAACTCATGCTGTTGATCGACCTACCGAGTTTCTCGTCAAGTCATTAACTACTACATTGTATACTGCACATCATTGGAGATGAGCTGCAGACAACAGCTGCGTTTATCATAAGAACTCATCTGACGGCATAATCATCTAACAAGTCATCACAAGAAGAAGAGAAAGAACTCTGACTTCTTCTATTCTTCTTTTTCTTCGAACGCTTCAAATCAATCACTTGTTAACCACTATTTCTGATTGCTAAGTGATTTGAGCCTAAGAGCGATTGTACGTTATGCCAGTTATGCACATACAAGTAGATCACCACATACGATTTCTGCGACGCTTTTTCTTTACTAGGCTAGCTTCCCTAGGCCCCCTACCTCAATCGCCTCTTACGACATGCCTTGCAGGCCACAGTGTTACTATTCTTTGCTCCTCTTGAGGGCCCCGGCAATACACAGGCGACTCTTACGCCGAGTTGTCTTAAGCTTTTATACGTACTCCTTCTAAGTGTTAGTACTATGAGATCTCATTATATAAGAATATAAGAGTACCTTTACGTTGTATACTGTTTGTAGCTTCTGTGACTGCGTGTGTTCGTGTGTTACGTGACATCACATATCTAAAATGTATAAATAAAAGTATATGTTAATCATATGTTTATTAACTATATCTATGCGACCAAATAAAACATAATTAACTTACAAAGCGAAATAAAACAACTCAAGAACTTGTACACAGTTTTTCTTATAATTGGACTTTACATACAATACGAGAGACTGAAGGGCCTAAAGCCGACGGATTGACTTTATTGCACCGGGTTTTACCCCATATGGCGCCGTCACTTTCTGCTGAAATGGCACGCCACCTGTCGAGATCGCTCAAAGCACGAACTCCGTGGCCCGGTAACGATCATAGGTCAATGAAAAAAATACAATCGCGAAAAACGACGCGGTCCGGATTCAAACCCACGAGCTTCGGAACGCAAGACGAACGGCGTAACCAATTCACCATGTATACCCCATATTTATTGTGAGATTTACAAGTACACAACACACTGCGACAATTAGACCTGCATGCCTTTATCTAGCAGGCAAACAACAACAACACACTAGATATAGAAAAAGAGCCTCGATAGCGTAGTGGTTAAACACTTTCTTCGCAGCGGTATGGTTCTACAGGGTGTTCAAGATAAAAGCAGCCTGTGAATGGAGTTAATCTGGCATATATGTATGAAAATGAGAAGGTTCAGTTATGACGTTGTATATGTCAAGGTTATGTGACGGTATGTGATTGTAATGCGGGAAGGGGTGATGAATAAATGTGACGTAGGACGAGCTAGTCAGAACCGGTTTATATAGTAAACAGACACCACGCAATAGGTTAACTGGCAACTTTCGATTTGTCAATGGGGCTGCAATTATCTTGAACACCTGAGTTTCAAGTTTCACAGTGAGATTGGGGCTTTTCCCCGAGCGTCCCGTTCTCAGGTCGACCCAGCCTGAATTGTGTACCAGAGAAACACTGAGTAGTGAAGGCCACCAGCGTGATGTTGATCATATCACCCATCGTGTTGGGGTCCGTGTAGAGTGGAGGTAATGTGCTCGCCTCAAGGGTACTTAGTCCGTTCCCTGCGTGTAGCGATCGGAATATTTATTCAGATAATTCAATGTAGGTGAGATTGTGTTCCTAGTCACATTTGAGACGGACGATAAAAAGTAGAGCATGTGTTGAAGTAGATCACGTTAAAGAACCATTGGCAGCAGTTAAATATCCATATGAATAGGCTGCAAAACCGCTGCCTGGACAAAACTCTTAATTAAAAAGATTAAAATACGATTTCTACAATTTTTTTCTCACGATATTAACAGTTACATCGTGGCCCTCGCCGATGCTACAGAGTTCGTGCACTGTCGCCGAGGTATTCCCTTGTAAGAAAGGTGAAAACACACATGTATTATTCAGCAAAGTGCAGTGATGATTGTCCAACCAATCAATCAACTCATCGTGTCCTGGTGGTCAAAGAAGAATGTGTGCGTAATAAGTGGCAGCGAGCTAGATCACAACCAAGCGTACCTGGTTGAAACTCCGCGACGGGCAAGTTTGGAGGCAAATTAGTTCCTTGGAATTTTACGAACGATAAAAATAGACCTCACCGTACAGAAAGCAATGACAAACTACTAAACGTATAAGTGTTGCCTAGAAAATCGACGACTCTTTTACTGTTGTTGATGGTTAAGTTCTGTAAAGGATATGCCACGATTTTCATTTTCAATACCATATTACCGATATACCACATGGTATTAAAACGGGTTCTATTATTTTACATACGTTTAGAAAGAAATGGAAATAAAGTAGCTAAAATATAAGTTACGCCGTCAGTCAGTTCAGATGTATGTGTATATATATTCTGTATATAATAATATATATCATTCCTGAAAATGAGAAGCATTATCTGCAACAAGTCCTTGTCAATCCCGATCAGAATGCGAGTTATTCAGTGCTACATAGAACCAACACTGATATACGGATGCGAGTCATGGACAATGAACACACAGATCGAAAAATCTCTGAGGGCCACAGAAATGTGGCTTTACAGAAGAATGATGAGAATCCCATGGACTGCTAAAATGACTAATTTTGAGGTGCTGAATGAGATCAAACACAGAGAAAGCTTATCATCAATATAAGAAAGAGGCAGTCATCATTTTTCCGGCATGTGATGAGGAGGGAAGGTTTAGAACACATTGTGACAACCGGTAAAATCGAGGGTAGACGAGACAGGGAAGACAGAGAGAGAAAATGTTGGATATCCTGACTTCATGGCACGGTAGAGCGTCAACATCTGAGTTGATAGAAAACACCAACGACAGAGATTTGTGGAGATCCATGATCGCCAACGCTAGCCGGCACGGCACCTGATGATGATGATATAATAATACAACACAACCGAACCAAGCGTTATCATTGAGTGAAATAACTTGAGTGGAATTAGTGAACCCAAACTAGGACATAGTTCGGACAGACACATGAGAAAATAGAATAACACTGATGGAGAACAGAAACAGAGTAATATATGACATCTGCCCCGGGAGATCTAAATGAAGGAGATTGAGCTAGATTTGTCATATTGAGTTCATCTTATGTCGCGGAAGGGGAAGATAGACGAATCGCACAGCGTAAGGAGAGACAGATGCAGGTCCACATATGGAGACCAGCCGTTACAGAAGAACTATACAGTGTTATACGAAGAAAACACTGAAAACACACATTTATGGAGAGATAGAGACAGGAGTTAGCGTGTTCGGTAGTGCCTTGGGCGACGGGTGACAAGATCCCTGTGAGTGCGGTTCAACTCCGCGGGCTGGCAGAGAAGCCACAGGTTCTCCAGATTTACGGTGTTCGGGGCATCGAATCGAAGGTTACGATGTCCATGGCACCGAGCTGAAGAGCTGAAAGTTCAAGTGCTTCTGGATCGGAAAAAAAGAGAAGAGTTAAATTTCTTGCCTGGTTGAATAATGAGTTTTTCGCCCATTCGTATTTTGTCAACACACATTTTTGGAGAGGTAGATAGATAGAGGGATAGAGGATAGATAGATAGATGAGGAGAGAGAGAGATAGAGAGAGGAGTTAAATTTCTTGCCTGGTTGAATAATGCGTTTTTTCCCCATTCGTATTTGACTTTGTCAACACACATTTATGAGAGAGAGAGAGAGAGAGAGGTGTTAAGTTCCTTGCCTGGTTGAATAATGGGGTTTCTCTCTCTCTCTCTCTCTCTCTTTATTTGTCTTTGTCGTATGAGACAATGTGCGTGACGAAAAGTGATAAAAGTAAATTATTCCAAAGAACATATTTTAACATCTGACCGTGTCTGGTGATAATAATGGTGTTACATCAGTAAAGTGTCCAGGTCACATATTCCAGGCATGAGATTAATTATGTGACCCATGGATGTGTCCCAGGATGGAACGGTAACCAACAAGGGCATATGTGTTACCTGTCTTGTTGGCATAAAATATTCAACTTGGATAATTCGGTGAATAATTTTTTGTAAAATATATAAAAGGTAGAAAGTATCTGGAACATGTGTTACTTCATTAAAAGTGAACATGTGTGTTCAGTACTATTCAGACTATCATTCAAGCTATATCATTCAGACTAATATCATTCAGACTAATATCATTCAAGCGTTACCATTCAGACTAATATCATTCAAGCTATATCATCAGCGTTACCATTCAGACTGTACCATTCAGTCTATATCATTCAAGCGTTACCATTCAGACTAATATCATTCAAGCTATGCCATTCAGAATATATCATTAAAGCTTTACCATTCAGATTATATCATTAAAGCTTTACCATTCAGATTATATCATTTAAGCTTTACCGTTCAGACTATATCATTTAGTCTACATCATTCAGTCTATCTCATTCAGACTATACCATTCAGTTTATATCATTTAAGCATTACTACTCAGACTATACCGTTCAGACTATACCACTTAGACTATACCATTCAGACTATACTACACAGACTATACCGTTCAGACTATACTACTCAGACTATACCGTTCAGACTATACTACTTAGACTATACCATTCAGACTATACTACACAGACTATACCATCCAGACTATACTACTTAGACTATACCATTCAGACTATACTACACAGACTATACCATCCAGACTGTACTACTCAGACTATACTACTTAGACTATAGCATTCAGACTATACTACTCAGACTATACCGTTCAGACTATACTACTTAGACTATACCATTCAGACTATACTACACAGACTATACCATCAGACTATACTACTTAGACTATACCATTCAGACTATACTACACAGACTATACCATCCAGACTGTACTACTCAGACTATACTACTTAGACTATAGCATTCAGACTATACTACTCAAACTATGCCATTCAGACAACATCCATTTCTGTATTGCAACATTCAATTTGGCATCGATGTGTGATATTGAATCTGGTCATCAGAAACCAAGTATATGTGTGGTTGGATCATCTAGATGATGATTAATATTGTTGCTGTTATAACAGATCAGTCGTATTGTCTGTGTCTGTGTATTGAACATTTAAATCTGTCTGTGTTGAACAATTTAATCTATGTCTTGTTTGAACAATTTAATCTGTGTCTGTGTGTTGAACAATTTAATCTGTGCCTTTGTGTTGAACAATTTAATCTGTGTCTGTGTGTTGAACAATTTAATCTGTGTCTGTGTGTTGAACAATTTAATCTGTGCCTTTGTGTTGAACAATTTAATCTATGCTGTGTGTTGAACATTTATCTGTTTGGTTGAACAATTTAATCTGTGTCTGTGTGTTGAACAATTTAATCTGTGCCTTTGTGTTGAACAATTTAATCTGTGTCTGTGTGTTGAACAATTTAATCTGTGCCTTTGTGTTGAACAATTTAATCTGTGCTTGTGTGAACAATTTAATCTGTGTCTGTGTGTTGAACAATTTAATCTGTGCCTTTGTGTTGAACAATTTAATCTGTGCCTTTGTGTTGAACAATTTAATCTGTGCCTTTGTGTTGAACAATTTAATCTGTGCCTTTGTGTTGAACAATGTAATCTGTGTCTGTGTGTTGAACAATGTAATCTATGTCTGTGTGTTGAACAATTTAATCTGTGTCTGTGTGTTGAACAATTTAATCTATGTCTGTGTGTTGAACAATTTAATCTATGTCTGTGTGTTGAACAATGTAATCTGTGTCTGTGTGTTGAACAATGTAATCTATGTCTGTGTTTGAACAATTTAATCTGTGCTGTGTGTTGAACAATGTAATCTATGTCTGTTTTAAATGTATTGGAACAATTTAATCTGTGTATGTATCGAACAATGTAATCTGTGTATGTATTGAACAATGTAATCTGTGTATGTATTGAACTATTGAATATGTGTTGAAGAATGTAATATGTGTATGTATTGAACAATGTAATCTGTGTATGTATTGAACTATGTAATCTGTGTATGTATTGAACAATGTAATCTGTGTATGTATTGAACTATTGAATATGTGTTGAAGAATGTAATCTGTGTATGTATTGAACACTTCAATATGTGTTTTTGTTGTTGTTTTTCCCCGATCCAGAAGCACTTGAGCTGAAAGCTCTTCTGCTCGGTGTCATGGACATCGTAACCCTTCGGCCTTCGGCTCGGTGCCACGAACACCGTAAATCTGGGGAACCTGTAGCTTTTCTGTCAGTCCGCGGAGTTGAACTCGCACTTACAGAGGACTAGTCACCCGTAGTCAACGCGCTACGAACACGCTGGGCACGCGGGCGAATATGTGTTGAACAATGTAATCTGTGTATGTGTCTTAAACAATTTAATCACATTACTATTCTAGTTTTGTTATTTGTTTACTAACAAGCTTCACTTTTTTCCCTGCCATATTGTGTGTCCATTATATCTTCCACAAAAAAGCTTGTATCATCATGAGGTACTTCCACATTCCTTAATTAATGCCAAAAATTAAGTGTACAGCGTGACAGCTAGGCACACAAAGGTTATAGGTCACTGTATGTTAGTACCTATCTTTCTTTCTGCTAATCTTATATTTCCTTCACGTTCTATAATTACTGCAAACACTAAATGAACTGAGTGGCAGCTCTGTCTACAGAGGTCACATGTCACCACTACATGTTAGCACCTATCTAAGTTTGGGACTTCAGTTTGGAGAGAGTGTGTATGTCATGTTGGCAGCAGTATTCTTAAAATGACTGACTAGTTCCTTTTCCTGTTTTATCCAGGTCCCAGACAAGCGTAAGCAGACCATGGCCTTTCAGGGCGGATAGGTCCAAGTCAGCAGGGGTAAGTCTCTATTTTTTAAATTTATTTGGTTATCTCTCTCTCTTCTTCTCTCTTTCTCTCACTCCTCACTCACTCCTCTCTCTCTCTCACTCACTCTCTCTCTCTCTCTCTCTCTCTCTCTCTCTCTCTCTCTCTCTCTCTCTCTCTAGTGATAAATGTAAAAGAGAGAGAGATCTAAGCCTGCCTGAAAGAAGAATCTGAGGTCACAGAGTCTCCAGCAGAACAGAAGTATATACATAAAAGGAAATAAACAGTTGTCATAAAGACAATGAATGTTTATCAACTAGATAGCTGTAATTATCCAGTGAGTGATTGCATCATAGACTGCATCTAAGGGGGTCTAAAGCCAAAGTATTGACTTCACTGCACGGGGGTTTACCCATTATGGCCTGGTCCGTCTCCGCAGAAATGAAGTGCCACCTGCCGAGATTACTTATTTACTATAACATGACTGACTGCAAGTTTTCTGATCTGTAGGATTAAATTGTACCTGTTAATGTGGTTTTGTAAGTGACTTCAGGAAGAAGACATGAAATATAATATATAAGAGAGTTGGAGTATATTACTTGCAGTAATTTGAATTTGTGCATCAGTTGGGGGTAGTTGTCTCTGGGCACAGTCTTTTCTATAGACCCCAAGGAAGCAAAGAATAGTACCACTGAGACCTACAAGACATGTCGTAAGATGCGATTGACGTAGGGGCCTAAAGAAGCTATCTTAGTAAATAAAAAGCGTAGCAGAAATCGGATATGCTGGCCTACTTGTAGGTGCATAACTGGCACAAGATACAATCACTCTTATGCTTAGATCACATAGTGGTTAACAAGTGGTCGATATAGAGCATTCAAAGAAGAAGAAGTCATCAGAGCTATTGTTTATGTGCTTTCATGCTGGCACTGTGAGCTATCTGGAAGAAACATCACATATGAGGGTGCCCTTGATGAATCATCAGTTAAAGATAACAAAAAAAGAATTATTACATAAATGAAAAGAAGACATGAAAACAGAAGTAATAACAGTTGATAGATAATATAAGATAATTATACAAACTTGTTGACAATAACAAAATTATGAAATAATTACAAAAAACATGAAGTAATGTAGTTTTACAACAATAGACTAAAATTGATGTCTCAAAGAAAAAAGGTATTTATCAAGTACAGGATATAAGATGGCACATTGAGAGATAAAACATACCAGATAAATAGAACAAGCTGGGACCACATAGAACAATTTCACTATTTACTGCTGCTTCATGAGATGAGGCAAAGACTGCTTGCGCATGTCAAAATGAAATGAAAATAAAAGTAGACAGCAAGCATGACCAAATATACCAGCTTTATAGGAACTAACAGATCAGCATGTGCTGTCTGAGAACTGACCACTACGGATTGCTATGTTGTCTATAGATTCGAGATTCCCATTCAAGTGAGTGTCAAATTCAGGACTAGTGTTCAGACATATGAACACATACTTGAGGTCAGCGCAGTCTTAAATGACCTTTACTTTACTCAGGAAGATTCGCCGTGTGATGCCGGTGCCTGCAAGGAAGCAAAGAATAGTACCACTGCAACCTACAATGCATGTTTTTTTTTTTTTTTTTTTCTTTCGTCCGCTTTCAACTCAGACAAAGTTCCATCTCTGAAACTGATTTTTGCGTGAAAATCTGTTTTCCAATTTCTTACAATGGCAGCAGCGTGCACATTGTAAATTACTTACACTGGCAGCCGTGTGCTCAATGTACTCGTAATTAGTATTCCTCGCCATACAGGCAGATTTTCTCCGACTTCAGAGGTACTCACGTTATCGTCCTGAGTAAGACCAGGGACTCGAACAAATGCCGGACAGTAGGTTCGAACCCGAGCTATGAAGCGTCTCACAGCTAGCAGGCCGAGCTACTGTCAACTACTCTAGGCAGTCCCCCTCAATGCATGTCAAAGAGGCGATTAATGTAGACCCTAGGGATGCTACCCTAGTAAATAAAAAGCAGCGCAGAAATATAATGTGCTGGCGTACTTGTAGGCGCATAACTGGCACAATGTACAATTGCTCTTTGCCTCAGATCACATATAACTCACACAGAGTGGTTGACAGGTGGTCGATATAGAGCGTTCGAAAAGAAGAAGCTGAGGAAGAATAAACCACTGTTACCTGCCACACATGTCGTAAGAGGCGACTAAGGAGGTTTGGCTGAAATCGGATGCACATGTCCTAAACATGTAGAAGTCTATGCATTTAGGGCCTACCAAACCAATGTGCAACGTATACACGTTCTTGGCAAAGATCAAACATATCACAAAGAGTGATTAAAATTGGTCGTAAAGAACGACGCAAAGAAGAAGAAAGAGGATGGGCTCAGATACAATGGATGGACTAGCTGTGGAGGTCTAAGCTGACAAAATCAGTTTTATTTTTGTGCCAGGGCATGCAGGTGTAAGGGGAAACGAACGCGCCAATCGACTTGCAGGTATGGTCGCTGTACAAAGCGGGCAAGCAATGGACCAGGCTGATATTATAAATTCCCTAAGGGAGAGAGGATGTGCACATGTAAGTAATAGTAGTGAAGCTACAACACTAACCGGACTGCAAGAATTCCAAGTAAAGTGTGTTGTAGCTAGACAAGAATACTATGCTGGTAGCCAAATAAGAATAGTAAACCAACAAAGAACTGGTGCCATTAGTCGCCACATGCTGAGAGACATAATGAGGGGAGATAGAGCACTTATGGATTAATTGGTTCAACGTGCAGTGATGATTATCCGGCGACAACCAAACTTAAATGATCTACAAAATCAGACCTGGCTAAAGCATGCAGAGCTACAGTAATGTGTCTTTCACCTGGACTTTGTCCTAGCGACAAACCAAAGGATCTAGCATAACCAATATGCATGACACAGAAAAACAAAAGAAAGTATGAAATTATTAACAACAACTGGACAAACTCTCCTATCTTCCAGAGCTTTAGAGACAAAAAAAAATTCTTTTTCTGTAATAGACAATGCGTATTGGTTTTGTTCGTATGTAAGGTGGTGGATTACGCTTCTATGTGACAGAGGTGCGCTTCAGTTAACCTGAGATGGATGTCTATTCTAGTTAAATCAGAGTATAATGGACTTTTTCCTTGGTGTGGCCATGTGGCTTTGTCCTAAAGAAGGACTGTTTGTAGAGCTTTGTGTTCTGGTATGTATGTGGAATCCTGAAAGGGACTCTTGGTATTGATCTGGATGTAGACATGAAAAGGACTCTTGGTATTGATCTGGATGTAGATATGAAAAGGACTCTTGGTATTGATCTGGATGTAGACATGAAAAGGACTCTTGGTATTGATCTGGATGTAGACATGAAAAGGACTCTTGGTATTGATCTGCTGTGTGTATGATTTGTGTATTTGTAGTTTGATAGTATTGTAAAAATATGTATTTATGTTTCCTTCTTTCTCTCACTGTCACCTCATAGACAGCAGAGGAGTTTATCCCACTGACCTCTGATCAGGATGGATCTAACCTGGAGTCATCAACTAGCTTGGGATCGCTAGCCACTGGGACTTCTGGCACCGCCTCCCCTGTTGTTGAAGAGGGGGCTAGCATCAGCAGGGTGTTGCGCACCGTCAACACGGGCCCGGTTTTATCAAGGGACTTATCATCCAGCTCACAGGATAGCAGTTCCACAATGCTGTCATTAATCCCGATGAAGTAAGACTAAGAAATAAATAGCATATAATGTCATATGTTTGTCTACCTGTACTTCTTCTCTTCTGCTTCATGCTGATGCCTGGTATAGTGCTTCTGACTGATTTTTGCGTGAAGGCCTGCTTCTACCATTTGACTGGTGTCCCTCTACCGGTACTTATCATCATCATCATCATGTGCCATATCTGCTAATGCGGGTGGTCGTTGATCTTTACAACTCTCTGGCATTACTCATCAATACCAATGTTGCTAATCTTCCATGCCATGATGTTAGACTATATTTTATTTCCCTGTCATCCTCTATCTCGCATCATAGCAATTCTTCTTCTTGTAATAATGTATCTAACCCCATATTTTCGCATCACATGCAAAAAAAAAAAAACTTTATAATGTTTGTCAGAATGTTCATTTTTCATTGATCTCGACCCAATGAAATGAGCCCTTTTAGCAGTCCATGATATTATTTATATTCTTCTGTAAACTCATATCGTTGTCACGCCCATTATTATTTGGGGGAAGTTGTTATATTGCATAAGATTTACTTGCATCTGTTAGTATTGGATGTATATATGGCCTTTTCGTCTTTACAGACTGTCAATTGGCAAGTGTTTTACTGTGACAGCTTCTGAGTTTGCTCTTGTCTCTCTTGCCATTTAGCTTATCACTACAGCTCTTTTTAAAAAGATTCTGCACCTTTGCATAATGTTGTTTTCCACATAACTGGTCATCAGATAGATTTTTCCATCTGCTGGGACTGATAGAAAAGGTTTCATTAAGACCTTGCAGACATCCTTTTATCTGAGTAGGGGTCTGCCTTGGATGTATGTAGTACCAAAAGAACTTATTTAGTTTCTATAGACAAACATTTGTTGCTTAGTATGGCTTTCATTTTTGAAATGTTGTCCTATCCTTTCTATTCTTTCTTCTTTCTTTCTTTCTCCCTCCAATCCTGTTTTGTCTCACATCATCAGGATAAGAAGAGATTTCTAGAACGAGCCCTTATGTGTGCTTCATAAATGGTGTCTTTCGTCGCTTCTGTTATCTCTGAGGTCCACCTTTTAGTGGTCGGCCGTTATCTTTGTATCCATTGTATCGGAACAACATTGCTCTTTAAGGTCAAATATTTCTTTCACATCTGTCTGAAATTTTACTGATGGATCCAGGCTTCTCTCTCCATTTTAATAATGTCGCTTGATGTGTCAGGTAGGTCTGAGGTTTGTCTATGAGATCGCTTGGAACAAATACATTAAGCTTCTTCTTTTCAGTTGTCAATAGCTAGATTCTGGAATTTTTTATTCATTGCACTGCTTAACACAGAGGGGAACTTTACTGTTGTGTTGTTAACTTCTTTGTTCTTTCCAGCTTTATCACTCCCATTCTCTTTCCATGCTTGTATCTCTCCCATTCTCTTTCCATGCTTGTATCCCTCCCATTCTCTTTCTATGCTTGTATCTCTCCCATTCTCTTTCCATGCTTGTATCACTCCCATTCTCTTTCTATGCTTGTATCTCTCCCATTCTCTTTCCATGCTTGTATCCCTCCCATTCTCTTTCCATGCTTGTATCACTCCCATTCTCTTTCCATGCTTGTATCTCTCCCATTCTCTTTCCATGCTTGTATCTCTCCCATTCTCTTTCCATGCTTGTATCTCTCCCATTCTCTTTCCATGCTTGTATCTCTCCCATTCTCTTTCCATGCTTGTATCTCTCCCATTCTCTTTCCATGCTTGTATCTCTCCCATTCTCTTTCCATGCTTGTATCCCTCCCATTCTCTTTCCATGCTTGTATCACTCCCATTCTCTTTCTATGCTTGTATCTCTCCCATTCTCTTTCCATGCTTGTATCACTCCCATTCTCTTTCCATGCTTGTATCTCTCCCATTCTCTTTCCATGCTTGCATCACTCCCATTCTCTTTCCATGCTTGTATCTCTCCCATTCTCTTTCCATGCTTGTATCCCTCCCATTCTCTTTCCATGTTGTCTACCCTCCCATTCTCTTTCTATGCTTGTATCTCTCCCATTCTCTTTCCATGCTTGTATCACTCCCATTCTCTTTCCATGCTTGTATCTCTCCCATTCTCTTTCCATGCTTGTATCACTCCCATTCTCTTTCCATGCTTGTATCTCTCCCATTCTCTTTCCATGCTTGTATCACTCCCATTCTCTTTCCATGCTTGTATCTCTCCCATTCTCTTTCCATGCTTGTATCCCTCCCATTCTCTTTCCATGCTTGTATCACTCCCATTCTCTTTCTATGCTTGTATCTCTCCCATTCTCTTTCCATGCTTGTATCCCTCCCATTCTCTTTCCATGCTTGTATCACTCCCATTCTCTTTCTATGCTTGTATCTCTCCCATTCTCTTTCCATGCTTGTATCACTCCCATTCTCTTTCCATGCTTGTATCTCTCCCATTCTCTTTCCATGCTTGTATCACTCCCATTCTCTTTCCATTTATAGAGCATTGATTTCATTGTGCATAATTTACCATTATTGTTTAATTAGTTGTGTATTTTACCACTGTTATTTGATTTTCTATATACCATTATTGTTTAGTGTTGTCTTTAACTATGCTTGGGTATTTACCATTGTTAGTTGATTTTGTATTCACCATTATTGTTTTGTTGTGTATTTACCATTGTTAGTTGATTTTGTATTCACCATTATTGTTTTGCTGGTATTTACCATTGTTAGTTGATTTTGTATTCACCATTATTGTTTTGCTGTGTATTTACCATTTTAGTTGGTTTTACACCTTTATTGTTTAGTGTTGTATTTACTATTCTTGTTTACTTTTACTAGTATCGTCCAGCAAGTAAATCACTTGTAATAGAAAGAGGTTAAGTTATAATTTGAAATTAATTTACATGTTTCTATTCAAATTCCTGTCTAAGATGGATGTCTTTTCTTACATACCTAGTACCTGCCTGTCAATCACTTGAAACAAAATAGATCTGGTATAAGGTGCTGGTATGTGTTTTTGAATTATGATCAGAATGTAGAGATTTTGCTTACATTCATTTGTGTTAGGCCAACAAGATCTTTGCCCCGGACTGGAGGTTTGAAGTTGACACTCTAACCACAGATCCAAACTCCAAAGCTACAGGTTTAAACCTAATGGGAAGAGAATGCAGCAAGCTTGCGTTATCAGAGTTCTATCACATGGACGAGGCTGAGTTTGCAAGTAAGTTTATTGTCATCAGTTTTTCTATATGTCTATGTTATCATTAGATATGGCTTACCTTTGTCTTAGATGTATGTGTATTAGTTTGTTCTAGTCAAGCATTGCTACAATTGATTTAGACGTAGCTATATGTGTTTTCAGAAGACACAGCTACTTTTAATTTACATGTTTTAGTGTGTTCTCATCGCTACATTTGAGTTAAATGATTTTCTTGCCCTTAATATCATTAGTACTTCTTTTGACTGTCTTGTCTCAGGTAACACACATATAGTCTAGTTTGGGTAATATTATGATTAGTCAAAGAAAAATATGGACCTAACATCATATTCTCCAATATTCCTCATGGTATGAAAATGGTTCTGTAAACTATTTTCATTATGAAATCATTCCTGTAGTAGTCTCTCTCTCTCTCTAGCATGTGAGGCCCCTTGCTTTCAATACGGCAGCAACAATTGCACACCCATACTTTTATATTTTTGCAATCCTATGTATTGTGTTCCAGCTCTGATACATTTTTTTCAGTTCTTGTTCTACTGTTCTCCTACAGTTCGTTTTGGGTCTTCCACATTTACCCTCTGGTGCCCATCTCAGTGCAGTTTTCGTGACAGTTAGTATCCATGCGTATCAAATGTCTGATCCATCTCCAGAATCTCTATTGGATGATGCTATTCATATTTGAGTAGATGGAGTCGCTGGGGAGGTCTAAGCTGACAAAGATCACTTTTATTTTTGTGCCAGGGCATGCAGGTGTAAGGAGGAATGAACGTGCGGATAGGCTTGCAGGTATGGCTGCTGTACAAAGCGTGCGAGCAATGGACCAGGCTGATATTATAAATTCCCTAAGGGAGAGAGGATGTGTACATGATTCACGTAATAGCAGTGAATGTACAACTCTAACCAGACTACAAGAACTCCAAGTTAAGTGTGGCGTAGCTCGACAAGAACGCAATGCTGGCAGACAAAGAAGAATTGTAAATCAACAAAGAACTGGTGTCGTTAGTAGCCACACGCTGAAGGACATACTGAGGGAGAGATCGGAGCACTTATGGACTAATTTGTTTGAAATGCAGTGATGGTGATCCAACGACTAAACTCAACTCATATTCTCTTATTGACACTGTGCAAGCAGTCTTATTATTTGGCAAGAACATGCATATGATCTTTCATAGACACGTTGTATGGAAGGTGAAAAGTTTGGACATATCTTGATAATGACATGTCTTATTCAAATTTATATTTTTGGTCATGTAGTTATAAGTTTTAATTTGACTGTATAAATTTTCTTATTGTAGGACACAGGAGAGTCTCCTACCCTCATATTCACCAGCCACTGAGGTCTTTATCTAGTAAGTCCCTCAGTAAGTCTGGCAAAGCCCACAGAGCTAGGAAGAAAGCTAGGAAGAAAAAGAAGAAAGAGAAAATTCGAAGCTTTCCGTCTCAAAGTGCTATTAAGAGTCCCACCATTTTGGAAGAAGAGGAGGAGGATCACCTTATGGAATATAGTGATGTAAGTGTTTTTGTGTGTTTTAGATTCTGATGTGCTTAGATTCTGATGTCAAGAGGTGTAGTCTGTCATGATTCATAAGTGATATACATCTCATTATACCAGCACATTATGCCAGAGACACATCAGCACAAAAATACAACATTACAGAATATGTTGATGAATATGCACTAGGAGATAGACACAGAGAGTGGCAGTAAAGGGATGTGTGTTTTAGGAAGTAAGTCTAATGAAACATGTCAACTTGAACACTAAAAGACCATTGTTCAATACAACATTTCTCTCAATATTAAGCCATCAGTGCCAAAACTTGTCACTGGCATCAAACGATAGGAGAAAACTATCACGGCAGTGATGTAGTGTCTATGCAGAATGCTGAGAGTACCAAGAAGAGATCAGTTTAGAAATGAAGAAATCAGTTAAAAAATATGTACAACACCAGTACTGAATTTCATACCAAAAAAAAATGGTTCAGCCATATAAGCAGATTACCAACCGACAGTACACCTCAAAGAGCATGTTGCTCTGATACAGTGGATACAAAGCAAAAGGATATCAACGCAAAAGGTGGACCTCAGAGATAACAAAGACAAAATTAACACTATTTATGAAGCGCACACAAAAGCCCATTCTAGAAACCTCTTTATCCAGATGCTGTGAGGCAAAACAGGATTATAGAAAAGAAAAGTCATGAAGATATGACCTATACATATTACAAATACTTGACCATATAACCAGAGAAGGACAATCTATTCATCATTGGGAGACATGGCCCATTGCCATATGGAGATGACCTCTGCACCATAGGGAGAAATGATTTATGAAAATTTCATCTATGCATCTTAGGAAGAGACAGTTTAGTGTAATGCATAAGCATTCGTCTATCGACTCGGGCACAAGAGGGTTCTGGGTTAAATCCCACACTTGACATTCCACATGTGAAGAAAGGAATTAGCCTTTCTAACCTCCTGCGCACTAGGGTCTAAAAATGTGATGGGACAGGCATGTCTTACCATAAGGTCTGAAAAACCTGAGAAATTTATTTTTTATCTTGTGGAAAAATGATTTACATTTTGCATTTGCAATACCACTGAGGTTAGGTACTGACTTCTTGTGTTGAGGAAGATTGTGTGATCCTTTTATTTCTGACATTTCACATGTTTTGGAAGTTTGACTTATACACTATATGAAGACATGGTTTTGTAAATTCACACACTTTATCGTAAAATCTGTTGATTTCACTATCATGACTTCTAATTTAGTTTATCAATTATTTTAGCAGTATTTTAGAATAAAACAACATCTGTGTTTCATAATTTATAGAATAAAAGAACTATTCTTCACAGTAAAGAAAACATGTACTTTTTCATGACAGGATTCTACAAGTAGTTCAAGCAGTGATGAATACTTTGATGATGATTATGACATGACTACTGAGGAGCAGACAGCGATTGAAGCAAACGGAGGTTTGACCATTTCACGTTCAATAATTCCTGTCATGTCTGTCGTGCCCCCTACGCCAGAATCCACACCATCACCAGAACCAGTTCCATCTTTAGAAATGTCACCAGCCATAGAGAAACTTCTTTCTCATGACCGGTTGGATTTGTCAGAGAAAATGTCACCAGATGGACACATGTTACATGAAGAAAGTCAGCAAGACTCTGATGATGCTGTCAGCTCAGGGGTAAGTAAAATAAACAAATTAATATACATATTCGTTCGTGCCTTCTTTCTTTCAGGATTGATTTTATTGTGCCGGGTTTTACCCGTATCGCTCAGTTCCTCTCCGCAGAAATGGCACACCACCTGCCAAGAGTAGTGCACAAAGCATGAACTTTGTAGCTCCAGCAACAATTCTAGGGGTCGCTGGGAAAAAATGCACCTGTGAAGAGAGCAACCCGGTCTAAATTCAAACCTATAACCTTCGGAACGCGTAGCAAAGACATAACCAGTTAACCACAGAGACCCCTTATTAATATACATATTTCGGGAGTGATGGAAGAAACATTGATATTAACACATATATATATCAGAATTGAGTAGAACATTATATATTTATATGTACACATACATACATACAGTAGAACCCGGTTATGTCGCCGACCTAGGGTTTGCCAAAAAGCGTCGGATAACGATGATCGAGATAAACGAAAACCAATATGGCGGCAAAATATTAACATGTGCTTGAAATTTCTTTATGTACATGATGTGCGTTAATAAATGAGAATGTACATGCACATGTTATTTGTTTGATGAAGCGATCGGCATGCTATAAAAATGTACATACATGTTTGCTAACAACAAAAGGCATATGTGCACCAACTAACAGCAGAAATTTACCAATATAAAATAAAAACCACAGTCGATTCTCGATACAAACCTTTATTTATACAAACTGACACAGCTCTGAAAAGTATCGTACACGCGGTTACTATGGTTTCTTTACAAAGTCTAAAATGCTTTGTTGCTTTTTGCCTTTAACAGTCTGCTTGAAAACAAATGCTTCAATATTATTTATGCTGTCTAAAACAGTTTCATCTCCTACAAAAGAACCATACCGTCTAATTTTCTGTAGCATTTCTACCACCTCACCAGCTGAGGGAATTGGTTCCAAATCTTCGTCCGCATCTTCTTCATCTTCTTTGTCATTGCCGCATGCAGATCGCCAGTGCTGACTGCACACTTGATACAATGTCTTCATCGGTGATCACGCCATCAGTAACGACGTCTTTGTCGATTTCTATGTAATCTCGGAATTCCTGGACAGTGATGGCTACACATACATACTGATATTAATAAACATATATCAGAAGTGAGTGTAATATTGATATTAATATATATATGTCAAGTAAAAAAATAATTAATATAAAATGGAACGAATTCAGGAGAAGTGATGGAATCAGAGACATGTCTGGTCAACCACTAGTGACAACTGTTATAAGAAAGAGAAGATGGAGATATGATATAACGAAATCAAAGCAGGCATTGAAGTGGGATGCAAAGGGTTCAAGAAAGAGAGGTCGACCTAAGGAGACCTGAAACGAACTTTGCTGAGAGAGGCAGGAAATATCGGTCTCAGTTCCATGGAGGAAATTGAGCGAGTTGCCCAGGATAGAGCGGTATGGAGAAATTGCTTGCAGGCCCTATGTAACGATATAGGTACGAGAGGAATTATTATATTATATCAGAAGTAAGTGTAATATACATATTGATACTAATATATATATATATATATATATATATATCAGAAGTGAGTAGAACATAAATATTGATATTACCAGTGTTAGTTAGTCTTTCCTCTTGGGCCTGTGGGCGGCGCATAGGCAGAGGTCATAGTTCTCCATGTCTCGCGGTTCGTTGCTATCTGTTTCAGGTCTTTAATGTTTACTAGGCCCATCGTTGAGCCTTCTCTGGTGATGGTTCTACGCTGAGTCTCTCTTGGTCTTCCTTGTTTTCTTTTTCCCTCTGGTGTCCATATGAGGGATTGGTAAGGAGTCTTCTCTCATCCATTCTAAGTGTGTGGCCGATGTAGTTACCAGTGTGCAGCTACAAAAATTGTGTTTCTCCCAAAACAAACAAAATATGGCTATATAACTTTGAACCTGTTTTCTCAAGATGAGAGATGAACATCTTAGAGTCTCTGTACATTTATAAATGACAACAGCAAAATAGACATTGCTTTGGAGCTTATAACTTGGAAGATTGCTAGATTGCAAGAACTTGGATTGAAGATTTGAGTGACCAGAAAAATTAGCACAATAGATGTATAAGTAGGCTCATCAATCAACATCAAACTTGGACTGTTAGTTGCTGGATGCTGTGATAGATATTGTGGAAGAAATCGGAGCACCTATGGACATGTCCAAAGTGCAATGAAGATATTCCAACCTGAAACTGGAAGACACTAAACACTTTCATCTTAAACAAATGTCAATTGCTTTGTTGTTTTATTTTGCAGGTTGATTTCTACATCGGAACAAATTCTCCATCACATCTGTTAACTCAAATCACACACCCTACCCGTGGCACTTCTCAACATCATGACGAAGAATATTCTACTGCCGACCTCTTGGTGGTATCTGATGAGGATGAAGAGCATCTGGCTGTTCCTGGAAATCCTTTGGTACATGTAGAACCTGGTGTAGCTAGAAAGTATACATCTGATATAGATTCCTCTCCCATTCTTTCTGCATCTCTTGTAGAAGAGGCCTCTCCATCACATATGTCTTTGGAAGGTTCCGACGATAGAGCCACACCTTCCCCTCTTGGTTCTGGGACACAGACTAAAAAGCAGAGTCCTCGAGGAAAGGTCACCTTTGTTTTGGGTAAATATATTATTTAATATTGTTTATAATTTCTATTTATTGATCATATTCATTGGCTCTAGTCCTTCACTTGGGGTTCTTAAAACTCCTTATTCTCGTCTTATAATTTCATAACAAAGTTGTTTCTAGAAGCTTAGTTGTAGATAACGATCAAGTAGACAGCTGTATTTACTGATGCTGTCAATTTCAATGAAATCATTGCCAGAGAAACTAAGGATTCTGATGCTGACACATTACTACGATTCCAAACAATTTTGTGGAAACCTGGAGTGCATAGTGTTGATTGATACTATTAAATTGTTTCCATAACCGCTTGTGTGGTGCGGGGCCCAAGGAAACAAAGAATAATACCACTTTGACCTACGGGGGATGTTGTAAGTGACGACTGATGTAGGACCTAGGAAGCTACCCTAGTAAATAAAAAGCATTGTAGAAATCAGATGTGCTGACCTACTTGTAGGCACATAACTGGCACAATGTACAATCGCTTTTAAGCTCAGATCTCATACAAATCACACAGAATGGTTAACAAGTGGTCATTATGGAGCGTTGAAAGAAGAAAAAGTTTCTTTTACAAACTTCAGATCAAACATCAGCCAACAGGAAAACTTATTTAAGTTAGACATCTAACTTACATCTTGCTAGACCGAAAGAGACAGGACAACAAAAATCAGAGTGCTTAGATTATGTATATTCCCATTGGCACAATACAGGTATAAGACTTTGGCAGTTAGCAAATCAACTGAAAAATACATAAAATTACAGCTTGAACAGAACCACCCCACCACCAGTTTCCCACCCCCACACACCAGGTGGGGGCAGTGGTGATAATGAAAGCTAGCCTTCATGCAAAAATCAGTCAAAGGCACCATGACTACACATGTATTTATAGTGGACGAATGGGTTATAAAAAAAATATCTGATTTACTTGTTGCCAAGTATTATTGAAATGGTTAATGTCTTTCTATCTTACATAAACCAGGGGATGATTCAGCCCTCCCTAGCTACAACAACTCTCAGACTGAGCTTTCAAATCCAGCCCATAGCGATGATGATCAAGAAAGAGAGGGCCACAACAGTGACAAGGAGAATGATTGGAAGGGAAGAAAGAGGAGGGATTCTGGAAGAACAAAGGAGGATAGTGATGAAAATTTGCAAGAATCAAGTCCCAGTTTGTTAAGAGTTCCAAGGTAGGACCCAGTGTGGGGACAAAATATATTTCTGTGTATTTAGACATTTGTCATATTACTTGGAGATCAGAATAAAATATGTGACTTTGTCACTGTTAAATGTTATGTAAATCTTCACAATGAAATCTATGTGTTTCATCACAGTGAAATTATTGTTGCTTTGTGTTAACAAAATCATAGATGTCTTTGTGGAGTAAAGGTTAGGTTCTCACCTCTCATGCCTAAGGTACCAAGTTCGATCCTTTGTGGAGCCATCTGGATATTTTTCCAGAAATCCCTGATCTCAGTGTAGATGAGATCGAGTTCCAAGTCCTATCGTAGATGGACGATAAAACGTAGGTCCTGTGTTCAATTTGAGCACGTAAAAGATCTCTTGGCATTTCAAAATCGAGAAGAGCAGGCTGGAAAGTGCTGCCAGGGCAAAATTCATTAGAAAAGATTACAAGTAAAATTCCTACATAAATATTTTCTCCATCTTCAAAATTACATTTGGGACCCTCGACGGTGCTACAGAGTTCATACACTTCCACTGAGATCGTCATGTGTAAGAAAGAGATCTGAGCACACATGATTACTCACCGAAGTGCAATGATGATGGTCTTATGAATGAATGAATCAATCAAACAAAATCATACAGATATTAACATTTAATATATTACACCTGTGGATCCACAATGTGATCTAAAATGTCTTGTTTGTAACACTATATAACATTAATTTGTTTAAAGAACAGTTTGAAATTCTTATCCTGGCAAAACATGATTAGAGAAAAGAAGATATTTGAAATGTCTTGTTTACAACACAATATAAAATGTCTTGTTTACAACATAGTGTAAAATGTTTTGATTGAAAATCTTTTGGGTTAGACTGAGCACCTATGTGTCTGTCCGGTGTGCTGTGACATCAGTTCAGTAACCAATAACCAATAAAATTGGTTTGTTTACAACACAGTATAAACCGCCTTAATGGATTAGAAAGTGGTCCCATGCGGGAGACCCGTGTGCATAAATAAACAAAACCTGAACAGCTCCACTGCACTAGCAATGCAGCCATTAAATCCTCAGGCTCTCGTCTCACCTGTCCGACACCGCCCTAAAAAGCGGTACTACAGGCAGTAATGACAGTTTAAAAAAATAATAATAATATAAAATGCCTTGTTTAAAGCACTATAAAATGATTTGTTTACAACCAAAATGTGTACAGTATGCCAAGATACAATAGAAAAGCAGGGTTTGACTGAAATGCAATGTTACATTCAAATGTATGGTAGAAACATCCTATATAAAATATTATGTATAAAGTTGAGATGTGTGAAATGTTATAAATCACAGTAACTGCAATTTTGTTTACAGTCTTGAAGGCAGTAATTCAACTCGCTCAAGCAGAAGGCGTCATCATCACCATCATCAACATTTCCGAACAGAAGACTTAATAATGAGACGTCAGAAGGGCAGTGAAGTGAAACTGGATGAAACATTCCAGAGGTCCCTACAGAGACTGAGGAGGCATCTGTGTTGTTAAGGCAGATTTAGATGAGATGACTAGTAAGGTTGTCTTCTTTCTTCTTCCTTTGTTGTCACACTGTTACCGGGTTGTTGCCCATTGTTGTAGCTTTCTGTTTTTGTCTTGCGCTGCTCTACTGGCTAGGGTGATAGTTATTTTTTGCTTTTTGACAGGATTATGCTATGTTAACCATAAAAATGGTTTTCCTCTTGCCTTCTTTCCTGATGTTCTGTATACAAGAGAGTTTAGTTGTATTTTTAATTAAGTGGCCTAACTATTTCATTCTTTGTTTCTCAATGTAATTCAAGCAAGATTCTGTCCCAACCTTTTTCTTATGCTGATGTTGGTGACTCTGTCTTTCTGCTATTAAGTCTGATAGTATATAAACCTGGGTATACTTATTCTGGTTGAGAGCCACAAGTGTAGTAGTTGCTTTGTAGGAGCATTGTTCCAAAATAAAATTCTACAGAAGTGGGATTTTTATACAGTACATTTTTAGGGGATCTCTGTGGCGTAGAGGTTTGGTACTCACCTCTCGTTCTAAAAGGTTCTCAGTTTGCTCCCTCATGGAGTCATTGGAATATTTTCCCAGAGATCCCTGATCTCAGGGTAGGTGAGCTTGAGTTCCTAGTCTTATCGGAGTCTAACGGTAAAACATATTTCCTGTGTTCAATTTGAGCATGTAAAATAACCACAAAGTTCAAAATTGAGAAGAGCAAGTAGTAAAACCTTACCCTGGCCAAGTTGATTAGACAGATTAAAAATACAATTTCTACAAATTATTTTCTTCATTTTTCACAATTAAATCGGGACCCTTGCCTGTGCTATAGGGCTTGTGCACTGCGCTAAGATCTTCCTGTGTAAGAAAGAGATTGGAGCACACTTGGTTACTCACCAAAGTGTCAATCAATCAATCAATCAATCATTCAAACAGCTCTTAGGATGACCCAGTCTGAATTTGGTACCAGAGAAACAGTGAAAGTAAAGACGACTGTGCAACATTTAGTGGTTTTTTCACACCACATAGTATAATGGGGCATACCATGTTAGGTTTGTATTTTTCTTTGACCAATAGCACAGTGGGTCAGGTGGTCAACATCACACTTGCTGACTTTACTTTCCAGTGTTTCTCTGGTACCCCATTGAGGCTGGATTGACCTGAGAACTATTTGCCTTCTGTAAATCTTTGACTCCAGCTAGGATTTGAACCAAAACCATTTGTCTTGAAAGCAAATAAACTAATCACTGTTGTAATATAGCTCTCATGACCGGGTTGTGTTTGTTCTTTTTCTCGTATATTCTTATATCTGCACATTCTTACAATATCTCTTTCATTTCTATAGAGACATATTCTCCATTGTACCAACATTTGAGATCATATTTAGTTTATAATTTTGATAGCGTTATCCAAAATATTATTAAACGAACATGAAATATTTTTTTTTGCATCACCTGTACAACAGAACCCAGCTAAATTAAAAGTCAATCAAGGGTTTGCTTTTCTACAGGTCACAGGTTTGAAGATCAGAGAGGTATCAGGAGGCACAAAATTGCCCATAGAAAGGATCTATGCATTCTGTTGTCCATGTTGGTAAAACTCACCATGAGAGGAAGCCAAAAGTGAACAAGAATTTTGATCATAGTCCTCATGAGGTCAGTGTCAGTTGTCAGTTATTATTTTGTCATTTACATGTTGTTGGTTTCCTGTCATTCATAGCTGATATGTCCATTCTGAAAGTTCACAGAACAACACTTGTTGTGGTATGCAGCTATTGTCTATTCTTCTCACATGCCCTAGCCATCTTCTACGGTCAAGTATGTCCATGATGGAAGGCAAGAATGCATGTTGCAGTACTTCCAGAGTTGGTTATCTTGTTGTACCACCTGATGTTCATAATCTTGCAGAGATGTTAAATCTCCTCTCTTGCCTTGATTAGGCTGTCCGTGTTTCTAAGCTATACAGTAAAGAGCCAATTACACAGTCTCAATTTTTTTAAATCTTCACCTGCAACGTTATTTTTGTGTTGCCCCACACAATTGAGGAATACATATTAAGATATTTGAGAAAAGCACATTAGATATTTGATTGATATATATTAGCTATTGGAATAATACATGCTCAGATACTTGAGAAATATATATTAAGATATGTGAGGAATAAATACTGAGGTATTTGAGAAATATATATTAAGATATTTGAGGAATATATAATAAGATATTTGAGGAATACATATTAAGATATTTGAGGAATATAAAGGGAAGTCAATAAGTAAGCCACAAATGGCTGTAGAAAAATAACTAAACATGATAACAGCTTGAAACCAGTTTATTTTTATACATACATTGTTCCTTTATTTCTCAACATAATTTCCACCAACATTGATGCACTTATCCCATCGCTTTATCAATCCTTCCAAACCGGCTGCATAGAACTGCGGGCTCTGTTTTCTAAACCACGTTTCACTTCACATTCAACTTCGGCGTCATTCGCAAAATGTCTCCCGCCAAGGTGGGTTTTCAGTGAACCAAAAAGGTGGAAATCGTTAGGGGCTAAGTCGGGACTGTAAGGTTGATGATCCAGAACTTTCCACCGTAGTTGGTTAATTTTCTCCTGAGTTAATCGAGCTGTATGTGGTCTGGCATTGTCATGAAGAAGCAACACTCCTGTAGTCAGCAGTCCTGGGCGTTTTTTCGAATTGCATCATGAAGCATCGATAGAACTTCACAGTATGATTCAGAATTCACATTGTCACCTTTCTTCTTGAAATTGGTTAAAAGCACTCCTTGACAATCCCAGAACACCGTCAGCATGACCTTCCCTGCTGATGGCGTAACCTTGAATTTTTGACACAAGGCGAAGAAAGATGTTTCCACTGCATTGAAGCTCGCTTTGATTCGGGCTGGTAGTGATGCACCCATGATTCATCCTCAGTAACAATCCTGTTCAGCATGTCTTCTCCTTCATCTTCGTATCGACAGAGATGACACAAGGACAGGCCAAATTGGTTCATTTTGTGTTTCTCCTTCAATTGTCTGGGTACCCACATTGAGCACAATTGACGCCGATGTTGAATGTGAAGTGAAAACATGGTTTAGAAAACAGAGCCCGCAGTTCTATGCAGCCGGTTTGGGAGGATTGATAAACGATGAGATAAGTGCATCAATGTTGGTTGAAATTATGTTGAGAAATAAAGGAACAATGTATGTATAAAAATAAACTGGTTTCAAGTTGTTATCATGTTTAGTTATTTTCTACAGCCATTTGTGGCTTACTTATTGACTTCCCCTCATATATTAAGATATTTGAGGAATATATATTTTGGATATGTGAGGAATACATACTGAGGTATTTGAGGAATACATATTGGAGTCTAAAGGTCTAAGAGTATTTTAGGAATACATATTATGGTATTTGAGGAACATATATTATGGTATTTGAGGAGCATACATTATGGTATTTGAGGAACATACATTATAGTATTTGAGTAGCATTCATTATGGTATTTGAGGAACATATATTATGGTATTTGAGGAACATATATTATGGTATTTGAGGAGCATACATTATGGTATTTGAGAAGCATACATTATGATATTTGAGAAGCATACATTATGGTATTTGAGGAACATATGTTATGGTATTTGAGAAGCATACATTATGGTATTTGAGAAACATACATTATGGTATTTGAGGAGCATACATTATGGTTTTTGAGGAGCATACATTATGGTATTTGAGGAATATAACTTAAGATATATAATTACTTTATGTGCAGATTTTTGTAGAGCTTGATGAACTACACTTTGGAGGAGATGATATGATGGAGTGGAGAGAGAAGGCCAGGTGGATCAAATTTGAGGAGGATGTTGAGGAGGGGGCTGAGAGATGGGGGAAACCACATGTGGCTTCCCTCTCATTTCATTCTTTGCTTGAGCTGAGGAGAGGTTTGGAGCAAGGTAGATAGATTATTTTACCTCATTTTTTTTTTGTTATTTAAAAAAATAATTCTTACATGACACATTGCTCAGTAAGCATCTCTCTCCCTCCTCTTTTCTTGCACTCTCTCGAGCTCTCACACTCTTGCTTTCTCTCACTCTCTCACACTCTCTCTTTCGTATAATCACTGATACATTGAAGTATTGAAGGAATCTCTTAAGGTCTTACATTTGGACCAGTTGAGTTATTGTAAACTGATGCTGTTGTAGAATTTCTGTTTTTGTCTATCAATCTACCATGCACTCTCACAGATCTTCTTCTGTAGACATATTGTAGTAGTTGACTGTGCTTCATTCTAATACAATGCTACGTTGGATACTAGAGAAACACTGAGAAGCAAAGTTGACTGGAGTGATGTTGACTACATCACACATTGTATGTAGCTGGTCAAAGATAAGATACATGCTTAACAATTCATTCCACATTATACCACATTGCGCCTGTGTGGTCCCAAGGCCCGCAAGGGAAGCAAAGCACAACTGCGACCTAAAAGGCATGTTGTAAGAGGCGACTGATGTAGGACCTAGGGACGCTACATCAGTAAATAAAAGATGTCGCAGAAATTAGATGTGCTGGTCTACTTGTAGGCACATAACTGGCACAAAGTACAATCACTCTTAGGCTCAGATCACATAAAATCACACAGAGTGGTTAAGAAGTGGTCGATATGAGCGTTGAAGAAGAAGATACCACAATGCATGAAAACATTTTTTTCTTTCTCTTGCAATGTTTTTGCAATCTGATCCAGTTCTAAAATGTCTTGTATATTTTGTAGGGACACTTTTGCTGGATCTAGAAGCTACAGATCTGGCTTCAATTGTTGATAAGGTTGTAGAGAACATGGTGATCAAAGATCTGGTGGATGAGGAAACTAGAGGAAAGCTGCTTCGTACTCTGCTACTTAAGCACAAGTAAGACTTGACTGTTTGTTGGCATAGATTAACATTTATTTATTAAATGCACACATTTCTCTTGCCATTTTTAATGGTGTCTGTGTTTTTGTGTGATTTGTAATTGTCATGCTATTAATATGTTTCTAGCTAGCTTTCATTATTAAAAATGTATTAGCAAATGTCACATTACCATCTGCTAACTATATGTGTTTCTCTACTTTCTATTTGCATATATTTAAAGTGTTTGTTATGTGATTACAATAGTTGTGATACATATATGTGTATGTTTATTTGAACTTGTTGTTTGGATAGCTCTAATATCAATGTTACTGTTCTTCTAGAACTAAATTCTAATAATTTTACAGTTATGTGTAATTTAACTCCAAATCAATATAATAATGTTAATTCAACATTTGTCATTAATAATTAATCAATTAATTTTTTGGTTGAGCCACAGTAGCATAGTTTTTAGTGAATTCACTTCTTAGGCGCATGGTCTTGATTAAATTTCACAGTAGGCGCTGACAATTTTTCCAACTATACCGGCTCTCAGGTGGACCCAGCCTCAATTGAGTACCAGAAAAATCGCTGGAAAGAAAAGGCGGCTAGCGTGATTTTGACCACATCACCCATTGTGTGCCACCAGACAATAAAACATACAGGCCTTCTTTTCTCTAATCCTGTTTTGTCTCACATCATCAGAGTATGAAGAGATTTTTAGAACAGGCTTTTCTGTGTGTTTCATAAACAGTGTTTTTCGTTGCCTCTGTTATCTCTGAGGTCCACCTTTTGAGTGGTCACCTAAATACGACCGAACACAGTATTACCCAATATTCCTTGAGGTATGAATAAAAAGATTCCTTTACTCTACTTTTACTGAATTTATTGCTACCGTATTGAACCTTACTTTTATCATTTAAATTATTTGTAGTGAGCTGAACTATAATATTTATCAATTTTATTATCTAGAATGAAGTAGACCATAGCTTAAATAGTTATGTTAAATGTAATGAATTAAATATAATATTTATAATATAGCTTATCTGTAATGAAATGGACAATAATATTTAACAGTTAGGCTATGGGTATCGAATCAAGGTATAATATTTCTTAATTTAGTTATCTGTAATAAACTGTAATTTATTAAAGCTTATTTTTAAAAAACGCATAGAGTCTTTTTCTTGCTACATTAAGTACTTATTAATTGCTTTTTTAAAGTTTGTTGACTTTTAAAATTATCTTAAATTACCCAGCATGTAATTGCCTAAGATAATATTCCAATCAAAGATTGTTTTCAGAAATGGTTATAAATATCAGCGAAGACCCTTTGTTTCCTAGAAATAATGTCAGGCTTATTATTGTGAATAGTATTTAATATAAGAACAGCAGTATGGAGAAATTACTTGCAGACCTTATGTTACGTATACAGTATGAGAAGAATATATATATTTATTGTGAAAACAGTTAAGAACTAATGCTGGTAAAGAATATGTTGAAAAGAAATAACTGTCTAGGAGTCTTGACATATTATTGTTTTTCTTTTTGATGTTTGTAACAGATTTACAT
The DNA here is from genome assembly GCA_020796225.1 of Arion vulgaris. Lineage (NCBI taxonomy): Eukaryota > Metazoa > Mollusca > Gastropoda > Stylommatophora > Arionidae > Arion > Arion vulgaris. Next base: position 21,369,883 of record CM036764.1, read on the forward strand.
ATTTTCTTCTTTATCTCTCTAATGGTTAAAGCTTCCACTGAGATAGGCAAATAACTTCCAGTTTGATTGCTTTGCGCTTATAATCTTTTTCCCCCTGCATATTTTAGAATGCTACATTTACTTAGGTATATATATATATACATGTTGCAGACAAGGATTATCATATGTTTAATGTTTTCTTTACGCTCGTCCTACATGATTTTCATCTCAACCATTTAGTGATGGCGACTGATAATGTTAGAAAATGTGTTATAACTATTCTAAAATGGCTAAGATATTAGTTCATTTACTGATGGATTAGTGGTTCATACATGGGTGAGAGTGTATCTCCGACATAAGGGAAGTCTAGTGGTCTAGTTGGAACATTGGTGGACACATGTGCATTATAGCAAGGTAGCGTGGCCGAGCGGTCTAAGGCGCTGGTTTTAGGCACCAGTCTCTTCGGAGGCGTGGGTTCGAATCCCACCGCTGCCATTATTTTGGGGGACTGCCTAGAGTAGTTGATAGTAGCTCGGCCTGCTAGCTGTGAGACGCCTCATAGCTCGGGTTCGAACATACTGTCCGGCATTTGTTCGAGTCCCTGGTCTTACTCAGGACGATAACGTGAGTACCTCTGAAGTAGGAGAAAATCTGCCTGTATGGCGAAGGAATACTAATTACGAGTACATTGAGCACACGGCTGCCAGTGTAAAGTAATTTACAATGTGCACCTGCTGCCATTGTAAGAAATTGGAAAAAACAGATTTTCACGCAAAAATCAGTTTCAGAGATGGAACTCGTCTGAGTTGAAAGCGGACGAACAAAAAAAAAAAAACGTATGCTTATAACATTTCCCGATAAAATCAGATAATAGCAGCTTGAAGAAGTATCGACATTTAAACATGGACTAGATACTATGAATTAGAATGAAGACTGGTAAATTTCTTCAGTACACTTGGTAGTAGGAGTGAGCTTGTTCCACTTAAAGGATTATGCAAAGAAAATAAGAATTAGATAATCATTGGAGGGCTGGGACCAGATTATAAGTTCAACTGAGAGAAAACAATATTAGAGAATCATTGAAGAAGAGAATACTAGACTGGGACCAGATCAGATGGACAACAGTTGAGAGAACAATATTAGAAAAACATTGAAGAAGAGAATACTAGACTGGGACCAGATCAGAATAACAACAGTTGAGAGAACAATATTAGAAAATCATGGAACCAGATCAGAATGACAACAGTTGAGAGAACAATATTAGAGAATCATTGAAGAAGTGAATACAATAGTTCGTTTCAAAATTCTGAACACACTAAGATTTAATTTGTAGTAAATCTACCGTGCATAACAGTAATTTTTGCCTACAGTTTTTTATACCTCACTAACTTACAGATTCATGTTTAAATAATTGGTAGGTAGTTTGGTTGATGCAAATAGCTTTTTGTTGTATAATTTTGCATAAGCACAACAAAATGATAATCAAAGTTTAGAATTACAGTAATACACAAAATGGTGGGAATGTTTGCGTAGGCGTATCCTATTACATATTATAAAAAGCAATGTGACACAGTGAACAAATGATATCTTGGGCTTCTATCAATGAAAATAAAAACTGTGTACATGCACAAATGACAATCGTTCGGATACGGTGCGAAATGATTAATTCCATGGGATTCCCAATTTTCACCGGTGCTCAATTGCATGTTTAGCACGCAAATACGTCATTTAAAAAATACTTGACTCGTATTGTTAAACTTCTACATGTATACCAAATCAACATTGCTGTTATTTTACTAATAATATATAAGTAAAATCTTACAGCACTAGAGCTTTGGTGGAAGAAAACCTTTTGAAGGTCGTCACTGTTATCTATATAAAAATGTAAAAATCAAAAATTTCTGTAAAGTATATGATTTTATATCGGTCGATAAAGATGTTCACAAATTTTGGAAACGAGACTACAGATTGGAATCATGTTAGAAGAAAAATCACTAAGATAAATGTGTGGCACTTTCACTGTTCAGTATCTTCATGTCAGATTAGATAATGCGAGAAACAAACTACACAAGTCAATGTTGATTTACAATATGTTGAAAGTGTTTACTTACATATGAAACTAACATCACATATACATAACAAATGAATGATGATGATACATATGACATGTGATGTCAAGATGAGACACACCGTCCAACATTACTTATCAGTACAGTGTGAATTGTGAATGCATTTATGTTACGTTACTCCACATTAATTAATCAAATTCACAGGCATGTAAATGAGCGGACAGCCTTCCTACGCCGCACCCCATCTTACTCTAACCTGACAAGTCTGGAGTGGTCTGGAAAAAGGTTCTTGGAATATTTGTTTAATTAGCCTATTTTCTGTTGATATTTTGAGTTCCTTCATTTGGTGATAAGCATTAGGAATTGGTTTAGGGATATGCATTAGGCATTTGTTTGGGATGGTGCTTAGGGATTGGTTTAGGTGATATGCATTAGGGCATTTGTTTGGGATAGCATTAGGGCATTTGTTTGGGGATATGCATTAGGATTGGTTTAGGGATATGCATTAGGACATTGGTTTGGGGATAAGCATTAGGGCATTGGTTTGGGATTAGCATTAAGGCATTGGTTTGGGGATAAGCATTAGGGCATTGGTTTGGGATAAGCATTAGGGCATTGGTTTGTGGAATAGCATTAGGCATTGGTTTGGGGATAAGTTTAGGGCATTGGTTTGGGAATAAGCATTAGGCATTGGTTTGGGATATGCATTAGGGCATTGGTTTGGGATTTAGCATTAGGGCATTGGTTTAGGGATAAGCATTAGGGCATTTGTTTGATATGTTAGTTGAAACATTGATTTAATGGTATGCATTAGAACATTGTGTATATAAGATATTGTACATATAATATATTTATATCGTAGACATACATGTCAGTTGGAATTGATATACATTTTTTGTTCAATCCCAGTCGAAGATTGTAGCTTTTAGTTTTAATTGCATGCAGGACTGCATTTTTAGTTTTCTAAATTCTTGGTTCGGTTTGATAATACTGAAAATATAATATTTTGTGTTGTGCTTTTTGTCATTGAAATGATCAGATCAGATATTTGTGTGGTGCACATTCAAGTGTTATTTTCATTGTGTTTTGTTTCATCGTGCATACTATAACTATAATCTGCTTGCTTTGCTTTTTTTGTTGTTGATTTGGAACCAATAATTTTCTACAGGGTGTTCAAGATAAAAGTAGCCCCTTTAAGGGAGTCAATCTGGCATATGTTTATGAAAATGATAAGGTTCAATTATGATGTAATATAGGTCAAGTGAGCGAGTCTTTTTGTGATGGTGTGTAATTATGATGCCGAAAGGGGAGATGAACAAATGTGACGAAGGACGAGCTAGTCAGAACCTGTAAATAGACAAAACACAATGCGTACTTGACGACTTTTAATTTGTCAATGGGGCTACTTTTATCTTGAACACGCTGTACAATTGTTTCTTTACTAATAGCTTTTTGTATTGGTAGATGTTCATTGGAATTCATATTTATTTATTTATCAACTTATACATTAGTGTATCCAGATTTTATGTTGAACCCCTTCTCCTGATGTGTCTTTTTGTAAGTTAATGAATTCTTATCAATGTTGATTGTTGTTGGTATCAACTTTTAGTATGTAGTTTCTGACAAATGCATGAATATTAATGTATCTTATTCTCATGCTACAAAGATGTCAATGAATGAATGGGGTTTCTTATACTACATGTACAGTCACTTCTTCATAATGTAAACATTAGAACATTGCTGTACATTAGAACATTGCTGTACATTGACATTGAACATTAATGCTGTACATTAGAACATTGCTATACATTAAAACATAGTGCTACAAAGATGTCAATGAATGAATGGGGTTTTTTATACTACATGTACAGTCACTTCTTCATAATGTAAACATTAGAGTATTGCTGTACATTAGAACATTGCTATACATTAAAACATTGCTGTACATTAGAACATTGCTATACACATTAGAACATTGCTGTACACTAAAACATGAACACATTGACATTAGAACATTGCTATACATTAGAACATTGCTATACATTAGAACATTGCTATACACTAGAACATTGCTGTATATTAGAACATCGCTATACACATTAGACATTGCTGTACATTAGGACATCGCTGTAAGATCGTGGAGACTTTTGTACATCATTTTCTATATATGTCTTTTTATTTTCACAATAGGATAACTAATATATCATAACTTTTTTCAGAACACTTCTATATCAAGATCTCAGAATACGAACACTACATTATTACTTTCTCAGTATAAGATCATTACAATACTACTTTCTCAGAATATGAACATTACAATACTACTTTCTCAGAATATGAACATTACAATACTACTTTCTCAGAATATGAACATTACAATACTACTTTCTCAGAATATGAACATTACAATACTACTTTCTCAGAATATGATCATTACAATACTACTTTCTCAAAATATGAACATTACAATACTACTTTTTCAGAATATGATCATTACAATACTGCTTTCTCAGAATATGATCATTACAATACTACTTTCTCAGAATATGATCATTACAATACTACTTTCTCAGAATATGAACATTACAATACTACTTTCTCAGAATATGATCATTACAATACTACTTTCTCAGAATATGATCATTACAATACTACTTTCTCAGAATATGAACATTACAATACTACTTTCTCAGAATATGATCATTACAATACTACTTTCTCAGAATATGATCATTACAATACTACTTTCTTAGAATATGAACATTATAATACTACTTTCTCAAAATATATGAACATTACAATACTACTTTTTCAGAATATGAACATTACAATACTACTTTCTCAGAATATGAACATTACAATATTACTTTCTCAGAATATGAACATTACAATACTACTTTCCAAAATGAATTACAATACTACTTTTAGAATGAACATTACAATATCTTTCAGAAAAGAACATTACAATACTACTTTCTCAGAATAGGAACACTACAATACTACTTTCTCAGAATATGAACATTTTCTTAGGATATTATCTCAGGATATGAACACTACAATACAACTTTCTCAGAATATTAACACTACAGAATATGATGGTAGTTATATTGCTCTCATGTGAATCTTAGGGCTACAACACCGAAATAAGCATCTAATTGTTTGTACTACTCATGTCATTGAAAAAATCTGGCCAGCAATGGCGGAATGCTGGAGGGCCATTCAGAGTCCGGACTGTTTGATTCTGAACACGACTTTGCTAGCGCATTTCTGCCATGTTTGGTCAGGTATTTTCCGGTTTTGTTTGCCGAGCTACTGAGTTAGTGCTTGAGCAACGCTGGGAGCTATGAATGTTACATGGAATGTATTTTGCTGTGTCAACCATGCGTGTGTTGTGTGTATTCAGAAAATGGCGGACAGTGGTTATGACGAACAAACTTAATCTGCCATATGCAGTTATATTGCAGGTGCAGAAAACTGGATTTTGTCATGATTGATGTTCCCTTCGACAAGAATTGCAATTCAAGTGATGAACAGTTTTGTGTTGCTACATCAGCGACGGCCATATGCATTTTATGCAGTGCAGGTTGCTTTTTGTGGCTGTACGCGGCTGTTTCATTCTGGAATTAGTTCACACAGGAAACATTTCACAGTTGTTAGCATTTTGTGTGATTTTCATTGGCACAGAAACAGAGCAATTATGGGGTGACCCGTTGCAGTGAAGTTGGAACCGTACTTATGAACTATGAACTCAGAACACCGACCAGAACCATAAAATTCATCTACATGGTGCATCCTGGAAACAAGTAAATACAAGGTGTGCAGCAACGATCGTACTGACTTTCTTGCAAACTATGCCCCAACTCAAGCGGACAGAAGTATGGACAGAGCCGATGTCATCAGTGCAGTACCCGATCATTTATGTGATATGGAGGAGTCTATGACACTAGAACAAGAGCGAGAATTAGGAGTTAAGTCTGGACATGCCAGACACTGTCGTCTTTGTGAAAGAGAGAAAATATAGTAATCAACTTCTCATGGGTACCGTGAGCAAGTGGACATTGGCATGACTGCTGCAGCGGAGGATGGAGCACATATCTTCTTCTTCTTCTTTGCGTCGTTCTTTACGACCAATTTTAATCACTCTTTGTGATATGTTTATCTTTGCCAAGAACGTTGCACATTGGTTTGGTAGGACCCTAAATGCATAGACTTTGACACGTTTAGGACATGTACATCCGATTTCAGCCAAACCTCCTTAGTCGCCTTTTACGACATGCGGGCAGGTAACAGTGGTTCTATTCTTTACACCCCAAATTTGGGCCCGGTAACCACTCGGGGAGGAGCACATATGGGAATGCACTATGACGTTGATCACATAACATAACATAATATAACAAGGTGTACAATTTATCTGTTCAAATGCTTTAAGTGAGAGATACAGGAAGATAATGCATGACTTAGACACGTTATCTCTGAAAACCTGTACCAAGGTTCCCAACAACCAGCTAGTTCATCTTTCAGTTTGATATTAGCCCCAGACAATGGCCTCCACCACCCACACACTCATCTGTACATTGAACTATCATCCATGACAGCACATGGCTTGTCCTACAGAGTAGTTGATCAAGCTAACTTCAGTGCTAACTTATATTATCATGTATTATGTCTTCTAAGATGTAGCACATTATTCCATGTTTATCCTGACTAAGGCATTATGTTCAATGTATGTTAGAAACCAGAAAGTCGTTATAGTGGAAGACCTGATTTTAGTTGCGTAAGGTAACAGACATCATGTCGATGTTATAATAGAACTAATGAAGATATTCATGCATGTATAATTTTGTTCATTGTCATTATTCATTAACTTAATGAAAGACATGTGTCAGTGTTCTTCTTCTTTTTGTCGTCACACTGCTACCGGGTTGTTGCCCAGTGTCGTGGTTTTCTGTTTTTGTCTTGTGCTGTTCTGGTGGCTTGTGTGATTGTTATTTTGGCTCTTTGACAGGATTCAATGACAGTGTTGATATTGTAATATTATTTGAATGACAAGCACATCATCGTTGATGTTATACGAATATGAAAACTACTAAAGAGTCAAAATGTCAGGATGAGACAGTTTTACAAAAGAAAAGTAACAATGTTGACTTTATCATGATATGTCTTCTTGACAAATTAATCAAATAAAAAATTGGACACAAGTAGCTAAGTTTTGGGAACAAATAATTTATGTTAAAAAATATTATTTGAATGTTCTGGTAAATACTTTGATAACGTTTTTGAAATATAAAAAATGCGTTTTTTGTTTTGTTTCTAGAGACTGTTTTGTAATTTTGCATTATATTGTTAATGGAAATGAGAAGACTTATTTTTGTATTCACCATAACTATTGGAAGGAAGAATGTCGTTCTTAATTTTGTAAGTTTCTTGCAGGGGCTCACAAGGGTAGCAAAGAATAGTACCACTGCAACCCACAAGGCGACTAAAGTAGGACATATGGAAGCTACTCTAATAAATAAAAAGTATCACAGAAATCGAAAGTGCTGGCCTACTTATAGGTGCATAACTGGCACAATCGCTTTTAGGCTCGGATCACATAAAAATCACAAAAAGTGGTTAACAAGTGGTCGATATGGAGCGCTAGAAGAAGATTCTTAATTTTTTTAATTGCCCTATACAAATTTATATTTTCTATATTATGCTATTTCTGATTTGTCTTCATGGTTTAACATCCATACTGTTTCATTTGAACAGACATCAGCAGCACGATAAGGGGCTTCTGAACTCGATATCTCAGAGCAGCATGGGCTCCAATGTTGGACTGAATAATTCTTCAAGCCAGAATTCTGTACCAGAAAAGAAGCAGAAGGACGGCAAGGGTGCTGCTAAACTGGAAATGGTGAAAGTTGATGTAGACAACAACATGGTAAGAGTGTGAATTTAAAAGTGTTGTTTTGTTTTACCAGGGTGTTCAAGATAAAAGCAACCCAGTAAAGTTAGCCAATCTGGCAACTGTTTATGAAAATGAGAAGGTTCAATTATGACATAGTATAGATCAAGTGAGCAAGTCTTTTTGTGATAGTGTGTAATTATGGTGCTGGAAGGGGTGATGTACAAATGTGATGAAAGGACCAGCTACTCAAAACCGGTTTAAATAGTATATAGACAAAACACAATGCATACCTGGCAACTTTTGATTTGTCAATGGGGCTGCTTTTATTTTGAACACCCTGTAGTATATGCATGCATGTATACATATCTAATTACATAGGTAAAGAATGTAAACTCGTACTTTCGGTTTGGAACAGCAACAAGACCAGCATCATGTCTCATTATTAGCATATGAGTATATACATAATGTTTAGCCCATTTTAAACATAAGACTAGTCTTCATTATGCTAAATATTGATAGTTATACGTATATAAACGGGGACTGGAAATATATAGTATTATCGTGCATGTAACTGAAATGGATGTATTGTTTCATCATTGATCCAACAGATGGTTTATCTGCCTTTCAGATAATAGTACTTGCAAATTTATTCCCCTTATAATCCTTTGTATATTTTTTTTTGGTCAATGTTTCATTTAATGTTAACCAATCATATTAGTGTTTTATTTTAAAAATTTGCTTGTACAAGGTGTTTTTAAAATCAATTTTCTCATCATATTCAACTGTAATGTTTTGACATTTTGTTTTAATTGCATTCATCTTTCCTCCTTCTTTTCTCTAAACTTGTTTTGCCTCACAGTGTCAGGACAAGAGGCAATTTCTAGAACAGGTTTTTGTGTACACTTCATAAATAGTATTTCTCACCGCCTCTGCTATTTCTGAGCCCCACCTTTTGCATGGATGGCGTTTTGTTTTTATATCTATTGTATCAGAGTAGCATTGCTCTTTGAGGCACACTTTCTGTTGGTAATCTGCTTATGTGGAGGAACCCTTTAAATTGTTGTTTCTTGATAAAATTCAGTACTGATGTTGTTTATGCTTGTTAAATTATTTCAAAGTTTGTAATAACCACTTAAATTAACACATTGTGCATGTACTCCTAAACAACAGATTCACATTTTTATATTACAAACTTGACTGCTTCTAATTGTGCTATAAATCTGATATTTTCTTTAGTTGAATCATTGTTCTTTTATCAAAATATTTAGATGTAGACTGCGCTGTTTGTTTTTACTAGTAAACATGTGTGTAAATTTAAAGTACAGGGTGTTCAAGATAATTGCAGCCCCATTGACAATTCGAAAGTTTCCAGGTACAGCATTGAGTTGTGTTTATTTACTATTTAAACCGGTTCTGACTAGCTCGTCCTACGTCACATTTGTTCATCGTCCCTTCCCGCACCACAATTACACACCATCACACAACCTTGACCTATACTACATCATAACGGAACCTTCCCATTTCCATACATATATGCCAGATTAGCTCCATTCACGTGCTGCTTTTAAGTTGAACACCCTGTAGCATGCAAAATAGATTGTAATTAGAAATGTAATGAAACATTTTTTTGACAATTGGCTTTCTGTAGTCATCTGAAGTGGCACGATATTTTTGTTTATCATTAGTGAACATTGTGTGTGAATACAGTTAACATGGCAGTGAACAGATTTTGTATTGTTTTCAAAACACTCATTGGTCTCTCAATGTCTATTATATATATAAATTACAATGCATGTGTTTTGCAGTGAAATTTTATGTATGGGGTACATGTTGTATTTTAGTGAACCTTTTATACTCTATATAATTTATGATTATATTTATTTTGCCCTGGATAGAGAAGAAAAATATTGACATTGTAGAAAACATGTACCTGGACATTGAGGAACATTGACTCATAACTAACATCATGTCTCGGAAACTGAAATAGTTCAGTCATATTGCATGGAGAGAACAGCATTGAAGGATATGGTTCCTGGAAGATAAAGCAGGGGACAACCAAGATAATGGTGGCAACATTGAACATGACGTTGAATGAAGCCGGATAACATGCTAGAAACCAACAGTTTTCAGGCAGGCTGTGATGAATGCAACGTTTTTTCAAGTACATGAATGTTAATTTATGAAAATATATTACGTTTTTTTTCTATTCTTAGTGTTTTGTCAGAAACATCAGAAATATTGTATAATTTCTTAATGATTATTCATTTAGTTACATGTCTTGAGATAATTTTAATGCAGTTTGGTATAGCTCAATGATAGTAAACTATATTTGCTCATCAGTGGACAGTGCTCAGTTCCAGAATTGTATTGTTATTTTTTGTGAATATAAACACCAACATGCATATAATTTGCTGCCCTTTTATATATGCTTCAGATGTTTAGAAACATCATTCTTCTACTGTTACTGATTATTTTATCAGTTATACTTTTGATCCTTTTTTTTAAAAAGAAAATAAACACAAACATTCTTCAGCCATTTCTTGCCCCAAAAATGAACTATTGTAATGTGTCATTGATCAGTTTTCCTTTTTCTTCTGCTCTGTTTGTGTTTGGAATTTTGGACGAAACTTTTCTATTGTCTCATTTGTTCATGAATGTGTATATTAATAACTGTGAGCGATATTGTTATATTCTATGCACATTACAGGTCTTTCTGTATCGAGTAGATGAGGTAGGAACCAGTTGCAAGTCATGCATTTTGATGCTGTGTGTGTTAGATTGCAAGCTGCATTAAATTATCTTACAACTTTGAGATTAAACACTCAACCACTTTCCTACCATATTTTCACCAAGCGTTTTAACACTTTGTTGTGTGTTTAAATGTGTTGAATTTTGTTTTGTGAAAATTTGATACATTTTATATTTTTTAATTTGATTGAGTATACACTTTGGTTTATCATTTGTACATATTAAATGCAGTTACAATTAATGTTTTTTTCCATTTTTAAATGATTGTTTTGCATTATAATTCATGTTGAAAGTTTGTTATTGCATCTAACAGCTGTTTTTAAACAGATGTCGTTCCTAGTAAACTTACTCTAGGATCTTGTCCCTCACTTCAAAATTATTCAGATATTCCTGCATGAAATGTTCAGGTTATTTGTCTTGTGATCCCTGATCTTAATGTAGGTGAGATCAAGATCCTAGTTCTATAAGAGACGGGCGATAAAATATAGTTTTCATGTTCAAGTTGAGAACACAAAATAACAATTGACAGTTTAAAAAATTGATGTGAGTAGGCTGAATAGGTGGTGCCTATGACTTTGGGGATAGTGACTTGGTCTATTAACCCCGACGTTCTAATGTCGAATCACACTGCGTACAGTTTGGTTGCAAATTGTTTCGCATGGATTTTTACAAAGGACGATGGCACCACCCGTTCAGAAAGCAATGGCAAACTACTGAACGTAAAAATGCCTAGAAAAATCACAAAATCACAACAGTGTTAAAAAGCTGGAGTTGATTCGCAAAGTCCTGTAAAGGATATGCAATTAACTAGGCTGAATAGTCACTGCCCGTGCACAATTACTTAAAATTAAAATAAACCATACCATACCTTCTTCTGTCTTTAGTCTTCTGCTGTATTGGTTTTTGTCTTGCTCTCTTTAACAATTGAATCTATACAGCACATCTGGATATATGAAATGATACATTGTACAAGTAACACTGGACATCTGAGTGTTACGATGAAGAAATTGTTTTACCAGCAAGCCACAGGAACAATTTGCATGCATACCCTTTGACATCTGCTTGAGGAAGGTGGAACACAAATATGAATGTGCCCAGAGTGCTATGACGTATGTTTAGTAACCAGTAGCCTTGTGTGCTATGAAATGATTAATGTAATATTAGATCAGTTACATGAGGACTATCATCATAGCACTTCAGACATGTCCAATGGTGCTCTCGACTCCGCCTCTCCCCAACAAATCCAGCAGCGTCCAGTGGCCCAACACGCCAGTTCCGATATTTATTAATCAATCTGTTTGCATATTTTGGATATCATTCTTTTCGGGCTGTAGGTCAACCAATATCAATACCCATCTCCTCCCAATCTTGATCAGTGACTTCGATTCACAACCCTGAAACTCCTCTGTTTGAAAAGACTCTCACTGTTTTAAGAAAGTTATTTCAGTTCATTGCAGCTCCCTCTAATATTGTAGCCATTCCAGCCAATCTATCAGCTCATTCGTTACCACCGACTCCTGCATGCCTAGGGACAATGTTAGATACACTTTGGACTTAAACATAACACAGTTATTTTAATGTTGGCATTATTGGATAGTTAGTACACTGACTTCTCAATAGCAAAATAAACATGTTTTCTCACTATTGTCTGTAAGCACCAGCCTGCATGGTTGTATTTGAATACTTAAGAAAGAGAATTGGTCACATCCTCATCAATTTCTATAATGTTGCTCTGTAAAGTATCATCCTTTTCTTCATTTGCTTTGATAAGAGCATCTGTTACTTTCAATTTACTGCTCATCATGTGATTTCTTTGGCATTTGACCCAAAACATTTGTTTTCATTGTGCCATATTTGGGACCAGGTTTACCTTCCCTTTTCATTCCATACTCACACATATTGAGGCTGTGGTAATGCAGCATGTTACCAGGTTCACCACCTAGATTAGAGTAGGTTTCTGGTCGGTTCTAGTTCATAGACTCGAATCTGACTGTGTCGTAGATCCCGAAGAACATCCCTAATGTAGCATGTATCTTGCTGTTATATGTTTATAGTATGGACAGAAAAACTAATAGGATACTGTGTGGTAGCAACTAACTGTCTTCATTGTAACCGCTGAGATAACTGGCATGATACATTCGCTAGTGATAACTTACATACAGTGTCAATGTTGTCATCATCATCATGTAGCTAGTCCTTAACAGTACATTGCTCATCGAGCCTGACTGGAAGACTCGATTTCTAGCATGTTTATCTCTGCCTTTTCCAATGCCATGTTCAAGGTTTCCTTAATGTTTTTGTTGCCACTATCATCTTGGTGGATCCCTGCTTCATCTTCCAGGAATCAAATACTCCATTAATGTTCTATACAAAGTACTTATGACGTTTAATGGGACTAAATTATTTCAATTTTGGGGAGATGTTTACTTTTTTCTTTAACAAAAAATTACTTGTTTAGTATCTTCTTCTTCTTCTTCTTTTGTCGTCACACTGCTACGGTGTTACCAGTGTTGTCCCCTCGGTGTTCCCAGTGTCGTACACTGCTACGTTGTGCCAGGTCGCACACTGCTCGGGTTGTTGCCCAGTGTCGTCACACTGCTACCGGGTTGTTGCCCAGTGTCATGATTTTCTGTTTTTGTCTTGCGCTGTTCTGGTGGCTTGTGTGATTGTTATCTTTGCTCTTTCACAGGATTCTGCTACGCCATCTAACCATCTTTTCCGTGGTCTTCCTCTTGCCTTCTTTCCCGATGTTCTGTTGTAGAAGACTCTGTATACTGTGGAGTTTGGATGCATTCTTATCAAGTGGCCAAACCACTTCATTCTTTGTTTCTCTATGTAATTCAAGCAAGGTTTAAAAGAAAAGACAGAATCACCATCAGCATAAGTTGGCACAAAACCTTGCTTGAATTACATAGAGAAACTTGTTTAGTATCAACAAGAGAATATGAGTACCACCATCAAAAAGAATCGCTGGAGGTGGATCAGACATGTGATACGCATGGTGACTAACTCTGTCACGAAAACTGCACTGAGATGGACACCAGAGGGCACACAAGAAACTGGAAGACCAAAAATGACCCGGAGGAGAAAATAGAGCAAAAACTGAAAGAAATGAATCATATCTGGAATACAATACAGAGGACCGCCAAGACTAGAGAAGAATGTTGTGCATTTGTTGCTGCACTAAGTGCTAGTGTCATCGCAAACTAAAGAGAGAGAGAGAGAGAAACAGAAAGCGACAGATGATGTTTATGAGAATGTTCAGTGTTGTTTTTTTTTCTCCTCCTCTCTGTCCAGAATGTTCCAATAATTTTTGTGTTGCACTTTGTAAAAAAAATAAATTTGATTTTGTTCTTTAATGCTTTTGTTATAGTTCATGATTGACATCCATATGTTGCCACAGAAAAAATGCATGTCCTTTAATTGTTACCAACGAATGTCATTGTTATCACATGAAAAGTATATTTGTGTTAGTATCCAACTTATTTCCTTCTAAATATGAGGAGGATAGCTTGTTACTATGAAAGTAATATTTTTGTTGCTATAGAGTAGGTTTATTTTGTTGCTTGTGATAGATTTATTTTGTTTAATATTAAGTATTTTATTTTTATTTGTAGAAAAAGTTTGTTAATGATATTGCTTTTACAATGATGAGATTAATTTCTGACTGTGAAATATGTTATTTTATTATGCAAAGAATATTGTGCATACTATAAAAATGTTAGTTTGTAAAATATTTCTTTTTTTGTAAAAGGAATTTTTCAAACTGAGATGGTATTACAAAGTTACAGACACAAACCTGGGGATAAAACAGACAGGAACCCATGACGACCCAGGTTAAAAAGAGAAATTGACGATGGGTCGGAATACCTTACGGAAGACAAAGTCGAGTGTCACTAGGCAAGCATTTGAATGAAACCCGCAAAGAAAGCAGAAAAGGGGACTCCTAAACATACCTGGAGATGGAGACTTCTTGAGGAACTGAAGGATGTTGGACTATCCTGGGAGGCAATAAGGAAAACAGCCAGAGATTGAGAAAATGACGAACAACTGTTGAGACCCTATACTCTGCAAGAAGTGGAGAGGAATAACTGTAAATCATGAAAGAATTATATGTTTTACTCTAAAAGTTGTATGTTTATGAGGGGTTATGCATGATACAGGTATTGAAGTTGATTTCTGCGAACAGGAAGATATGATGGCTCACATTGAATGAAGGAGAAGAGAAGAGAGAAATTAGCAGAAAGGAGAAATGTGTCGCAGAGAGTTTGTTAACCTGATCATACCATAAATTGGCAATATCACTTGAACCCAATGCAACAATTGTGAATGACTTCTCTCATCACAGATTGATATTGTTAGTCATATACATCATTGCTATGAATTGTATCGATTGATTGATTGATAGATATGGCCATTATCATCACACTTCGGTGAATAAGCTTGTGTGCCGATATCTCTCTCTTTTTTAACACAGAAAGACCTCAGCGGCAGTGCGCAAACTCCTAGCACTGCCGAGCATTCTTGTTATAATTGATGATGGTGACTTTTTTGTAAGGGAATTAGTTGAGTACCTTTGAATAGAGATTACCTTACCGCCTTGGTACAGAGATACTCTATTGCACTTATTATTTCCTCCTATAGAGCACACCATACACACTATTGTCTACAATGATAGGAAAGAAGGTACCAACAATTGTGTAGAAGAAAGTGTGTATGTGTTTCTGTTTTCTGCTCATATGTTTGACATCAGTGAGATGTTGAAGTCTGGTTTCATCATTTAATAGACCGGTGCTAGGGTGTCTGTGGCTAAGGGGTTAAGCTTTTTCCTAGCATTCCGAAGTCTGTGGGTTTGAATCCGGACCGCGCCATTCTTTTTATGAGTGCATTTTTTTCCAGAGACACCTAGGATTTTTGCAGGAGGTAAGGAGTTCGTGCAATTCTCTCAGCAGGTGGCGCGCCAGTTCTACGGAGAGAGACCAAGCCATATGGTGTAAAATCCAGTGCAATGAAGTCAATCTTTGACTTTAAACCCCGTTTAAAAAAAATAGACCAGTGCTCAGAGCCTGCTTCCAGCTGAACCTGTCCCTGCCAAACTCTTTCACATCTCATATATTCATGTAGTGTACCTTCATGTGTTTACTTGTCTTTGTAGCATTTTAAATGTACAATAATCTTTATTCCCATGTAGTAATTACGTAACAGTCTTAACTGTTACTATCGCTTGATAAAGACCGTTTAGTCGAAATGTTGCAGTATCTTGTTTTATTGAAAAAACTACTTCATTATTAAATATTTTTGTCTATGCCGTAACTGCAAACACAAATCTGTCATGACCATGTTGCTAGTAAAGAAAGAATGGTGGATTATATTATATCGATGCTATTTAAACATTTGGAGGTTTTAATTAGCACAGAAATTTCAGTGAATATGCTTCTTGGAACTGTTTTGCAAAATTGTCATGTTTAAATATTTCATATATTGTCCGAAGTACATGTTGTTACTACCTGTAATGCCACTTTTTAAATCGGTGTAGAACAGGGGAACATGAGCATGCTGAAATTAATGCCGCAACCAATTACTTGACACCCAATTCTATAAAACTAGTTCTTCTGATGTCACACTATCTAACAATAGTAAAGTCCGTACAGTAATTAAGAACTTAATTGCCTCTAACGACCTTCCTACCTGCGCATCATCACTTTGTGTCATCGATAGCTGTTTAGGAAAACCCGCCTTTATATGCTCCCCAAAATTCATAAACTGAACAATCCCGGTAGGCCCATCGTTTCTGCTTGCTCTTGTCCTACGGAACATATCTTCGAATTTCTTGATAGTATCTTCAATCCTATAGTCACCACACTACCTTCATTCTTGAAAGATACGAACCACACCTTGTCTGTTTTTTCGTCTATTGAGTTGTTGCCTGGCAGGACTTACCGTCTCTTCCTCCTTGATGTGTGCTCATTGTACACCTCCATACCTCATTCCGACGGACTTCAAGCTCTCCAGTTCTTTCTCGACAGGAGAACTAACCCACTTGTCTCCACCTCGGCTCTCCTTCGTCTTGCAGAACTAGTTCTAACTCTCAACTCCTTTCAGTTCAATGACCAGTTCTTTGAGCAGATCAGTGGGATCGCCATGGGTACTAAAATGGGACCCAGTTATCTGTCTATTCATGGGTCATCTTGAGCACTCTGTATATGGAATTCCTATGATGGCCCTCTTCACTGAGTGGTATTACATAATTACAGAAAAACCTGGGGATTAAAACGACAGGAAGCCATGATCACCTCAGTTAAAAGAAATTATTCGGGTTTGAATTACTCTCTACCTCATGTGTCACTATGCAGCATTTGAATCACCACACATCAGCAGCAACAAGGGATCCTAAACATCCCTGGAGATGGAGTCTTCTTGAGGACTGAATTTAATATCCTAGGCATTAGGGAATACAGCCAAATTCTACAACAACTTGCGACCTCCTTCTTGCAAGAAGTGGAAGGAATAATTATCTGAAAGATAGTTACTCAAGATGTTGATGTTTTGAGGGCTTATGCAGGATAAGGTGCTTTGCTTCTGCAACAGGAGGTCAGCAATTCCATTGAATGAGGCAAGGAAAGGATTCTAGAAAGAAGAACTTCCAATTCTGACAAATGAAACTTGGCTTTAATTTTAACCCATCAATGAAGTTCCTATCAAGAGATATTTAGTCATCTCATTGCTTGAATTGTATGATCTGATAGTTCATCTTCATACACTTCTTTGGTGGGATCTCAACACAGAAGCCTCAGGAATGTAAAGTTCCTAGCGCTCAAGCCTAAATTATGAGGTCATTTTTGGAATTATTCGAGCTGTAGGTACTCGCCTGGTCAGTCTTAACACTTATTACTCCTATAGACACACCATACACACTATTGTCTTACAAAAGAAGAAGGTACCACAATTGTGTAGAAGAAAGTTTATGTGTTTCGTATTTATCTATGCTTTATCTGCAGGAGATGTTGCAGTCTGGTTCATATTTAAAACCGGCTAGGAGATCAGTGGCAGATTAAGCCCAGCACTTTGATAGTCGTGGGTTTGAACCTGACCGCCATTTTAATGATGCACCAGAGCACCTAGGATTTTGCAGAAGTAAGGATTTCTAGCAACTTCATCCGATCAGTTCTCTGAGAGACAAGATTGGTGTAAAATCCAGTGAATGAATCAATTTGATTTACTTTGTATAGACCAGTGCTCAAGCCTGCTCCAGCTGAACCTGTCCAATTTCTTTCCATGCTCTAATTCTGTAGGCACCTTATGTGTTGTATTACTGTCTTATGCATTTAATGTACTATCTTGTTCTTTAGTAATTTAATATATGTTTATGTTTTCAGTATATATAAAGACTTTTCATGCTTCTAAATTCTGTTTATCTGTGTTTTATTGATAACTACTTATATTAAATATTGTTTGCTATTCCAAATCTTTCATAATCGTTGTAGTATGGTGATTATTATATTGTTATTTAAATTTGTAGGTTTTAATTACAAAATTTGTGATAAGCCTTGCTTGGAAACTGTTTTAAATGTCACTGTTTAAATATTCATTTTGTCAAGTACATGTTGTTACTGCTTGTAATGCCGCAATGTTTCACTGAGAATGTGAATTAATGGCTATTCCAGTCATCGCAAAACTCAGATTAAGGTTTTTCAGCAAGTCCAAGACAGAAAAAAAAACTACTTGGCCTTACCGAGGATTGAATCCGGGTCTCCCAAATGGGAGCCCATGCTCTAATCCATCCAGCCAGATGATGCACATAATGTGTTTATGTATTAATCAAAATGTGTTCTGTTTTTTAAAGTATGCTGTTGTGTGAGTATGAGTGATATGTGTGAAAATTTCAACAGATATGTGACTGAATGTGAAGGGGTGTCTGTGTGTTTACTGAAAGTGAAACATGTCTTTGCTTTTGTTGTTGCAGACGGACAAACAGACAGGCGGCATTCATATTGGACTTAGTCCTGTTGAGCAGAAAAGACATGTACAAGACATTATGAAACGCATTCCTAAAGGTTTGTCCTAAAGGCAGCAAAATGTATTTAAAAGAGGGCCCTCGGTAATGCAAAGTTTGGGAACCGCTGTGCTAGACTCTCAGGAATATGTGGGTTCTCAGAAAACATATACTAAACACTATTTAGTGTAACTAAACTACTGGTCTGTTCAAAGTGCTGTAGCATCTTACCATGAGAAAAATTGTACTAGCTAACACCACCATTTTTTCATAGATCATACCGTAGCAGAATGTCATGGTCATCTGTAGCTGTGGCGGAGTTTCTAGGTGGCGTGGAGGTTAGGTGCTTTCCTCTTGTTCCAAAGGTACTTGGTTCACTCCCTGATGTAGCGATCTGGATATTTTTCCAGAGAACCCTGATCTCAATGTAGGTGAGATCTAGTTCCTAGTCCCATCGGAGACTGACGATAAAATGTAGGTCCCATGTTTAAGTTGAGCACGTAAAAGATCTCTTGGCAGTTCAAAATCGAGAAGAGTAGGCTGGAAAGTCACTACCCATGCAAAATTCATAGAAAGATTAAAAATTAAATTACTTCAAAAATATTTTCACCATCCTCAAAATGACATTGGGAACCCTTGCTGGTGCTGCGGAGTTTGTGCACTGCCGCTGAAATCTTTCTGTGTAAGAAGAGATCGGAACACGCATGGTTACTCACTGAAGTGCACTGATGAAGATCCTATCAATCATGGTCAACACAGCCAGACTGAACGACTCAATCTATAGCCAGTTTTACTGCCTTTCATTCAGGATGTTCATGGTTTTTTTATGTTTTGTTTCCACCATTGTCTTAGCCGTCCCCTCATCTTCCAGGAGCCATGCACAACATCATTGCTTTCTTCAAACCACTGATGTTTAATGGGTCCAAAATATTTCATTTTGCACAATTCTGTAATATTTCAGTAACCAACTTAACACTCTCTTCCTCCAAGTGTCACATATCCTTAACTAAGAAACACAAGTCTAGTTTATCTAAAAAATATATTTAAAGACACAGTTTCATTAACTTGTGTAGTCTTGTAATATATATGTAGGAGGTGTCTGTGGTGTAGAGGTTAGGGGCTCGTCTCTTGTTCCAAAGGTACTTGGGTCGCTCCCTTGTGGAGCCATCAAGTTTTTTCCCAGAGATCCTTGATTTCATTGTAGGTGAGATTGAGTTCCTATTCCTATCGGAAACGGATGATAAAACATAGGTACTGTGTTTAATTTGAGCACATAACAGAACCCTTTGCAGTTCAAAATCGAGAAGAGCGGGCTGGAAAGCCGATGTTCAGTCAAAATTCATTAGAAAAGATTACAAACAAAATTCCTACAAAATATCTATCTTCAAATTACACCAGGGACCCTTGCTGGTGCACTGCCGCTGAGATCTTCTGTGTAAGAAAGAGATCGGAGCACACATGGCTACTCACTCAAGTGAAATGATGAAGATCCTAGCAATCAATCATTATATATGTATATGCTTATACGAAGAATACCCAGGATTTTTGTTATTCTTAGTCTCATGGGAACCATGTTGATATTCTGAATTCCCTAAAGGAGAGAGGATGTGTAAATGATTCAAGAAATGTGGATGAATCTGCAACTATAACCATAATGCAAGAATACTAAATCAAATTTGGTGTAGCTAGAGAAGAGCATTATATTGAAAGTCAAAGAAGAATAGCAAAAACTAACAAAGAACTGGTGTTGTTAGTTACTACTTGCTGAGAAATATACTGATGAAGAGATCGGATCACTTATGGACTAAGTAGTTCAATGTTTAGTGATGATGATCTGATGACTAAACTAGACTAGGCTTAATCATCTGGTTAGGAATTTCTTAATGTGCAGGATGACCAATTCCATCAGATCTTGCACACATGTGAGTGATTGTTCAATGCTTTCTTCTATCTGTTTGTCAACAGAAACAAGCATCACTGATTCTTCTTCAGAATTATTAATCAACATCAATAATATTGCTTTCAGTTTATAATAATAGCCGTCCATTGCAAGCGATGATGACAACAATCTCAGACGTGTGCTGCTGCACCTCTCTGGTGTGTGCGGAGGTGACTGTAGAGTCCAATCCTAGAACAGAATCCCCTACCACAAGTGGGGCATACATGTTTATAATAACACATGATAATCTTGTTGTTTATAGGGGCAGAAGCCAGTACTGTATTAGTTGGTCAAGTGGACTTTCTGAAGGCTCCTGCAATGGCTTTTGTTAGATTGGCAGAAGGACGGATTCTAGAAAATTTAACGGAGGTGCCTTTACCTGTAAGGTAATATAACATGATTTATTTTATGTTCAACTGTATTATAGTGGACCAGTGTTTGAGAAATGTAGGCTCTGATATTTGACTACTGTGATTTTAAAATAACTTTTGTGTTTTCATAAAAAAAAAAGGTTGTTACTGTCTGTAGTACCACTTTTTAGGGCAGTGTAGGACAGGTGGGACACGAGAGCCTGGGGAATTTAATGGCTGCATGGCTAGTGCAGTCGTGTGAAGCTGCTCAGTTTAGGATTTTTTATTTATGCCCTCAACAGAAAAAAAATCCATGGCCTTACAGTGAACGGAACACAGGTCTCCCACATGGGAGCCACACTCTAATCCATTCGGTCAGATGCTCCTGTGCTTTCATGAAATTGTAAGAAATATGTTTCTTATACATTGTGATACAATCTTATATAGATTGTGGTACTGAGCTAAGTTAACTCTCATCATCCAATAGCTTGTCCTTAGCAAAACTTTGCCCCCCTAACAGTCCTTCAAAATTTCTCTTTCATAGGCCAGATATCTCAGCTCCACCGATGTCAATGCTTAAATCAACAGCCACGTCTTGAAACCATCTCTTCACTGTCTCCTTCTCTTTAATGGGATGCCTCTTTCCATAATGGTCTTCTCCAACCCTTCCTCTCTTATTATATGTCCAAAATACTTCAATTTCCTCATTCTTATTTGTCAGATGAACCAATTTTCTTTGATTTTGAGTGCTTTCTGGATAGATCTATTTGTTCTGTTCTCTGTCCATGGTATATGGAGGACTCTTCTATAACACTTATATTCAAAAGCCTATCTTATGTTTTTCCACTACCTTGCTAAATGTCTACATTTTACACCCATAGGTTGCCACTTTGAATATGCTCTCTCTTAGTATTCTGATCTTTGTTCTCCTATCAGTTACATTCCATACTGTCTTAGTTGTTCAAGTTTCTGTAATGTTATGTTTGTTCTTTTAATATCCTTCATCCCATTTCCATTTCTTGGGAACAGTGAACCGAGACATTAAAAACCGTTCACATTTTTTATGTTCACTCCCTTGATAAAGATAAAGTAAGCTCTACTTTGTGAAATCATGGAAAAATAAGTTTCTTGTATCATTTGTCATATAATTCTGTACGCTTATAATAGTTCATATTACATCTTTCATGATTTTTTTTTAGTACAGATATTAAGTTATTTATTATCTGTTTGCTAACAAGTTATGGAAAAACTCATAACTACCTCTGGTGTTACTGGGTATGTGCTCTATTGCTGACATTTCCAGTTAGTTATGCAAATGGATAGAAACTGAATACCTATTAGTTGACCTAACTGTAGAGACATCAATTTTAACCAGATTTCAAAAAGTTTCTTCTTTGTTGTTATTAATGTTGTTATTTAGTGCTACTTATTCATGTCATTTGCATGTCAGTCACATTACTAAAAATAGAAACTTTGATATTCTATGTTTTTAGATGTATACAGTGTTTTAGCAGGTTTGATATCATGTGTTGTATTATTTTAAAATCGATTTAAAAGTAGTTCCAAAATAAAATACATATTGATTTAAAATTGAAGACGCCTGAATGTAAAAATAATGAAATACATTTGTTTCTAACCATATGTTAATCATATGTTTATGATTTGTTTCTGTTATAATGGCAATGGGAAGTGGGTACACCATCGGAATTGAACTTCATCAAGAAACAACAAATGCTTCATCCACATAAGCAGATTACCAACAGAGAGTGCATTTCAAAGAGCAATGCTACCCCGGTACAGTGGATGCAAAGCAAAATGCTGTCTACGCAAAAGGTGGACCTTAGAGATAACAGAGGCAGCGAAAAAAAACTTAATTGAAGCACACTCAAAAGCCTGTTCTAGATATCTCTTCTTATTCTGACGTTGTGAGGCAAAACAAGATTAGAGTACAGAAAGAAAGAAAGATAATGGCAAACTTTCACCTAATTGTTATATAAATTATAGTTAAATAAGAAACAACAATTTGAGATGTTTGAATTTGTGTAGATGATTGCAATAGCTGATTATTATTATTTCTGTGTATTTTAGGTTTATATTCATCTTACTGGGTCCAGAGAAAGGTGGTATGGATTATCATGAAGTAGGCAGGTCACTGTCTACTCTCATGTCAAATCAGGTCAGTTAGTGAACCAAATGTCAGCAAGTCATTGTTTAAGTTGGTAGATATTAGATTTGAATTTATGTGCCTTTTACCAGCACCATTCAGGGGCAAACTCTTAGAGAGGATAACAACCTTTGACTTACCACTAATACTATACTTTCTATGTTTCCAGTGGAGCTTAGGCATGCATCCTTTACTCTCTTGCTAATTCTATTCTGGGCCATCGTATTCTGCATTAACTAAATCATTCATTAATGGACCACTGATGTCCTCTTGATTCTTAACCAAATATTATTTTGCCTCCCAAGTCGGCCAGAGGTCATATATAGGCATCTTGACAACGCCTGAATAGCGAGCGATCAAAAAATAAATAATAAAAAAGGTTACTATGGATTTACCTAATTCAAAACAATGAGACAAATATTAACCTACAAACAAATAAATGATAGGATAGAAGTAAGTTCACTAGATGCTGTATATATTAATTCCTATTTGTGCAGACAAATGGACATTGAACAAACAGCTAGAAGACAAAATTGCAGACCTTGAGATGAGAAAAAAAAAAGATTTTTAACACATAAAGAGATATATCACATTCGCCTAAAGACCATACTCAAAGGATAGGTAAGGGAAGTAAGAGAGCAAGCTCAAGACTTAGCTGCAATAATGGAAATTATTAAGATATTGACAAAGAACAGTTGTATTGAATGCACCATCATGGCAAGAGACAGAAAGTGTTGGAAATCTATTGATTGATTGACTGAAGTCAGCCCTCAATGTGAAGCTATCATGTATACAATTTAAAGTAATCATTTGCCCGTCTGCCCAGCGTGTTCGTAGCGCGTTGAACTGTGGGTGACTAGTCCTCTGTGTGTGCGGGTTCAATTCCGCGGACTGGCAGAAAAGCCACAGGTTCCCAGATTCACGGTGTTCGTGGCACCGAACCGAAGGGTTACGATGTCCATTGCACCGAGCCGAAGAGCTGAAAGCTAAAGTGCTTCTGGATCGGGGAAAAAAAAAAAAAAAAAGTAATCATTCTTTTCTCATAATCTTTTTTCTCTCTTCTGTTTCTGTTTGAGCAGCACTTCCATGAAGTGGCTTACAGAGCTGAGTCTCGTGAGGACCTGCTCAGAGCAATCAATAATTTTCTAGATGACTCCATTGTGCTTCCACCTGGGGACTGGGACCACCGCACCCTGCTTCCTATCACACACATGGCCCGTAAACGTGCGCTCATACGAAAGCAGAAGAAACAACAGTTAGAGGAGGAAGAAGGTAATCCACTATTCATTCTAGTTGCCATCTGATGTATTTTAGTTTTATCTAGTTTTGTGACCAAGTGATTAAATTTCACTTCTGTTCCCCATTTCTAGAACTTGACTAGTCCTGAATGTGTCTTATTTTTGTTCTTTATCATTCTTTTGTTACTACTAGTAGTTTTGTACTCCTTTTCATAGATGTACAGTCAGTGCCTAAATTTCTCAAAATCATAAATTTATACATATCCAACTTTCCATAATATGCACTTTTTTGTCACCAGTAAACTTTTGTATATTTCCTCTCCCTCACTTCTTTTGCACCTCCCCACTTCCCTCCTTCATTTTCTTCCTTTTTCCCTCTTCTCCTCTCTTCTCTCTCTCTCTCTCTCTTTCCCCCCAACAACCTATATGGTGTTTATAAATTAATAACGTATTCATTTTTTACAGTCTCAAATCGAAGCTGTGTTAGATGGCTGAGATGCTTGTATGTGACATTCAACTAAGACATCAGATATCTTACATACAGATCACATGTGTGTAATTATAACAAGAAGACCAAGGTTAAAGCTACTTATAGCTTATTGTAATCCAGATTGAAATTATTTGTAAATGGATGGAGCCCGAGACCAATGTTATTTGAAATTTGACCGAGACCAAGATTACAGTTACTTAAAAATGGATGCAGCCCAAGACTGGAGGTACTAGATAAAGGACATGCCAAAGACTAGTAGTTACCAGAAGAATGAAAGTTCCCAAAGCTGAAGTTAGTTGAAAGTTGACAAAGTAAAAGACTAAAGTTACTTGAAAGTTGACAAATTAAAATACTGAATTTACTCAAAAGTTGACAAAGTAAAAGACTGAATTTACTCAAAAGTTGACAAAGTAAAATACTGAATTTACTGAAAGTTGACAAATTAAAATACTGAATTTACTCGAAAGTTGACAAAGTAAAATACTGAATTTACTCAAAAATTGACAAAGTAAAATTCTGAATGTACTCAAAAGTTGATACAGTAAAAGACTGAATTTACTTGAAAGTTGACACAGTAAAAGACTGAATTTACTAAACAGTTTATAAATTGATGTTAAAAAGATTGTCAAACTTGAATTTACTAATTTAAGACAATTTTGAATGCTGCATTTATCAGTGGATGGTATATTTAAAAAAAAAATGTCATTACTCTTGAATGTTTACGATTTTTATTGTAAATACTATTTTTTGTATACTCTTGTTGAAATCTCTTTGATTGTATTTGGAAATTTCTTTAATATAACTAAAAGTTTTTTGTTGATACTTCATATTTTTGGTCACATCTTGAACATATAATTGATATTTCAACCTATTATTCAAATCTCTTAGTTTCTATTTATTCAGCATGCTTTGGCTATTTGAATCTTTGTATTATTAGAATGTTTATCTCAGGTTTCTTGTGTCTTCTTTGCTACCTTATAAAAGTGTTTGTCTTGTTGTTTTTGTTTGTATGTTGAAAGTTGATTAATATATAATGTTTGTTATTATATAACAGATTGTTATGTTTCTTGAGTAGGTCGGTATGTTTCATTCAAGTTCTTTCTACACAGAGAAGTTGCTTTGACTAGATTAAATAATTGCTTCTCGAACAGTTAGACTGGGTACAAATAATATGTACAATTAATTAGTGCTTCTCTGAACAGTTAGGCTGGGTAAAACAATATGTACAATTAATTAATTAGTGCTTCTCTGACCAGTTAGGCTGGGTACAACAAAAATGCACGATGAAGTAGTGCTTCTGTGTCCTTGAGTGATTGGTACAACAGAATGTACCAATAAATGATGTTTGACCTGAGTAGTATTTACCTGACCTCTGAGTGATTGTTACAAGTAATGCTTATCTGATCAGTGTGTGATTGATGCAGAAAGCAGTGCTTATTTGATCAGAAAGTTATTGTACAGAAAACAGTGCTTATCTAACCAGTGAATATTTTGTACAAAAACAGTGCTTATTTGACCAGTGAACATTTTGTACAAAAAACATTGCTTATCTAACCAGTCACATTTTGGTACAGTAAATAGTGTTTATCTGATCAGTGAACATTTTGATACAGCAAATAGTGCTTTTTTGACATGGGAACATTTTAGTACAGAAAATAGTGCTTATTTGACCAGTGAACATTTTGCTACAGAAAATATTGCTTATTTGACCTGTGAACATTTTGCTACAGAAAATAGTGCTTATTTTACCAGTGAACATTTTGTATTATTGATATAAGGGAAGACTGCAGTAAAACTGTGTAGCAATGGCGAAACATGGAAAAACAAAGTACTGTAGTTTTACAAAATACAAAAAACAACATACAACAAACAATACACAGTGACGTTTCAATTAAACGGCCTTTATCAAGCAATTATCACCACCATTTTAATAGTATTTTGTTGTAAACTTGAAATGGCTTTGTTCACTGAGCTTGTTAGAGGGTATCCCGATGAACATTCACTGTTCATGTGTTCCCTATTGCCATCATTGATCTGTTTGTCTATGCTTGATAACAGAGAGGTTAAAGAAAGTGCATCTATGAATATAACCTGGTGAACTAGGTTAATCATTTTTTTTTAAGTTACAAAAGAAATTTGTTGGAGCAGTTCAACCAATGATGACACCCTTTTTTGGGGTGTCTAGTTGGTCTTGTTTTTCTTTGGGCGTCTAGGCAATGTTACATACTTTTCTTATAGATCAGTGTTGAATTTTGGGTTGTCACTTTCTGAATTGTCTTCTTAATTGTTTGTTGCTCCCAAAGAGTTTCATATACTTGTCTAGCTTTTCTTTGGTTATGATATAATTATATTTAAAAACAAAACTGTCTTTACTTTACTGCCTGTGTTTCCATTTTTTTTGGGAAGTGTATGATAGTGGGGACATGAACATGATAAATTTAATGGTTGCATGATTAGTTCAACCACTGCGAAACTGTTCAGATATAGATTTTTTCTTTATGCTACAGACAGAAAAAAGTTGAAGTTGGGTCTCCCCGAGTGGGAGCCCGCACTCTAACCCATTTGACCAGACGTTCCTCCTTACACACTAAACAAATGCAAATTTAAACATTACCAGTGACTGTGCCATCTATGGGGCCCTAGTAAACTTATATGAAAGTATTTAAAATTTCTAGACCCCCATAATTATTTTGTTTGTACTTATAGAGGTGCTGTATGATCATCCATTGCCAGATAATCGATGATGTTCATGTATTGACTTAACTGACTATTTCTGTTCTAATTGTGAAATTGGTTGTCTCAAATCTAAATTCTGGAACCACCAGCTCAGAGAAGGCAACGACAGAGAAGAAAAAGTGGTATGTTCTATAAGCAAAAGAGTTCTGTGTTTCAGATACCTTCCTTGTTGTAATTGGTTAGTTCCTTATCTAGTATGCCATATCAGAGTTGAAATCACTGTTTTTCTTAGTTTTATTTTTGAATCTGCTTATTTTGTTTAATTTATTCACTGACCTCACTAGATAGTAAAATAAAATAAATAACAAACTTTCTTTATTGCCTGTGCTAACAGCATTTTAGGAGGGGTATATAACTGGGGTAACATGAGCCTGAAGAATTTAATGGTCACATAGCTAATGCAGTCATTGCTAAACTGTTCAGGTTAGGATTTTTTCATTATGCCACCAACAGAAAAAAACTCTGTGGTTGTACCAGGGATTGAACCCGAGTCTCCTGAATGGGTTGCCACGCTCTGATCCATCCAACCAGACGCTCCTCTAGAGAGTAATCTGATGAATAAGAACAGTTTAATTTCATTCAATTACAAAGCAAGTTTGTAACCTCCTCGAGTGGTGTCTGTCTTTTTATTTTTACATATTTGGCCATGTGTAGCTTAGAAAATCATATATATATTTATATGTTTGTGTGTTTTATTATATATTTTCGATATTAGTCCTTTCTATTGTCACTAGTTTGTTGTTAGTTTTGTCTTTCAAACATTCTCTTTGAAAGTTTATTGACTTTGCTCATTGGTATAATAATTTAACTGTTATGATATCACCATTTGACTATTCAGGTGTTTAAGAATAATTTGTGTGGCTGTTTCTATGCTAATGGAATAAAAAATATGTAACAAATTAACATTAATAGACAAATATTATTATAAGCCTCAGAACAGATAAACACTAAATAAATAAGGAAAATAGTTATAACAAACAGTTGTTTATACTGTATCTTTAAGTGATAAGCATGTCTGATTGTAAGAAACTGATGTATATGTAATGTAAGAATAGTTAATATCACATTAGTTTGTATTGTTGTAGTGAGTAACATGACAATAGTTTGCAATGTTAGTTTAGTTTAAAATTATAATAGTAACATAACGCCAGTGTGTTGCCGGGCTCACAATGGAGCAAAGAATGTTAACCCTGGACCAACAAGGCATGTTGCAAAGGCGGTTGAGGTAGGAGCCTAGAAAAGCTACCATAGTACTCAAATAAAAAGCGTAACAGAAATCGGATATGCTGGCCTACTTGCAGGCGCACAACTGGCACAATGTACATTCACTCTTAGGCTCGGAACACATACAAATCACATAGGTTAAAAGTGGTCAATATGGAGCGTCAAGAAGAAGTTAACAGGACAGTAGTTCATGATCTGTGACTTAGAGCTAAGGTCCCTCACCTCTCGCTCCAAACGTACTTACTTTGTTTTCCTTGTGGAGCTGTCTGGATATTTTTCCAGAGATCCCAAATCTCACTGTAGGTGTGATAAAGTTCCTAGTCCTGCAGAGACAATGATAAAATGGAAGCCCTGTGTGTTCAAGTTGAGCATCTAAAAGATCCGTTGACAGTTGAAAATCGATAAGAGTAAGCTGCAAAGCCGCTGCTCAGGCAAAAATAATAAATAAGATTAAAATAAATTTGCTACAAACTTTCTACCATCTTTGAAATTACATTGAGAACCCTCAAAGGTGCTACGAGTTCGTGCACTGCCGCTGAGATCTTCCTGTGTAAGAAAGAGATCGAAGCACAAATGGTTATTCACCAAAGTGCAATGATGATGATACAATCAATCAATAAATAATAAATCAATAAATCATAATGTACAATTAGCTTTTATTATTGTAGTTACCATGACAATAGTTTGTAATATAATGATAGTAGTTGCTAAGATAGTGTCAGTTTATAATGTAATAGTAAGAGACATGAGACTAGTTTGCAGCTCACTGTTTTTGTTTATATTATAACATTAGTTGACAATAATTTATATTACAATGACAATAGTTTGTAATATAATAACCATTTATATTGTAGGTCATATGGCACTAGTTTGTAGTACAATGGTAGATTATAAATCATCATCAGATAGTTGTAAGTGTAGAAAAAAAGTTTATAATACTATGAGCCATGACAAAGTGTCTATGAACTACTAAGAGCATTATGTACAGAATGTATAACAAACAATAGCAATGAGCTGCAATAATGTACCTGTCTGTGTTTTACATTTTTATTTGATCATTTTTATTTGTAGTTTTTCATGTAGATAGAATGTGGTAAGTTATAATATGACATTATTTGTGTTCAACTTGTAAAAATAATGTCATTACTACAAGAAATATGATATTATTTCAGTTAAATTATTATTCATAGTTAAAATGTCCAAAGTTAAATGAACCAGCCGATAGGTTTGCAGGTATGGCTGCTGTACAAAGCAGAGGAGCTATCGACCAGGTGGATATAGATTCCCCAAGGGAGAAAGAGGACGTGTACATGATTAAAGTAATAGTGGTGAATTGACAACACTAAACAGACTGCAAGAATTCCAAGTCAAATGTGGTGTAGCTAGACAAGAACACTGCTGGTAGACAAAGAAGAATAGTAAACCAACACAGAGCCAGGGTCGTTAGTTGCCACATGCTGAGAGACATACATGAGGGGTGGCTGGAGCACATATGGATTAATTGGTTCAACCTGCAGTGATGATGATCCGATGACTAAACTAAACTAAACAGATTTAAATATAATATTATGTTGGCCATAAATGATGAATATTTTTCCTATGGCATATTTTCAATTTGAGTGTTGTTGTTTATAGACATTCTTTTGTATATGTTTAGTAGTAGTTGTGATGTTGTTGGTTGCAGATCTTAATTGTGTTCTCATGGTTTTAGCAAGTTTTTTATATTTTTTATTGAGTAAAATTATGTTGAGAATGCATTTTATTTAGCAGTGATGTTTAGGGTTTTAGTTTCAGTTTGGAATACCTTCATTCACTCATGATATGTTCATAGGTGCTCTGATCTCCTTTGCAATATCTCCAACAGCGTCCAGTGACTAACCAGACCATTCTGATGTTGATTGATGAGCCTGTTGTGCTGTTCTTATCTGGCCAATCTTCAATCAAAGCTATTGCAATCTAGCGTTAACATGGATTGGTTTAGATCAGTGGTTCTCAACATGTGGGTTGTGACCCCTTTAGGGGTCGAACAACCATTTCACAGGGGTTGCCTAAGACCATAGGAAAACACATATTTTCGATGGTCTTAGAAACCGAGATACTGTTCCTCTATCCGTCACCAGGCGGGTCCGCTCACTTTAATTATGTTTCAATTTGAATGAAAATACATCCTGCATATCAGATATTTACATTACGATTCATAACAGTAGCAAAATTACACTCATGAAATAGCAACAAAAATAATTTTATGGTTGGGGGTCACCACAACATGAGGAACTGTATTAAAGGGTCACGCCATTAGGAAGGTTGAGAACCACTGGTTTAGATGAAAATCATCCTTGTGGACACACTACGAAAGCGTTCTGAAAGTCAGCTCTATCCATTTGCTAACCCCTGATATGGGAGTAGAGCCATCCAGTCTGTTATACTATATGGATTATTTTGAATGTTTGTGTCGGCATATAGTTAGTATGACAATATTTTTTGTAGTGTATATGTTAGTTTTGTTCTTGTACAAATCACACATTTCTTATTGAAGAGGGAAAATGATAGGACCAATGTACTTTACTAAGGATATTGCTAAACTACTTAACTCTAATAATACAACATACTATTTTACATAACTTTTGTATAACATGTATTATTATTTTACTTCATAGTTCTTTTGTGTTTAGTTTAATGTTCTAGACCAGTGATGGGCAAACTTTCCAAGAGGAGGGCCAGATAAAATTAAAAAATATCCAGGCGGGCCGGAAAAAAAGACCAAAACAGATTTTTTAAGTGTTAAACTTTATTTTTGACTTTTAAATCATACACAACTTATATTATAATATGCTACAAAAAGTTACATAAATTGATTATTCTTTAGATGAGTATGAAGGCGTATGTGACAGATGAAACTGTGACTGAGCTTCTAAAAGTTGTTCATAATGTGGTTGTTCTTAAGGTTCAGTTGATGCTAAATTAGAAATACAAATAGATCGTGTGTTTTGTTTGTATTTTATTTATAGGGTTATTCAAAACCATGTCGCGGGCCGGATTGACTACCCCGAAGGGCCGCACTTTGCACATCACTGTTCTAGACCATAGATTCCCAAACTTTTTCGGTCCACTGCACACTTTGCACAACATAAACTTTGTAACGCCCCCCACATTATAACAGTTTGCTAACGTCCCCTCCCACAAATATACATGTTCTATTTTTCTCTTTGACATAGAACATTTATATATATTTCTGTAACACATGGTCAATTTTTCAAATGATTTTATGCATGCAATAGAAAATTGATGAAAAAATGGATTGTGTAAGACGGTCATAAGATGAATTAAAATGCAGAATCCAAATTTTAAATGATTATTCAATCGCAAAATCACGAAAATAATTTAGTTAAAAATATTTATGATAAATTTCTTCTTTAAGGAGCCATCGACCCCTAATCGCCTGAACATCCGCAAATTCTCCTGAACCCACTATCGCCCCAGTAGAATGCTTCCACGTCCACTTTGGGAACTGCTGTTCTAGACCAATGCTTTCCAACATGCCATCATGGCGCCAATGTTATACATTTCTAGCGTCCTATCTTACTCCACCAACTTTAACGTTAATCAGAATTTCAAGAAAAAAAAGTATTTCTTAATGACAGCAATGTTTCATTTTTTTATAACACTCCCATAAACATGGTCTTCCTGCTTTTGCAGTCTTATTTTTTTAAAAAACCTTTCTACTGCTTTTTAACCTGCTGTTTTTAATGGGGGCTGGTTTTTGTATATGTTTGATAGAACACTGTAAACTGTTTTGTAATTTTACTCAATTCTACGAGTCCATGGTTATTTATTGCAGAAAAATATGAATAATACTGAAATTCCTTAGTGTTAAACTGAACTTGTAACATAATATAACCTTGATTTAGCATGTTATGTTGTTTCTAAGATGAATTTGCCTTTATACAACAATACTGGAATGTGAGATCACACGACGATCAGGATCTTATTTACTAGCATTTTACCTGAGCCCACCAGCCGTATATTATCGGAGGCCACTGTGAAACTAACCAACACATGAATTAACTTTCAAAGAGTGGAACAGGCAGTTTCAGTTTAGAGTAGAAACAGTGTGCTCTTTATCTATCAGCGATCTTATTTATTCTTCACAAATGATATTATAACTTAATCTGTACCAACTATGAAAGATGTGCACAAAAAATCTGAATTAATATCATATGTCATTTAAAAATATTGCTAAAGGGCAATGGAACTACACTTTTAATTCTGAATGGCAGTATTATTATTGTTTTATTGAATACAAAGTCAAATATGTGTGTTTATTTTGTAATGGTAAAACATGTAAAAACAAAGTTTTGCAGTTTTACAAAGAACAAAAACAATACGCAGTGACGTTTTGACCAAAAGGCCGTAATCAAGCAAAAGATACACCAGAAGTGAAAAAAATTGTATTATGGTCGCGTGTCTACTCGTAACAAAAAAAAAAGTAATTAATAGCTACATTTTTTTCACTAATCATAACAACTTTAATTGTGAATATTCTGTGAATTTAGAATTTTCACTTAAAAAAGGTTTAAAAAGGGTTTAAAAGCCGAAGGATTGACTTCATTGCGCCGGGTTTTACCCCATCTGGCTCGGTCCCTCTCCGCAGTACTGGCACGCCACCTGCCGAGAGTATTGCACAAAGCACGAACTCCGTAGCTCCAGCAACAATCCTTGGGGTCTCTGGAAAAAAACTTGTGAACAGAATGACACGGTCCGGATTCGAACCCACGACCTTCGACTCACAAGGCAAATGGTGTAACCACTTAGCCACAGAGACCACTTAAAAAAAGGATTTCCGTAACTCCTTGTGGACCAAATGCCACACTAAATGGCGTTTTTATTTGAAAAAACAAATATGCTCTGGTCCACTAAGAGTTAATTTGCAGTGAATGTGCTTTGACAATATGTGCTTTACATTAATTATGTAAGTTCAATAAAAAAAATTAACACTTAGGAGCAAGTTTTCATCTGTTATCTTAAAAATTAATATTGCTATTAATCTTACTTTTTTGTATGTATGACCTTTCTAGTCTTTACAGATGGTCAAGTGGCAAGCGTTTTACTGTGACAACTTCGAACCCTCGCCTGTCTTTCTCATCCCTCAGCTCATACCCAAGTCTATTTTCAAAAGACCCTGCACCTTTGCACAATGTTGCCCTCCATACAACCCGACCATCAGCCAGTTTTTCCCATCTGCTGGGACCAACAGAAAAGTTACTTCTTGAGGCCCTGCAGACATCTCTATACCTGAGCAGCGGTCTGCCTTGGTGTCTCTTCCCCCAAAAGCCCACCTTATCATTATAAAATAATATTATTATTAGTATTGCAGTCGGCCCACAGATCTCACTCTTCAACAGCCATCATGTAGATGTGCCGAAATATATACAAATTTTAGACAGCACTATTCTAGACAAATAGAAATGAAATCTGTGATTACCTAATGTTAGTTGGCATATATTACACTCTCTGTGCTATTATATGTTTGCTTCTTCTCTTTCTTCTTGTTGTTTGTTCTTTTTGGCCATTTTGATCATTCTTATTGTGACATATAAACAGCCTGTGCCAAGAACGGTTTGTTATGTCACATCATTCAGCGCCATTTGGAGCTCTGGTGCTTATCCTTTGGCGATGTGTCGGTTTCAGCCAGCGTTTACTGGGTTCGCTCTCCATCACCCTTGGGCTGTCTCCAGCCGACCTGCAAGGCAGCAGGTTGCTATTTTCTTTTAGGATAGCTACCCGCAGACTACCTTCCCTCCCGGGTTGTTGAGCGTCATCTGCCCGGCTTTCTGTTTTTTTTTGAACTTCTTGGTTTCCTACCGTCCAGTTATGTGTACGGTTTACCCTTAGCCTTTGATTGTCCCCAATCTAACTACAAGGCAGTAGTAATTAAATGTTTGAAGTTTTGATGTTCCATTTGTTTTCTTATTATTCAGCTCTTGCTGTTGTGTCATCTGACAGGAAATGTTACTTACATCCTTTGTGTTAATTCCACAGCTTTGTTGGAAAAGTCAGAAAAAAAGGATGCCCCAACAGATCCTCTACAACGAACAGGATGCCTCTTTGGAGGTGTGATGAACGATGTTGTCGCGATACCCTCACTACCTCAGTGACATCATAGATGCTGCAAATGTTCAGAGTATTAAAACATTGTTCTTTATTTTCTTCACCTGCCTGTCACCTTGCATTGCTTTTGGGGGATTGTTGAGTAAGTTATTGAGATTGGTCTCCAATTGTCAAATGTATTATTTTGTGGCGATATAATATAATGTTACCAAGAAGCCCTAACATTCAATATTTCGGACACATCAAATGACATGAATACCTAGCGAAGATAATTTGGAGGGAATGGTGCCTGGAAGAAGAATGAGAGAAAGACCTAGAAGATGATGGGTACGAGATGCCATTGACGATCTGAAAATGACTGCTGCTGACCTGGTCAACTTGCACAGAACAGGGTTTTCCCGGACTGCTGTCATGGAACCAAGTTTAGGAAGGGACAAGTTATTGACAATAAAATAATGTTACAGATATGTTAATATACAAACTATATGTGTTGAGACCAAGATGTATTTATTAATAGGAGCAATGTTCTGTCACTGTAGTACCTTCCAACCTCTTAAGAAAGAGACCAGCACATCATACTAATAAAAACCGATCCATATAACATTTATTTGTGTATCAGGTCATTCAAGCATAAATTGCAATGAGAAAGCAGATCAACCGGCTGAGAGTAGTGATCGATGAAGGGTGGACAGTTCAGACAAAATCAATACCATAAGATAAGCAGAAGGAGTCAATGATTTTTGACAGACACAAATGAATCTGCATCCTTTTTGCCTTTACTGCCCGTGTTACACTTTTTAGCTGGTGTAGAATATGGGGGACATGGGGCTGAGGAATTTAATGGTTGCCTGGCTAGTGTAGTCACTGTGATACTGTTTAGGTTAGGATTTTCTTCATTATGCCCCTGACAGAAAGAAAACCTCTTGGTCTTACCGGGGATTGAACTCGGGTCTTCCAAATTGGAGCAAACACTAATCCATTCGACCAGACCTCCTCATAAATAGTGGGTAATTGTTTTCAAAAGTTTAATTTTTTTTAGTGTAAAATTTTTATATGTGGTGAATGAATGATTATTTTCTAAACCAGGTGAGAAAACACATAGTATGATGGGAGTCAGTGAAACTATGGTGGCCACATCTGTCTGTGGCATGATATTCAGTCTCTTTTCTGGCCAGCCTCTACTTATCATTGGAGCTACAGGTCCTGTTTTGGTGTTTGAGGAGAGCTTACATAAGGTAAGTGTCTCCTTTATATATAAATATATATGTATATTTTGACCGCTGTGAATTCAGACATAGTAATAGAGCGTAATATGTCGACTCTGACTGATTTTTGCATGAAGGATTGCTTTCTTTATCACCAGTGTCCTGTCATTCAGGTGAGCCTCACTTTGACTTGTTGTGTTTCCTTGTATATCAACACCAAACAAGTTAAGGAGATGCTATCTCCCTTGGATACAGTGACTACGATCCCCAACTAGTATAGTCACTGCTTGATGAAAAACAAGAGGGGAAACTACCATCATACTTCTCCATAGAAAATTCATGTCTTGACACAATGAAATGAAACCAGATCAACAAAATAACACACACAAAAAATAACTGAAAATATTGAAAAATGGAACATCCCAGCGGCAAATTACTAAACATCAAGAATGAAATGACAAGAACAGGAGTAAACATTCTAGGAACAAGTGAAATGAGATGGATTAGAGATGGATTAGTGCAGGAAAAATATCAACTTCAGAATAATATATTCAGGAGGAAATAACCATACAAAAGTATTAGAAATAATATTAGATGCAGAGAGAAAATGTTGAACGGATTCTGAACAATATCAGAGAGAAAAGTATGTTTTGATATACCCACATTTTTTTTCAACTTCATTTTCCACAGTTTTGCGATTCAAATGGTTTTGAGTTTCTACCTCTTCGGTTCTGGATTGGACTTTGGGTTTGTGTAATTACTATGGTAGCAGTGGCATTTGAGAGCAGCATACTTGTACGTTATGTAACTCGTTTCACTGAGGAGATCTTTGCCATTCTTATATCTCTCATTTTTATCTATGAAGTGGTGAAGAAACTTTGGCAGGTCAGTGGATATTTATCATTGAATAAGATCATTATGAATGTACTTGCTGACACTTTAGCAAATAGAAACTATTTGCAATGTTTACATTTACTTTATGTCCACTTTTATCATGTACATTCATTTTTGTACATCCTGTCGTTTCCATATATTTTCTGTACATGTTTTGTCATTTCCATAGGGGACTAATCTGGCATATGTTTATGAAAATGAGAAGGTTTAATTATGACATAGTATAGGTCAAGTGATCTAGCTTTTTGTGATGGCATGTAATTATGGTCGGTAAGGGCGATGAACAAGTGTAACGAAGGACAAGCTTGTCAGAACCAGTTTAATAGTAAATAGGCAAAACGCAATGCGTATCTGGCAACTTTTGATTTGTCAACAGGGATACTTTTATCTTGAACATTCTGTAGAAATCTCTTCTTATTCTGACACTGTTAGACAAAACAGGATTAGAGAAAAGAAAGAATACTCAAGTTTTATTAAAATAAAAAGAACTCTACAGCTGAATTTGTACATACACCTGCGAAGTAAAAATAGTGAATGAACATTAATTTGACCACAGTGTATTTTAAAATGTGATAGTGAGTGGGTTTAGGAACAGAACAGAATGTGAAATCTTTTTTCTTTACTTTAATTTTGTTTGGAGTCACAGTGCCAGGATAAGAAGAGATTTATAGAACACACTCTCTGGCAGCAGCAGAAACATGCACCAACTTTAGAGCAGAGACAACAGCCCTTCTTGCAGCCATACAGATTCTCAATGAACAGCAAGTGTCAGAAAAAAATATTGCAATCTTTAGCGATTCAGTATCCGTTCTCCAGGCTATCTCATGTCCCAGACAAGACAAGCTCATTTAGGACATACAGCAAAATATCAGCATGCTGTAAAAAAAAATCTGAACTGATCTTACAGTGGATACCAGCACACTATGGCATACCAGGAAGCGAAAAGGCTGATAAACTCAAATGCGGGCTGGAGGAAGCCTAACACAACACCACCTAACACAAAGCTTTACAGGAGCAAAGACTCTCCTGAAACAATCCAGGAAAAGGATCTGGAGAAAAACAAATGGAGGATACAACCCAGAGCACGACAGTATAAATACACTAAACAGAAAAGCACAGTCTACAGACTTGGACGAACACTGCATTCTCAGAGCACACCTCCACAGAATGGGTCTAAGGGACTCGGCAGCCTGCACCTGTTGAGCACCTAAGCAGTCCCCAGAGCACATCCTGAAAGACTGCCCCAGTCTAAGTAGTGTGAGAATGGAGATCTGGCCAACAGAAACAACCCTACAAGACAACCAATAGGGGACCGGTGAAGACCTCAAGTGCACCACCCTGTTTATGACACATAACGGAGTAGTTTCATAGCAGAAGTTGATTGCAGAAGTAGAAGAATATAGAACAGGCTTTTGTGTCGCTTCATAAACAGTATTTTTTATTAATGGAAAGTCAATATACAAATTTAGTTTTTATTAATTATGAAATATTAATTGTAGAAATTTATTTTATCCAAATAGATATTCTCAGACCATCCACTGATGGAAGACTACTGCTTTGAAGATAGTATCAATCAACACAATGATTCCAAACATATAAGCAGTTCTGATCTGTCAACTTATCTTGAAGGAAATAGTTCTGCTTGGAGAACAGAAAACATCTCAAGTAAAAGTATATTTGTATTAGCTCAGACAAGCAGCATTGGATATCAGAAAGAGGCAATAGAAGAAATGAATAAACCTAACACTGCCCTGCTTTCTCTCATTTTGGTCTTTGGAACATTTTTGATTGCTTACTTTCTTAGAGTGTTCCGGAATAGCAAGTTCTTAGGCCGAAGTGTAAGTAAACGTTTGCAATTATTTTGTTCCTGTTTTATTTTCAATTGATATAAGGGAAGACTGCAGTAAAACTATATAGCAATGGTGAGACACGTAAAAATAAAGTTCTGTAGTTTTTTCAAAATTACATCAGGGACCCTTGCTGGTGCTACAGAGTTTGTGCACCGCAGATGAGATCTTCCTGTGCGAGAAAGAGATTGAAGCACACATCGTTACTCACAGAAGTGCAATGATGATGGTCCTATCAAACAATCAGAACAATCAAACTGCAGTTTTACAAATTAAAAATAAAGTACTGTAGTTTTACAAAGTACAAAAACAATAACAATACACTGAAGCGTTTCGACCAAAAGGTCTTTATCAAGTAAAGGATACAACATAAGTGAAGAAATTCACTTTTTATATGACACACATTACTGTGTATTGTTATTATTTGTGTACTTTATTGGTTTGACCAATTATTGATTATACAAAGTACAAAAACAAAACAATATTTTCAATTGACAGCCATGTGCAGTATGATTAAAACAAATAAGACACAATCTCAAACATTTGAGAAGGTTGTGAAACTTGAGAAGACTAATTATAGAACAGAGATGATTATACATGCCGCCACCGCCTCCATGACATAGAACCAATGACTATGACACTAAGGCAGACATTTAGAATGATATCGACAGTAGCAATCTTCTTCTTGTTCTTCTTCAAACGCTCCATATCGACCACATGTTAAATCACTCTTCGTGACCTCAGCCTAAGAGCGATTGTATGTTGTGTCAGTTATGCACCTACAAGTAGACCAGCACATCTGATTTCTGGGATTTACTAGGGTAGCTTTCCTAGGCCACTACCTCAGTCACCTCATACAGCATGCCTTGTGGGTTGCAGTGTTACTGTTCTTTGCTCACCTTGCGAGCCCCGGAAACACACAGGTGAACAATGATTAGAAGAGAAACTTAGACATGATCTAGTAGAAGACTGCACACACGGATGTGCAACACATTAGAAGCATACATGAAAATGTAGCAATAAAGTACGAACAAATGACACGAGAGAACAACATATAGCGACAGAGGATAAAGATGAAAGACAAAATAGATTAGTTAGGTAAAGCAGATGAAAACTTCAAAATAGAAGGAAAGGATTTAGATATTTACAGTTTTTCGTACCAAGTTATTATCATACACCACCACGGATCAGTAAGCTTTGCTCCCAATATCTTATGTCAGAACATGCCTGACAACCGCCACCTGAAATCATATATACTCCCAAACAAAGGACACCATCTCCATCAAGTAACACCCCCAATCAAATTGCTTGTCCTGAGCAGAACTTTGCCACCCCAACAGTCCTTCGAATTTCTCTCTCTCATAGGCCAGATGTCCTGCCTCTGCAGCTGTCATGTTCAAACCATCAGTTACATCCTGAATCCATCTTCTCCGTGGTCTTCCTTTTCTTCTCTTTGCCGGTATGCCTCCTTCCATGATGGTCTTCTCCAGCCCCTCTACTTACTAATATGGCCCCCACCCACTACATGTTTGTGAGGGACTGAAGATCTTCAACCACAGATAAGTGTTATTTTTAGCTATAGTTAAGGAGTTTTATCCTTTTACCATTATGTTTCTGTACTACAATATATTAAGAAACAACAGGTCAAATGGTTCGAACATGCTTCAAGACTATCACAAGACAGCCTCCCACAAAGAGCACTAGCACACAGATATAACAGCAACAGACCCAGAGATATTACATTTATTAAATGTAAGCTACCACATAAGTGCTCTTCAGCAAACACTTTCAACTGGCCAAAAGGAACTGAGCACCTGTGGTGGTGCCATAAGTGCATAGACATAGATTTTAACAGCTTTTCTGCTTTCCATTTTTTTTTCTTTCCCATTTTCATTGAAATATATGTTATAAATTATTTTGTCTAACATTCAGTCAGCTCCACCTGCCCTACATGTCTAACAGTTTAAAATTAACCTGATAAAGATCTGCATCTGTT
Organism: Arion vulgaris; assembly: GCA_020796225.1. Lineage (NCBI taxonomy): Eukaryota > Metazoa > Mollusca > Gastropoda > Stylommatophora > Arionidae > Arion > Arion vulgaris. The sequence continues at coordinate 21,410,753 of CM036764.1, forward strand.
GCTAGCACAGACAGAGGTTACCAGAAGGAAGTAAATATGTGAGGGAAAACTCCTTCAACAGCGAGGGATCAAATAGTTCGTCACGTTATACACAGAGGATGACTCAACAAGGAGAGCATATGATATCTACTGGTTAAACAACAATGATAATCACCTGAGAAAAGTTTGAAAGACTGACTGGAAAACTACAGTCAGTGAAAAGTGCTCCAGAAATATATAACAAAGATGCAGAAAAGAAACTAAAGATTGCATTGGGAGATGTAGTTATGTAACATAAAATGTAATTGCTTGTGAAAAAGTCATATTTTTGTCCTTATGGTATAGGTGCGGCGTGCGCTTGGAGATTTTGGAGTTCTGATTTCTTTATTGTCTATGGTGCTTCTCAGTATTATCATGAATAAGACTTATGTGCAGGTATGTTCATTTGTGTATGTGCTTGGATAGAGATGCCATTAATTGATCACATGAAGATGAGCTTGTGTTTTGATACATCTGCTTGATAAAATTATGTTCATATACGATAGATGTCACTGTTTGGTAAAGTGATGTTTGTATATGATATATATACATGGTGGGCATCTGTAGTTTAAGAGGTATTGAGCTCGATCACAACCCAAGATCACCTGATTCAAACTCTACGAGGGCAGTTTGGAATGGATGCTAATTTGTTTCAGTGGATTTTTACAGACGGTAAAAATAGACCTCCCCATTCAGAAAGCAATGGCAAACTACTGAACGTATAAGTGGTGCCATTACTCATTTACTGTGGTTGATGACGACCGTGCTATAAAGGATATGCTACGATTACAATTTTTCGTATATACGAAGATGTCTCTTTTTGGTAAAATGACATTTGTATATGATAGATGTATGGAAATGCCACTGTCTGGAAGTGAAACAACTTATAACAAATAGGAGTGGCAGAGTGGTTGGTGATCACAACATAAGCAACTTGAGATATGATGATGTATGTTTGTTCTGCTCTACTTCTAATAGAGCCTCATGCCGCAATAGTTGTCCTCCACTTTTCTTGGTCTCTGGCCATTTTATTGATGGCTTCACAGGATAGTCCAACATCATTCTGTTCCTCAAGAAAACATCTCCAGATCTGTTTAGCATGTCGTTCTTTTTCATTTCCCTTGCAGGTTTCACCCTAGTGCTAGATATGATGATAACACTTTCTTAGTAGCAAAATGTGTTAAAATATTTTCAAGACAAGATTGTTTAATCAGATGTAAACATTATGTTTATTATGGTTGTATAGTTAAAATAGTTAAGGAAGAGTGTCTGGCAGAAGGAGGAGCGTCTGGCCTAATGGATTAGAGTGTGGCTCCCATGCAGGAAATCCAAGTTCAATCCACGGTAGGGCCAAGGATTTTTTCTGTTGTGGCATAAATGAAAAATCCTATCCTGAACAGCTTTGTTGCCTCTGCACTAGCCATGCAGCTATTGAATTCCTCAGGCCTCGTTCCCACTTGTCCTACATCGCCTAAAAAGCGGCACTACAGGCAGTAACAACAGTTTTTTTTTAATTTTAATTTTTATAGTTAAACATACAACTTTTTTAAATTTTAGTTTTATAGTTAAACATAGGTTTTTTTTCTAGTTTCTATTCTTTGAAGCACAGTTCCATTATTTTAATTTGCTCTAAATTTATTGCATTATTTTCTTGTTTACTTGTGTAGAAACTGGATATTACTAAACCATTTACACCAACATCTCCGGAGCGAGGCTGGTTCATTAATCCAATGGGAATATACCAGACAACCCCAGTGTGGCTGACGTTTGCTGCTGCCTTGCCAGCATTTCTGATTTTTATCTTGCTGTTTATGGAGACACAAATTACAGAGTAGGTTTTGATGGCTGATTTGTTTGTGTAGCAATAACAGTTAATAGGGTTTGTTCAATTAAAAAATATCTTGACTGTTGTAATATGATTTAGGTTGTGCCACAGTCTTTTTCTTTGAACGCTGCATATCGACCACTTGTTAACCACTCTTTGTGATTTGTATGAGATCCAAGCCTCAGAGCTGCTGTACATTGTACCAGTTATGTGCCTACAAGTAGAATAGCACATTCGATTTTGGCGACGCTTTTTATTTACTAGGGTAGCTTCCCTAGTCCCCTACCCCAGTCACCTCTTCTGACATGCCTTGTAGGTCGCAGTGTTACTATTCTTTGCTTCCTTGAGACCTCAGCAACACAACGGACCAGTGACCCAGTCTCATGGTTGGTGTTTACAGTCAGAAAATATTCTACTTCAACTGGGGATTTTAAACTTGGAACCATTTGTCATCTGAAGCTAGTACTTTAGCCACTGTGTAATGATAACTCCATTGCAAGATAGGCACTGTTTTGGAACCCTCGGGGAAAGAGGATAGGGAAGACCTAGACATACCTGGAGAAGAAAGCTGGAGGCTGATATTAAAAGCGATAGGTAAAACATGGAAAGAATTGGAAGGGATGGCAAGAGAGAGAGGAAGAGCTGGAAGAAGATTGTTGAAGACCTGTGCTCCGTTGGAAGTTGAAAGGGAAAGAAGAATGATAACTCACAACTTTGAGGTGAAGTTTGGTTTTAGTCAGCTCTGGTTCCCTGTCACTGATTGATTTCTGTCATCTCATCTCACTCAGTACTAGACTTAAGACAGGCAATTTATAAAGTTTGTAAGTTATCTTTATTGCAATTTTTAATATCAGCTGTTGATCTTTCTTCTGTTCTCCAATCCTGTTTTGCCAAGTGTCAGGATAAGAAGAGATTTATAGAACATGCTTCTGTGTGTGTTTCATAAACAGTGTTTTTTGCATCACATGTCCACATTTTACATGTCCGGTCTTTTGCTTCTGTATGCATTGTATCTGAGTAACATTACTCTTTGAGGAGCATTGTCTGTGGTAATCTGCTTATGTGGCCAAACCATTTAATTTGTTGTTTCTTGAAGAAGTTCAGTGCTGATTTTGTACCCAATTTTTTTGTCATGTCTTCATTTTTAAACCGGTCTCTTATTGTTACTTCTAACATTCTGTGTAGACACTTCATCTCTTGTCATGACTAATTTTATTATATCATTTGATGTCAGGGTCCAGTTTTGGCACTGATAACATAATCTTGGGAGAAGGATTCTTTTAGTGTTCATAGTGACATGTTTACTTTTCAATATTGGCCCCAGAAGCTGTATACAATGTCGTTTCCTTTTTTGTTGTTGCCAGAATGATTCTCAACAAGAAGGAGAGGAAGTTGAAGAAAGGATCAGGATACCATCTGGACCAGTTGATTCTAGGATTTCTCACATTACTGGGTGGATTATTTGGTTTGCCTTGGATGTGTGCAGCAACTGTGCGAACGGTAGCTCATGTCAGTGCTTTGAGTGAGTACAGTCGAACACATGCTCCTGGTGAGAAACCTCAGCTGCTTGGAGTAAAAGAGCAACGAGTCACCAATTTTGCAGTCCATCTACTAATAGGTGAGATTATTTTACATATTTATTTTGTACATTATTTTTAACAGGATTTTATGATTTATTTATGGAGGTGGATGTTTATTGTGTACCAATAGGGCATTGGCTAGAAAAGCTTGCCAAAGGACAGGGATGAGAAAGAAAACATGGATGCCCAAAGGAATCATGGAAGATGAACTTTGTAAAGGGAGTTACAAAAATGTGACTTGATGTGGAAAACAATCAGTAGAAGGGTGGCAGAATGACTACAGTGACAATTTATTATGGAAGTTTATGCCCTCAAATAGATATTAAGAGGTTATAGATGGTGAATTGTCCAAAATGGAAACATGTATTTTATGTTGACATACAAATCCAGATGTATTGCTCAAATTACACATAATACAATATTCTTTACCTTATATTTGACATCACCACCAGCACAGACTGAATTTTGATAACAGATTGACGTTGAACCAATCCATCAATTTAAGGAATGTGGAATTACATTCTGTACAAGTAGAACTAGATACTTGAGGGTCAGAGAGAGGAGTGCGTTCAACTATTGAGCTACAAGAACCATCATTATGCATATCCTTCGACATCAGTTGGAAGACACTGAACACCTACGGGTCTGCCCGGAGTGCTGTGACGTCAATTCAGTAACCAATAGTAGATTGACAGCATTAAATGATAACACCGCACTTTACATGTTCACATTTGGTTTTTATCTTAACGATGTCCATGGTTTATGCACATTCAGGATTATCTATTGGCTTGGGTCCTGTCTTGCAAGCAATTCCAGTCCCTGCCTTGTTTGGTATATTTCTGTACTTTGGAGTGTCCAGTTTGAGTGGTGTTCAAATGTTTGAAAGAATCAAGTTGTTGCTTATGCCAGTCAAGTACCATCCGTCTGTGAGTTATGTCAGAAAGGTAAGTATATTTGGAAGTATTGTCTTACAGTATCTAATGTTAACACAAAATATATTATTGCTGAAACTAATACAGAGAGCTGAGATAGTGTAGTGGTTTGTTCACTGGATTTGTAGATGCATAGTCACAGAATCTAATTCTCAAATTGAAGTGGAATTTGTTACCTAACCATAACAGCTCTCAGGTTGATTTAGCATAAATTGAGCACTGTGAAATACTGGGCAGCAAAGATGCCCAGCTGATCACAGAAGAATGGGGAATAACCCTGTATTCCTCAATATATGTTTCCCAATTATATTCACCAATATTCCACATGGTTTGAAAACGTTCCTTACTTTTGCTTTGTTTGTGCCCGTCTGCCCAGCGTGTTCGTAGCGCGTTGGACTACGGGTGACTATCCCTTGTGTGTGCGGGTTCAATTTCGCGGGATGGCAGAACAAGCCACAGATTCCCCAGATTTACGGTGTTTGTGGCACCGAACGAAGGCTTACGATGTCGATGGCACCGAGCAGAGAGCTGAAGTGCTTCTGGATCGGGAAAAAAAAAAAAAAACAAACTTTGCTTTATAAAATTTATATGGGCTCAATTATATTAATTAAATTAATCATCATCATGCACCACCAATCAAGCTGGAATAGGCAATCATGGATCTCCAATTATCTCTGTCTCTAGTATTGACTATCAGTTTGAGTGTGTGTGTGTTTTTTTTTTTTATATATATATATATATGCATGAATAAATTCTCATGAAACATTCCAAATCCAACAACCTACAGCCATGCAGCCACTATCAGATGATGGAAAGGCTATGTGAAACAACCCACACTCCGAGATCTTCTTATGGAGCAGTAAGGAAAAGAGAAGCAGGGATATTCATAATGATGCAGGAAGTCTAACAAATAAACCAACACTCAATTTATACTAGAGATCTCACAACAGACTACAGGGAAAAATTACAGGCAATCACAAGTATACAGGAGAAACAAAGAATTCAAGGATCAAATATAATCTTTCTGTTTGACTGCATGTCAACTCTGTATACTTTCCAAAAAGAAACTTATGATTACCTGTTAGTAAGAACTGCTATAGAACAATTAAATCACGTTTTTATAAACAAGTCATTTGAGGAGCATCTGGCAGAATGGATTAGAGCACAGGCCCCATTCAGGAGACCAGTTTTGCTCTCCACTAAGGCCAAGTAGTTTTTTCTGTTGTGGCGTAAAGAAATAATCCTAATAGGAACAGTTTCACGGTGACTGCACTAGCAATGCTGCCATTAAATTCTTTGGGCTCATGTCCCCCATGTCCTACACCACCCATAGACAGTTATTTAGTTATAGTATCATTGCAATAGATTCCATCACACTGTGATATTGTGGAAAATTGAACAACTGATGACTGACAAAGAAACAGGCACCACAAATGGAACAATTTCACTACAGAATCTCACAAAGAGAAATATTTATCAAAGTGAAATATAAATCTGCATGGCATCTCAGAACAATAGTTACTAACAAGATCTAATTCTAGTTAAACAGAATCCAACAAACTGCTATCTTTAAGTTATGCTCAGGACACTTTACTGTAAACACATCTCCACAAATAGTAGCTGTCAAAACTGACATTTGCACTTCCAAATGGTCCTCAGACTTCAGAACTCATTCTGAGAAATTTCTCTCTCTTTGATGACTTAAGCCCCAAAAGACTGAAAGGACCTAAAAGCGAAAAACCTATAGTGAAAAAAATAATCACTCTATCAAAGATAGAGCGTGTCTGATACAATGCAGAACACTGGATATAACAGTGCACACACTCATATAAAAGTATATGGACATGCAGCAATCACATATATTGTCATGGCATCACTTCTATCAGCTAGAATCATACCTTTGTGTGCCTGCCTCTTAGACCTGGAGAAGAGGGAAGACTTTGCCCCTGACCACAAGCTTGATCATCTAGTATGATCAATAATCTTGCACACAAAGGTACTAGAAAACTAGTCAATCAAGCATCTGCTAGTCACAATAATCATCATCATCTCTATTTATCTTGTTGTAGATGGTCATCTTATAGGTAGTCCCTGCTAGACAAATTGTTGTGTGCTCTAACAGTCATCAATCTTATTCTTCTTCTTTTTTTCTAATCTTGTTTTGCCACACATCGTCAGGATAACAAGAGATTTCTAGAACAGACTTTTGTGTGCGCTTCATAGTGTTTTTTTGTCGCCTCTGTTATTTCTTAGGTCCACCTCAGTCAATGCCTTTTTGTAAGTTTGTTTGACAAGATTAGACTGACAACACAGAACATGATCCTAATTAGTCACTTCTTTGACAATATTACTTTGTTGGATCCTTTTACTCAGTTGTGTAATCTAGTTTTCCAGCTGATACTGATCAGAATCATCTCCTTCTCAGTTTCTGCCATGTTTATCTCTTGTGAACTTTCTTCTGAATGTCATTTACATAGTAGACTCCACACTCTTTTTTGCAGTCAATCCATTTCTTTTTCTGTACACCTCTTTTTATTTAACATTCCTTTGTTCCTTAAAGAATACCTTTAATCAACATCAAAATGTATCCTGGACATTTATCAGACTAGGCAGAGTCCATCACTCTTCATCTCTTTATTGGCTACAGTTTACATTTTCTTTACTACTGAATAAGGAATTTCTTGATAGAACAATACCTATACAGAACTGCAAGCCAAAATAATATTACATTAATATGGTTGCTAATTATTATATTCAGTAAATGTCCATGAAATCAATGTTGATTCTGTTTGAATGTTGAATGTTACATTTTATCATTCTATACTGAGCTGTATCATAGATATATGACTGCTCATTGTAGTATTTTCTCTAATTTACCTGTTTCAGCTAAACAAAATGTGGCCCCCTGTTTGATTGCACTACCATATTTACCATCAGGATTCACCTGTTTTAGGCAAGCACAATTTGTCACATTGTTTGATTACAATATATATTTAAAAACAAGTTTAAAACATCCTGACAAATTTCTCAAAAACAATCTATTAGGAGACAACAACAAGAAACACTTGAGAATGATGTTGATGTGGTTTAGCTAGTAGTTTTCTGATCACATTGCTTCTTGATGTTTTCTTTGACAGGTTCGCACAATGCAGATGCATAAGTTCACTTTGATTCAGCTAACATGCCTGCTATGTTTGATAGTTATCAAGTCAACAGCTGCTTCTCTTGCATTCCCATTCATGCTGATTCTCCTGGTGCCATTCCGATTGAAAGTGATGCCATCATTTTTTGATAATACAGATCTAAGCCAGGTAACATATTGTGTTAGGAATGGTAGAGATGGGATAAACTGGCTGTAGTGTGTAGAAATATTGTAGAAAACTGTTATGAAACCATTTTTGGTGCTTGTTTTTTGTGAGTCATTAGATGTTATGCAAATGATATATTTACAAGTGAATATTAAGTGAATATATGCAAGTGAATTTTATACAACAGAGTATAAAATTAAGTCTTTCCTATCTTGTGATATAAAAGGAGTCAGAGGTAATGAAAGAACTGATAGATTGGCTGGTATGGCTACAATATCAGATGTACCTGCAATGGGCTGAAATTACATTCTCAGCACAGTGAGTCTTTCTGAACAGAGGAATTTCAGGGTTGTGAATCCCAGCTGCTAATCAGATTGAGAAAGATAGGTTTTGATATTGGTACAACCCGAAAAGAACCATATACCAAAAAAAAATTCATTAATCAACACCAAACATGTTGAACATCGAACATGTTGCTGCTGGATTTATAGTGAAATTGTGATGATTAACGACATGGTTAGAAAATGAGTTCAGATGTTCAATGCGGGACACCAGAATGGGAATAATAAGATCCAATGGATCGCCCGAGTGGTTACCGAGGTCCAAATTTTTTTGCAGTGGAAAGTATAGAGCCACTGTTGACCTGCCATGCATGTCGTAAGAGGCAACTAAGGAAGTTTGGCTGAAATCGGATGCACATGTCCTAAACGTGTAGAAGTCTCTGCGTTTAGGGGCCTACCAAACCAATGTGCAACGTATACACATTCTTGGCAAAGATGAAACATATCACAAAGAGTGATTAAAAATTGGTCAAAAGAACGACGCAAAGAAGAAGAAGATACAATGGATGAAAACCGCATCTCTGATGAACGATGACTTAGCTTGTATGATGGATGGAAACAATTGTGAGGATGGACGGTGCTCAATTTCTGTTCTTCTATTTATAGATTTACAGTAGCCTGGATTTATTTTACTGCTATGTTATCTCGACCTGGAGCCTTTCCTCTCTTAATATACTTTGTAGCAATGGGCTGAATCTCTACAAGCATCAACAATTTGCAGAATTACATTCATCTTTGTTCCGCTGCACATGGGTATTGATGGCAATGAGAGAGCAGCAGGCTGGCTGGCTCTACCACCAAATCTATCAGCCAATTATTAGAACTAACATTCTAAATGCCCTTATTAGATTGTGGCCCCAAAGAGAGTTTTCATTTAAATTAATTCCCGTTAACTGCTAGACTGTAAGAGATTGGATTGAAGATTGGAATGGCCAGAAAAGAACAGCATAACATATATCAGCAGGCTCATCAATCAACATTGAAATGATACGGTTATTCGCTGGAGGCTGTTGGAGATATTACGAGAAATATCGGAGCACAGATGGACATGTTCGGAGTGCAATGAAAATATTCCATACTGAAAGTGAATGTACTTTGTAGCATCCGTAATGTTGGCAGCAAGTTTTTGCTTTCCGTTACATTTGTCTTCTATATTTAATTCTGATCTGTTATGATCATGTCTTCAATGTATTTCATGCATCTTTTTATTATGTTCAATTTCCTGATTAATATTACTCTTTATTTTGATTTCAGATTTCTAGTTTGTGTGTAGATTCTTCTCCTTGTAATTTGATTCTGTTTGCCTGTCTGTGTTCTTTTTTCGTGTTGTTTCTCAGGTTCACTATATCTCAGCTTGAGCCAATTTTGTTCTCTATCTCTCTTACACATATCTTTTATGTTCTTATTTAGTCTGCTTATTGTCATGTTGTTTTAACCATGTTTCTTTTTTGCATACATTTCCTGTAAAATGTATTTGTTCATTCATTTCTTCTTTTTATATTTTGCATTTGATTTCTGGAATGATTTCAGATGATGTTTGATGTATTATTTCCATTAGCATTTCACTCTGTTGTTTCTCAATATTTTGTATATTTGCTATTGCATTTTATCTGTTCTGATTTACCATGCTGTATTTCTTCCTCATATTTTTGTCTGGTCTAAGTAATGCTAAATCTAGTGTGATGTCTTCTTGACTTTTTTTTTCAATTTTATACTAAACTTCCCAATTACTGTTACATGGTCACTGTTACAGTCTGTTTGTTTTATCAGACTGCAAATCGTTCCTAAATCATTTGATGATAGTATACAAACATTTGAGTCACTTTGTGATAATTGCCCTAGTAATGGCTGTAACTATGTGGAAATATAGTTAAATGTATAAGAATCAAATTTTGAATAAATTTCATAATAAAGTTTCAAATTTAGCTTCACAGATAAATGGGACATAGTTTTTGATCACATCTCATGTGATAGCACTGTAAAGAGAAAAATGAAATGTGTTGAAAGAACTGCAGTTAACAACAGCCTAACTAAATGTTGTTTCTCTAATATTCTGTTTTATAATGTTGTTGCAGCTTGACAAAGAAGAGGAGGAGTTTGAACTGGATGATGAAGATGATCCCGATTTCTATCAACAAGCTCATATGCCTATCTGATCTGCAAGATTCAGCTTTTTCCAGAAAACATCCAATGCATATCAAGCCCCTGGCTGTTTTGATGTTCACCTTGTGGAAATGCTTTATAACGACCTGTCTGCTTGCTACTACAGATGTTCTCTGAAAAATGGGCAAACTATTTCCCCCATAAAATATATATTGGCTGTGAGACTGATTTATCAATCTGATCTGCAGGCTGTGATATTTCATCATTGAAAAACTATGTCCGTCATATACTGAACATTTTAGTCACATGGTTTTTTTTGCTCACATTTTGAAATTCTCTAGTTTTTTTTGGCCAATTGTTCAGAAAAGAGCACTGTTAAATGTATATGACACAGATAATAAAGAATTGGATTCATTCTAGACTGTGCTGCAATCGGGTTGCTATGGCTACTAAAGAACTTAAACTAGATTTTCTTTTATATTGTGAGCAAACCATCTCAGTTTTGTGGATTTTGTTGTGGTGTAGTTCGACTTCTACTACACATCTAATGTTTTCTATGTAGCTTGTTGAAGCTAGTAAGGGTTAAAATTACAGTGACAATTAAATGTTATGCATCTACTGTATGTAAACCGTTAAAGGTAACACTTTCACAACAAGATACTTAAATAGAAGTTTACTGTAAAAGCTAGTTGTTTTTCAGCTAGGAAGAAATTTAGTGGAAGAACATATTTCCATCTAACATTTAAAACGGTTCAGCTGAAGTTAGTTGACAATGCCTTCATCACCCTTCTCCTGAAACATACCAAATATATGTGAGTATCAAAATATGACTGGACATAAAATTATCTAAGTGTACATAGACAACCTTAGCTTATTGATTGTCCTGTTTGCAGTATTTGACTATGGAATCTGCTACAAATTCCTGCTGTAAAGAATCTGTGATTTTTGCTATTGCCAATGTTCTATTTTTGTACTTGAGAGATTTATCGTACTACATCTGTATTGTCATTGACTTGAAATAATGCTTTTATACTTTAGTAACAATGTATGTCTTGTGTGAATCATGGAAGATGGTGCTTGGAGCAAATAATAAAATTAATGTCCAACACATACATGTACAATGAAGTAGCCAACCAAACATGTACAAGGAAGTAGCCAACCAAACATGTACAAGGAAGTAGCCAACCAAACATGTACAAGGAAGTAGATAAGAAGTGTCCTAATATTTGATTTTGATAATAATAAGAAAAGCTGTTTATTGCAAGCGATGATGACAGTCTCAGACATGTGTGTTGCTACACATCTCTGGTGTGTGCAGAGATGTATCTCTTAATAGTCCAATCCTCTAACACAATCCCTACCACAGGTGGGGCATACATGATCGAGGTTAGACATGTGAGTGTTGTGTGTTTTTGTATTTTCGCGCAGCTTGCTTTCTCTGCGCCTCAACAGTACTGCGATTCTCAGCTATGTGAGTTTCTCTTGTGTTGTTATAGCGCCACATTTGGCGATCTTGCGCAAGGGATTCGGATTTGATAATCTTTCTAGAAATGACTAGAAAATAATTAATGCTTATTCTCATTCTGTTCAAACTATGAAAAATCAATTATACAAAATACAACAGCATACTGAATTGATGATATTTTGACACCAAAAAAAAAGTAAAAAAACATCAACAAAACTGAGATAAAAGTAATGTCAAATATGATAGGATAGTTTAACACTCACTAACAAAAAAATTATCAGTTTAATTAAACTGTTGATGTGTTATGTAGACCTATATTACTCATGTTTTCATCGTCTATCTTATCCAGTAATCAACTATATATTTTGTTATATCTGAATTATACCCTTCATAGTACATTATCACATTGTAGAAGCTGCTTCTAAAAATAACACTGACGTACATTATATCATTTTTTTAAAATATATATTTCCTTGTTCTATAAAAAAAATTAAATTACCAAAAGAAATATATGTATATTTCCTTAACATAAGGATGCAATAACAAGCAATGTTATGTCAACAGTATGCTGGTTTGTTGTCATGTCCTAAACTTGATGAAATCCTGTGTTGTAATGTTACAGGAAGCTATGTCATTTGATATCATGCTTTTATAAATCTACCTAGATTTGTCATAATTTTATATATATATTTTGTTATATCTATACATAATAAAATAACAAATTTTGTTACTGTACTATTGATGTTATTTTATACGTGTATATATTTATCATTGTATTAGGAATATTAAACATTGTAATCCATTTCATGCTATTTGTATTTTATTTTGAGTGATCTGTTTAATGTATGTATGTTATAGTTATTTACAACATGTTATTCTTAACCATGCGACAACAGGGACAAAGTTAATGATAATAGAAATGAGGATGAAAAAGTGGAAATATCTGGAACAGAATGACAGGCTGGCTGAGAAAATGAAATACCGTGAAAAGGTTGAAAAAATGAAATATTGGAGAAAGGTTTGTAAAAGTACATGTTGGGAAAAGTTGGTAAAAGTACATATTGGGAAAAGTTGGTAAAAGTACATATTGGGAAAAGTTGGTAAAAGTACATATTGGGAAAAGTAAACATCTGAAGTTCTAAAATACCCAGCGGATGAATGTCTTGATTGCAGCACAGCACATTCATCCGCTGGGTATTTCTGTACTTGGAGTGTCCAGTTTGAGTGGTATACAAATGTTTGAAAGAATCAAGTTGTTGCTTATGCCAGTTAAATTGTCTGCTTCAAACTGAGGCCAAAACCCTCATAAAGAGAAAATCTGCAGTAGAGTGGAAGAAACATACTGGATATGATTATGGAAAGACTTCCTCAAAGAAGTTTAAACAGCTCTCTTCCAGTGTCAACAGGTATAACAGACCCTGGAGCATGTCCTGCAAGACTTCCTCTCCTGTATGAGCTGAGAAGCAACCTGCAACCCAGTCGACCTGAAAACTATGCTCTAGGAAAAACCTGACACACTGTCCAGATTGTGCCCCACAGTGGATTGAGCACACTACCAAGTGCCCACTGAAGAATGTCTGTTTTAGATATAGGGTGATATGCTTACAAATATCAATTTGTTACAATACTAGACCTTCTCTAAATATTTAATTCTCTTTTTTTTCATGAAATTTTATCTGTGTGGTACATAATATTTTAAAATAATGCTTTTTTAATGGTGTTGTTAGTAACATTATATTTCGACGATGTATATTCTAGTTTTTCATATAATTTGACTATCGCATACTTTTATTACTGTCACAATATTATGTTTGTTCTATAATGCTAAACATGCATGTAGCTGTATTATACATTGTTTTGCAAATTACAATCCTTTTGCTACTTTAGAATTATTAATGTTGTATTATAATATTGTATAGCATTTATTTATTGTAATGTTATATTGCATTTTATAACGAGTAACTGTTGGAACAAACCAGAGACCAGTGAAATAGAACAAAAATACAGATATTGAATATGATATAATTAAAAAAAGCAGCTGAATACAAAACGGAACAAGCCTTGTTCTCGAATCCATAGTGAAAAGTAACAGAGGAAAATTAGACAAATTTTCTTGGAGAATAGCTGGAGATAGATATCAAGGTAGATTATTGGTAAGACATTGAAAGACTTGTTTTAAAAAAGTAGTTCAAAAGATAGGTGTAGGCTTGGTGAAGACATATAGAATTAGCGTAGCAAGTATTTGATTTTATTGATATATATATCTGTGTGTTTCATTTTTATTTCTTAGTTAGATTTAATGTAAAATGTATGAACCAAAAAATGTGTCCAATATATGAGAAAGTGTAATAAAGTCAGCTGCTTGCACTGTCGGAACTAAGGGTATTGTAATACTGATTGGTACAGAGAGTTTGTCATTACTAATAGATAGAAATGATATTTATCAGAGAGAACACTTTTCAACTTTTTCTTGCGATCGCTATTTTGATGATTATACTGTCAGATGCGTTCTTATGATGAAATCAACTGTTGTCTGGAGCTCATCTCTGGGGCCATATAAATTTTAATGTAGTAATGTGTTGTAGGACTATCTTTTCTTTTTTGAGGACATACAGGGGACAGTTCTGCAGGATATGTTCTGTGTTTTGATCAGAGATGCCCCAAGGACACCTAGGGTCTGGAGACAATCGTAACCTGTGTAAGTGTTTATTCAGTCTGTTATGTCTTGTCCTGAGATTGAAGATGATGCTCTGTCATTGTCTGTCGAATGTGTAATAGTCATCGCTGGATAATTTGGTCCTTTTCTAGTTTCCAGGATATCTGTTTTTGTTCTGAAAGTATGTGATTTAGTTTTCTACCTGCTCATATTCTCCTCCCTTCTTTACGAGTTTGTCTGCCTTCTTGCTACCTGGGACTTTACAGGATAAGTTAGCTCATTTTCTGTAGTGAAGTTACTTTACACAGCGATGGTAAAGATTATGCAGAGGAGTAGTGGTTAGATTCAATCAGCTGTGCTTTGAGTTAAATAGGGTGCTTTATTTTCTATCTTGCATTGTATTGTTCTTGGATGATAATTTTAGCTTCATTGTAATGACACGTAGTCTTTTACTACTGTAGCAGACTTTCTGTATGACTATTTTTCTGTACTATAGCACTTATCTATATGACTATTTTCTGTTGTATTCTAATGTATTGTTGATTATTGACTCTACACAACTGGTTTTTTGTTATCTTTTACTGACAATGAGACAGACTTCCTGTTTCATTTTGCAGAGAATTTTTTGTTTACTTTTGACTCTCTACTTCGATAGCAAAACCTGTTCTAGAAGTCTCTTCATTCTGAAGCTGTGAGGTAAAACATAATCAGAGAAAAGAAAGAAAGACTTCTTCTCTCTCGATCATTCTTCACGCCAATTTTATTATTCTTTTTGTGATATATAATTGTTCCTTTGACAAGAATGCTTGATCTACGTTGTGCGATTTTGCGCCCATGGTGACTAGGCCCGCCCACCCGATTTCAGCCAGCTGTTTATTTACTAGGTAGCTAGCCCTAGGGTACTATCCATTCTGCCGAATATTTCGGCCCAGATCTACATCTGTTCGATCAGCTTTTTGCAGTATATTTGGGCTTTGTGATCTATGTCAAACAGTGAGTTGCTACTGTTATACCCTTTCTGACTGAGAAAACTTCAGATTACTACTAGCTGCTTTGTTCTGTAGAGAAAGTCTTACAAGGTATACCCGTTTCTAAATCTTATTCAGGGCTTACAAAAAATACTTGTATATATCTGTATTATAGCTAAAAGTCAATCTAAAAATGATATATTTATTATTTCTTGTTTAATTGTTTCAAATGTGTGATTATTGTCATGTTGCATAAAATACAACAAATAATTTGTTTGGTCATAATTGTTAATACATGGTTATTTTATGTTGCAGTGTTGCAATGTTGCCTCATGTGTGATATTGCAATTAAAATGGCAAAGGCTGTTCTTAAGCATGGCACTTGATGTTTAATCTCTTTATTTTATTTTATTTTATTTTGTGTGTCAGCGCAATCTCTTTATTTTATTGAATTGTGTGTCAGCGCTTAATAAATTTCATAATTTATATATCACGCTATGTTTTATGCTTTTAATTGTATATGACACTTATGTTATTGAGAAGAGGTCTGGTCGAATGGAATAGAGCGGGCACCAGGAGACCGGGTTCAATCCTCATAAGGGCATACAGTTTTTTTCTGTCAGGAGCATAAAGAAAAAAATTGAGCCTAAAGTTTCACGACAGCTGCACTAGCCATGCAGCCATTAAATTCCTCAGGCTCATGACCCTCCTGTCCTAAACTGCCCTAAAAAACGGTATTACAGACAGTAAAGACAGTTATTAAAATGAGCATACTTATAATAGATTTGGACGAGTATACTAAGCTTCTGCTATTTGATATATTCTTGCAGAGTTTGAAGCTTATATAATATTGTTTGTGACACATATTTTGTACCTAGGTTTACATTTGAAATTTCTTTACAGTATTGTATATTATTCATGTTTTTTTTGGTTGTGTTTTTTTGTAAACTGCAGTCTTTAACAAATTTTGAGTACATCTAGGGATTGTTCAACTCAGCTACACTAATTTTTTTGTAGCATTGTTGCTGGAGCTACTGAGTTTGTGCTTTGTGCAACACTCATGGCAGATGGTGTGCCATTTCTGCAGAGAGGACGAGCCATAATCGGAAACCGTGCAATGAAGTCCATTCTTTGCCTTTTTTTTTTAGTTTTAAGTAGAGAGGAGAATAACAATTTGCAAATCTACAGAAGAACATCAGATCAATAGACATATTAGGTAATTGAGCCGATGTTATTGCAGTCCTGGCTGGCCTATAAGTGCTCAGTCTCCTCTATCAGAAGTCTAAGAGCAGTGCATGCTGATGGTTTGTAATGGTTCGCTGGTCTAACACACTCTTCACTGTGCTACTTAGGTTTCCAGTCCTGCATATACAACATCTGATCCCTAACTACATACAGAGCTGTATAGATTCAGCAAGTGATCACTGAACGACTGAAGAACATCTCTAGCCTAATCCACCTTCAACTCCCAGACAACAATCAGTGCTGTTGGTGCAAGTCTGTCTGCTCTCTTATTACTGCACACACTCATATGGTGGGTATTCTGTAGGGCAGAGAAATTGAGGCACCTTGCACGAGGCTGTTGCCCTGCATGTACAGGTCATCTGGTTTATTTTCTCTTAATAAGAAAAAAACTTGTGATGTTACTGAGGGTCGAACATAGAAGATTTCCGTGCAGTCCTGCACTTAACCATTTAGTCCACCGCTCTCCCTAACATAAAATGCAAATATAAATTGAGCAATTATTACAAAAGCTAACATGTCCACAGTAGAATCAAATCCAATTCTGAGCCTAAAATTCAATGACTGCTTTGTTCAAAGCTTTTTCTTTATGATATTGTCAAAACATGAAAAACTTTCTTATTGGGGACTTACTTTTGAGAAGTTTTCATACGTCTTTTAACTTGATAGTTTTCATACATCTTGTAACTTGATAGTTTTCATACGTCTTGTAACTTGATAGTTTTCATACATCTTGTAACTTGATAGTTTTCATACATCTTGTAACTTGATAGTTTTCATACATCTTGTAACTTGATAGTTTTCATATGTCTTGGAACCTGATAGTTTTTCCCTTGAAATTGGGCATTGCTTGTTTCATGTGTATGTGTTACTTAGAAATATTATTAGATGAACTGAATGATGTTGTAGAAGGGTTGAGCTGTGCTAAGTAATGTATTTGTTTGACGATCGATTGGACCATTATCATTTCACTTTGGTGAATATCCATGTGTGCTTTGATATCTTTTTTACACAGGAAGATTTTAGTGGCAGTGCAAGAAATCTGTAACACTGGCGAAAATTCCCAATGAATTTTTGAAAATATTTGTAAGAATTTTGATTTAACCTTTTTAATGAATTTTGCCAGGCAGCGGCTTTGCTGCTTACTGTTATCGATTTTCATTTGCCAAGGGTTCTTTTAAATGCTCAACTTGAACATGGTACCTCCTTTTTATTGTCCTCCTCTGATAGGACTAGAAACTCGATCTCGTCTACATTGAGATCGGAATCTCTGAAAAGATATCTCAAGTGCCCAATTCATAGAATGAATCGAGTACCTTTAAAGATGAGACAGAGAGAGAAAATTTTGATTTAGCCTGACTTCATGGCATGGAAGAGCGTCAACATCTGAGATTATAGCAAACACCATAGACAGAGATTTGTGGAGATCCATGATAGACTTCGCCAGCCGGCACGGCACTTGATGATGATGACCTTTAAAATGATAGTAAGTAAAGAACCCTTTTTATATCACATGGTGTATAGGGTAATACAGTGTTAGACCCATATTTTTTTTTTATTGACTCATCACACAATGAGTGATGTGGTCAGCATCACGCCGGCCTCCTTTACATCACATTGTTTTTCTGGGTATCCAATTCAGGCTGAGTCGACATGAGAGCCGTTACGGTGGGAAAAAATTTCATGCCTTCTTGTGTAATTGAACCCAGACCACTTGCCTAAGAAGCAAGTTCACTAACTACACTACTGCAGCTCTCATCAAGCGAGATGCAAGCACCATAACTCCAACTAAACAGTGAAATCAATGAACAAACATATTCAAGAGGTTATTCAGAATCCTAGATTGATATGAAATATGTGCTGCTGCTACTACTTTATGCAGTATTTGAAGTTTGTATGTTTTGTCACTATCAACGAACTGCTTTTGTTGAATTGTTTAAACAAAAATGTACACAAAATATGAAATAAATATATTTTCCATGTTTTTTTTTTATGTATGTTTGTTATCTGGATTATTTTTAACATTTTCATTGTCATTATTTTCATTATTACCATCATTTTCATTATTACCATCATTTTCATTATTACCATTATTTTCATCATTACCATCATTTTCATCATTAACATCATTTTCATCATTAACATCATGTTCATCATTAACATCAACATGTTCCAGTGATCTCTCCAAAAAAATATGATAAAAAAAACTTGAATACATGTTTTTCACATGTAACGAAACTGAATTTTCTAAATTATTACCAATGTTGCATTTATTTTTATGATGTATTTAACGGATACCCAAAGTTGCATTAAACATCAGCTACAGTATATGTTATTTTGTATTACATTGTGGTTGCAAGGACATTGTGTTTCATTTGACCCTAAGACAAGCTACAGTAGTTCCTCTCTTAATGATGGCTTTTCTTCACCATTTGAACCATGAACCACCTGTACATTAACAACCCGTTCTTCTGAGCAAAAACAGCATATCATCATCATCAAGTAGTTTGTCCCTTCCGGAATTTGGCTCCCATGACAGCAGTCCTGAACAACTCTCTATTCTGTGCAAGTTGACCGGCGTCAAAAGCAGTCATTCTCAGATCGTCAATGACATTTTTCATCCATCGTCTTCTAGGTCTTCCTCTAATTCTTCTTCCAGGCACCATTCCCTCCAAAATTATCTTCTCTAGGCACTCATGTTTGCTGTGTCCTAAATATACAATTTTCCTTGATGTTATGCTCTTTAATAGCCAACTCTCTTTTAATATCAAACTGTTGCAGAACAGAAGCATTTGTTCTTTTCTCTGTCCATGATATTCTAAGTACTCTTCTGTAGCATTTGCATTCAAAGGCATTGATGATCTTCTCCACCGCTTTGTCAATGTTCCAAATCTCACAACCATAAACAGCATATATCAGAGTGATATTAAAAACAATCAACTATCTAATCAACGATCTCAAATCTGTTGTTTACTGATGGCTGTGCCCTTACTACTAACCCTGAGAAGGATATGCAGACCTGTATGAATACCTTTCCTATGGCCTGGGATATGTTTGGTCTTACTATCAGCAGCAGAAAAATTGAGGCCATGTTTCTGCTACTCCCAGAAGAGCAGTACCACGGCCGAGTCATCATTGTTAAATACCATCATCTCCTGCCAATAAACCCCATTGCTGACCACCCTGTTGTACGCCAGTGAGACATGGACATTGTATGACGGACATGTAAGAAAAAGAAACAACTCAAAACTTTCCGTACGTTATTTAGAATTCGGAAATTTCAGATACTGAAACCCTCACAAGAGCCAAGATTGCAAGAGTCAAGACTGTTACAGTAGGCTAGGTGATTGATAAGATGACATGAGACGATCACGTTACGCTGATGCCTGATAAATACATTCCTAAACAGTTGATGCATAGCAATCAAGATGGTGGCAAGAGGATGGTCTATGAACAGTAGAAACACTTCAAAGACAAAATCAGTATGTCTCTAGTAAGCTTCATTATAGACACCACATTCTGAGAATTTATCTATCACCACCGAATATGATTAAACATCTCGAGAGGACCTTGCATAACTGAGAAGTGTGGCTTTGTTGAAGTGTAGAGAAGACAAACTGAACATCTGGAGAGGACCTTGCATAACTGAGAAGTGTTGCTTTGTTGAAGTAGAGAAGAAGACAAACTGACATCGAAAGACAATAACGAGAAGTGCTTTGTTGAAGTGATAAGAAGACAAACTACACATCTGAAAAGGACCTCTCATGAACTGATGTAGTGTGGCTTTGTTGACCTGTAGAGAAGACAAACTGAACATCTCGAGAGGACCTCTCATAACTGAGAAGTGTGGCTTTGTTGAAGTGTAGAGAAGACAAACTGAACATCTCGAGAGGACCTCTCATAACTGAGAAGTGTAGCTTTGTTGAAGTGTAGAGAAGACAAACTGAACATCTGGAGAGGACCTCTCATAACTGAGAAGTGTTGCTTTGTTGAAGTGTAGAGAAGACAAACTGAACATCTGGAGAGGACCTCTCATAACTGAGAAGTGTGGCTTTGTTGAAGTGTAGAGAAGACAAACTGAACATCTCGAGAGGACCTCTCATAACTGAGAAGTGTGGCTTTGTTGAAGTGTAGAGAAGACAAACTGAACATCTGGAGAGGACCTCTCATAACTGAGAAGTGTGGCTTTGTTGAAGTGTAGAGAAGACAAACTGAACATCTGGAGAGGACCTCTCATAACTGAGAAGTGTGGCTTTGTTGAAGTGTAGAGAAGACAAACTGAACATCTGGAGAGGACCTCTCATAACTGAGAAGTGTGGCTTTGTTGAAGTGTAGAGAAGACAAACTGAACATCTGGAGAGGACCTCTCATAACTGAGAAGTGTTGCTTTGTTGAAGTGTAGAGAAGACAAACTGAACATCTCGAGAGGACCTCTCATAACTGAGAAGTGTAGCTTTGTTGAAGTGTAGAGAAGACAAACTGAACATCTGGAGAGGACCTCTCATAACTGAGAAGTGTGGCTTTGTTGAAGTGTAGAGAAGACAAACTGAACATCTGGAGAGGACCTCTCATAACTGAGAAGTGTTGCTTTGTTGAAGTGTAGAGAAGACAAACTGAACATCTCGAGAGGACCTCTCATAACTGAGAAGTGTAGCTTTGTTGAAGTGTAGAGAAGACAAACTGAACATCTGGAGAGGACCTCTCATAACTGAGAAGTGTTGCTTTGTTGAAGCACAGAGAAGAAGACAAACTGCCCGAAAAGACAAGAAACAACAGCCAGCGTTCCAGTGTTAGACTCAACAGGCACCTCCGAATACAGCAGAGATACAAAAACACACGTCTGAAAATGTTGTAATCATCACTTGCGATGGATAACTATTATCTGTTAGTGCTAAATGGTCTAAATCCGAATGATTGACTTCAGTGCACCAGGTTTCCCCATGTGGCTTGGCCCCTCTCCACAGAAATGGCACGCCACCTTCTGAGAGTATTGCACAAACCACCAACTACATAGCTCCAGTAGCAATCCTAGTTGTTTCTGGAAAAAATGCACTCGCAGAGTGACTCTTCCCGGGTTTGAACCAATGACCTTCGTTAATGTTAGTTAAAGGATGCGTTCTGATAATATCTTTGATTTACGTAATATATACTACAGTTTACTATAATAGATAGTTGATACGTTGTTTTTTCACCATTGTCTATTTGATGGTGGATACTGATAGTGTGATTGTGTTCACTAACGTGTCCATGAAGAAATCAGAGACTGAAGGAGCTTTTGTTTTCTTTTTCATTTATCTGGTCATCATGCCGTTCCTCTCTTTATTGAACATCTTTACCTAGATCTATGTGGCGTACAGGTTACCTGCTCGCTTCTGCTTCCAAAGGTTCTCGGTTCGCTTCCTTATGGAGCCTTTGGAATATTTTTTGTAGAGATCTCTAACCTCAATGTAGGTGAGATCGAGTTGCAGTCCTATCGAGTCAGACGATAAACGTAGGTCTCCTCTTCAAGTTAAGCATGTAAAAATCCCTTATTTTGTCATCACACTGCTACGGGTTGTTGCCCAGTGTCATCACACTGCTACCGGGTTGTTGCCCAGTGTCATCACACTGCTACCGGGTTGTTGCCCAGTGTCATCACACTGCTACCGGGTTGTTGCCCAGTGTCATCACACTGCTAACGGGTTGTTGCCCAGTGTCGTCACACTGCTACCAGGTTGTTGCCCAGTGTCGACACACTGCTACCGGGTTGTTGCCCAGTGTCATCACACTGCTAACGGGTTGTTGCCCAGTGTCATCACACTGCTACCGGGTTGTTGCCCAGTGTCATCACACTGCTACCGGTTGTTGCCAGTGTCATCACACTGCTAACGGGTTGTTGCCCAGTGTCATCACACTGCTACCGGGTTGTTGCCCAGTGTCATCACACTGCTACCGGGTTGTTGCCCAGTGTCATGGTTTTCTGTTTTTGTCTCTTGAGCTGTTCTGGTGGCTTGGGTGATTATTATATTTGCTCTTTGACAGAATTCTGCTATGCCATCTAACTATCTTTTTCGTGGTCTTACTCTCGCCTTAAAACCCTTGGCGGTTCAAAATTGAAAAGTGCAGACTGAAAAGCCACTGTCTGGGCAAAATTCATTAGAAAAATATTTTAAAACAAATTCCTACAAAATATTTTTACCATCTTCTACATTGTATCGGGTACCCTCACCGGTGTTATGGAGGTTTTCACCGCCGCCGAGATCTTATTGTGTAAGAAATAGATTGGAGTTTCCATGTAACATTGGACATGGTTACTGACGAAGATGATGGTCCTAGCAATCAATCAATATTTCGTTTTGTGGTATACCCAAATGATTATTTATCATGAAAAATGTGTGGCATAGTGACATCAGCTATGTCGCTTTGTCAAACTCATTTGGTATAATCTATTTTTTTCTGATCCAGAAGCACTTGAGCTTTCAGCTCTTCGGCTAGGTGCCATGGACATTGCAACCCTTTGGTTGGTGCCACGAACACCATAAATCTGGAGAACCTGTGGCTTTTCTGCCAGCCCGCAGAAGACTTGTCACACCGTCATCCAACGCGCTATGTACACGCTGGGCAGGCGCCCTGGTATAATCTATAAGGCTCACATATACTTCTCTTTTTACGTGTTCTTGTCTCAAGACAGTCGTGTGAAAAAAGTGTCATTAATGGACATAATTAAGCTACATTATAACCAGTTCTTGGCGTGCCTTAGCTGATGGTAATGATACTTAACAGATTGCTCATTGTTCATTGCTTACTTGAGGGTCATCTTGTTCATTGCTTACTTGAGGGTTATCTTGCTCATTGCTCACTTGAGGGTCATCTTGCTCATTGCTCACTTGAGGTCATCTTGTCATTGCTCACTTGAGGGTCATCTTGCTCACTTGAGGGTCATCTTGCTCACTTGAGGGTCATCTTGCTCATTGCTCACTTGAGGGTCATCTTGCTCATTGCTCACTTGAGGGTCATCTTGCTCATTGCTCACTTGAGGGTCATCTTGCTCATTTCTCACTTGAGGGTCATCTTGCTCATTGCTCACTTGAGGGTCATCTTGCTCACTTGAGGGTCATCTTGCTCACTTGAGGGTCATCTTGCTCATTGCTCACTTGAGGTCATCTTGCTCATTGCTCACTTGAGGTCATCTTGCTCATTGCTCAATTGAGGGTCATCTTGCTCTTTGCTCAATTGAGGGTCATCTTGCTCACTTGAGGGTCATCTTGCTCATTGCTCACTTGAGGGTCATCTTGCTCATTGCTCAATTGAGGGTCATCTTGATCATTGCTCACTTGAGGGTCATCTTGCTCATTGCTCACTTGAGGGTCATCTTGCTCATTGCTCACTTGAGGGTCATCTTGCTCATTGCTCACTTGAGGGTCATCTTGCTCATTGCTCACTTGAGGGTCATCTTGCTTATTGCTCAATTGAGGGTCATCTTGATCATTGCTCACTTGAGGGTCATCTTGCTCACTTGAGGGTCATCTTGCTCACTTGAGGGTCATCTTGCTCATTGCTCATTTGAGGGTCATCTTGCTCACTTGAGGGTCATCTTGCTCATTGCTCACTTGAGGGTCATCTTGCTCATTGTTTACTTGAGGGTCATCTTGTTCATTGTTTACTTGAAGGTCATCTTGCTCATTGCTCAATTGAGGGTCATCTTGCTCATTGCTCACTTGAGGGTCATCTTGCTCACTTGAGGGTCATCTTGCTCACTTGAGGGTCATCTTGCTCATTGCTCACTTGAGGGTCATCTTGTTCATTGTTTACTTGAGGGTCATCTTGCTCACTTGAGGGTCATCTTCATCAAATATGTCCTCCTAGACATGCATTCCAGTGTGTTTGTTAGACTTAACAACTCCTGTTCTGTGTTGGTTAATGTATCTACTGGGGCTTCTTTCGAGGTTTTTCCGTCTTGCCGCACATATCGGTATGCATAACTTGCGCAACCCGGATAGAGAATACTATTTTCTTTGTTGAAATCGTCAGGCGTTTCTTTCTCTTAAAGCGTTGATGATGTCGCTTTGTCCATAAAGACTCATTCGATCGCATCATTGCTTGCAGTGCATCCGCTCTTTCATTGCCATTCACTCCAGAATGACCTGGGAAAAAGATGAAGGTAAGTGTCTGGATTGTCGCATTTTGTATTCATTGCATCCACTGCCTTCATACATAACCGGTTTGATCTTCTGTATCATGCTCACACAGAGTCGCTGAGCATGCATGCACGGGTGAATGTTTGCGTCTGTAGCCACTCCAAAGATTGTGTCACTACCATAGCCATGCTGCTGGTAGTTGTCACTTATGTGCCACTTACCTCTGTGATGTCCTTTCCTTTAGTTCTATCCGTAAAATTACATGCACTCCTGCTACGCCGAATCACAGAACCATCAGTGTAGACAACAGCATCTTCCTTCAATACTTAACAGAATAAGATAAATGATTGATCTATGCTACTAAATTGATCTATGCTACTACATTGATCTATGCTACTAAATTGATCTATGCTACTAAATTGATCTATGCTACTACATTGATCTATGCTACTAAATTTATCTATGCTACTACATTGATCTATGCTACTACATTGATCTATGCTACTAAATTGATCTATGCTACTAAATTGATCTATGCTACTACATTGATCTATGCACTAAATTGATCTATGCTACTAAATTGATCTATGCTACTACATTGATCTATGCTACTAAATTGATCTATGCTACTACCTTGATCGGTGAACAAATGTACACAATTTCAACAAGTAGGGGAGAACACAAAAAACACCAATATTCAATCATAAGGACATTCTAATGAGCAAAGCGCACGGACAATGAATAAAATATGGACAATGAGCAAAACGCAGTCGTAAAAAATAGCTACATGTGGAATGCGATGCCTGCGAAAAGTTACCAACAACACAAGAAAAGACAGAGTCACCAACATCGGCATAAGAAAGAAAGTTGGCACAGAACCTTGCTTAAATTACGAGAAACAAATTCATACATTGAGAAACAAAGAATTAAGTGGTTTGGTCACTTATTAGAATGCAGAATGCACCCAAACTCCACAGTATACAGTCTTCTACTACAGAACATCAGGAAAGAAGGCGAGAGGAAGACCACGAAAAGGTTAGAGGCATAGCAGAATTCTGTCAAAGAGCAAAAATAACAATCACACAAGACATCAGAATAGCACAAGATAAAAACAGAAAACCACGATACTGGTCAACAACCCGATAACAGTGTGACGACAAAAGAAGAAATAGAAGAAGGACATTCTAGTCCCAGATAAGCGACACAATTAGTGCATAAACGACTGATTCAA
This sequence comes from Arion vulgaris, assembly GCA_020796225.1. Taxonomy (NCBI): domain Eukaryota; kingdom Metazoa; phylum Mollusca; class Gastropoda; order Stylommatophora; family Arionidae; genus Arion; species Arion vulgaris. The sequence continues at coordinate 21,436,539 of CM036764.1, forward strand.
TCATGATGCGAGCTTAATATACGAAATGCAATCAAATAAGACAGCGTAACGAAGAATAATATCAATGTATCATAATGAGCATGTTTAATTATGAACGGAAACTTACAGAATTCTCGTCATGCTCTGTGGCACTTGTAGCTTCTACAAGAACACTCCTTGCTTCCCTTCCTTTTTCGCCTTTAGCGCAGTGTTCCATGTCATTGATATTTCATAAATTATTTATTTATCCAATGTGAGTCTCCGAGTTCTGTTTTTTCTCTTTCTTTTCCTTTTTTCTTCCTTCCTTGCGCAAGTGAAGATTGTTTTAGTAGGTTTGTCATGGTTCATTCTTATGACATGATGTAACCATTTCCATATTCTATTTTGTAAAGAATATTTTCCACGCCGAGCATAGATCTAATATCTTATTCAGTTATCAGTTAAATGAAGACTATCATTCTAGTACTCCGGACATGTCCATAGGTGTTCCAGTCCCATCCTCAACATATCCAGCGGCGTACAGCCATACAACATGCCAATTCAGTTTTGATTGATCAATTTTTGTTCGCATATTTGGTACGTCGTTCTTTTCGGGCTGTACGAATGTCGACATCCATTTCTTTTTATTGGAGTTGGAGAGTGTTTATTGGAGATTGTAGATATATTTACGTAATGATGGAAGAGATTGCAGAGAAAATATGAAATACGTAAAGGAAAATAGTAGACTTGGAAGATGGGAAATAGTGGACTTACCTAGAACTGGTACTAGAGTAAAGGGAAAAGTATTAAAACAAGTAAAAGTAATTCGAATACCTGGAAATAATAACTACATCTGATGGTGAATGTAGTACATAAATAAAGAATTAACCAATCAAAAGTAGCTTTCGGGAAAATGAGAATTATTCCTCTGCAAAAAAAAGCTTTTCATGGAAAGTTACGCCCGAGTTATGTTATGTTATGTTATGCGATCGACGTCATGGCACATTGGGCATTCCCATTCGTGCTCTGTCCTCCGTTGCAGCAGCCATCCCAAAGTCCATTTGCTCACAGTACCCATGAGAAGTTGATTACTATATCTTCTCTCTCTACCACGAAGATGACACTGTCTGGCATGTCCAAACTTAACGCCTAATTCTCGAACTCGTTCCAGCGTCTGAGACCCGCCCGTGTCACACAATTGAGAGCGTACCGCATTGATGATATCGACTCTGTCCATGCTTCTGCCCACGAGTCGGGGCACTGTTTGCAAGAGAGTCAGCACGCTCGTTACCCGCACTCCAGCATGTCCAGGCGTGTACAGCCAAGTCATTTTCTCGAGATGTGATCTCCGAATGCTGTCCACCCATTCCACACGCCCGAGTGGTTACCGGGGCCCAAATTTGGGGTGTTAAGAATAGAACCACTGTTACCTGCCACGCATGTCGTAAGACGCGACTAAGGAAGTTTGGCTGAAATCGGATGCACATGTCCTAAACGTGTAGAAGTTTATGCGTTTAGGGGCCTACCAAACCAATGTGCAACGTATACAAGTTCTTGGCAAAGATTAAACATATCACAAAGAGTGATTAAAATTGGTCGTAAAGAACGAACGCAAAGAAGAAGAAGAGATGGAAAGTTTAAAAAAAACCTATTAAAATGATATGTAAAACCAGTCTAACATATGGATGTGAATTACGGACAATAAATAACAAAAATAGTAAATTAATAGAGGCTCAAAAGATATGGTTTTTAATGAGAATAATGAGAATATTCTTCTTCTTCTTTTGTCGTCACACTGCTACCGGGTTGTTGCCCAGTGTCGTGGTTTTCTGTTTTTGTCTTGCGATGTTCTGGTGACTTGTGTGATTGTTATCTTTGCTCTTTCACAGGATTCTGCTACGCCATCTAACCATCTTTTCCGTGGTCTTCCTCTTGCCTTCTTTCCCGATGTTCTGTTGTAGAAGACTCTGTATACTGTGGAGTTTGGATGCATTCTTATTAAGTGGCCAAACCACTTCATTCTTTGTTTATCTATATAATTCAAGCACGTTTTGTGCCAACTTTCTTTCTTATGCTGATGTTGGTGATTCTGTCTTTTCTTGTGTTGTTGGTAACTTTTCTCAGGCAACGCATTTCACATGTAGTTATTTTTGTGACTGCGCTTTGCTCAATGTCCATGTTTGGCTCTGGTAACACAAAGTAGGTATAAAAATGCTGTTGATCATTTGTTTCTTAGCTGCCTGTGAAATTTTTGGGTGCCTTAACAATGGGGCTAGCTGGTAGGTTACAGCATTTGCTTTTTGTACTCTAGCCTCTATCTCTCTATCTAGTTTTCCGTCTTCTGTGAATATGCTTCCTAAGTATTTGAGAATATTATAGACAGAAAAGATAACAAATGTTAACGATCTCACGAGAACAGGAGAGAACAGATCACTTATAAAACACATCAGATACTGGTAATAATCATTCTTTGAACATGTTATATGAAAAGAAAATGTATGATAACATTGTAACAACTGAAAAGATACAGGAGATGAGTGATAAAAGTCGACAGAGGTATTAAAAAGATATTAGAAAGTTTAATCACATGGTGCGGCGTGTAAACTGTATCAGAGCTCATAGAAAGATATTAGAAAGTTTAATCACATGGCGTGGCGTGAAAACTGTATCAGAGCTCATAGAAAGATATTAGAAAGTTTAATCACATGGCGCGGCGTGAAAACTGTATCAGAGCTCATAGAAAGATATTAGAAAGTTTAATCACATGGCGCGGCGTGTAAACTGTATCAGAGCTCATAGAAAGATATTAGAAAGTTTAATCACATGGTGCGGCGTGTAAACAGTATCAGAGCTCATAGAAAGATATTAGAAAGTTTAATCACATGGCGGCGTGAAACTGTATCAGAGCTCATAGAAAGATATTAGAAAGTTTAATCACATGGTGCGGCGTGTAAACAGTATCAGAGCTCATAGAAAGAACAAGAAACAGAAAGCTATGGGATAAAATTATAACTTACACCTGCTGGCATGGCACTTGATGATAATTAATTTTAACGTATAACAGTGACTAATTATTACCTTGCTGTTATACAACATATTTCGGACACATCAAACGACATGAGTGCCTAGAGAAATAATATTGAGGGAATGGTGCCTGAAAGAAGATTGAGAGGAAGACCTAGAAGACGATAGGTGCAAGATGTTATTGACGATCTGAGATAGACTGCTGCTGACGCCGGCCAACTTGCACAGAACAGTGAATTTTTCAGGATTGCTGTCATGGGAGGCAAGTTCCGTAAAGGACAAGCTACTTGATGATGATGATGATACAACATCTATATATATATATATATATATATATATCAATACAAAAAATTAACATATAAACATAGCTTTTAAATTCAGCGTTCCTAATAAAACACATTTTTGAAAATGTTCATATATCAGCATTCGCCTGCAGTTTCGGGAACAAAACCATTTTTATAGATTTAGACTAACTCAAATTCTTCCCCCCGATAACTTGGTTGAATATTGTCCAAGACAGTTGTAAATATGAGTGGTTATTGATAAGATTTTGAAATCATAAAGCTCAATAATTGTATGTTACCACAACTTCTAAGTTATAACACGGTATAAAATATGATGGATCAAAGGAAGACAAACAAAGATAACTCGAACACCATCAAACTTCTCTCTCTCTCTCTCTCTTTGCCTTTTTTTACCCGGGTTGGGGCATAGGCCCTCAACCAACTCATGCCAAGTCTTCCTATCTCTAGCTATCTCCTGCAGCTCCTCCAGCTCTTCTTTATATTGTTGATCTCCGCCTCCAAATCTCGTCTCCATGTATTTCTCGGCCTCCCCTTCTTTCGCTGTCCCTGCGGGTTCCAGGCAAGGACCCTTCTTGTTATATTCCCCCTCCGGTTTTCGCAAAGTGTGTCCTATCCAGCGCCAACGTCTTTTTTAACCTGTTCGTTCACTGGAATCTGTCTTGTTCTCTCCATAAGCTCCTCATTTGTGACCCTATCATACCATCTTATTCCTCTATTCTGCGCAGACACCAGTTGATGAATGTTTGCAATTTATGCGCTATTGTTTTAGTTGTTCTCCATGTTTCTGACCCATACAGTAGAACTGCTTTAACATTAGAGTTAAATATCCGAATTTTTGTTCTAGATTTGATTTCTTGGACTTCCAAATGTTTTCCAGTGCAATGAAAGCTCCTCTTGCCTTCTGTATTCTTATTTTAACATCTCTATCTGTTCCACCCTCTTTGTCTACGTTGCTGCCCAAATATGTGTATGATTCTACCTCTGAAGTGGGATTTCCAGGAGATCGAGTTGTCGTTTGTTTGGTTAATTCTCAATATCTTTGTCTTTCCCTTATGAATGTTCAGCCCTAGTTGCTGGGACCTTTGATTCAATGTGTTTAGCTTATCCTGCATCTGATTTCGTGTATGTGACAGAAGGGCTATATCATCAGCGAAGTCCAGATCATCTAGTTGCTCTGTCAGAGTCCATTGGATTCCATTTCTGGTGTTAGTTACTGTGGTCTTCATAATCCAGTCTATTGTCAGTAAGAACAACAAAGGTGATAGAAGACATCCCTGACGCACTCCTGTTTCTATTCCGAAAGTATCTGTTAGTTTACCTTCATGAAGAACTCTACATTTCATATCTGTATATGTTGCTTTTATTAGGTTAATAATTTTTTGTGGGATTCCATAATGCCTCATTAATTTTCAAAGGGTTTCCCTATCAATACTGTCAAAAGCCTTCTCATAATCAACAAATCCGATATAAAGTTGGGATTTCCATTCAATACTTTGCTCTATTATTATACGTAATGTGGCTATCTGGTCAGCACAGGATCTATTTGGTCGGAAGCCTGCCTGTTCATCTCTTAGCTTTATATCGATGGCATCTCTCAGTCTCTCCAGGATGATTCTGCTTAGTATTTTCCCAGGTACTGACAACAGCATTTTCCCCTATAGTTTTCACACTTCTGAAGGTCCCTTTCTTTGGTAGCTTCACCAGGTATCCTTCTCTACAGTTTGCTGGTATTTCTTCAGTCTCCCAGATTCTGCTAAATAATTTATACAGTATTTCTGTGGATGTGTTTATGTTGGCTTTAACCGCCTCCGCTGGAATACCATCTGGACCGGCCGCTTTTCCATCTTTTAAAAGTTTAATGGCTTTACTAATCTCCTCCTTGGATGGTTTCTCACAGTTGATGTCCAAGTCAATTTCTGCCGGTTGGATATCTGGGGGTTTGTAGGTGCTGGTCTGTTCAGGAGTTCCTTGAAGTATTCCATCCATCTTTCCATTTGGTCTCTAACATTAGTGATAGTTTTCCCACTACTATTTTTGATCAACCCATTTGATGGTCTGTATTTTCCTGCTAGCTTTCTAGTGATATTGTAAAGATCCCTAAGGTTTCCTTTTCCTGCAGCTACCTCTGCTTCTCTTGCTAGATCTTCTATGTATTGTCTTTTATCTAACTTTATTTGTTTCTTCACTTTCTTGCTAGCTTCTGTGTACTTTTCCTGGGCTATGGCTTTGGCAGTTCTAGTTTTGCTATTATTTAAATCTGCTTTCCTCTTTTCCTTTCTTCTATTTCCTTGAGAGTTTCTGGAGTTATCCATGCCTTATGATTCCGCTCCTTCTTTCCTAATACCTCTGTGCATGTTTCATTCCAAATATTTTTGGCTTGCTGCCAGCATTCTTCCGCACTCACCTCATCTTCTAATTGCCGCAACACCTCATACTTATTAGAGACTGTGACCGTGAACTGTTCCTTTGTTTCTTGACTTCTGAGGTATCCTACATTATATTGGTGTCTATGTTCATGGGATGTTATGTATCGCTTAAGCTTCAGTTTAATTTTACTTATCAGCAAGTGGTGATCCGAATCTACATCTGCCCCCTTAGGACCCTTACATCTTGTAGAGATGACCTGAATTTCTTGTTTATGCATATGTGGTCAATTTGATTTTCTGTTCTGTGATCTGGTGATACCCAGGTTGCTTTATGTATTCTTTTATGTGGAAAGACACTTCCACCTATGACATATTGATTCGCTGCACAGAAATTAGTGAATAGTTCTCCATTTTCGTTCATTATTCCTAGTCCGTGTTCCCCATGATCTCCTCGTAGCCTATGTTGTCTGAACCTATTTTGGCATTGAGGTCACCCATCAATATTTTGATGTTCCCATTTCTCTGATTACCTATAGTATTTTGAAGTTTTATGTAAAATTCCTCTTTACTTTTTCCTCTTTATCATTGGTAGGTGCATAACACTGGGTCACATTCAAGAATACTTTCTTTTGGTGGTTCTGAATGTTGCTGTGATTATCCTAGGACTCACTGCTTCCCATTTTATTAGTGCCTTCTCCGCTTCTTTAGATAGCATTAAAGCCACTCCTTCACTATGGGGGCATTTTCTTCCATATGGCCTGAGAACAGCATTGTTTCTCCTGTGTTTAGACGTTGTTTGCCTGCACCATTCCACCTAGTTTCACATAATCCCAAGATGCCAATCCCGTGAAATTTCATCTCATTTACAACCTGTGCTGTCTTTCCCATTTGATACATACTTCTAACATTCCAGGTGCCAATTCTGGAGCTTTTCCTAGGTGAAAGGAAGATAATCTGCGGTGTAGACTCCTTGCGGCTTTCTCTGCATCGCTTCATACCTCTTCTAGAAGAGCTTCCTTTCCTCTTGGTTGGCTTTTTTTTTATTTTATTTTTATGTGACTTATTCATGGTTGGTTGGATTTTGTGGCTAAAATTTTCTACTGGATAAGGTAGCCAGCCCTACGCCAAACCCCACCTTAGTCGCCTCTTACGACATGCCTTGTAGGTCGCAGTGCTGCTACTCTTTGCTCCCCTTGCGAGCCCCGGCAGCACACGGGCGCATCAAACTTCTGCTGTAATCTAATTGATTTTAAAACAATTATTTCTATGCAGATATTGTTACCTAACTCTCAGTCTATGATTCCAGAAGTTCCAAAACGTCAGGTCAAGTTGATACCTCTTATAAATGTCCAGTGTAACAATTATGAAATTAGTCGAACGACATGCTTCATACACAGCCAACTATAACAATCTTGGCGCTGGCAACGGTTCATAGTACACGTCTTTCTTATATAGTTTTCATTTGATGTTAAATAACGCAACCGGTGATAATTATTAAGTTTTCAAACTATTTATGCTAGTTGTAAACAATTTTGTGTATTATTTTCTTCTTATGTTATAACTAAATGAATATATATTTCTAACATTGTATATTGTTTATGAAAGATAGGAAAAAAATTATATTACAGTAAAGCAAAAAAAAAAAAAACCAGTTGTTTTGAAATCGTAATATACGGAACTTATTTGATTGAATTGATGAGGAATGTAATGAAAAGTTTAAGATTATTATAAATTAGCAGAAAGTATGGACCAGAAATAATTACACCCCCTTCCACCTTGTTTTGACTTGTTAATGGGTTACCGTATGGGTTAGCATGCCCTAAGCTAAACAGCAGTTGTCTTGTTTACGACATACAGGCTTGTGTTGACAGCATCGATTGTCGGGGAGTTTAGGATGTAGAAAGGAGATGTTCGTCGGTGTCATGACGACTTAGATCCATCCAGCGATTTAGAATTGCACATTGTATTAATTGAACTGGATGTCTGAGCGGCAGAGGATGTGTTAAACCTTCAAGCCTCAGAAAACATTAGCAGATATACCCTTCGACTTCTGTTGATAGAGACTGAGTACCTATGGGTCTGCTCGAAGCATGATGATGTCGGATCAGTAATAAATTACCAATAACCAGCTCCTTCATAGATGTCTTGTTGGTCACAGTGTTACTATTCTTTGCTCCCCTTATGGGCGCTGGAAACACACTAACAATACTGGGAGAAAAGATTTGGAAGAAGTATGATTGACAGCAGAGTTGACAATGAGTTGTGAGAGATAACTACAAATAGAAAGACTTGGCATAAGTTAGTTAAAGACATATGTCGCAACCAGGGTTGTAAAGACACAAGAGTTGCCCGTCTGCCCAGCGTGTTCGTAGCGCGTTGGACTACGGGTGACTATCCTCTGTGTGTGCGGGTTCAATTCCGCGGGATGGCAGAAAAAGCCACAGATTCCCAGATTTACGGTGTTCGTGGCACCGAGCCGAAGAGCTGAAAAGCTCAAGTGTTTCTGGATCAGAAAAAAAAAAAAAAAAGAGACAGAGAGAGAGAGAGAGAGAGAGAGAGAGAGAGAGAGAGAGAGAGAGAGAGAAAGAGTAACATACAAAAATAAGTCACTATTTAAATAAAGATAACTTACTTATATATGATTACGATATGGTTCGACCATCTAATGAGAATGAAATCACATTTACTACTATCACGTGCCTATAATAATCGACACTCGGGGCGCAGAGCACGAGGCAGACCAAGAACACGATGGATAGATAACATCTCAGAGTCCCTGCGAAAGCATGGACTGGCAACATCAAGCGCAACGCACCTGGCACACGATAGAAAACTAATTCTCCCCACGGCGCTTCACGGCAAATGTGGACAAGATAAGATTACGATATAATACTTGGATTCTCCGAAAGGAGTTAATTCTTATTTTTCATGTTTATTGTCCTACACGCTATATAACCAATAAAAGGTTCGTCCTTAGGTTGAAAGTGACGTGCCTCGACATAAAGAGGTTTTAATCTTTTAGGTAACAAACAAACACAAAATAAAGAAAACAATATCTAAATGAATATAGCAAAGATATCAATAATAACATTTGATATTCTGAAACATAATAAAATAATCATAACACACCACCCAACTTCCAGTCATATCAATCAATATTGATGTCATATTGTTATAGAACACACGCAATATCTTTTAGCTACTCCTTCCTAAGTGTCTGATTTATCTTGAACTTGTTCATCATAAAACTATGTGTCCGATTTATGATGACAGATTGCAACAACACGTTGGGACTTTAGAATCACATAACTTATGTGTCCATGTTCAGACATTACACGCACACACACATGATTCTTGGTGATTCATCTTATGATATACAACAAGCATTCTTCATTGTAACAGCCCTCGATGCCGTCCGCACGCGCCAACGAGAGGTTTGAGTTAGTGAGAGTATATAATGAATGAAAGAGGGGGAATGCGCAAACGTATGTGACAGTTTCAAACCTCGGCCCAGCGTCTCATTACAGCAGTCGTTGGACCTGTGCACGCGCTGTCCTATGCCTGTAGAATGTATGTCTTCCTTCTTTGTCTTGAAGTCGGATTTGAGTTTTAGGATCGATACATAAATTCTCAGGAACGATATTGAGTTGGTTAGACAGATTTCTATTACATAAAATAGAAGTATCGAGAACAGTTTTCAAGATATCTACGACAAGTTGTAACAAGGACATTAATAGTATTTAAAACTCTGCATGTAAATCTTTTTGTGTGTGATATCTTGCTGTTCTTTTGTGAGCAAAGCATATAGAATAGCTTGCTAAGTTATCAGTTATACAAGAACTATCATTATAGCACTCCGGACACGTCCATAGGTGTTCCTATTTCCACCTAAAAACTCACTAAACTTACTAAGTATCTTGACGAATCGTATATGCATATAAAGGATATCTATATATACATAAAAATATATATCATTTTCCACTCTCAGGATACACTTTCAAGAATGATACAGGTAAGTTTTCCATGAAATATTTTACCTGTGTATAGTATTTGACCTACCTGAGTTACCTGCATATAACTATGTACTATGAGTGGTTCAGTGCTTACCTGTTTGATGGATTAATTGATAAAGGTCATCATATTACACTTCGGTGATCCGATGTGTGCTCCGATCTCTTTCTTACACAAGAAGATTTCAGTTGCAGTGCACGAGCTCCGAGCATCGGCGGGGTCATCGATGTAATTTTGAAGATGGTAAAGATAATTTTGTAGAACTTTTATTTTTATTCTTTTTCTAATGAATTTTGCCAGGGCAGCAGCTTTCCAGCCTGCTCTTCTTAATTTTGAATTGCCAAGGATTCTTTTACTGCTCAAATTGAACACTGGACCTACGTTTTATCATCCGTCTTCGATAGGACTAGGAACTCGATCTCACCTACACTGAGATCAGGGATCTCTGGGAAAAAACCAGATGGCTCCACGAGGGAGCAAACCTGGTACATTTGGGACGAGAGACGACCACTTAACCTCTACACCACAGAGACTCACTTCTTATCTGTTTACAGTAGTTCAGATTGTTATCTGTTTACAGTAGTTCAGTTTGTTATCTGTTTACAGTAGTTCAGATTGTTATCTGTTTACAGTAGTTCAGTTTGTTATCTGTTTACAGTAGTTCAGTTTGTTATCTGTTTACAGAAGTTCAGATTGTTATCTGTTTACAGTAGTTCAGTTTCTTATCTGTTTACAGTTGTTCAGATTGTTATCTGTTTACAGTAGTTCAGTTTGTTATCTGTTTACAGTAGTTCAGATTGTTATCTGTTTACAGTAGTTCAGATTGTTATCTGTTTACAGTAGTTCAGATTCTTATCTGTTTACAGTAGTTCAGATTGTTATCTGTTTACAGTAGTTCAGATTGTTATCTGTTTAAGAGTTCAATTGTATTCTGTTACAGTAGTTCGATTGTTATCTTTTACATAATTCAGTTTGTTATCTGTTTACAGTAGTTCAGATTGTTATCTGTTTACAGTAGTTCAGTTTGTTATCTGTTTACAGTAGTTCAGATTGTTATCTGTTTACAGTAGTTCAGATTGTTATCTGTTTACAGTAGTTCAGATTGTTATCTGTTTACAGTAGTTCAGTTTGTTATCTGTTTACAGTAGTTCAGATTGTTATCTGTTTACAGTAGTTCAGATTGTTATCTTCAATATTTAGAACAAGAAAAACAAATCGATAAATTGAATAACAATAATTAAGATAAGCGGCAGTAGCATAGTTGTTAGTGAGCTCGCTTCTTCGTCTAGTAGTCCGGGAGCGGCAGTAGCTGTTGTAGTGAGTTTTGTTAGATCAGGCGCAGAGTTGTTAGTGAGCTCGCTTCTTCGTCTAGTAGTCCGGGGAGCGGCAGTAGTATAGTTGTTAGTGACCGCCTTCGTCTAGTAGTCGGCGCAGAGATAGTTGTGCTCTTTCGTCTAGTAGTCCGGGTTCAATTCCACAGTAGGCGTGGAATTTTTTCCCGACCGTTACGATTCTCAGATCGACTCATCCTCAATTGGGTAGCAGGAAAAGCACTGGGAAGTAAAGGCGGCCGGCGCAAACGTTGACCACATCACCCATCGTGTGCCGAAGGTAAATGAAAAATACAGGTTTAACACCGTATTACTTTATGTAGCACGCGATATAAAATAAGTTTTAAGAAAAGTAAGACTTGAGTCAGCGAATCAGCCTTAAAATGTTATACGAAGAATTATTACACGGGAAGACAACCCTTTATAAGTAAGATCAATTGATTTGTAAAGTTACTACACGACCATACCTCAAAACCAAATAGAGAATATGAGCACCAGGATCTAAAAGAGACGCTTGCGTGAAGGCTTGATTTTCTTATCTTGAGTGTCTCTCGTTATTCAGGCTGGCCTTACTCGGACTTCAGTGATACTTGTAATTTAGACCTCACAAGTAAAGAATCAGGGTCTCGTGTAGTTCAACCGCGTATCGTGTGCAAACTGATAATTGTTTTGGGGTCGAGATGGTCTTGAACCCCTGGTATTTCCACGATACGTTGTCACCAGTTATCAACTTAACTATAGGCGACCCTGCAAGGCGCATAGTGTTTGGTAATATAAGTTTAATGTTCCTTCACGTTTAGAATACAGTGTTCAGTCCCCCAAGTTTCATGTGATATTCTTCAAGTTTAGCATCCAATATTTGGTCCTAAAAGTTTCATGATCAGTTTTGGTCCCTCAAGTTTAATATTTAATATGTTGTCAAAGTTTCATGACAAGTTTTGTTCCATCAAGTTTAGTATCCAATATGTGATCAATATTTAGTTCTAAAAGTTTCATGATCAGTTTTGGTCTTTGAAGTTTAGTATTTGGTCCTAAAAGTTTCATGATCAGTTTTGGTATTTCAAGTTTAACATTCAATATTTGGTATTAAAAGTTTCATGTTATCTCCTTCAAGTTTAGCATCCAATATTTGGTCAATATTTGGTCAATATTTGGTCAAATTTGTCAAAATTTGGTCAATATTTGGTCAATATTTGGTCAATATTTGGTCTTAAAAATTTCATTATCAGTTTTTGTCTTGAAGAATAATATTCCATATCTAGTTCTACATGTTGGAAGTTTTGTTCTTCTAGTCACGTGATTATAGATCTACCACAGGATGTTAACGCAGCTAGGCTCAAATTTATGATTGTGTTATTCGCGTTTGCTATTTTGTCAAATAGTTCTGAAGGACACGGGTGAATAATTTAAATGAAAACAAAAACTATTCGGTGTGAATTGGTCTATAATTTGGTTTATTTTGGAATCACAATTCACGATGACTGTCATGAGTAACATACCAAAGCATCAATGATCCGTGCATGCCCCATTACTTCAAACAAAACCGTACCACCCATCACACAATTACGAGTTCTGTTGACATCCACTTTAGCGCGAAAAAGTAACCATGTCTGTGCAATAAATTATGAATGACAGTGCGTTTCTTCTATTTACACTATGACATCCGTGCTATTTGCCACTCACTTTTTTCTTCGATTAAATTATTGTTGAATACTATAATGACTCATGGAAGATGTGCGCATCGCAGGGTTACTCAATGAAATCATTTCGCATGCTTTGTATAATGCGCATATTCCGGATATCCTGAAGTAGTACGGTGAAACAAATATATATATATTTGTTATATATTTATATATTCGTTATATATATATATATATATATATATATATATATATATATATTTGTTATATATTTGGTATATATATATATATATATATATATATATATATATATATATATATCTTGGGACTTTCTGTATGATGACAATTTTCCGCCAGCGTAGACTAGAACCGGATGGAGGATAGACTAATTACTATTGCTTTATTTTATTAAAACGCTGAATTTGAAGAAAAAACTTGGGAAGACAATTCTTTCGTTACAGAGAGGTTGATAAATGAGACTTTGTGAGATCGAGTTCCTAGTCCTATCGGAGACGGATGATAAAAAAATAGGTCCCGTGTTTAATTTGAGCACGTAAAAGAACTCTTGCAGTTCACAAATTTGAAGCGCATGTTGGAAAGTCAAGGCAAAATTCATTAGAAAAAAACTAAATATAAAATTCTTACAAAAGATCTTCACCATTTTCTAAATTGCATCGACACCTAGTCGGTGCTACGGAGCTCGTGCACTGCAGCTGAGATCTGCATGTGTAAGAATAAAATCGGAGCACACATGGTTGCTCACCGAAGTGCAATTATGATGATCCTATCAAGTAGTCAATCAAATGAGACTCGATTCATCATCAGATTGTGTCGTTTTTACATCCGAATTTTGGTAGCAATGAGTGTACACCAAATTACATTTGTTGCTCTGATGGTGTCCACGTACAGACTGATGCATTCTCATGGCTTGATATTTTCCTCCCAAATATCTATCTACCTTACCCTTATCTATCACTTTAAATATTGTTTTCAATAAAGTGTTACATTTTATATTAGACAAAAATAACTTATATTTCTAACTTATATTTGTGTTAGCAGTTCTCTGTTTTTCTCCTGGTTGCAGCTGCATTTATTTGTTGGTTGTTCTCTTATCTAGTTTTCATGACATTCGCCAAGCTTTTCTGTATATCCACAATTCGAAAAGTCTTAGTTCTGTTTTCCAGCAGTTTTTTTTTCATTGTTAACTTTTCTAATCCAAACACCATTGATGAACATATGTAAAACATGGTGATTCTCACTGTCTATGTATTTATTATTTGTTTGGATGCTAATACCTGTCTCAAATTAGTAAATCTGTCTTGACCATTCCTATTCTCACCTTATCTTTTGTTTCGCTTCTTCATTATTCGTGATAACATTTTCCATAAAAACAAAGAGATATGTTTCTGTGTTTCACCGCATATTTCCATTGTATATTTCTTCTTCTTCTTCTTCTTCTTTTGTCCTTCTCTGCTTTTTTGCGTAGCAGGTTTAACTGATGATCGGTTTCCGAGATAATGCACGCTCGGTCGCTTGATATGGTGTGGTATTGTGGAGTTTTAAATCACGTATATTTCTTCAAACGTGATTTAAAAAAAAATTCCATTACTTTTTCTTTTTTAAATATTAAAGTCAGGTCCAATTTAGCGAAATCTACATCAGAAAAAAAGTGTGGTACAACATCAGTACTGAGCTTCATCAACAACAACAAATGGTTCGGCCACATAATCAGAATACCAAAAAGACATTGCGCCCCAAAGAGCAATGTTACACCGATGCAGTGGATACAAAGCAAAAGGTCGCACACGCCAAAAGTTGATTTAAGAAATAACAGAAGCAGGAAAAAACCACTTTGTATGAAGCCCACACAAAAGCCGGTTCCAGAAATATCTTCTTATCCTGACACTGTGAGGCATAACATGATTAGAGGGAAGAAAAACAGAGAGATTAATTAATTCTTGCAATTCCTGTTTGTTCTTTGTTAAAAACACTGTCTCATCTGCATATCTAAATGAATTTAATGTAATTCTTTCTTCTCCTGATGTTAAACCCCGACATTACTACCACTTTTTAAAAATGTTTTTTTAAAATAAATATCTGAATAGTTATATATATCTGTATCATATATATATATTTATATGTATAGCTCTGGGTCATAGAAATGTATATAAATAAAGTACAGCGATAGAGCACATTTCAATCTTACTCCTCTCTTTCTATATTAATATATGGTGACTATTTATTTTGCCAAGTCTTATCGCTTCTTCTTGTTTCAAGTGTACGCTACTAGATCATTGTAATGTCTCTACCATTCAAACCTATTTCTAGTAGATATTAAAATATTATTTTAAGATGCATTCTGTCGAAATCATTTCTACAACATATATATATATATATATATAGTATCGTTTTTGTTTGTATCTCTATGTTTGTTTCGGATTGTTATTTAGAAAAAAAAGTGCTTCTTTGTGCTGCAGTTCTTTTGAAAATCAGATTGATCTTGTATAACTTCTTTTCATATTTTATTCTGTGTTGTTTTCTGTGTGATCTTTGTGAATATTTATAAGTTGTGATTCATCATGGTAATTGTTCTATAATCTGCACATTCCATTGTTCTTTTATTTCTTGGGGAAAGACTACAAAGACTGGTGTTTTCAAATCTCTTGGTATGCGTCCCGTACTATAAATATTATTATACAGAATTGTAATAATATATGTCAAGTTCTTCAAAGATTTCGAGGTTTTATATTTTTATATTATCTAGTCTAATAGTTTTTCTTCTTTTCAGTGTTTTCTTATGCTTTCTCTACTTTTGCTTTGAATATTCTTAGTACTTCATATGTGGTGTAGATTTGATTTCTTTGTTATCGAGGTAAAGCTATTTAATATTTTCTATCAATCTATTTGATATTTCTTTCTCTTTAAAAATAGTTTCTTATTTTTTGTTTCTGAAACATTCTGTCACGTTTTCATCACTTTTCATTTTCATAATTTGATTTATTGCCATTAATGTCTTTTTGGACTTGTTTCTATTTTTCATATCTTCTATATGTTTACATTTAATTTCTATCCATATTTATCTTAATTGTCTGCACATCTATCATGCTCACTGTCACATTATTTATGATTTCATTAGTCATCCATATTTGATTTTTCTTTTTCTCTTTATTTGTTAATCCTTCGTTCGCTGTCTATAAGCTTAATTTTCCCCAGCAATCCCATTTATTATCTAGTTACGAGTATGTGGACTTTCTCTTATTTATTCTTTATTGCTTTCTGTCGTCATCTTGTATATTTCTGTCTTACTTTGACCACATACTTTCTTTATCTATCTCGTTGTTTGAGTGCCCACTGTTTCTACTTAAGACATGGGCGCCGCAGGGGAAGGGGGCACTTGCCTCCCCCTGGATTGATTGAAAATAGTCAAATAATGTTACTTTTGGTTATATACATATATTGTGTTAATAAAAATTTGGTTGCTACAGTATGCCCTTCATTACTACAGTGTCCTGTCCGTTCGTTCACCATACAAATACGCTACAGTAAATTAAAACTACATTAAAACATTACTAAAAATATTTTGCCCCCCCCTAGAAAATTTTTCTGCGGGCGCCTCTGACTTAAGATTATATACCATTTTTATTATCGGACCATTTAGTATTGGTTGCTGTTAGTATGTGGTCTGAGTTTACGTGTGTCCCAGTCCAAGTTCTTGCTTTTATATTATTATTATTATTAATATTATTATTACTTTTATATTTTACCTTTATTCTGTCATAGTCAGTTTTGTTCCATTAATTGTCTCTGCTACTTTGTTATGTATATATGTACTATGTTATGTATATGTGTAGGTGGTTCATGTGGCCTAGGGTTAGTGACTCGGTCTATTAACCTCGACGTTCTGAGTTCGAATCATGCTGCAGATAGTTTGCAAATTGTTTCGCGTGGATTTTAACAAAAGGACGATTGCATCACCCGTTTACAAAGCAATGACAAACTACTGAACGTAATAATGTCTAGAGAAATCACAAGCAGCGTTACAAAGCTGGGGTTGATTCGCAAAGTCCTGTAAAGTCCATATGTGTACTTTGTTATGTTTATAATCTTCGTATCGGTTGTTCGAACAATGTCTTACATATCAGTAGTTTATATTCTCCCTAGAACTTTATTAAACAGTCTCCTCTGTCAGTTATTTTCCTCACACTGTATCATCGTTCTACGAAATATATTTATTTTCCTTTACTGCTTTAGCATTCCTGCCTCTTATAACCAACAGTATATCTGTTGATTTGACTATCTTTAGTTTGTTGTGTAATTCATTATACAATTCTTACATTGTCTCTTCATTATAGTTCCAAGTTAATGCATATGTTTCAATAACAAATATGTCCGTGATTTTATTTTCAGTTTCAGTAGAATTGTTTTGTTACTATATGTCTAGTTCAGTTTCAGTAGAATTGTTTTGTTACTATATGTCTAGTTTAAATACAATATTTATATTCTTCCTTTGATGCTGGTTTTCTGAATAAATAAATATGTGCTTTTATGTTCTGATATACTGTCTACTGTCCTCGGCTTGTGGGTGTTAGCTGCAGATGATATCTCAGGACATTTCTTGCATCAACATCATATATCGTCGTGTGGGTGTTAGCTGCAGATGATATCTCTGGACATTCTTGCATCAACATCATATATCGTCGTGTGGGTGTTAGCTGTAGATGATATCTCAGGACATTCTTGCATCAACATCATATATCGTCGTGTGGGTGTTAGCTGCAGATGATATCTCTGGACATTCTTGCATCAACAGCATATATCGTCGTGTGGGTGTTAGCTGCAGATGATATCTCAGGACATTTCTTGCATCAACCGCATATATCGTCGTGTGGGTGCTAGCTGCAGATGATATCTCAGGACATTCTTGCATCAACCGCATATATCGTCGTGTGGGTGTTAGCTGCAGATGATATCTCAGGACATTCTTGCATCAACCGCATATATCGTCGTGTGGGTGTTAGCTGCAGATGATATCTCAGGACATTCTTGCATCAACCGCATATATCGTCGTCTGGGTGTTAGCTGCAGATGATATCTCAGGACATTCTTGCATCAACCGCATATATCGTCGTGTGGGTGTTAGCTGCAATGTATCTCAGGACATTCTTGCATCAACATCATATATCGTCGTGTGGGTGTTAGCTGCAGATGATATCTCGGACATTCTTGCATCAACAGCATATATCTGTCGTGTGGATGTTAGCTGCAATGATATCTCAGGACATTTCTTGCATCAACCATATATTGTCGTGTGGTGTTAGCTGTAGATGATATCTCAGGACATTTCTTGCATCAACATCATATATTGTCGTGTGGGTGTTAGCTGCAGATGATATCTCAGGACATTCTTGCATCAACAGCATATATTGTCGTGTGGGTGTTAGCTGCAGATGATATCTCAGGACATTTCTTGCATCAACATCATATATCGTCGTGTGGGTGTTAGCTGTAGATGATATCTCTGGACATTCTTGCATCAACAGCATATATTGTCGTGTGGATGTTAGCTGCAGATGATATCTCAGGACATTTCTTGCATCAACATCATATATTGTCGTGTGGGTGTTAGCTGCAGATGATATCTCAGGACATTCTTGCATCAACATCATATATCGTCGTGTGGGTGTTAGCTGTAGATTATATCTCTGGACATTCTTGCATCAACAGCATATATCGTCGTGTGGGTGTTAGCTGCAGATGATATCTCGGACATTCTTGCATCAACATCATATATGTCGTGTGGGTAGCTGAGATGTATCAGGACATTCTTTCATCAACATCATATATTGTCGTGGATGTTAGTGAGATGATATCTCAAAGACATTCTTTCATCAACATCTATATTGTCGTGTGGGTGTTTTTGCAGATGATATCTCAGGACATTTTGCATCAACGCATATATCGTCGTGGGTGTTAGCTGCAGTATATATCTCGACATTTTTCATCAACTATATTGGTGTGAGGTGATA
Source organism: Arion vulgaris (assembly GCA_020796225.1). NCBI lineage: Eukaryota > Metazoa > Mollusca > Gastropoda > Stylommatophora > Arionidae > Arion > Arion vulgaris. The sequence goes on from CM036764.1 coordinate 21,455,200, forward strand.
GGTTAGATGATATTCAGGACATTCTTGACAACATCATATAATTCGTCGTTTGGGGTTGCGTGATTATATCTTGGACATTCTTTCATCAACAGCATATATCGTCGTGGGTTCCAGATATATCTCGGACATTTCTTCATCAACATATATATTGTTGTGGTGTTGCTGCAGATGATTCTCAGGACATTCTCATCAACATCATATATAGTCATGTGGATGTAGCTGCAGATGATATCTCAGGACAGTTCTTTCATCAACATCATATATTGTCGTGTGTTTATCTGCAGATATATCCAGGACATTTCTGATCAACCGCAATATCGTCTGTAGGTGTTAGCTGCAATGATATCTCAGACATTTCTTGCATCAACATCAATAGTCGGTGGTGTTACTGCAGATGATATCTCAGGACATTCTTCATCAAAAGCATATATACGAGTGTATTGTTTCTCAGTGATTCTCAGGACATTCTTTCATCAACATCATATATTGTCGTGTGGATGTTAGCTGCAGATGATATCTCAGGACATTTCTTGCATCAACCGCATATATCGTCGTGTGGGTGTTAGCTGCAGATGATATCTCAGGACATTCTTGCATCAAAGGCATATATCGTCGTGTGGGTGTTAGCTGCAGATGATATCTCAGGACATTCTTGCATCAACCGCATATATCGTCGTGTGGGTGTTAGCTGCAAATGATATCTCAGGACATTCTTGCATCAACCGCATATATCGTCGTGTGGGTGTTAGCTGCAAATGATATATCAGGGCATTCTTGCACCAACCGCATATATCGTCGTGTGGATGTTAGCTGCAGATGATATCTCAGGACATTTCTTGCATCAACCGCATATATCGTCGTGTGGGTGTTAGCTGCAGATGATATCTCAGGACATTCTTGCATCAAAGGCATATATCGTCGTGTGGGTGTTAGCTGCAAATGATATCTCAGGACATTCTTGCATCAACCGCATATATCGTCGTGTGGGTGTTAGCTGCAGATGATATCTCAGGACATTCTTGCATCAACCGCATATATCGTCGTGTGGGTGTTAGCTGCAAATGATATATCAGGGCATTCTTGCACCAACCGCATATATCGTCGTGTGGGTGTTAGCTGCAGATGATATCTCAGGACATTTTGCATCAACCGCATATATCGTCGTGTGGTGTTAGCTGCAGATGATATCTCAGGACATTCTTGCATCAACCGCATATATCGTCGTTTGGGTGTTAGCTGCAGATGATATCTCAGGACATTCTTGCATCAACCGCATATATCGTCGTGTGGGTGTTAGCTGCAGATGATATCTCAGGACATTTTTGCATCAACCGCATATATCGTCGTGTGGGTGTTAGCTGCAGATGATATCTCAGGACATTCTTGCATCAACCGCATATATCGTCGTTTGGGTGTTAGCTGCAGATGATATCTCAGGACATTCTTGCATCAACCGCATATATCGTCGTGTGGGTGTTAGCTGCAGATGATATCTCAGGACATTCTTGCATCAACCGCATATATCGTCGTGTGGGTGTTAGCTGCAGATGATATCTCAGGACATTTTTGCATCAACCGCATATATCGTCGTGTGGGTGTTAGCTGCAAATGATATATCAGGACATTCTTGCATCAACCGCATATATCGTCGATGAATGTATCAGAGGGATGTTTGTTAGTATCTTAGCGACTGCCTATTGAAGAAGACACTCAAATTAATGTTTAATATATCCAGCATTTTATGAAGTTTGAAATTACACGATTTACAAGTAGAGGTGGATGCATGAGATTTCAGTATTTGCTCTATATACATCTCTGTTCATATATGTGTTACACGTTTTTCAAGTAGAGGTGGATGCATGAGGGAAAGAGTGAGAAATATGTTTAACCAGCGAGTCATGGAAACCACCAATATAAATATCATGCGACGTCTTATGGGGGCGACTGAACACCTATAGATCTGCCGTAGTCTATAACGTCGGCTCAATTATAGCTATTAACCAATCTTCATATTTTGTTTCGTCCGTGTGTTGCCGAGACTTGCAAGGGAGCAAAGAATAGTAACACTGTGACCTATAAGGCATGTCGTAAGAGGCGACTGATATAGGGGACCTAGGGAAGCTACTCTAGTAGTAAATAAAAAGCCTCGCAGACATCGGATTTGCTGGCCTACTTGTAGGTGTACAACTGGCACAACGCTCAATCGTTCTTAGGCTCAGATCACATACAAATCACAATGAGTGGTTAAGAAGTGGTCGATATGGAACGTTCTAAAAAGAAGCAGAAATAAGAAGAATATATTTGCTTTTTCATTTTGAGTCTGGAGCTTCCATCAATAATTTATTTGTTTGCTTTGTAATCAAATTCTACAGTTTGTTTTCTTAAACTATTGTCCTAATATTTCATTCTTCTATATTCAGATGTCTCTTTTAGTTTTCTGATGGTTTTCCCAGATTAAAACCTTTACTGAATATCAGACATTTGTCAGTATAATCTTTCTTACTCATTGAGCTCTCATCAAAAACCTGTTAATATTCACTGAGATTAATTCCCAGGGGTCAAATGTCACTTGTATTTCGATTTTCAATTTGTTTGTATTCCATTTCTATCTATAGGGTTATATACGGTGAGCTCCCATTATCTTCCTATAATTCCCAGCCGTTATTTGTAAAAAATATATTTTCTGTGCCACACTTTTCACTCTTTCGATTCTGTGAGTCATTTATATAAATATATATATAGATATATTGTCTGACTTGCTGTCTTGTAACTAGGTTTCTTTAACTGCGCTTATGCAGTTGAGCCAGTTAGTCAAAACTCTTGCTCGTGGTTTGGTTACAGCAGCGGTACTTGAGATATATTTATTGATTGGAAACTAAAATTGCCCCTGATCAGTGAATATACGTTAGAACAGAGGCGGCTCGTGATAATTTTTGTTGGTGGGGCCAGACACAACTTTTCGGAAAAATGTTGGTTTTGGGTTGTAATATTTAAATTTATAAACTGATAAATACACGTTACACATTTCGTTGGCGTCTTCAGTTCTCAATGCTTTACGATATCAATTTGAGGCTGGCTCGATCTGAGAGCCGATATGGTCCGGAAAAAAATTCTACCACCACTGTAGAATTGAACCCGAACCAAGAAACTAATAACCTAGTGAGCTAACTATTATGCTATCCGTCTTTATTTGCGATGTGTTGTTTTTGTGTGATAAGAAAGTCATTCTTTTTCATTCATGAAGTAATTTAGTTTCTGTTTTAATATTTTCATTTCGAACAATTATCATAAAGCGTTCTTTATTCTTATTTTGTTTTTATTTCTGCTCCTCGATAGTAATATTATTATTTATTATATTTTTCAGCTAACGTTAGATGTTACATAAGATATGCAAGCAATTTTTCCATACCGTTCTATTCATGGTAGTATGCGTAATATCCTCTTTGAAAATAAGTACGATATTTATCGCTTCTCTCAGTAAAGTTGGTTTCACGATATCTCTACGGCGTCCTTTTTTTTCGTGAACCCTTTATATTAAACAATTCTTGCGGTGTGATTCTTTGATCATTTATTCTCAGATCTTGCCCAGCATATCTCCATTATCTCTTTCTTGTAACAGTTTTTCATTATTACTTGATCAGACATTTCTTTGATTTCATCACTTCTTCTGAACTCGTTCCATTTTATGTTCATATGTTTCGCAGAAATCTATTTTCAAATGCATTCAACTTGCTTTCTATACCTATAGTCATTGGCGGCTCGTGATCATTTTTGTTGGTGGGACCAGACATAAATTTTTGGAAAAATCGTGGTTTCAGTTAGGATATATTTTAATGTATAAAATAATAAATACAAGTTACACTTTACTTTTGGTGGGCCCTGCCCCACTGGCCCTTAATGACGAGCCGCCACTGCCTATAGTAATATAACATTGACAAATGTGTTGACACATGTAACATACCTTTCTCTACCCGATATTTGACGGCACACACAATGTATATATATATAATTATATAAAACAGCAGCAAGAGTAGCACAAGAAATACTTGACTAACTAAAAGAAATATATTTCAGTTTGAAATGCAATCTAGTTAGTTGCGCTGCACTAGAACAAAAATCGGGAACGAAAGAGAACAAAAATAGGAAGGGGAACAGTTGAGAAGCAATTTTCATTTAATAAAGTTATTTATTCAGTTTGAAACTTGTATAATTTCTTGTCTGTCTGGCGCACATTGACCGCTATTTGATTTTGTATTATCAGTTTTCAACTCATTATTTTGTTTTGTGTTAGATTATTTTATAACAAAGAAATAGTAAACCAGAAAAAAAACCTTTTATTTTAATCTTTACTTCTTCTGTAAAATACTTGATGTTTTGTGCTTTGTTTTATTATATGAAGGTAAGATAATATTGTCTCCTATAATATTGTCTATGGCGTCTGTGGCCTAGGGGTTAGTGGTCTATTAACCCCGACGTTCTGAGTTCGAATCACGCTGCGGACAGTTTGGTTGCAAATTGTTTCCGTTGATTTTAACAAAAAGACGATGACACCACAGGTTCAGAAAGCAATGGCAAACTACTGAACGTATAAGTGGTGCCTAGAAAATCAACGACTCGTTTACTGTGGTTGATGGCTACGTCCTTTAGGATATGCCACGACTTTCATTTCATAATATTGTCTAGTCAGTAATGTATCATGTAATATTGGGAAGTCAAGGATATTTTACTATAGAAAGTGTTGTTAAGTCGTAAGAGTGGTGGATTCACTGCAGAAAGAGATTTAGATCGTTGCTCAGTTCAAGTTTATGGTATGGGGTTGTGACGATACCAAAACAGAGAGGGTACGGTGAGCAAATGGACTTTATGATGGCTGCTACATCGGAGGACAGAGCACGAATGGGAGTGTCAATGTTCCATGACGTCGATTGTACTACATAACATAACATAACAGCGAGTGTACGGGGAATTAGATGGTAACAAAAGACCGGTTCGAGGATAGAAACAACGATTCAAGGAGACATCTTAATGTGTCTCTAAAAAAATGTCATTATACATCACGTGCTGGAATCTGTCGCAGTAGATTGTCCAAATGTAATGTTGCAACACCAAAAGGGGAACTCACATTTGCTTTGTAGTACTAGATCAATGTACTCGTAGATAGATAATTCCGATTACGATATTTTATTATTCTGAGTTCTTATGTATCTGCATGACTACCCGTGTATATATGCTCCATTTATTTACAACTAAATGTAATCATTATCACATCCCCATATTATGGACGAGCCTACATATTCCATGCATTACACACTTCTGAATAATTTTACGCATTTTAGAAAACTCCCACTGATATGTGGAAATGTATATGTGTAATAAACTAACCAATAGGATGACAAATCAATATCACGTGTCGTTATTTCGTGTTTGAAGTTGCTAATCAATTTGTTGTTAAAAGTTCATACACATTTTGAATTATCAACATTCATCAACATATTATTATATCAGCATTCACCAACTTATTATTATCAGCATTCACCAAAATATTATTATATCAGCATTCACCAACATATTATTATATCAGCATTCATCAAATATTATTATAATCAGCATTCACAACATATTATTATCAACATTCATCAACATATTATTATCAACATTCACCAATATTTTTATCAGCATTCACCAACATATTATTATCAACAATTCACAACATATTTTATCAGCATTCACCAACATATTATTATCAACAATTCACATATTTTTATCAGCATTCACCAACATATTATTATCAACAGTTCACATATTATTATCAACAATTCACCAACATATTATTATCAACATTTACCAACCCATCATTATCAATTTGTTTCTCCTCAAATTTCAAGTGCGTTTAATCTAATTGATATTCTTCAGCAATGGTATTACAATATAATAAGGAAAGAACTATTTTTCGTACCGTGAGTTACATTGGACAATACAGTGTTAGGTCCTTTTTATTTAACAGCCATCGGCACACGATGGGTGATGTGGTCAATATCACACCAGCCACCTTTACTTTTTACTTCCTAGTTATTTTCTGATACCCACATGAAGCTGGGTCGATCAGACAGCTGTTACGGTTTGACAAAAATTCACTCCCACTGTGTAAATGAACCCGGACAACGCGCATAAGAAGCAAGTGCACAAGCCACTACACTGTCGCGGCTCACGCAGTGAATTATAAAAAAATATATTATATTACCACTCTAAGTAAAATAATAGAACTGATCACAGCAAATTTGGATTTCCACTCATGAATAAAATTCCAGATAAGAAACAGCCGATGTCTGCTTATGAAATATGAACGACAAAAGTCATTATTTAGAAGACAATTTCAATGACTGACAAAATGTGTGCTTCTTTTGTGGATGGATAGGCGTATCCAAAAATTATATACGCCAATGTAACCTGTTTAAATCTGGCCAGCAATGGCGGAATGCGGGAGGGCCATTCAGGGTCAGAACTGTTTGATTCTGAACACGACTTTGCTAGCGCATTTTCGCCATGTTTGGTCGGGTATTTTCCGGTTTCGTTTGCCGAGCTACTGAGTTAGTGCTTGATCAACGCTGTGAGCTATGACTGTTACATGGAATGCTTTTTGCTGTGTCAACAGTGCGTTTGTTGTGTGTATTCAGAAAATGGCGGACAGCGATTATGATGAACAAGCTCAATCTGCCGTATGCAGTTATATTGAGAGTGCAGAAAGCTGGATTTTGTCATGATTGATGTTCCTTCGACAAGAATTGCAATTCAAGTGATGAACAGTTTTGTGTTGCTACATTAGCTACGACCATATGCATTTTATGCGGTGCAGGTTGCTTTCTGTGGCGGTACCGGCTGTTTCATTCTGGAATTAGTTCACACAGGAAACATTTCACAGTTGTTAGCATTTCATGTGATTTTCATTGGCACAGGAACAGAGCAATTATGGGGTGACCCGTTGCAGTGAAGTTGGAACCGTACTTATGAACTATGAACCTGTTTAATTAAAGATACATGATCAGTATGTCAGTGAAGAAACTATGGCACGACACAAGCAAAAAAATGAAAGTAAGACTTCTGAGTAAATGCATATTCCCTGTAATACGATTCCCTGGTATGCATGTGAATCATGGAATATAACACAAAGGTTGAAAAACAAAATTGAAGCTTTTGAAACGATGTGCTATAGACAAGTTCTTAGAACATCCTGGATAGAGAAGAAAAGAAACAAAGACATCATATAAGACCTGCATATCAAGCAGCATTGGCTCATAAATAACATCATATGCCGGAAGTTGAAATATTTGGGGCACATTAAACGCCATAGCGGTTTGGATAGAAAGGTAATGGAAGGCATGGTTCCTGGAATACGAGGCAGGGGACGCCCAAGACAAAGGTGACAGCAGGGCATCAAATAAAACTTGAACATGACTCTATAAGAGGCCAGAGAACTTGCAAGAGACAGAGATCTGTTCAGTCGGGCTGGGAGGAATGCGACGTTCCGCAAGGGGTATGCTACTACTTGAACTTGAATTAAATGTACACACTCTTTTGTTGGACGGAATAATATTTTCCCTTTTGTGGGACGGAATAATATTTTCCCTTTTGTTGGACGGAATAATATTTTCCCTTTTGTGGGACGGAATAATATTTTCCCTTTTGTGGGACGGAATCATATTTTCCCTTTTGTTGGACGGAATAGTAAGTTCGTTTTTGTGGAACGGATAGTAAGTTAGCTTTTGTGGGACGGAATAGTAAGTTCGCTTTTGTTGAACATAATAGTAAATTCGTTTTTGTGGGACGGAATAGTAAGTTCGCTTTTGTGGGACGGAATAGTAAGTTCGCTTTTGTTGAGCAGAATAATAAATTCGTTTTTGTGGGACGGAATAGTAAGTTCGATTTTGTGGGACAGAATAGTAAGTTCGCTTTTGTGGGGCGGAATAATAAGTTCGCTTTTGTGGGACAGAATAGTAAGTTCGCTTTTGTGGGACGGAATAGTAAGTTCACATTTTGAATTTAGCTTTAAAGGTTATTGGTTATTGATTAAATGATACTGAACTGACGTCACAGAACTCAGGGGGTTCCATAGGTGCTCAGTCTTCTCCAACAGATGTTGAAGGATATGAATATTGATGGTTCCTGTGTCTCGCTGGTTAAACCCACTCCTATCTCTGTCCTTCAAACTCCTTAAATTGCTGGACCAATTCAACGTCAATTTTAGTGTCTTCATTCCATAGTAGGTCGCCACGAGACCGAAGAACATCTGTAGCAGACTAGCTGGTACAAGGCCCAATAAAAAGAAAGGAAAGAAAACAATGAGACAAGGAGAAAAGAAATAGAAACAGAAAAAAATATAGAAAGGAACAGCCCGTGAAATGGCTCTGGTAAGGTCACCCGAAAACACAAAACACTCTCTTTACACAAAACATGAATGACTATAGAAAATATAAACACTAACTAGATAACTAAAGTTCTGCTGCACTAGCAATGTATTTAGTCATTCATCCTGAGTCCTCATGGACTTCATAATATAATACAGTAAACCAAAGAAAGGTTTAAATTATGCATAACACGCTACTTTAAATCCTATGACATAATTTAAATACCCCAGTTCATTAGTCAGTAATATTAATCTTGTCCTATAATTATCTTGATGCTGGATCGATTCTTCTGCTGCAAAAATTTGGAAGAAAAGTTATGGCTCGTTGGAAATTTCTATACCAAAAATTGTTTTAACATCGGGACCGGTGATACTCTGTTCCATCTCCTTGAAAACAAAAGAACTTGAAACTTGAAAACAATTTTGTGAAATGGGAAAAGGCTGCTAGCGTGCTCCGTCTGATTCTTTTCTGGAAATGTCTTACATACAGTCTACAATCCCTTGGTCCTCTTAAATGAATAGTCTAAAAGTCCAACCCACTGGACTTCCAAAATCATAATTTCTCCAAACTATACAATAATAATACTTTAAATAGTATCTGCAACTAGACGTGCCCCGTCTGATTCTTTCTGGAAATGTCTTCCATACTGTCTACAATCCCTTGGTCCTCTTGAATGAATAGTCTAAAGTCCAACCCACTGGACTTCCACAATCATAATTTCTCCATACTATACAATAATAATACTTTAAATAGTATCTGCAACTAGACGTGCCAATTAACAACGAAGATAGAGGAAAAATGTTTCTATCTAGCACTCTCAATACACTTCACAGTGTCGTCACTGTTATCTAATACACCACCACTGCGTTATTTATCAAGACATGTAAATAACTAGTCTGCTTAATTCTCGTCTGCTTCATTCTCCTCTGGAATCACATCGGCGAACAACTATATAAAATTTACCTTTCAAATTTCCTTCCACATCCTGACCTCGCTCGTCAGTCACTGTTATCTAATCTTAAGTTCCACCCAATATATCTAACCAAAACCCCCAGCTGCCCTCCTGGGTCTCGAGATTTCCGAGATTAAAGGAGTCCCGAATACCAGGGATACTAATGTCCTGAGTTAGTAAACTGCTGGTCAGCAGCTAAATATTGGTAAACAAGGTGTTTACCTACCAACTCAAGGACACCCAGTGCAAATAAAAGGGGGTGGTTTGGGTTGACCCGAATATACCCTAATCATAACAGTGAAACTGTTACACATCACCCTTATCCATCCTAAACTCCTCTACAGTCGATACTTTCGATGCAAGCATATCCACTCTCTTGCTGCCGTGAACACTTGCATGCCCAGGGTAGTAGATCCACCTGAATCTCTGAGGTTGAAAACATCTATAGACGACATCCACCAATACCGCAACCTGCCATTCTGGATTTTCCGAAGCATCGACTGAGAGTCAGAAACAACAACGACTCCAGTAAACGGAGAACTAGAGAGCCAAGGGGGATGCAACAGTAACGGCCTCAACCTCTATCCTCATAATGGAAATAGTTGTCCTATAAACTTTACTTCGCTTTGCAACAACCCTACTACGTGCGCTAGCCAAGAAACATTCGATTTCTGCGATGCTTGTTATTTACTAGGATAGTTAACCTAGAACCAGGGGCGGCTCGTCATTAAGGACCAAGCCCCACTAAAAATCGAATAACTTCCCAGAATAGACAAATAATAGTAAATACTCCAAAAACCATGATTTTTCCGAAAATGTGTGTCTGACCCCACCAAGGAAAATGACTACGAGCCGCCACTGCCTAGGACCCTACCTCAGTCGTCTCTTACGACATGTTTTGTAGATCGCAGTGTTACTATTCTTTGCTCCCCTTGCAAGCCCCTGCAACACACGGACAAATGATTATCGTACAGAAAGTGGTTGTATTATTTACGTGAAGTCAGTCGCGAAACAGAAGCTAATGATATATTATTACAAAGACTGTGAAATATATGAGTTATGGAAGATATGATAAGGGACTATTAAACATGCTACACCAGAACCGTTAATAGCCATTGTTATAATGACAATTACTCAAACGATTTCCAGCTGCTGCGAAAATGAACCAGGTCTTGGATGCGCGTTCCACCAGTTAGCGCTCTTACACTGTGAGTATTTCGCACGTGTTGTTTCCAAACCGCGCGTGGTCGATTTGAAATAAATCATGACTGCGTGCTGTGTGAGAAAGAAATGAAACACCAGGCATGTTTAATAGGAAGATTTGGAGAAAAATAGACAATCGAAACAGAGAATAAACGAAAGATAAAATGAAAAATAGATAAACACAGCAATCAAAGTTTACAAATGATGAAAGACATACAATATGTGATTACAAAAGTGAAACCTTTAAAATAAATGGAAAAACAATATTTGTTTATCATTTGGCGTAAATGAACAATGAATTAGAGAATTCGAATCTAAAGAAGATAATCGATTAAGTAAAGAAGAACAATGAATCGATATAGTGACTGTGTGCTTTAGAGTACGTCAGTTTACAAATCTTTCATAACAGTAACGAAGTGTTGTTAGCATCAGTTAGGTATGTTTTATTAACAATGGCATGCATTTTGAAAAGCAATTAATAACAAAAACTGAGGGCTTGTATAAGAAGTCATTATCATCATCATCAGGTGCTGTACCGGCTGGTGTAGGCGATAATGGATCTCCATAAATCTCTGTCCGTGTTGTTTACAATTATCTCAGATGTTGACGATCTTCCATACATGAAGTCAGGCTGTCCAAAATGTTCTATCTCTGTTTTGTCTCCCCTCGGTTTTACCAGTTGTTACAATGTGCTCTAAACCTCCATTTCTCATCACATGCCCAAAAAAATGATGACTGCCCTTTCTTATATTGATCATAAACTCTCTATGTGTCTTGACCTCATTCAATACCTCCACATTAGTCATTTTAGCAGTCCATGGATTCTCATCATTCTTCTGTAAAACCACATCTCTGTGGCCGTCAGAAGAAGAAGAATCACCATGTTTTAATGCTGTACTTCTCAGACAGCAAAGACATGGCAACCAATTAATGTAAAAAAAAATTGTGTTACTGAAATAGATGAGGAAAATGACAGTAAATAACTTGAGGGGACTGTATGGTGAAGTGATTGATACGTTTGCTTGTCTGTCTAAAGGTTGTGTGTTCAAACTTGGACCGAGTCACATATGCACATTTTTATCATGAAATCCCTAGGATTGTTACCGCAGCTACGGAGTTCGTGCTTTATGCAACACTCTTGGCAGATGACATGTAATTTTTGCCCACAGAGACGGAGCCCTATGGTGAAACCCGGTGTAACGAAGTCAATCTTTCGCCCTTAGACTGTAAATAACTTATATATTCGGCGCTAGATTACTCAATGTTCTATTAGTATTTTGTCCGTGTCAACGTCAGAGCACTTACACAGTAGCTCTTTTGTTTATTTTGGGTAAAAACCAAGGTTACCAGGTACTACACATCACTCGTGCTCAATTTTAGCTGACAGCTACTGAGTAATACACTCCCATAAACTAAATATAGTTAATAACTGATATATAATAAATGCAACTAAAAAAAAAAGATATTTGCAGATTGTAAATATGAGAATAAATCATAATTTATTTGAAAGTAAATGGGAAGTTAGGTAGATATATACATGTCATCAAACATTTATAATTCATAATAGAAATAGTAATGAGGTAATGGAAAAACATTAATGTGCTTTTGATTATCAGTGTTACTAAAGATTCCTCCGTACAGCATGGACAGAGAAGACATATATGTGCTTTTGATTATCCAGTGTTACTAAAGATTCCTCCGTACAGCATGGACAGAGAAGACATAAATGTGCTTTTGATTATCAGTGTTACTAAAGATTCCTCCGTACAGCATGGACAGAGAAGACATATATGTGCTGTTGATTATCAGTGTTACTAAAGATTCCTCCGTACAGCATGGACAGAGAAGACATAAATGTGCTTTTGATTATCAGTGTTACTAAAGATTCCTCCGTACAGCATGGACAGAGAAGACATATATGTGCTTTTGATTATCAGTGTTACTAAAGATTCCTCCGTACAGCATGGACAGAGAAGACATATATGTGCTTTTGATTATCAGTGTTACTAAAGATTCTTCCGTACAGCATGGACAGAGAAGACATATATGCTTTTGATTATCCAGTGTTACTTAAAGATTCTTCCGACAGCATGGACAGATAAGACATATATGTGCTTTTGATTATCAGTGATAAAGATTCGTAAAATGGACTGAGGAAGGATTATATGTTTGTTGTCTTTTCTAAAGCTTTTGTCAAACATGGACAGACAAGACATAAATGTCCCTAGTTGATTATCAGTGTTCTAGACTTATCACTCTTAGCAGTACATGGAATTCCCAAGAGAATATTGCTTGGTGATTATCCAGTGTAACAAAGTTCAATCTCGTCACATAGACTGAAATAACTATATATTGCTGATTATCAATGTTCTAAGATTCCTTCCGTACAGCATGACAAGAAGCATTATGTTTTTTTTGAATACCCAAAGGTGGTACTAAAGCTTCCTCGTGCTAATTTGGGACAGAGAGTAATACATAAAACTAATATGTTACTGATATATAATAAATGCACTAAAAAGATTTTCAGATTGTAAAGAGAAGACATATTTTGAGTAAGGGGTGTAGAATATCATGTTAACTTTAAATTCTTAGAAATAGTAAGCAGGAATGGAAAACTTTAAAATGTGCTTTAAATTATCAGTGTTACTAAAGATTCTCCTTACAGCATGGACAGAGAAGACATATATGTGCTTTTGATTATCAGTGTTACTAAAGATTCCTCCGTACAGCATGGACAGAGAAGACATAATGTGCTTTGAATACCCAGTGTTACTAAAGATTCCTCCGTACAGCATGGACAGAGAAGACATAAATGTGCTGTTGATTATCAGTGTTACTAAAGATTCCTCCGTACAGCATGGACAGAGAAGACATATATGTGCCTTTGAATAAGTGTTACTAAAGATTCTTCCGTACAGCATGGACAGAGAAGACATATATGTGCTGTTGATTATCAATGTTACTAAAGATTCCTCCGTACAGCATGGACAGAGAAGACATATATGTGCTGTTGATTATCAGTGTTACTAAAGATTCCTCCGTACAGCATGGACAGAGAAGAAGACAAATAGATATATCCTTGAAATAACTGACAATCAAGAAAAACTCGCTGATACTGCAAATAAAAATAAGAAGATTGAAATATTATGGACATATAAAAAAGACACGAAGGGTTGGAAAAGACCTATGCACCCCAGCAAAGAGGAGAAAAGGAAGACCACGGAGAAGATAGATTCTGCATGTAACTGATGGTTTGAGAATGACAGCTCAGAGGCGGGACACCTGACCTATGAGAGAGAGAGAAGAGAGAGAGAGAGAAATTCAGAAGTAATGTCTTTTTCTTTCTTTTCTCCAATCCTATTTTGCCTCACAGCTTCAGGATTAGAAGAGATTTCTAGAACGAGTCCTTGTGTGCTCTTAAGGACTGTTATTGGTGCGCAATTGATTTGATATGATATAGGCTATTATGTGATGATAGATGAGATATAGATAGATAGATAGATAGATAGATGATATAGATGGATAGATGATGAGATAGGATAGATAGATAGATAGATAGATAGATAGATGATAATAGAGATGATAGATAGATAGATAGATAGATAGATAGATAGATGAGATGATAGATAGATAAGGAATCATAGGCTAAGCAATCGATAGACGATAGATGATAGATAGATAGTTTGGGGGATAGATAAAATAGATAGATAATAGATAGAAGATAGATATATAGATAGATAGATAAAATAGATAGATAAGATAGATAGATAGATAGATAGATAGATAGATAGATAGATAGATAGATAGATAATAAATGAAAAGACAGACAGTAATAGAAACAGAGTATGCCCAAGTTGTTGTTTCCAATAGCGTTCTATACGTTTCGCTGACATGAGACATGTCGTCATCTCCTAATGACCACACGGAAGTGATTGATTCGTCCTGATGTGACAGACAATTTGTGTAATTATCTGTCCTCTATGTTTCTTCTTTCAAATGTTCACTTTCATAGGCGGCGGTATCAACTACTTGAGGTTGGGTTCGATGCTTCATACCCTGTGTTAGCGATCCAATTAACAATTATTGTAAACAATACTGGCTGGAGTTACTACTGTTGAGTGTTTGGATGATTGGTGGGATAATGAAGAGGGGCTGGTCGTAAAATATCTGCGAGTCAATGCAGATTGATGATGTAGATTGTGGGTGTTGGAAACGGGATTAAACAAACATTTATGTCTGTTTATATTATTACATCATTATAACGTGCCGCCTCCGCAGCAACACTTTCTCCAGTGTTTCGTAATAAATGGCCAAACACTGGAGAAAGTTGAACATTTTACATATGTGGGTAGTAAAGTGTCAAACAACGGAGACACGATGAAAGAAATAAACTCTCGTATTGCTATAGCAGCTAGTGCCTTCACTAAATTAACGAATATCTGGCAATCTCAAGACCTTAGTATATGCACAAAGTTAAATTATTTAGGTCATGTGTGATTCCTGTACTGACCTACGGTTGTGAAAGTTGGAAATCAACAAAGAAAATTGATAAGAAATTGGACAGCTTTGAGAATAAATGTCTACGAAAATTATTAAAAGTAAAATGGAGTGATTTCGTTTCTAACAACACAGTGAGAGATAGAACACACCAACAACCCATATCAAATATTATAAGGAAACGAAGGTGGAAATATGATTAGGTCATGTTCTACCTGTTAGCGATCAAGTAGACTAAATCGTAAAACAATACTGCTGAGTTACTACTGTTGAGGTTGAGATGTGGATAATGAAGAGGGCCTTGTCGAAGAATCCATCAAATGAAAGTTTATGATGGATTGTGGTGTAAACGGATTCAAGATTCATCTGTTATAATACATAAACTGCGTCTCACATTGAGGGATCAAAACCTCCCCTATGTCCCTTTTTTGATGTGCACTAAGGCTCTAATCATCCATCTAACACTGCCCTTTTAATTCTCCTCTCTATGATGTTGCAACACTCCATGCTCTATTTCCCTCGATGTTGCAACTGCCAGGCTCTAGTTCATCCATCTTTGATGTTTTCCTCCCACTTTTGTCTTGGACTTTATTTGATTGCCGTCCTTCAAATCCCCCATCTAATTAGGCTTTGTCAATGTGTCATGTCTTTTTATATTTCCCTTATATTTTATTTGTTGATTTTGTATTTCTGTACACATTCTTTCTTCATTTCTAGTTTTTCTAGAACTTCTTTATGTTTCATGTTTTTTCTCTCCATAAAATAGAACATATTCTTCTGTATATCCACATAATTGTATATCAATTCAGGACTATCTTTTTTCTTTCTTTCAACAACTCAGCCATACTCTGTTTGTATTACTGTCTATCTTTTCATTTATCTATCAATCCATCTCTTTATTGATCTATTCATAGATTGCTTAACCTATATGGATTGCTTAGAGATAAGGGAAAACTCGGTGCGATGAAGTCAGTTCTTGGCCTTTAGACCCTCTTTTTAAAGCTTATTTGTTATCAGTTTCAGATGTAAGTAACTTGCTAATAACATTGAATATACTTTTAACCTTTCCGGTTCTCTTCTTAATAATAACATTTCACATCTGTTATCATATATAATGATTTATTTTAGAAATTTATATAAGTTGATAGTGTATAATAAAGATAATTGCTGCAGTGGAGGAAGGAGCACGTACAGGCACGTGCGATATATTTTCTCAGTATGATGCAAGTCTTTGAAATGCAGCCCTCTAAATATTTTTTCCTAAAATAACCTTCAATGTAATTTTGATTTGTTGCGCTTATGCCGCCCCCTCTTAGCGCCCGTGTCGTGTTCCTTGGTAATGCGGATGGCGCCTTCCTTCTGTCTATAACCATACGACACAGGCTTCTGTGAGGCACCATATGTACCTGTAAATGTGCAAAGATACCGATCGAGAGAACAGAACTGAATGTCTATATCATCAATCAATCGCTTATATATGGTACGTACATCTAGCTTATACATACCTCATCATCAAATAGCTTGTCCTGAGCAGAACTTTGCCACCCCAACAGTCGTCCGGAATTTCTCTCTCTCATAGGCCAGATGTCCT
The DNA here is from genome assembly GCA_020796225.1 of Arion vulgaris. Classification (NCBI taxonomy): domain Eukaryota; kingdom Metazoa; phylum Mollusca; class Gastropoda; order Stylommatophora; family Arionidae; genus Arion; species Arion vulgaris. Next base: position 21,471,845 of record CM036764.1, read on the forward strand.
GCCTCTGCAGCCGTCCTGTTCAAACCATCAGTTACATCCTGAATCCATCTTCTCCGTGGTCTTCCTCTACTTCTCTTTGCCGGTATGCCTCCTTTCATGATGGTCTTCTTCAGCCCTTCATGTCTTTTTATATGTTCAAAATATCTCAATTTTCTTTCTTATTTGTAGCATCAGCCAGTTTTCTTTGATTTTGAGTTCTTTCTGGATAGATCTATTTGTTCTCTTCTCTGTCCAAGATATACGAATGACTCTTCTGTAACACTGATATCTACATACACGTTGCTATTATTATTATATTAACGTTGACTCATGTATGCGTACAGATTGTTATTGAGGATACAAAATACTATCGTCATCATCATCACCATTACTGTCGTCGTCCCCCCTCACTATCACCATAATCCTCATCGTCGTTAGCATCATCGTTTTCATTATCATCATCATCATCAATGTCAGGTGTCGCTGCCTCGATAAAGCTTTGGAATTGACATTTAATCTCCTACACTCTCTCTGTCCTCAACGTTGACAATCAACTGCCCTGTTGAGACACTTCGTACCATTACGTTAGATCGCCAGCCCCACTCAAACTTCTCTTAACTTCTCAGTGAGACGAGACGGTGGTTCTTTTCTGTAACCTGGCAACCGACTAGAAATAAAATTATAACTACATACATTATGTCATTTGTTACTAAGACATCTTGATTGGTTTCATGTTAATATCATAGTACGTTTCATAATTTATTTCTTTATATCAGTATCTCGCCTCGTCCGTGTTGCCGGGACTCGAAAGGGGAGCAAAGAATAGTAACACTGCGGCCTACAAAGCATATCGTAAGAGTGGATTGAGGTAGGGGCCTAGGAAACTCCTAGTAAATAAAAAGCGTAGCAGAAACGGACGTGCTGGCCTACTTGTAGGCGCATAACTGACACAACGTACACTCGCTCTTTTAGGCTCAGATCACATACAAATCACAAAGATTGGTTAACAAGTTGTCGATATGGAGCGTTCGAAGAAGAAGAAGTTAACATTTGCTTAAGTGTTGCTATCATCATCTTAAACTTGCATTATCTCAAGCGTGTGTTATCATGTTCTTTCACAACTCTGTCTCTTGTTCTAACTACGAGTCCTGCTTTCACAACTCTGTCTCTTGTTCTAACTACGAGCCCTGCTTTCACAACTCTGTCTGGTGTTCTAACTACGAGTCCTGCTTTCACAACTCTGTCTCTTGTTCTAACTACGAGCCCTGCTTTCACAACTCTGTCTGGTGTTCTAACTACGAGTCCTGCTTTCACAACTCTGTCTCTTGTTCTAACTACGAGCCCTGCTTTCACAACTCTGTCTGGTGTTCTAACTCAGAGCCCTGCTACTGCTTTCACAACTCTGTCTCTTGTTCTAACTACGAGCACTACTTTCACAACTCTGTCTCTTGTTCTAACCATGAGCCCTACTACTGCTTTCACAACTCTGTCTGGTGTTCTAACTACGAGTCCTGCTTTCACAACTCTGTCTCTTGTTCTAACCATGAGCCCTACTACTGCTTTCACAACTCTGTCTGGTGTTCTAACTACGAGTCCTGCTTTCACAACTCTGTCTCTTGTTCTAACCATGAGCCCTACTACTGCTTTCACAACTCTGTCTCTTGTTCTAACTACGAGCCCTGCTTTCACAACTCTGTCTGGTGTTCTAACTACAGAGCCCTGCTACTGCTTTCACAACTCTGTCTCTTTTTCTAACTACGAGCACTACTTCCAACTCTTGTCTCTTTTTCTAACTACGAGCACTACTTTCACAACTCTGTCTCGTGTTCTAACTACGAGCTTTCACAACTCTGTCTCGAGTTCTAACTACGAGATCTGCTACTGCTTTCACGACTAGCTATGATGTTATGCTATCGAAATCCTTTTCCCTCTATCGACCTTTATCCCCCTATCCACTCCCTCGTCCCCTCTGTATCTTGTATGTTGTCACAATGTTTACTAACTTCTCTCTTCTCAAAAATGTCCAAAGAATGTTGATTGTTTCTTATGTATTTTATAAGTAATCTGTTCTTGCCTGCTTTGATGCAAACGTTACCATTTGTCATCTTTTCTGTCCATAATATTGTCACCACACATCTCTAAAACTATATAACTGCAGCCTCAACTGTTCTTGTTATTTTTGTGTCCCTAATTATTCACATCCATATATCACAATTGGTTAGTGTTTAGCACTATATCCTTTTATATGAGTATGCAGATTTGTAAACATTATTTCATTGATCGGATTATGCAGAGTTGAAAGTACTATTTTATAAATTCACCTACATAATTCTACCAGGAATTATATACAAAAGCTTCACATTGATCCTGCCAACTTAAAAAAAAGGTCACACATTTTGGTTTGTGAAGTGGTTTGTCAAAGAATTTGGTGAAAACTTCAAATTCTGTGCCATGATTCTCTGTACAAATGAATTGATTCCCAGAACAATAGGCTTCATTCTGTTTTATTTTGAACAGGTTTTTGATATTGATTGTACATAAAACAGTTTGAATGTACGCTTTAGAAAACAAATTATTGATTAGTGCAGATGACCCGGGTATAGATGTGATCAGGGTAAACATTGGGAATGACATCTTAGAAAAACCAAAACGCCACAGCATGGTGTTACTTCTAAATATAACCTAGATCAGGGGTTCTCAGCTGGTAATCTACATGTCCCTTGGTGTACGTCATCTAAATAATGAGAGAACGTGATTGCATATCTGTACAATTTAAGAAAGTTGATGTTTCAGTATTTCTTTTTGACTTAGAAACAAAGTTGAAATCAAGACCGTGTTACTCAATGGTCAATATCTTGTTCAACTTCTTGGCATCAGAGAAGTCAGAACCAGAGAACTCAATGGTCAACATATTGTTACATTTCTTCGTAATTCGTCTTAAATACAGATTTGTCTGGCTAAAAGATAGACATGATATTCTCTGTCATTTGACCTATAGGCACCTGAAGACATATCAGCTTGGATGAACTTGGCCTTTTCACATTCTGTCCTTTCATAGTTTTTAGGGATCTCTGCGGCAAACTAGTTAAGCATTTGACGTGTGTTGTGTAGGTCGTTTGTTCGAATCCGGAAAGCTTCTATCTGTTCGTGAGTGCATTTTTGGGGATATCCTTCAGGATTGTTATCGTAGATATGCGTTCGCGTTTTGTGCAATATCTCCTGTAGGAGGCGTGTTATTTCTGTGTAGACAAACCCAGAGATAGGAACAAAATAAAGAGAAAAGAAATGTGAATAACCTGAATAAAATAAATATTCAACTCCATGTTTTAATTTTGTTTACTTAATAAACATTTATTACGTTCACGACTCATGTTATTTTGCAAATTTCTGTCATGTTATCTGTGTACTTCTTTTCTTAAGTTAGTGTTTGCTGGCATCGATTCTTGATTGCTTTTATAATGTTAAGAGTTGCCTGCACTTTACAACGTCCCGTATCGAACATTCCATCAGTTGGACGATCTTACGTGGAACCGATTACTGTCGACAATCTCAGAGAAACATTTCTAAGACCAAGGAATGAAAATGTCACCAGGATAAATGTCAATTGTTTGACAGCTAAAGAATTTTTGACATGTTAAGTATAGCTGTTCTTTTTTTATGATGTTTCCTGGACACCTTCCTTCCATAGATGAGTCATCATCATCAAGTAGCTTGTCTCTTCCTTCCATAGATGAGTCATCATCATCAAGTAGCTTGTCTCTTCCGGAACTTGGCTCCCATGACAGCAGTCCTGAAAACTCTCTGTTCCGTGCAAGTTGGCCGTGGTTAGGAGCAGTCATTCTCATGTCGTCAATGACATCTTGCCCTCATCGTTTTCTAGGTTTTCCTCTCGTCCTTCATCCGGGCAACAATCATTCCAAAATTATCTTCTCTAGGCACTCATGTCGCTTGATGTGTCTGAAATTTTTAATTTTCCTTGATGTTATGCTCTTTAATAGCCAACTCTCTTTAATATCAAGCTGTTGCAGAACAGAAACATTTGTGATTTTCTCTGTCCATGATATTCTAAGTACTATTCTGTAGCACTTGCATTCAAAGACAGTAATGATCTCCGCCGCTTTGTCAATGGTCCATGCATCACAACCATATGTTGCCAAGGAAAAACGCAGGCTCTAAAACACTTAATTGTTGTCCTTATGACAGTTCCCTTCCATAGGTTAGTTAATTCTTTAAGTTTTTTTGGCATAGCAATGCTCAACCTTCTTTTAATTTCTTTTATAGCTTTCCCGTCATTTGTCAGCAATGTCCATTGATAAATACAAGGCATTATTTGATTGTCACAAATAGGAGTCTAATTCTGAGATCTTGAGTCATAATACATCATGTTCAAATACTTATTGTAACAGTCGTTTATTTCCTTGTTGTTTTTATGTCATTTTCTTTCGTAAACAGACTGCATGCTTTTTAACATTGTTATTTTCATCGAAAAATTACTTTCTTTCTCATCTTTGTTATTAGGTCTGTGTATGTGGTCTCTTGAAATAGTATTTTTCTTCTTCTTCTTCAGCGATCTCTGGTCATGCGCTTAATTTACTGTGGACCACAACTGGGCAGTCAGCTTCAGGTCTGTCAGGTTTCCCCAAAGCTTAGTTTTTAGGTCGACTGGGTGTAGTCACATGTTTCTTTTCAGCTCACACAAGCGTGGACAGTCTTGCAGGACATGCTCAGGTGTCTGTTCCGCCTGCTGACACTGGCACAGAGCTGTTTGACTTATTCCTAGTCTATATAAGTGTTTGTTGAGTCTGCAGTGTCCGATGAGTAGTCGAAATATAATGACCTGGTCTGTTCTGCTTAGGTCTTTGAGAAAGTCTTTTCCATAATCATATCCAGTGTTTGTCCTCCAGTCTACTGCAGGTTTTCTATGTATGAAGGTTTTGACCTCCTAAAAGACAGGGAGGTAAATTTGCTCTTTGGCGCTGCCCTCCTAAGCGAAGACATCGGTACTTTCATTGCCTACAATCGTCCGAGTGATTACCGGGACCCAAATTTGGGATGTAAAGAATAGAACCACTGTTACCTGCCACGCATATCGTAAGAGGCGACTAAGGAGGTTTGGATGAAATCGGATGCACATGTCCTAAACGTGTAGAAGTCTATGCGTTTAGGGCCTACCAAACCAATGTGCAACGTATACACCTTCTTGACAAAGATCAAACATATCACAAAGAGGATTAAAATTGGTCGTAAAGAACGAACGCAAAGAAGAAGAAGAAGAATTGCGTACAATGCCAGGTACATTCTAATCAAACTACTCCATAGAACAGTTGTTACTAGTGGTTGACCATACATTTATCTGATTTCATCACTTCTCCTGAATTCCTTCCATTCCATGTTCATTATTTTTCGCAGACATCTATTTTCAAATGCATTCAACTTACTTTCTATATCTTTAGTCATTTTCCAACTCTCGCTAGCATATGTTAAGATTGACACAACATTTGAATTGAAAATTGTAATTGAGTTTAATACTTTATAACTTTCAGTTCCTTATTTCATTTAGACTCTGATTTTATGTTATGTGACCTCAAATACAACTCTGTCTCTTCAAAACTCATGTACCAAGCATTCTTCAGCAATTCTATTGCCATTCTACCAAGTCACCATGTTAACCTTGACATTAGAATCTCTATGTGTTTTGTTCGGTATCATATCCTATTAACGTAACATGTTGTCGAGATGTCCCACTCATCTTCATCAATGCACACAATGCGAACACTAATAATGCATTAGAGCTCTTATTGACAAACTTGATCATAGCTAGGGTTATGGGTATACAGGCGGATGTGTGCTATTGAATACAACAGAACGAAAATAGTCAGTTCAATTTGGCATATGAAGCACTTGTATCGATCTTTCAATCCTCTCTTCTCTCTCTCTCTCTCTCTCTCATATATATATATATATATATATATATATATATATATATATATATATATAATAATCCGCCCGTACCGTTATACTTACATAGGTCGTGCAAGTAATTTCTCCATACCGCTCTATCCTGGGCAACTCGCTCAATCTCCATGGAACTGAGACCGATATTCTTGCCTCTCTCAGCAAAGTTCGTTTCAGGTCTCCTTAGGTCGTCCTCTCTTTCTTGAACCCTTTGCATCCCACTTCAATGCCTGCTATGATATTCATTGATCATTTCTCCTCAAGGTGTGTCCAACATATCTCCATCTTCTCTTTCTTATAACAGTTGTCACTAGTGGTTGACCAGACATATCTCTGATTTCATCATTTCTCCTGAATTCGTTCCATTTTATATTCATTTTTTTCGCAGACATCTATTTTCAAATGCATTCAACTTGCTTTCTATATCTTTAGTCATTTTCCAACTCTCGCTGGCATATGTTAGGATTGATACAACATTTCAATTGAATATTCATAATTTAGTTGTAATACTATATAACTTGCAGTTCCATATTTTATTTAGACTTTTAAAAGCTGATGTTGCTTTGCCAATTCGTATCATAATGTCTTTTTTAACATATCCTGTGCAATCAAAATTGCTACCTACATAGGTGAACTGCTCTGTTATTTTTATCATTTTAGATTCCAGTGTGATATCTGCATTACTTGTCATATGTGTCTTCATTATATTTGTTTTTTCATAGCTTATCTGCAGTCCAACTTTTGATGCTATAGATGACAAGTTGTCTGTTTTTCTTTGCATATCTTGGTTGTTTATACATTATATATAAATTTCCGGAAGCTTTGTCAGACCTTAGGGTTTGAAATGCAGATCCCTTCACATTTTAACATTCTAGTGTGCAGGAGGTAGTAGGGCCAATTCCTTTCCTCACGTGTGGGACGTCGAGTGTGGGATTGAAGGCACAACCCTCCTGTGTCCGAGTCGATACCGGATCCGTCCCACACATACACACATATAAATATCTGCCTGTCTCTCTCTCTCTTTTTCTCACTCTATCTCTATCTATATATACATAGTCAAGTATATGTAGTGATGTTGTTTGTGGCCCCAAATTTTCACAGTTCTCTGTGCTTACTGTTGACGATCGTCTTTGAATTGAGCTGCTCATTGACCGTCTGATGTATGAAGGCACGTCATTGGATGCTGAATTTAGACAGTTTTAATTTTGGAAATATTCTCTGTACGAACAGCCCAAGACGCCTGAGGAGCAGAGCGAAGCGTATGTATAACCAGCTAGCCACGAATGAAAATGAAAATCGTGGCACATCCTTTACAGGACGTAGCCATCAACCACAGTAATCTAGTCGTTGATTTTCTAGGCATCACTTATACGTTCAGTAATGTCGTTGCTTTCTGAACGGGAGGTCTTTTTTAACCTTTGTAAAAATCCCACGGAAACGAATTTGCTTCCAAATTTTCCCACCGTGGAATTTGAACCAGGTACGCTTGGTTTTGTGACCAAGCTCACTACCGCCTGATCTACAGACGCTCACTTAGCCACGAATACTATCATTATTTATAGCGTTCTACATCTGTTTTTGAGAGACTGAGCACACATGGGTCTGCCCGAAGCGCTATGACATCAGTTCAGTAACCAATAAACGTTTCAATTAAATGAACAATAACAGCTTTCACGTACAGTGTGCTCGTATTTCTGTCTGATTATTCTACCATTGAAAACAGAAATAACACATGACCTGCCCACCACACATATTTTGAATTGGTTTCGTGATTGATGGTTCAGCTGAACTACTCAAGTCATGTATCGGAGCAGCAAAGTTGTGTAGCTACCAATGACGCCGGATCAACCCGATGAAGCACTTAAAGAGAAATCAATATTAATGCGCAAAATCAATCAAATGTCTGATCGATTTCATACTTTATGTCAGTGGTTCTCAGCGGTGTGATGTGGCTACATTGATGGGGAGAAGACGAAATCCAATGCTGTACACGCGGGCCCCATGGTAATACATCAATGGGGCCTTATTTTATTCCTCCGGTTTCCAGATAACCAGAATTTCAAGAAAGAAATGTGTTTCTGAATAACTGTTATTTTCTTTTTTCTTTCGTTAGCACAATATTTAAAATAAATGAAACTTGTAATCATGATTCAGTTTTTATCTGTTATTATTTTGTTTTATTGTTACTATTAATATTACTTTATTTTTATTATTGTAATGCCCACATGGCACTTTCGCCTCCACAGTCATTAGTCAGATGCGCCCCAATATACAAAAACATTGGATAGTACTGGTGTGGAGGGACTATGTCGCAGGTATTGAGGGAGTTTCAGATAACCAAGATAACCAATTTCTTTCTCCATATATCTATTTGTGTTTTCTTCTTTGTGTATGATATACGGATAACTCTTCTGTAACACTTATATTCAAAAACATATACATGCATTTCTATTGTTTGTTAGATGTCCATGTGGGTCAAGGCGCATGAGGGGTGTGTCAGGATTAGTGAGCCGGCACTAATTAAGACCCTGTCCCCTATCTCCACGTGGTGACCCTGGAAACAGACCTTGGTTCCAGTCTGGCTAATGGGGGCAGGGATCGGGGAGAACTACTGGTAGTGGTAGCAGTGCAAGTACGGAAAGCAATCCAGGTCCATACGAATAAAATGCACGAATCTCCTGGCCGATGTCCAACAAAATATTGCCCAAGTTCCCGAACAAATAGAAACAGCAGCGTAACGTCTTAGATATAATCCCTACTCCCCGGAATAATGGCCGAACACAAATTGCCATCCCGAGCATGAGACTCCTACACATGCTCGAAGTTAAGTCAAAGGTCCGTCACAAATTACCAGTTTCTCTGCCGATGGGGAGATTAGTAAACATGAAAGGATGAGAGGTGCATCCAGTGACGAAACGTGTGCCCACATATGGCGAAACTCGAAATCCTAAGGAGGGGACAAACAGTGCCAGCTGAGGGGCAAGAATAAATAAGACAGATGCGTAACGAATAAAAGTCTACCCTGGTGTCGATACAGGAAGATTGCAGCTGACTCCGTATCGGTGCCTTGACGCAGATACATTTACTGGGCAAGGTTGGCTGAGGCAAAACATAAAGTTGCATTTTAGTACATAACGAAACTACCCTCCCTGGGACAACCGTACAAGGTACTCGTTGATGCCTAATGGAACTGCCAACCTTGGGGCAACCGGGCAAGGTACGTTTGCAATTACAACTAACATCCCCGGAAGAAGTGGGTGATGGTGGCGAGCGCAAAATCTCAGTTGCGTTGCTAACGCCAATTGAAATGGCCCTATACATTATTTGTGCTTGACCCCAGTCCGATGTTTCCGAGGCTAGGGAAATGCTGAAGTAGAACCTGCAAATTGCCAATCCGACATGCGCCTCGTAAAGGCTGAGAATGTTCCTATGATAATGTTCCTACTCTGGAACAAACTCAAAGTGCACAGTAAAGTAAGGTCAACAATGTAAAGATCTGACAGGATGTCCGGATCCGAACATTGGCGAAGACCGATAATTTACACGTTGTTTTATACTAGTAAGACGCCGTTCAGGACAAGCTTATAAGCCCGTGAAATGTTCTAATCCGGAACGATCTCACAGTCAGAAAGGGCATAACAGTTAACCACTGTCTTGGCGTAGATCACAAACCCAAATATACGGCAAAGCTGATCGAAAGGCGAAATCCGGGCCGAAATACTCGACAGAAAGGATCGTATCCTTGGGAAAGCTCACCCTAGTTTTTTCTGATCAGAAACTTAGCTTTCGAAACTCGGATCGGGCATGGACATCGTAACCTGGCGGTGCAGAACACGTCAACTGGAGATCTCTGGGTTTTGTCACAGCCAGAATTCAACCAAGAATTACAAATGGCTGAAGACAAGTCCAAAGTTCTACAACACCTTGCCACGGGGAATATCCTTACACATTAGCTACTGAAACATGGGCGTTCTACACCATGAGCTTCGTTCATGAGATATGTTTTGTCACCATATTATCACAATATACCAAAAAGGAAATATGTTTCTCTACCACACCTTGCCACAGGAAATATGCATGGACTTTAATATTTTGATCGTTGTTTTTTCTATAGTTCCACTTAATAATGTTTTTAGCTATTTAATTTTTTAATTCTACGATTGTTCTTCTTTCAATTTAATTCATAGCATTTTCGTCTCTTGTAATCAGTGAAACGAAATATTCAAAACTGTTCACATTTCTATAAATTTCAACTAACTTTGTAAAATAGACACACACAAGCACACTTGCACTGCAAACAGTTACAGTTGGAGCAGAGAGTTTGTTGGTAGACATCGTACTAAGAACACCAGAATCTGATGATAATGTAGCTGGAACAGGATGAGAAGATGAAATTGATGTTTTTATATTTTAATTCATTCAGCTGTTTCTGGGGCCAGCAAGGGAGCAAAGAATAGTAACACTGCGATCTACAAGGCATGAACATGATCGAGGCGACTGAGTTAGGGGCTTAGGAAGCTACCTTAGTAAATAAAAAGCGTCGCAGAAATAGGATATGCTGGCCTACTTGTAGGTGCATAACTGGCACAACGTATAATTGCTCTTAGACTCATATCACATACATATCACAAAGAGTGGTTTAACAAGCGGTCGATATGGAGCGTTCGAAGGAGAATAAATATTTTAATTATTGTTTAAAGTAGTTTTCGATTATTTTACAGGTTGTTTGAGAATGTCGGTTTCTTTAGTGTCAGTTAACTGAAAGTCTACAGTAAATATTTCCCCACCTGGTATACATGTGAACTACATACATTACTCTGAAACTACAGGTTGAGACACAGTCTTAAATCACACCAATCAAACATTCGCGTTGTACTAGTATAATCCATTATTGATCATATGACTTCAAAAGATTACTATACAGCATCATTTCCTATCGCTCAATTTCATAGACGAGATTGAACGAGTTGCCCAGGATAGAAAGGTATGGAGAAATTGTTTGCATCATCTATTTAGCGTATAACGGTTCAAGAAGAATACAATACAATAATGAACTCTACGGGCTTACCACATTGGATGTCACTTTATGATATGTGTCTTCTAAAAATAACTTTATGAAAAGCTTTTGCAATTATTAACAACAAAAAAATTAGAAAATAGCTGATAGCTTTTGAAATACTTTCTTTGAAGAAATTATTGTTAGTTATGTAGTTTAGAGATGGCGTTGGGGGTAGATGTGTGAGTTCAATTGTGTAACTATAACATTGGATGATCCAGAATAAGCTGTATTTGTAGGCCTACTTTGTTGTTGGGATATCTGTTTGTTGTTGGGCATTTTTTCCAGCGAACGAAATAGAGCATTTCAGCTGCAACATTTACAATGAATATAGGCTCTTCGATAACGAAGTTGATAGCACACTGTGCTAGAGATCGCATGCCGTGGAAGTTTCAGGGTTCGAGGACAGTTTGAGCCACAAATTCATGGTGTGCACATGTTACACTGTTGGACTACAGGAAACGCATACCTTTTACTTGGGGATCTAAATTACAAGTCTCTCTGAAGTTGGAGCTAGGTTAGCCTGAATGTAGAAGGCCAATGGTGATAAAGAAGAACGCAGAGAAAAACCAGAGTGCCATATCATGACTAGCACAGGGATGAGTCTAAAAAGTTAATTGCATATCCTTTACAGGACTTTGCGAATCAACGCCAGCTTTTTAACGATGTTTGTGATTTTTCTAGGCATTATTACGTTCAGTAGTTTGCCATTGCTTTCTGAACGGGTGGTTTCATCGTCCTTTGTAAAATCCACGCGAAATAATTTGCAACCAAATTGTCCGCAGCGTGATTCGAACTCAGAACGTCGGGGTTTATAGACCGAGTCACTATCCCCTATATCACAGACGCCACCGTGAACAGTCTAAAAGCATGACTATTCACAGTTGCAACATATGAGCGTCAAGCATAGACATTTAACAAAGCAGTAGAAAAACTGTATTTTTAAATATAAGTGTTACAGAAAAGTGCTCCGTTTACCATGGGCAGAGAAGAGAACAAATAGATCTATACAGAAAGTACTCAAAATAAAAGAATTCTAATTGATGCTACAACTAAGAAGGAGAAATTCAAGTACTTTTGACTTATAAAGAAGGCACGATAGGTTGGCGAAGGCCACTATGGAAGGAGAAATCCTGACAAAGAGAAGGAGAGAAAGACCTCAGAGAAGATGGATTAAGGATGTTACTGATGAATTGAGTATGGCGACGGCAGAGCGGGACATCTGCACTAGAGAGAGAGAGAGAAAGAAACTCTAAAGGACTGTTAGACTGACAAAGTTCTGTTAAGGGCAAGCTATTTGATAATTATGAGACAGTCGAAGACGATGACAACTCAAAATGTTGTAATAAACTTGAACACAAAACGAAAAACAGTAGCACATTATTATAAGTTTCGTAGACTGTTCTGTGGATATTAAACAACCTCCTTACAAAATATCTACGGAAAAATACAGAACAAATAATAGCTAGAAAGTCAATGTGTCACCTCGAGAATGAACATACCACTATTGATTTTCATTATGGTTACATATATGCACGTCTGTCTTTCTCATGATACCATTGATATTCAATACATGTAACAGTAATTCTACTATCGTTTTCTATGTTGACACTTCTATGAAGTTCAAATCTTGAATGATTTTTCTGCCTTTTAGAAATGATAATTAAGAGATGAATTTTGAAAATCAATACCATATTTACAATCTGATCCATCCTTTTTGTAAGGGATGGAACATGACGATGCATATAATTCGTTACTGCATGAAGTACCGCTTCTTAGTGTGGTCTCTGTTCACACTTTTACGAAGTTCAGTTCTTGCATGATTTTTCTGTCTTTTTAGAAATGATAATTAAGAGATGAATTTTGGAAAATCAATACCATATTTACAATCTGATCCATCTTTTTTTGTAAGGGATGGGAATATGGCGAACATGACGTGATTAAATGAGAAAACATATCAATTTCAACGTTTATAAAAAGTATTTGAAAACAAATTGTCTGTAAGGAAACATCAGGTTGGCATTGACATTAATGGATCTCAAGCATTCCGTGTCATCTTGCAATACTGTGACATTCTACACAGTTTTTCTATGTTCATCTCTTAATGATTTCCTCACATTATCTTCTACTTCTTCTTCTGCGTTCTCACTAGATTGGGATTTCGGATTCTCTAATCAAGGCAGTCGTCTGCCTCAGATTATCAGCCACGCCATACAGTTTGTCTTGGACGCTGGTGTAAGTGGGCAACCTCTTTCTTCTCAGGTCTGCATACTGGGGGCAGTTCTGTAGGATATGTTTTGTTGTCATACTTGCCAAGCCACAGGGCACAGGTCGTTGGTGCCGATCTTGAATTTAGTGTACAGGTGGTGTCTCATTCTGTTGTTACCCGTCCGAAGGCGAAGTAGGGCAGTCTGGTCCCTTCTGGACAGTTGGTAATATCCATCATTCTTGCTGTGTTTTCTCACATTATCTGATTGTCTTCATCTTGCCCGCTTGTTCACAACTATTTCATCTTGTACGGATTTCATCAAATTGTCAAGTATTTAAATGTGTCCAATATATGTAGTTGGTCTATTTTTTGTCTTGTCTCTTTCAATAATTCCACATCGATTCCTCGCCCGTGTGGTGATGGAACCCAACAAGGAAACAAAAATAGTGCCACTGCGACCTACAAGGCATGTCGTAAGAAGCGACTGAGGCAGAGGTCTTGGAAAACTATCCTAGTAAATAAAAATCGTCGCAGAAATCGGATGTGCTTGCCTACTTGCAGGCACATAACTGGCACAACGTAAAACCGCTCTTAGACTCAGATCACATACGAATCACAAAGAGTGGTTTAACAAGTGGTCGATATGTAGCGTTTGAAGAAGAAGAAAAAATCGATTCCTGTTATTTTAGATCTTCTTTGTTAGTTTACTACTTTGCCGATACAGTCTATACATATTTGATAACAACGCAACAAGTGAATCAGATGGAATCAAGATGAGCGTAGCAACAAGTCATGAATAATTGCAATTCTATTACGTGGAAATAGACCCAAGTATAACATCAGAACAATCACAAATACATTAGAGACAACCCATGAAGCAGAGACCATGCTAAAGGATGACATGTGGATTTGAGTGGTTGTATTTACATGATTATGTCCTTACATTTATTCGTCTGAAGGTGTTACCAAGTCCATGAACGAGAGAACACCAAACAATTTTTATTCATAGAGTGCACATTTTGACGTTGATTTCAAATATAGTATCGTTTCATGTATTATTATTATTATTATTATTACTATTATTACTATTATTATTATTGTTGTTATTATTATCTGTGCAAGCGTCATATATTCTGTCTTTGTTAAAGCTCGTACTTTGTTCGAAATGTAGTTTTTATTATTGTCCTTTGATTAAACTTACCGTAATTCATGTATTGTTTCCTTTCCGTCGAGTGATAAGGGATATGCCTGTTACATGAAACGAGTCCTTCTGTGTACATGGACGTCCTGATAGAAGGAAACAGTCGTTGTTTTGTTGAAAGTGGCGTGCCTTGGCTTCAAGAATCTATATTCTACTCTCTCTCTCTCACCATTTTCTCTCTCTCTCTCTCTATATATATATATATATATATATATATATATATACTCTATATATACTATATTATAAACTATACTATATATATATATATATATATATACTATACTATATAAATAATAAATTTATATATTTGTGTATATTTGTGTAAATATAAATATTTATATATATATATATATATATATATATATATATATATATATATATATATAGTATGGCTATAAAGCAAATGTAATAGTAGTTCTAGTAATAGTAATTACAATAGTAATCGTTGTTGTAGTAGTAATAGTTGTTCTAATAGTATCAATTGTAACACTAGTAGTAGTAATAGAAGTAGTAATAGTAGTAGTAGTAATAGTTGTAGTAATAATAGTAGTAGTAGTAGTAGTAATAGTAGTTGCAATAGTAGTAGTGGTGGTAGTAATACTAGAAGTAGTAATAGTAGATGTGGTAATACTAGTGGTAATAATAATGTAGGGGTAGTAACAGTAATAGTAGCAATAGTAACAGTAGTAATAGTGGTAGTAGTAGTGATGGTAGCGACTGCTGTAGTAGCATTTACTAGTCATGACTAACTATTGGATAAGGCACCCCTGAATGGATTTGTGTGTAACCCTGATCTACCTGTCTATCAAATTGTTTAACATTTAATTGTCTGATCTGCTTTTTACAGCTGTTCTTCAATCTATGTCTATTCTCTAATCCTGTTTTATCTTTCGGCGTCAGATAGCAAAAAAAAAGAGACACATAAAGCAAGCTTCTTTATGCTCTTTGTACAAGTTGCAAAAAATTGTTTTAGCATGCATCACCATTTGGTGATATCCGATACCAAGTCATCACAAAACTCTAGACAAATGTAAAATGTCTGAAAACTGCATCTACATTATCATTCTTTATTTCTTTTCTTCAATCCTGTTTTGACTCACAGCTTCAGGATAAGAAGATCAGTTATCAGAGGTCTATCATCAAAGCACTCCGGACATGTCCATAGGTGCTTCGATCTCCGCTTCAGCAAATCCAGAAGCGTCCAGTGGCCCAACACGCCAGTCCGATGTTGATTAATCAGTCTCTTTGCATATTTGGTATGTCGTTCTTTACGGACTGCACCAATCTTGACTTTGGATAAGAATAAGGATAAGAAGATATTTCTAGAACGAGCCCTTGTGTGGGCTTCATAAATAGTGTCTTTCGTCGAGTGTTATCTCTGTGGTCCCCCTTTGCTGGCCGACCTTTGTTTTGTATCCATTGTATCGGAGCAACATTTCTCTTTGAGGCGCACTGTCTGTTGGTAATCTGCTGTGACCGAACCATTTAATTTATTGTTTCTTGATAAAGTTCAGAAACATTGTCACTAAACTTAATTAACTCTGATCCGATTATTCTCTTCCTCTTTTTTCAGTTGACCGTAAGGAATATTCTAAAGAATGTAACACCTTTGTGTCACTTACATAACCTACCCTCTCATCTGCATTGCCAAAGCATGATGTTCATACCTGAATGACCAGTTCGCTACAACAGCAGGGAATTGCACTGAATATAACAAAAATGACAAACTTTGAGACCTGAACTTTGCGTCCCAAATAAATACAATGACCATTGTTGTTTGGAAATCCAACAGGGAAAGTGCGTAACCTCAGATTTATATTTAAAATAAAAGCTGTCACGTATAGATGTCAGGCGTTGATTGACACGTTCAACTTTGACATCCAGACTGTAATCGCAAACCTGTGAAATATACTCACAGAAATTATGTTTGATACCAAAAAACAAGGACAAATTGACAAGTACATTTTGTTGATCAACTAGAATATCGATTTATGTAGGCGATTGAGTTTACGGCAAGGGGGCGCGATTTATGCCGGTAATTGTGCGTGTGAGAGCAATTTCCGTTACAGGAGGGAAACGGGACCTCACAGAGACCTGTCGCATTAACATGTTATCTTTAATGAAAGCAATAAGGGCACAGGGTTTCAAATACAAGTTATGGGGCTCTCTGCGGCATAGTGGTTAGATACTCGCTTCATGTGCCAAAGGTACATGGTTGCTCCTCGAGGCGCCTCCTGGGTATTTTTCCAGAGATCTCTGACCTCAGTGTAGGTGAGATCGAGTTCCTAGTCCTATTTGAAATGGACGATAAAACTTAGGTAATGTGTTAAATTTGAGCACGTAAAAGAACCCCTGGCAGTCGCCACCACCACCGCCATCAAAGAACCCTTCAGAGTCGAGAAGTGCATAATGGAAAGCCGCTGCCTAGGCAAAATTCATTTTTAAAAAGATTAAAAATAAAATTCATGCAAAAATATCTTCACTCTCTTCAAGAATACGTCGGGACCCACGCCGGTGCTAGACGGTCTGCACTGCAGCTGAGATCTTCTTGTGTAAGAAAGAGATCAGAGCACACATGTTTATTCATAGAAGTGCAATGAAACAATGAAACAATCAACACATACTAGCTGTTAACTAGTAATATAACATAGATGTTGATAACTAACATACAAACTAACGCATACGACGCGTGTAGTTAACTTGCAATTAAATAAGTTTTGATATTTACATAGAAACTAACAGATACATTATTAGATAAGATAACAAAATAGTTGGTAGTTAGCTTGCAACAAGTACATGGATGTTGTTAGTTAACATTGAATTGGTAAACATGTTTTGATAATTCAGACAGGAAGATACACAGACACGTTGGTACCTATTATATTCTTCCTGTTCCGTTCTACGTTACAAATGACTTGCACGCAACTTCTCAATATTACCCTTTCCTGAGCAACTCGCTCAATCTTCTGTATGGAAATGAGTTCCATATATCTCGTCTCTCTAAGTAAAGTTCGTTTCAGGGTTTCCCTAGGACGTACTTTCTTTCTTGAACTTTTTACCTCCCACTTCAATCCATGATTTGTGTTTCTTTGATAATTCTGTATCTCCACTTCAATCCATGTTTTGTGTTTCTTTGATAACTTGTATCTCCCAAATTCAATCCATGTTTTGTGTTTCTTTGATAACTCTGTATCTCCCACTTCAATCCATGTTTTGTGTTTCTTTGATAACTTTATCTCCCACTTCAATCCATGTTTTGTGTTTCTTTGATAATTTCTTCGCTGAGTGTACCCAACATATCTCCATCTTATCATTCTTACAACAGTTGTTAAAAGGGTTTTAAAGCCGAAGGATTGACTTCATTGCACCGGGTTTTACCCATATGGCTCGGTCCCTCTCCGCAGAAATGTCACGCCACCTGTCAAGAGTATTGCACAAAGCACGAACTCCGTAGCTCCGGCAACGATCCTAGGGTCTCTGAAAAAATTGACAGAACGTTGCAGTCCGGATTCGAACCTTCGACTCGCAAGGCAAAGGGCGTAACCACTCAGCCAGAGAGATCCCCGAAGTTGTTATTAGTAGTTGACCAGACATTTCTCTAATTTTATCACTACTCCTGATTTGGTCAAATATTATATTCATTATTTCTGACAGACATCTATTTTCAAATGTATCCAATTTGTTTATCTACATGTTTAGTTATTTCAACTCTCCTAGCATATGCTAGGATTGATACACCACTGAAATTGAAAGTTCGTTATTTAGTTTTAAAACTATATAACTTGGAGTTCCATATTATATTTAGAATTGTAAGAGCTTAAAGGGTTTTTAAGCCGAAGAATTGACTTCATTGCACGGGGTGTTACTCCATATTGCTCAGCCCCTCTCCGCAGAAATGGCACGCCATCTGCAGAGAGTATTGCACAAAACTCGAACTACGTAGCTCCAGCAACAATCCTAGGTGTCTCTGAAAAAACTGCACTCGTGAACAGAACGGCGCGGTCCGGATTCGCTCCACGACCTTGACTCACAAGGCTTAACCACTTAGCCACAGAGACCCCTATTGTTAGAGTTGATGCTACTTTGACAATTCCTAGCATAATTTATTTTATTAGTAATTCGTGTGCAATCAAAATTGTACTCAAATTGGTGGACTGCTCTGTTATTTTTGTCATTTTGTATTCCGGTATGATATCTGCATTACTTTTCATATTCATCTTCATTGCTGCAGTCTTACAGTATTTTACTTATCATGCAAGATAACGGACTGTTGACAGCAAACAAAGAAGAGAAACAAGTTGGTGGTGGACATAACAAAACTGTCCCGTTTGCAGCTAATATAAAATACAACATACGTGTTGGTTAACATACGCGATAACATAATTATTTGTTAATTAAGATTCAAGTTAACAGAGATATTTGCAGGTAGGTATTACAAATTCCAAGTATCCCTTAAGTCGAAGTGTGGCTCGCCTGAATGACGAGGGGCACTTGTAATAAAGAAGCCAAGCATTCATGTAAAAATCAGTCATAGGTTCTATAGTAGGAACAATGAATACGCTGCAATTCCTAGATGGCGAACGAAAAAAAAGTACCTTTAAAAAAAAGAGAAGTTCATAAACAAAACTCTACATGTCTCTCCGTTTACATAATGAGATTTTTTTGTAAGAAAAATAAAATATTCTTATCAGATGCGTCCATAATTCATCAACTTGAAGTCGAACTTGTTTTCTTGAAATAGTGTACTACATAGATTTCAATTATGGTATAGTCTGTCCATTAATTCGTGAGCACGTTTGAAATTGATTTTCTCGAAAACTGCCTGTTGGATCTCAGTGATTTTTTGCATGCTGCCTTAGAATATCCATGACGCTAAAATAAAGCTAACCAGTAGTTCATAGATGCTACGGATTTTGCACATCGGCGAATTCCTTTGATCTTTTATGACAATTGCAAATACGGGGCTCAAATTTTAGATTTTACAGTAATCCCTAGAATTTGTTCATGTCAATTCTATTCATAGGTGTATCTCCACATTAACTTGATAGGTCAAGTAATTAAGTGTGTTGCCCTTTATGTGCAATCGTGAACTTGGATACAATATGCAACAGTTAGTCCTCCCTTCGGTCACCATTAGACCCCAGGGTGTCTTAACTTCACCACAAATTGTATGATGATAGACGCATTTGGATATGGAAATGTATACGTTGCTATTTCTCAGTCTGTAATCAAAATATGATTTGTATCATCCCGAATCTCACGATTCCATGAGGTTGATAATTGTTACTGGCTGGACAAATTGTAATCCATCTCGGTGCCAGTACTCGTCTTCCTCTCGGAGCACATGTTCAACACACTTCTTCCAGAACTGCATGTCTATCATTGAGAGGGACTCACGTGTCAGAACTTCAACATCACACATTTTAAACGTCCTGTTCTGTTCGGCAACTTGCCCTTTTACTTTAGCCCAGACAAGCTCTATCGGATTGAGGTGAGCATGATATGGAGGTAGTCGCAAAGACGTGTGGCCGTATTCCGCAATGATTTTGTCAATATGAAACACCTTTGTCTTATTTGTCATCCTCACCAGGTGCAACAACTCGGGTTTCAAATATGTATCATCGAAGCTGACATTTTCCTTAGCAAGCCAAGTCCTAATTTGATCTTTTGTATTTGATGCAGTTGGTACTTTGTCTTCCGCTGATACTGCGTTGTGATAGGATGCATTATCCATTACCAAGCTTGATGGTCTGTTTAGAATTGAAAGTAGATCTTTCTCCATCCAGTGCCTGAAAATATGTCCATTCATTTCTGTGTGGTAGTCCCTACCGTCGGTACTTTTGATTGGAAAATAAGTCCAGCGTCATGGACAAGACCTTCTTCACTGCTTCCTGCATGTGTTAGTATAATACGCTGGCCTTTGCTGCTTGGTATTTTTCTTTCTGTTCACCGTCTACTGATTGCCATTCTTTAGCATTGGTGTGGTGAGCATTGACCCAGGATTCGTCCAAATATACAATATCATAGCCTTGCCTCCGCCGCTCACGGATCTGCCTCAGGTATTTACTTCAGGCAGCAATTAAATGTGGCTTTCACAAATAATATTCCTGCCGCCTATAGTTTTTCTGAAGGTGAAGCCGGGGGCTCTTACAATTTTCCATAGAGTACTTTTAGAAATGTCTATACTGCAATCTGATTGCAGTTTTAATTTCAGTTTCCTGAGAGTAACAAGTTGATTTGTCGCAAACATTTTCAAGAGCTCCCGTCTTATGACATCTATGTCAAAGTCGTCAATTGTTCTTTTCCTTCCTTGCTTGACATTAGTGCACTTTGTGTCCTGTTTAATCCATCGTGAAAAGGATTCTCTATTCAGACCAAGCGCCAGTTGCGTTCGTTTCTCAGGGTTATGAATATCGCAATATAGATGACCTCTCTTAGATTCCCTACGGAAGTGTTGGTATAGTAAAACTGTAACCTTCTGCATTGTTATAAATGTGCACTTCAGACTCATTATGAATGTGATATCAATGTCAGTTTTGATAAACCAACAAATATGATACAATAGTTTCATACAAATAGCGAGATACACCTATAACTATACAACGGTATCCCAATTATAACGTCATATGCTTTCCGCTTTCAAAGTCGACTGGGTTAGGTGCACGGAATTCCGTGAAATTGTTGTTTACTCACGATATTTCAATGTTACCATAATGTATTTTTAGAACAACGCGTCTGTGTACCGTAGATCTGTTACTATTGTGTACAATCCGGTGAGGTTGATTTTAATATAACCTGAAGAAGAAATATTTCAAACTACAACAAATTTTCTTGGAAAAAATATTTCTCTAGCGTCATGGATATTCTAAGGCTGCTTGCAAAAATCACTGAGATCCAACAGGTAGTTTTCGAGAAAATCAATATCAAACGTGCTCACGAATTAATGGACAGACTATAACAGTAGTATCGTGAGCGGCTGTAGCACAAGCGGTAGTGAGCTCGATCACAAACCCAAGCGTACCTAGTTCAAATCCCACGGTGCGCAAGTTTGGGAAGCAAATTCGTTTCCGTGGGATTTTACAAAAGGTAAAAATAGACCTCACCGTTCAGAAAGCAATGGCAAACTACGGAACGTATAAGTGGTGCCTAGAGAAATCAAGGACTCGTTTACTGTGGTTGATGGCTATGTCCTGCCTGTACAGGATATGTCACGATTTTGTTTTCAACAGTGAGAGAAAACAGTGAGAGAAAACAAATTCTGAATTTAAACACCCATCTCACTCGGAATTACCGACTTGACATGAGAAGGGGCTTATTAGTGATTGCAAACAGCTACCACAGTTTTTTTTTAAATCGTTCTCTTGTGATTTTGTTAACTATCTTGTTCTCGACACCAAGCAGTGATGCCCAGTGGAATACTGATTGTGCTCGTGTGTTGATCGGGCTGTAAGGGAAGTAAGAATAGCAATACTGTGACCTACAAGGCATGTCGTAAGAGTGGACTGAGGTGAAGCTACAGTAGTAAATAAAAAGTATCACAGAAATCAGATGTGCTAGACTACTTGTAGACGCGTAACTGGCACACCATACAATAGCTCTTAGGCTCAGATCACATACGAATCCCATATAGTGCTTAATAAGTGGTAGATATGGAGCGTTCGAAGAAGAAGAAGAATACGGATTTGGGGTACGCTTGTTATTTGTGAACACATAAAACGCCATATAAATTGTACAGAGAGATGGGTGTCAATATTGTTGCAGTCCGAAATTAACGACATACTAATTATGCAAAGTCATTGATTAATCAACATCGAACTGGCGTGTTGGGCCGATGGACGCTGCTGGATTTGGAGATTGATTAATCAACATTGAACTGGCGTGTTGGGCCGTTGGACGCTGCTGGATTTGCTGAGGCGGAGATCGGAGCACCTATGGATATGTCCGAGTCATTAATTATTTTGTTTGACTAATTGTCACCATTTTCTTTGTCTTTGTTCTTCGCTTGTATCTTCTTCTACTTCGAACCCTCCATATCAACCACTTGCTAACCAACTCTTTGGAATTTGTATGTGATCTGAGCCTAAGAGCGATTGTTCGGTGTACCAGTTATGTGCCTACTTATAATTTAAAATGTGTCATGTCCATTCGTTATATTAACATTGCTGTCTTCTTTATATATCCTTGATTCTCATGATCTTAAATATAACAACGAATAACCTATTTCCACATTTCTTCATTTGTTTACTGAACAATCTATTCTATGCTTCGCAAAATTCCAACATTGCTGCACTTTGCAACATTTGATGGCAATACTTTTGATCATATCTGTGAAAGCGCTGATCACAGCCTATGACCTTTCACCCGTCTCTTATATTTAATATCATTGTTTGTTCTACCGTAACACGGTGTGATAATGAAGATGGTATTGATCATTTCCTGTTTCGCTTCCATGCACTTGTTTACTCGGTTGCTAGGTGATTGTAATATCACTTTCATACATATATAATGCGATGTCTCGCAGGAAATATATTCAATCCTGCAGATTTTTGCTTAATGGTACTACACATACACGCAAACACAGGAAGATAATATCACACACAGACACATATACACAAACACATACACATGTAGAAATTCAGACACATGCATACATATGCATCATCATCAAGGTGCGTATCCTTTATAGGACGTTGCCTTTGCAGCGCATCTAAAATTCACTCTGTTCTAGCTAGTTCACCACTTCGTCGATGGTCATGTTCATGGTTTCTTTAATATCTTGTAGCCATCTTCTTATTGGTCTGCCTGTCCTTCTGCGTCCTGGGACCTTGCCTCCAATATTGTTCTTTCCAGGCCATCGTGACGCTTGATGTGACCAAAGTATCTAATTTTTCTGTATAGTATGTTGTTTATCAGCCTGTTCTCTTGAACATTTACTTCTTTCAGGACATCAGTGTTTATTCTTACATATCCATACACTTACACACATCGATCGAGAATGGAGCTTCTATTATAAAACCGACACCAACAATGTTTATAGAAAACAAACGCTCTGAAGATTTCAACGAAGATAAAGGGTATTCTCTATATCTCGGTTGCGCACGTTATGCATACCGATATGTGCGGCAAGACGGGACAATCATGAGAGAAACCCCAGTTGATACATCAACCAACACAGAAAGGGATTTATTAGTTTAAACGCACTGAAGCCCAGCGTATTTGTAGCGCGTTGGACGACGGGTGGCAAGCCTCATGTGAGTGCGGTTCAGTTCCGCTGGCTGGCAGAAAAGTCACAAGTTCTCCAGATTTACGGTGTTCGTGGCACCGAACCAAAGGGATACGATGTCCATGGCACCTAGACGAAGAGCTGAAAGACTCGAGTGCTTCTGGATAAAAAAGCAGCTGAAATACATGCTTGGGAGATAATCGGAGCATTTATGGACACGACCGATTTCCATTGAAGATGTTGCTCAAATGAACCATGATCATCTACATACATTGTTACCAAAACATAGGTACACATATACACACATGTATAGTATACATATACAACATGTGTATATATATATATATATACATAGAAGTTTACATACATATACATAAGTGCCTGTTCAAATTGTCAGAACACTTTATAACACATTGTTGCTTAGAAAATAGTTTAATATAATGAAAGTGAGAGTAATGTAGAAGAATGATATTTACAATAGAATGCTTTATATTTACAATAGAATGCTTATATTTGAAACATAGTCTTATAAAACGAAGTCAACTTCGGAAACGTAAAGAGCACATAATTTGAAGATAACGTAATACTTTGCAATATAACATGAAGTCACATAATCCTAGCAATATAACATAAGTCACATAATCCTTGCAATATAACATAAAAAATCTAAAGCAAATGATTGACTTAATTCACTGTTTACCATATGTCTAGACCTACATTTTTCTACAGAAATGGCACACCACATGCAGAGAGTATTGCACAAATCACGAACTCTGTAGTCCCGGCAACAATTCTATGGGTGTTTGGAAAAAACTGCACCGTAAACAGAACGGTGGGGTCCGATTCGAACCACGATTTTCGGAACGCAAGGTAAAGGCTTAATCACTTACCCACGAGACCCTTGATAACCTGAAGGCGCGTAATATTTGCAATATAACAGTAAGGTCGTGTAACCTTTGTAATATAAGGTAAAAACACGTACAATGTGTTAAATAACATGATGTTATATAGTTCTTGCAGTATAACATAAGGTCACATAGTGACCTTATGTATCATCGCACGTTCTTAGTCCCCATTTGATCACGATAAAGTTCTTTTATAATTCGTATTAAGTGTAATGGAAATCCCTTTTTCCGTCCGTTATTGTACACAATTCTTGATGTTCTACACAATCAAATGCATTTGAGAAGTCAATAAAACACGAGAATAGATCTATATTAAACTCTAGTTTTTCTATGATTGTCCTCATCTTAAATATGTGATCACGTTTATCGCTGTTACATCTAAACCCAGTTTGTGTTAAACTCATGTTTTCTTCCATATTCCTCTAATGAAACAAAACCAATAAAATAAGATTGCAAACTGAGATTCTCTAGAACAAATACGACATATCTGTGATACTCTTTCAGTATTGACGTCTTCCATAAGAAAACTAGACCCATTATCCAGTTTGTTTCCATTTTAGCGATGACATTCAGACATTCAGTAGCAATTCCCTTAGGAAATGTCGCTTAAATGACAGCTTTTCGAAATATCTTCAGTTATACAAGAAGTGTCTGCGTGTTTCAGTCATATCTGATGCTTAGATGTGCAGCCGGCTCGTCAACCACTTCCTGCACTCATCGTCTCATTGTTCTTTCCCTTGTTCTCTTCCCTAGTATATAAATAATAAGTACATTTCCCGTAGCATTTCAGTCCATATTGTAGAAGTTCTGTCACTTCACATTTCTTAACGTAGTGTGCAGGAGGAAGGAGGGACGTCGCCGTCCATAATTGTTTGTTGTTAGCAAAAGATATTGCAGTCTTTATCGACTCAAAATCAGTTCTCCAGGCGATCTCATGTCCCATACAAGACAAACTCATCCATGACATAAGGCATAAAATCAGCTTGCTGTTCACAAAATCAGAATTAGTTCTACAATGGATTCCAGTACACTGCCGCATCTCCATAAATGAAAAGACTAGTATACTTGAAAGAGCTTGAATGAGCCTAACACAATCACACCCAACACAAAGCTTTACAGAAGCAAAAACTCCTTACAAAGTTCAGAAATATTACGTGGAGAAAAACAAACCAAACGATGTATGCAGCCCAGATCATGAAAACATAAACACATTAAACAGAAAAACGCAGACCACAGTCGTCAAACTTAGAATGGGACACTGCAGTCTCAAATCACACCTCCATAGAATGGGTCTCAGATACTCGGCTGCCTGTACATCTGGAGCACCAAAGCAGTCCCCAGAGCACATCCTACAAGACTGCCCCAGCCTTGGAAATCAGGCGAATAGGAACAAGCCATCAGAACAAACTATGCTGGACCTGTGAATACCTCAAGCGCATCGTCCTGTCTATGACGCATGTAGGAATAGTTGCAGAGCAGATGTTGACTGCAGAAGAAGAGGTTTAATTCAATTCTTCATGACGTTTAAAGTGATCAAAACACTTTTCGTTGTCCTATATATTCAATCATCATCAATGTTTTAATTGTTATGTTATGAATTTGTTTGTTCTTTTCTGTCTCCATTATATATCAAGAATTTGTCTATAGCATTTGCATTCAATAGAAAAAGTGCGATTCTTTTCTCATTTGCTTAGTGTTCAGGTTTCACATGCTAATGGTTACTGGTTACTGAACTGACGTCATTGCACTACGTGTAGACACATATGTGCTCAGTCTCACCCAATAGATGTCGAAGGGTATGCATACTGATGGTTCCCGTGGCACTCTAGTTAAACACACTTCTCACCCTGCCCCTCAGTTCTTCTTACACAACTGGTAACTTCAAACTTCTTAAGTCGCTGGATCGATTCAACACTTGCTTTAGTATCTTCATTCAAATGCAGTCGTGAAGAAACCGAAGAACATCAAACTTATCATCTTAAACTCCCTGACAATCAATGATGTTGATTTGATGTCCGCTGCGCGTGCCCAGCGTGATCGTAGCCGTTGACTGTGGGTGACTAGCCTCTGTGACGGTTAAATTCGTGGCAGGCAGAAACAGATCCCAGATCACGGTGTTCGGCAGACCGGTTAGATGTCCATGGTAGGCGAAACTAAAGCTTCGGATCGACCCAAAAAAAAAATGTCCGCTTCATAGTCGAACCCCGCATGTTCAGGACAGAACAACGTGCCTGAGGTTAGCCAATAGAACATACAAATGCTGATACAGACAGATAGCAATCACTTTCATTTTGTCCTTGGGCACGCGGGAGTTAGAGGTAATAAACGAGTTGACAGATTGACTGGCATGTCTATGGTATTAGAGGGACCTGTAACGGGCTGAAATGACATTCTTAACGCACTGAGAGAGTATTTTAGAACAGAAGAGTTTCAGGGTTGCGAGTCCCACTCGCTGAGTAGATTGAGAGAAACGGCTGTCAATATTGGCGCAGCCCGTAAAGATCCGCATACCAATTATGCAAAGAGACTGATTAATCAACATCGAGCTGGCGTGTTGGGCCGCTGGACGCTGCTGGATTTGTTGAGGCGGAGATCGGAACACATATGGACATGTCCGGAGTGCTATGACGATAGTTCTCTGATAACTGAATACTGAAGAGAAAACATCCATCTAAACCGAAACTGGCCACTTTGAATCTTTCGAAGCATCGACTGAGAGTCAGATACAACAACGGCCACAATAAACGAAGTCCCAGAGAGCTAATGGAAGAGGGATAACGACCTCATCCTCCATCCTCATACTGGAAGCAGTTGTCCTGTGTGCTCCACTTGGCTCTGCAACAACCCTACCCTGCACGGAACCCAACAATAAAAGCATCAACTACGATATAATTATTTGAAATGTTCAAACGAACTTGCTAGTTTTGAAAATGAACTATAACAGCTTATGAAATTTTATATTCCGCTTAGTCATGATGCCAATAACAATATAAAATGGTTCAACTCTGCTTTGATATTACCATAGCAGCACGCGAAAACGAAATTGCGATAGCTATATCAAATTATAGAAAAACAAGAAAAGATCACGAGAAAGGAAACATTGATACAAACGAAACTATCATATTTTGTTGTTGACTACTCACTAATTGCATCCTTTCTAATGTGTGTCTATTGTGTTCAAGTGGTTTTGTTGAATATAGTTTGACGAAGACGGTAGCAAAGTTTCAGCTCACGCTAAGACATGGTAGTGTTTAATTTGCTTGATTGACAGCATCAGCATCATTGTACTCGGTGTGTAGCCATGTGTGTTGCGATATCACTCTTACACGTGGAGATCTCAGCCAGTGTATGAATCCTCCCAGCACCGGCAAGAACTGCCATATAATTTCGAAAATGGTAAAAATATTTTGTAGGAATTATTTTTTAAATATTTCTATGAATTTTCTCCGGATAGCTACTCTCCAGCATGCTCTTCTCGATTTTGAACGGCTAATAGTTCTATTAATGCTCGGCTTGAAAACATGAGCTAAGTTTTATTGATCGTGTCCGTTGGACTATGGACCCAATGTCACCTACACTGAGATCAGGGATGAAAGAAAAATATCCTGACCTCTCCGCAAAGAAGTGAACCGAGTACCTTTTCAACGAGAGATGACCACATAACTTCTACGCCATAGAGACTCCCAATTTGTGTTAGAAAAATGTAGAGGACATCATGTGCATCAAGATACGCCCGAGTGGTTACCGGGGCCCAAATTTGGGGTGTAAAGAATAGAACCACTGTTACCTGCCACGCATGTCGTAAGAGGCGACTAAGGAGGTTTGGCTGAAATCGGATGCACGTGTCCTAAACGTGTAGAAGTCTATGCGTTTAGGGGCCTACCAAACCAATGTGCAACGTATACACGTTCTTGGCAAAGATCAAATCATATCACAAAGAGTGATTAAAATTGGTGGTAAAGAACGAACGCAAAGAAGAAGAAGATGTGCATCATCAGCGATGCCCAAATACAATGTTTGCTTAAGACATCATCCATTCTTACTGCTTTACGTTTGTAGAAACAGAATCAGATATGTTGAAACGTCTGTATGAAATATGATTTACACGCGGAAGAGAAGTTTGTGGTGTTACAAGGATGAGAAAGAGAGGAAGTGTCAAACAACACCATAGTCATAGTCACCCCACCAATGTACTGGATACAGATGGAGCAAATCTGCTAACTGACAAGCTTCAGACAATCCTCTCGTGTATAGTAAATGCGGCTTCATCATCTTTGATAGCTACATTTATCATGGTGGTATTGTCTTCATCATCTCTGATAGCTACATTTATCATGGTGGTATTGTCTTCATCTCTGATCGCTACACTTGTCTTGGCGTTATTGTCTTCATAATCTCTGAGTTGATCGCTACACTTGTCATGGTGTTATTGTCTTCATAATCTCTGAGTTGATCGCTACACTTGTCTTGGCGTTATTGTCTTCATAATCTCTGAGTTGATCGCTACACTTGTCATGGTGTTATTGTCTTCATAATCTCTGAGTTGATCGCTACACTTGTCATGGTGTTATTGTCTTCATAATCTCTGAGTTGATCGCTACACTTGTCATGGTGTTATTGTCTTTATAATCTCTGAGTTGATCGCTACACTTGTCATGGTGTTATTGTCTTCATAATCTCTGAGTTGATCGCTACACTTGTCATGGTGTTATTGTCTTCATAATCTCTGAGTTGATCGCTACACTTGTCATGGTGTTATTGTCTTCATAATCTCTGAGTTGATCGCTACACTTGTCTTGGCGTTATTGTCTTCATAATCTCTGAGTTGATCGCTACACTTGTCATGGTGTTATTGTCTTCATAATCTCTGAGTTGATCGCTACACTTGTCATGGTGTTATTGTCTTCATAATCTCTGAGTTGATCGCTACACTTGTCATGGTGTTATTGTCTTTATAATCTCTGAGTTGATCGCTACACTTGTCATGGTGTTATTGTCTTCATAATCTCTGAGTTGATCGCTACACTTGTCATGGTGTTATTGTCTTCATAATCTCTGATCTGATTGCTACACTTGTCATGGTGTTATTGTCTTCATAATCTCTGATCTGATTGCTACACTTGTCATGGTGTTATTGTCTTCATAATCTCTGATCTGATCGCTACACTTGTCATGGTGTTATTGTCTTTATAAGCTCTGATCTGATCGCTACACTTGTCTTGGCGTTATTGTCTTCATAATCTCTGGAGTTGATCCTACACTTGTCATGGTGTTATTGTCTTCATAATCTCTGAGTTGATCGCTACACTTGTCATGGTGTTATTGTCTTCATAATCTCTGATCTGATTGCTACACTTGTCATGGTGTTATTGTCTTCATAATCTCTGATCTGATTGCTACACTTGTCATGGTGTTATTGTCTTCATAATCTCTGATCTGATCGCTACACTTGTCATGGTGTTATTGTCTTTATAATCTCTGATCTGATCGCTACACTTGTCATGGTGTTATTGTCTTTATAATCTCTGAGTTGATCGCTACACTTGTCATGGTGTTATTGTCTTCATAATCTCTGAGTTGATCGCTACACTTGTCATGGTGTTATTGTCTTTATAATCTCTGAGTTGATCGCTACACTTGTCATGGTGTTATTGTCTTTATAATCTCTGAGTTGATCGCTACACTTGTCATGGTGTTATTGTCTTCATAATCTCTGAGTTGATCGCTACACTTGTCATGGTGTTATTGTCTTCATAATCTCTGATCTGATTGCTACACTTGTCTGGTGTATTGTCTTCATAATCTCTGATCTGATTGCTACACTTGTCATGGTGTTATTGTCTTCATAATCTCTGATCTGATCGCTACACTTGTCATGGTGTTATTGTCTTTATAATCTCTGATCTGATCGCTACACTTGTCATGGTGTTATTGTCTTTATAATCTCTGAGTTGATCGCTACACTTGTCATGGTGTTATTGTCTTCATAATCTCTGAGTTGATCGCTACACTTGTCATGGTGTTATTGTCTTTATAATCTCTGAGTTGATCGCTACACTTGTCATGGTGTTATTGTCTTTATAATCTCTGAGTTGATCGCTACACTTGTCATGGTGTTATTGTCTTCATAATCTCTGAGTTGATCGCTACACTTGTCATGGTGTTATTGTCTTCATAATCTCTGAGTTGATCGTTACACTTGTCATGGTGTTATTGTCTTTATAATCTCTGAGTTGATCGCTACACTTGTCATGGTGTTATTGTCTTTATAATCTCTGAGTTGATCGCTACACTTGTCATGGTGTTATTGTCTTTATAATCTCTGAGTTGATCGCTACACTTGTCATGGTGTTATTGTCTTCATAATCTCTGAGTTGATCGCTACACTTGTCATGGTGAAATTGTCTTTATCATCATCATCATCATCTAGTGTCGTGCCGGCTGGCGTAGGTGATCATGGATCTGCACAAATATCTGTCTCCAGTGTTTGCTATCATCTCAGATGTTGACGCTCAACCATGCCATGAAGTCAGGCTATACACAATTTTCTCTGTATATCTTCCTCTGTCTCATCTTCCCTCGATTTTATCAGATGTCACAATGTGTTCTAAACCTCCCTTCCTCATATGTCCGAAAAATGATGACTGCCTCTTTCCTATATTGATGATAAGCTTTTTCTGTGTTTTGACCTCCTTTAACACCTCCACATCAGTCATTTTAGCAGTCCATGGTATTCTCAGCATTCTTCTGTAAAACCACATCTTTGTGGCCTTCACTGATTTTTCATCATACCACTAGTTAACGAAAGTTTTACAACTGTTGTGCTTATTTTTCTTGTGATTTTCAGATGTATAAATCATTAACGTTTGATTAATTATAGCAACAATGTTTAGATAATGCTACAAACAAACTCATTGAAACTTGATTTACTTTGCAAATGCATTATTTTTTCATGAAATACATTGTGTAAATCTTGTTCCATTTTACGGATTTCCTTAGCTTCAGGTCCTTTTAACCGTCGGAATATAAATGATGCTGGCAATTAATGTATCTAGACTTTGAAGAAAAAAAATATATCTTTGAGGTATGCTGTTGTAAATGTCTTCCTATGCATTAACTAGTTTTCCTTGCCTTTGTTCATAAAATCCAGTGCTACTACATTTAGAGTGCTTTGTTTTTCAGTGCACACTACGTGAGCTAATGTTAAATATGTATTACATAGATGAAAAGGGGGATTAGTTCAACGCATAGAAACACTCTTTTTCAAATCGAAAGGAAATGTGATGTGGATTCAATTAGCGGACATTTCTCGATTGAAGTAAAGAAATGGTATAGCTATCTCTTACAAACTTTGCTTAGAAATGTGAAGTTACATGCATTTCACACACTACAGTCTACAAAGTCTATAGGACAATTTGAGTGCAGATGTAAGATATATATATATTGGAAAAAATCGGGGCATCGGATAACGTTTATCAAATTAGATTAAACCGTAATGTATTACCAAACAATATTATCAAACATTATTACTAAACAATATTACCAAACAAACTTTA
Source organism: Arion vulgaris (assembly GCA_020796225.1). Classification (NCBI taxonomy): domain Eukaryota; kingdom Metazoa; phylum Mollusca; class Gastropoda; order Stylommatophora; family Arionidae; genus Arion; species Arion vulgaris. The sequence goes on from CM036764.1 coordinate 21,503,929, forward strand.
CTCTCAAAAAATTAAATTTAATCGTCATTTAAAAGGATGTATACCGTATCAGAAAAGTCGTTAAGGGATTGATTCATCAGTGAAAGTCAGAGAGAAAAAAAGAATTATATGTACAATTAGTCCATATGTACATGTGGATTGGAGTCCCAGACTACAGAGCAAATACTTCAAGATTGTCCCTGATATGATGTCAACTCACTGACCTAGCGAAATGAGACTTGAAAGAAAACTGCACGGACCGCTGTATGTGATAGAAAAAACGATGACATTTCTATAACATGGAATATGTTTTACAAGACTTGAAAGAAAACTGCACGGACCGCTGTATGTGATAGAAAACACGATGACATTTCTATAACATGGAATATGTTTTACACGACTTGAAAGAAAACTGCACGGACCGCTGTATGTGATAGAAAACTGCACGGACCGCTGTATGTGATAGAAAAAACGATGACATTTCTATAACATGGAATATGTTTTACAAGACTTGAAAGAAAACTGCACGGACCGCTGTATGTGATAGAAAAAACGATGACATTTCTATCACATGGAATATGTTTTACAAGACTTGAAAGAAAACTGCACGGACCGCTGTATGTGATAGAAAAACGATGACATTTCTATAACATGGAATATGTTTTACAAGACTTGAAAGAAAACTGCACGGACCGCTGTATGTGATAGAAAAAACGATGACATTTCTATCACATGGAATATGTTTTACAAGACTTGAAAGAAAACTGCACGGACCGCTGTATGTGATAGAAAAAACGATGACATTTCTATAACATGGAATATGTTTTACAAGACTTGAAAGAAAACTGCACGGACCGCTGTATGTGATAGAAAAAACGATGACATTTCTATCACATGGAATATGTTTTACAAGACTTGAAAGAAAACTGCACGGACCGCTGTATGTGATAGAAAAACGATGACATTTCTATAACATGGAATATGTTTTACAAGACTTGAAAGAAAACTGCACGGACCGCTGTATGTGATAGAAAAAACGATGACATTTCTATAACATGGAATATGTTTTACAAGACTTGAAAGAAAACTGCACGGACCGCTGTATGTGATAGAAAAAACGATGACATTTCTATCACATGGAATATGTTTTACAAGACTTGAAAGAAAACTGCACGGACCGCTGTATGTGATAGAAAAACGATGACATTTCTATAACATGGAATATGTTTTACACTATTTCAAACAAACGAAAGTAAAGAAGGTATGCACTATATTTCCAGAAATTACCTCTGTTCTATCATATTTTGAAAAAGAGAGAATTGAATCATCACAATTGTCTTAAGTCTACTTGTAATTATCTTTCGTTCTTTATTTCTCTCTCTAATCCTGTTTTGCCTCACAGTCAGGATAAGAAGAGATTTACAGAATGAGTTTTTGTTTGCTTCATAAATATTGTTTTTCCCCGCTTCTGTTTATTCTGAGGACCACCATTTGCTTGGTCGGATGCAGTGGCGGCTCGTCATTAGGGGCGAGTGGGACCGGGTCCCACCAAAAATAATATGTAACGTGTATTTGTTTTATGAATTAAAATTTAACATAACCAAAATCATGATTCTATCAGCAAATTTTTGTCTGGCCCACCAACAAAAATGATCACTAGTCGCCACTGGTCGGATGTATTATTTATATCCACTGTATCGGAGTAGCATTGCCCGTTGAGTCTGTTGGTAATCTGCTTTTGTGGCCGAACCATTTAATTTGTTATTCCTTGACGAAGTTCAATGCTGATATTGTAACCACTTTGTTCCCTGATGTCTTCATTTCTAAACCTTTCTCTTCTTGATACTTCCAGCATTCTGCGTAGACACTTCATCTCTGTCCTTTCTATTTGTAGTATTCGAACAAGTCAGTATCTGTTACTGCATTCTATGTTATTGATTAATCCGGTGTGTGGGGAGCGGAAGGGGATAAGTGTAGACACACAGCTAAAAGTTTACCGGCCATACTGCTAACCACATTGCTGTACGCCAGAGAGACATGGACAGTGTATAGCAGATACGCAAGAAAACTAAACCACTTCCACACAAGCGTTGGCAATTACTAAGTAACTACAAGAAAATTCCAGACATGAAGTCATAGAAACCCAACGTACAACTTTGGAAGAAGTGAGGGGCATCAGTTGCTGGGATGTCTGTTAAAGCTCATTAATGCAAGGGATGATGATGTTGTTGTATATACCGATGGTGTTCAACGGTGAGAAATCCGGCTGGGGTTTCTTGGCTAATGCGCATGGTAGGGTTTTTGCAGAGCGAAGTGGGGCATACAGGACAACTACTTCTAGTATGAGGATGGAGGTTGAGGCCGTTACTGCTGCCCTCCATTGGATTTCTGGGACTTCATTTACTGGGGCAGTTGTTGTATCTGACTCTCAGTCGATGCTTCACAAGATCCAAAGGGCAGGTTTCGGTATGAGTGGATGTCGTCTATAGAAGTTTCTAACTCCAGCGGCTTCGTGGATATACGTCCTGGGCATGCCAGACAGTATTTACGGTAATGAGAGAGCGGACAGGCTTGCATCAACAGCATCGATTGTTGGGGAGTTGAAGATGGATAAGGGGATATTCTTCGGTCTCTTCGAGACTCTCTGTTAGATGAGGACACTAAATCGATGTTGAATCGATCAAGCGATTTAAGCAGTTTGGAATTACCCTTGTTCAAGTCGAACTGATGCCTAGAGGCAGAGTGAGAGGTGTGTTTAATCAGCGAGCCACAGGAACCATCAGTATACATACTCTTCGATATCTGTTGGGGAAGACTGAGCACCTATGGGTTTGCCCTGAGTGCAATGACGTCAGTTTAGTAACCAATAACCAATAACCAATAACTTCCACACAAGCTGTCTAAGCAAATTACTAAAAGTAAACTGACAAGACAAAATTCCAGACATCAAAGTCCTCATAAGGGCACAGACCCAAGCGTCAACACACTGTTGCAGAAGTCCCAAGTGAGATGGGCCGGTCACGTTGCTTGGATGTCTGTTAAACTCATTCCAAAACAGTTGATGTATGGCGGGCATGAAGGGAACAGACGTACAACTGGGAGACAGAAAAGCACTTTAAAGGCGCTCTTATAGTGTCTTTGAAATGCTTCGATATAGACACCAAATGCTGGGAATCCCTGGCGCAAGATCGCCAAATGTGGCGCTGTAACAACACAAGAGGAACTCGCACAGTTGAGAATTGTCGTTCCGTTGAGGAGCAGAGAAAATGACTGCACCACAAAAGAACCACAACACCTACATGTCTAACCTTGATCATGCATGCCCCACCTGTTGCATTCTAGGATTGGACTCCACAGTCACCTCCGCACACACCAGAGAGATGCAGCAGCACACGTCTGAGACTGTTTTCATCATCGCTTGCGATGGACAGCTACTATTATTGATTGATCCTGAACTTCTATTTCTCACAAGTTCTACTAAACAAATCATTACTTTATCCACCAGTCAATTATTCATCAATAATGATGCTCGGGAGACTATTTGAAGATTTTGTAATTAAACTTAATCTTTTCAAACCAAAAAAACACCGCCCAAGATGATCAGAAATAGTGCACGTTTTCTTCAATTGAGAGCATACGGACAACTAGTTTGATCGATCATGGATTATGTGTCCCTTTGATCTAATCTAAGCAAACTTTGCGCCTCACTGATCTCGGGCATTCCATTTTCTGAATCAGGTTGCAGTCAATAGCAACACAGTTAGAATATCAGCTTCTCTATATTTAAAGGAGTTTTTAAAGCCGAAGGATTGCCTTCATTGCACCAAATTTTACCTCACATGACTCGGTCCTCTCCGCAGAAATGGCACGTTACCTGCCGAGAGTATTGAACAAAGCACGAACTCTGTAGCTCCAGCAACAATCCTAGGGGTCTCTGGAAAAAATGCGCTTGTGAACAGAATGGTGCGTCCGGGTTCAAACCACGACCTTCGACTTGCAAGGCAAGGATATTAACCACTTAGCCACAGAGACCTTCGACTTGCAAGGCAAGGACATTAACCACTTAGCCACGGAGACCTTGACTTCAAGGCAAGGACAGTAACCACTTAGCCACGGAGACCTCTTTGACTTGCAAGGCAAGGACATTAACCATAGCCACGGAGACCTTGACTTCAAGCAAGGACATTAACCACTTAGCCACAGAGACCTTCGACTTGCAAGGCAAGGACATTAACCATACCACGGGACCTTCGACTTGCAGGCAAGGACATTAACCTTAGCCACGGAGACCTTCGACTTGCAAGGCAGGACATTAACCACTTAGCCACAGAGACCTTTGACTTGCAAGGCAGGACATTAACCATTAGCCACGGAGACCTTCGTTGCAAGCAAGGACATTAACCACTTAGCCACGGAGACCTTCGACTTGCAAGGCAAGGACTTAACCATTAGCCACGGAGACCTTCGACTTGCACAGGACATTAACCACTTAGCCATGGACTTGACTTGCAAGCAAGGACATTAACCATAGCCACGAGACCTTGACTTGCAAGGCAAGGACATTAACCACTTAGCCACGGAGACCTTCGACTTACAAGCAAGGACATTAACACTTAGCAGGAGACCTTCGACTTGCAAGGCAGGACATTAACCATTAGCCACGAGACCTTCGACTTGCAAGAAAGACATTAACCACTTAGCCACGAGACCTTCGACTTTCAAGGAAGGACATTAACCATAGCCACGAGACCTTCGACTTGCAAGGCAAGGACATTAATAGCCACGGAGACCTTGACTTGCATAGGCAAAGGACTTAACCACTTAGCCACGAGACCTTCGACTTGAAGGCAAGACTAACATTAGCCACGAGAGACCTTCGACTCTCAAGGCAAGGACATTAACCACTTAGCCACGGAGACCTCGACTTGCAAGGCAAGGACATTACCATAGCCGCGGAGACCTTCGACTCCAGGCAAGGACATTAACCACTTAGCCACGGGACCTTCGACTTGCAAGTCAAGGACATTACCATTTGCTGGAGACCTTCGACTCGCATAAGGCAAAGGGCATTAACCACTTAGCCACGGAGACCTTCTGACTCCAAGGCAAGGACATTAACCATAGCTCAGAGACCTTCGACTCAAGGCAGGACATTAACCCTTAGCCACAGAGACCTTCGACTCGCAAGCAGGACATTAACCACTTAGCCACGGAGACCTTCGACTTGCAAGGCAAGGACATTAACCACTTAGCCACGGAGACCCCCTTCTTTATATTATCATCAAGTACCTTGCCCTTCGGAACTTGGCTCCCATGACAGCAGTCCATAAAAAAACACTCTTCTCTGTGCAAGTTGAAAGGCGCCAGCAGCAGTCATTCTCAGATCGTCAATGACATCTTGCACCCATCATCTTCTAGGTCTTCCTCTCATTCTTCTTTCAGGCACAATTAGCTCCAAAATAATCTTCTCTAGGCACTCATGTCGTTTGATGTGTCCGAAATATTTAATTTTCCGTAATTTAGAGCTCTTTTAAAAGCCAACTCTCTTTAATATCAAGCTGTTACAGAACAGAAGCATTTGTTCTTTTCTCTGTCCATGTGAGTCTTCTACTACAGTGTTTTTCAATTATTGCACGCATTTATTTGTATTGTACATGCGTTTGTGTTGAAAATGCAAGAACAATCAAATCAAGCACAAACAACGCGTTATTGGCTCAATAGAAGACCCATATCAGTTTGATATAAACACACGTAAAATACAAGTTACAAATTAGAACAACATAATATTCAGACACGATGTTTGACTGAACAAATACTCCAGTAATACGAAGGGATAGAATCCGATCCACCGTCGAAAGATAGAAATCCTCTAATGAGGAAAATTGCGTTGTTTCCATACAAAGTTAGCTAAAACTCTAAGCTCTTTCGACTAATAGAAATATATATCACCAATGTTTCAAACATCTTCGCATTATTAACCCGAATAACTGCTGTGTACATCATCATCATCATCAGGTATCGTGCCGGCTGGCGTAGACGATCATAGATCTCAACAAATTTCTGTCCTTGGTGTTTGCTATCAACTCAGATCTTGACGCTCTACCGTGCCATGAAGTCAGGCTATCCACAATTTTCTCTCTCTGTCTTCCTCTGTCTCCTCTACCCTCGATTTCCCTGGTTGTCACAATATGTTCTAAACCTCCCTCCTCATCACATGCCAGAAGAATGATGACTGACTCATTCTAATATTGATGATAAGCTTTATCTGTGTCTTGATCTCAATCGGCACCTCAACATTATTCATTTTAGCAGTCCATGGGATTCTCATCATTCTTCTGTAAAACTGTGTACTTCTCTGTACACAAAGCTAAAATTAAAAAAGGGAAATAGAGTGCAAAACTAATAAAAGTATTAGAGATTAATAATAAATTAGAAGGTGAAGATAGAAGAGAATAAATAGATCTATGCAGAGGGAACACAGAATAAAATAAAAACTGGCTTACGCTGCAAAAAAAAAAAAAAAATAAGAATGAGAAAGTTGAGAAGTAATTTGGGCAATTGGACACAAATAAAATGACATGAAAGGTTGAAAAAGACCATTATGGAAGGAAACACCCTGACAAAGAGGAGAAGAGGAAAACTACGGAGAAGATTGATTCAGGATCTGACTGATGATTTGCTCATCACTTACACAGAGGCTGGACATCTGGTCTTTGATATATATACTGACAAAGATTTTCCTAGGACACACTATTTAATGAGGATCAGAATGCTAACTTAATAATACAGACACAAGATAAACAATAAACACAACACGACAGGTTAATCAAATATAGAGTATACTTTTCAATAAAAGAGTCTTTATCTAGTACTAAGCACCCAAACAACTCACAACTGAAATTATATAAAGACACAAATACAATTGTAATCGGGTTAAACATAAATTTGGATGCCCGATTGTGGTATCAAACTGAAGACTCTACTCACTAAAAGCAGATAGATCATCGTGGAAATAGCACGCGTGGGCATCAAAGGGAATAATGTATATATCATTTATACAGCTTTTAGAAGGAAACTGTAATTCTGTACACAATACCAACCAGACACTCACTATAATTCCCCAACTTAGAGAACTCGTGATTGGATAAATCATTTGTTGATTTTTTGGCAAATTGCAGTGCACGATGTTTTATATCCATCTCCTAAATCAGAACAGTTATTTTTGGAGAAGCATTTCTGCTGTTAATTATATCTTTTGATTTTTGTAAACGTCATTCTCTGACATTATGAACCAACGGACTGAGTCTTCACAGTGTTTCTGAAACAGAGCACAAACGGAGCTTCTCAAGTTATACTTAAAGCAGTTGTACATGATTGTGGTGAGTGGAAAACGATTTGCAAAATATATGCATAGTTTTCTAATTATTCACAAAAAGTTAAAGTTGCTAAAATTAACTGAGGTTGTGCAGAATAGAGAGATTGATATTATTTGGTAGTATCACAAATGAGGAGGTTATGAAAACAAAAACTGGATATATTTCAGTAAACCCAAAGGTAAAAAGAGACGCTATTGCCAGATATGACATACATTAGGAAAACACTAGGGACATATAACAATAGGGATTCTTTCCTTAAACCCGCAGGGAAAGTGAAATAGAGGAAAGTCTAGAAATACAGGAACCACATATTTGGAGTCAAAGATTAACAATTTACGGAAGAACTGGAAGGAGTTGCACGAGATAACTAGAGATGAAAAGATTTGATATTAGTTGGATGAAGGCATATATCCAAATCTGAGTTAAAATAACACAAGTGAGAAAGAGGAGAGAAATGGCGTCCTTGTTATCAAAGTAAGCTCATCGACTCTGTACTATTTATCAGTGCTCGTTATTCGTAGCTTTACTATAGCTTTATAAATGTATAAATAAGAATATCGATAATATATGAATATAAACAGTTCATTCCTCTATATTAAGAAATATCCCTGCAGATCCATGGATCTGATATATATTTTTTTTTGGTGAGGAGATTTGTGATGAATTTTATCCTGGATCATATTAGTGATGTTTTTCTCTCTCTCTTGCGATCGTTCTTTTTCGGCCATTTTTATAATTCTTATTGTGATATATAAGAACCTCTGCCAAGAACGCTTGTTTTACGTCACATTATCAGAACCTTTTGGAGCTCTCGTGCTTGTCCTTCGGCGTCGTATCCAATTTCAGCCAGCGTTTGCTGGGTTCGCTCTCTGTCAGCCTTTGACTGTCCCCAGCCGACCTGCAAGGCAGCAGGTTAGTGATGTTTGAACAGCGACAAAAATAAGGAATTGTTCTCAATGTTTTGTTAATGATTTCTGAATAGTATCATGAAAGAAGTGGTGCCAATATGAATGAATAATCTCTGAATAGCAACAAAGAAGAATTGTTTCTCATGTATGCAACATTTTCCAGTATTATTAAACAGTTTATGAACTGTGTTACTTAGATGAAATGAGCTTTGTCGCAGAGGCTCTGCAAGAATTTATGTGCTCCAACGGTAAAATCTAAAATTTACTGAGAAAGACAAAAAGCGACATCAGCCATAGGAAATGTTGTTAGGGCATGTAATTTTAAACCAAGATTTCTAGGAATTATTATAATTATTTTCTGGGTCTGCATTTGTGAACATTTTGAGAAACGTAAATATGAGATATATGAATAATTGTAACAAGATGTACTGTCAGAAACCAACTAAAATAGTGACACATCGTGTCTGTTTTTCATGATACTAAACTCGCTATCTACTCTGATCTGTTTAGATTTATCTCAACTTGTTGTATCCATTATATCGTATATTTGTGTCTGTTTGTTTGGTTTAAATAATAGCTTTGAAATATGCACTTTTATTTGGTATCGCTATTTTCGAGATTTGCAGAAAATATTTCTACCCGTTTCGTTTATCACTGCACTTTGGTAAAAAAAAAATACACATATAGATTTCTTTGAAGAAGAAAAATGTCAGCTTTCTATAACACATTTTTTAGACGTTTGAAGCGGAAGTAACGTCGTATGGATAATTCGTTCACATTGCACATTATAATAATATTACATAAAAAATGCTTGCCATTTCAAAATTGGTATTGTCCTGAAAATCATACAGTTTAGATATATATATATATATCTTGGTTATAAAACTGGTTGTTTGTCCGTCACAAAAATAACTTAAGAACGCAATTCTCTGAAATTATGAACTTCTGACACTTATTTCTGTAGAAATATGTAGACCGACGCGACTAATTTAAACCTTGTAAGTGATTTCTTTACCGAGTTATAAACTAGTTAAGTTGGTTAAAAATGAATACATTTCATAGCAGGTTCAGTCAACCATTATACTAGTTCATTGAGCATGCAGTAAATGGTGAACAGGTAGTTGCAGCAATTGGGAACGGAACATATCAATGAGAAAAATAAAGATTAACATTTCTTTGATTGGCTAACTCATTGTGGACCAGGAGCCACACTAAGTGGCATTTTTACTCTATAATGGCTTTTGCCCTGGACCACTAAGAGTTTACTTTCGGTTTTGTTTTCTATAATGCAATCATAAATTTCGTTTTATATTTTTTTCTGTAAAGTATAATGAAGTATATCATTTATAAATACAAAGTAAGGGAATCCTTTGTCTTGCCAGAAATATATTGTAGAATACGGTGTTAGGCTGGCATTTTATATTTGACCTACAACACAAGGCTCCGATCTCTTAGTTGGTATATCTCTCAGCGTGTGACAACTAACAACACCAGTTCTATATCAGTTTACACATTTTCTTTTCCTACCAGTATACGCTCTTGTAAAAGCTACATTACATTTGATTTAGTATTCTTTCAGTTTCGTTAGAGTTGCAGATCCACAACCATTCCTTGAATCGTTTACATTGTCCTCTTTCTCATTGGGTATTCAGAATATCAGCCTGGGTCAATGCTCGACCGCTTTCTACAGCAGTCATACATGCAAGTCTATCAGCGTGTGTATTCCTATTTACACTTGCATGAAGAACTGGCACCAAAATAAAACTGATTTTAGTCAGCCTAGATCTCTTCAAGAGCGTTCAACCATTGTCTTCGTGCTTAAGCAAGTCTCAACCTTCCTGAGCATACTCATCGAGCCAGTGAGAAAACATGCATGAGTAAATGTCTGTAACTCCAGCCAGTCTACTGCTTTAGTTACTGCCATGATCTCCATAGTGACTTTACTTGTAATCACGGCAAAACCACCATTGTCTTCCTTCATAACATCCTCTCTGATTAGAGCAGTGAAAGCCTCTGAGGTCCACACGTGTTGAACCATTGAACCATCTGTTTATATGATTACATCGTCCTCACATCGGTTCTCAGAAATCAAAACTCGCACGTCTGCTTCCACGACAACTGGCTTTTCTTATATGGTTTATCTATCACGTCTTGATACTTTTGACATGATACTAATGGATAAAATTAATTTCTTTGATTGATTACTTGTTTCAATTATTCACCGGATTCAATATCTTCAAGTGAACACTCTTGTTGAATAGAGTTCTCAATCTGACCCATCCAAGATTTTCCTCTTTTTAAACCATATTCTCCTTCTTATATTTTTATGTCGCCTGTGTATTGCTGGAGGTCTCAAGGGGAGCAAAGAATAGCAACACTTCGACCTACAAAGCATGTAGTAAGAGGCGAATGAGGTAGGGGCCTAGGAAGCTACCCTAGTAAATAAAAAGCATCGCAGAAATCGGATGTGCCGGCATGCTTGTAGACGTGTAACTGGCACATCGTACAATCGTTCTTAGGCTAAGATCACATACAAATCACAAAGAGTGGTTAACATGTGGGCGATATGGAGCGTTCTAAGAAGAAGAAGAAGCAATATTTTCATGTGCAGTGTCTGTTGTATGTCAGCATGTACACGGAAGTAGGTTCCAAACAAGATTTTCATGTGCAGTGTCTGTTGTTTGTCAGCATGTACACGGAGGTAGGTCCAAACAAGATTTTCATGTGCAGTGTCTGTTGTTTGTCAGCATGTACACGGAGGTAGGTCCAAACACGATTTTCATGTGGTGTCTGTTGTTGTCAGCATGTACACGAGTGAGTTCAAACAAGATTTTCATGTGCAGTGTCTGTTGTTTGTCAGCATGTACACGGAGGTAGTTCCAAACACGATTTTCATGTGCAGTGTCTGTTGTTTGTCAGCATGTACACGGAGGTAGGTCCAAACAAGATTTTCATGTGCAGTGTCTGTTGTTTGTCAGCATGTACACGGAGGTAGTTCCAAACACGATTTTCATGTGCAGTGTCTGTTGTATGTCGCATGTACACGGAGGTAGTTCAAACAAGATTTTCAGTGCAGTGTCTGTGTTTGTCAGCATGTACACGGAGGTAGGTCCAAACAAGATTTTCATGTGCAGTGTCTGTTGTTTGTCAGCATTCACGGAGGTAGTTCCAAACACGTTTTCATGTGCAGTGTCTGTTATGTCAGCATGTACACGAGGTAGTTCAAACAAGATTTTCATGTGCAGTGTCTGTTGTTTGTCAGCATGTCACGGAGTGTTCAAACACGATTTTCATGTGCAGTGTCTGTTTTTGTCAGCATGTACACGGAGGTAGGCCCAAACGACACATCCATATTCTGTCTTTCATATTAGCATAATCAAGAATGTTATGAACCTTGTGGATCTTGTGATTGTTTACACCATGGGTTCCCAAATTGGCAGGTACTCCTCCCCAGTGGGCGATGAAGCCTTCCAGGGGGCTATAGTGGTTCAGAAGCATATGGAGGGAGTAGGGAGTTGTTTTCGTGATTTTGCGATTGAATAATCATTACAAATTTGAATTCTGCATTTTAATTCATCTTATGCCCATCTTACACGATCCATTTTTTCATCAATTCTCTATTTCATGTGTATAATCATTTAAAAATTGACCATGTATGACAGAAATATATATCAATTTTCTATGTAAAAGTGAAAATAGAGCATGTATATACATATGAGAGATAAGCAGGAAATATCGGTCTCAGTTCCATGGAGGAGATTGAGCGAGTTGCCCAGGATAGAGCGGTATGGAGAAATTACTTGCAGGCCCTATGTAACGTATAACGGTACGAGAGGAATTATTATTATTATATATATATATATATATATATATAAGTGGGGGCGTTGGCAAATTGTTATAACGGGGATGGGCGTTATAAAATTTATGTCGTGCAAAGTGGGCGGCAGGCCGAAAAAGTTTGGGAATCTATGGATAACACATAAAGATATCTGCAGTAGCGTATATGAACCGGAAGCACATGTGAAGATCCAAAAACTGTCAAGACTTTGTAGACAGTACGGCCTGGCTTCATTATTACTAGTTTACGAAATGATAAAAGAAAAATTATGTTAAATAAGACTTTTCTGCGAAAAGAAACATTCAATCATGTCAGTGATACAAAAGAAATTGCAGTAAGATTCGAGGAACCAACCTAAAGTGTCTAACGGCAAAGTATTGACTTCATTGCACCAGATTTCCCCATACGGCTCCACCTTGTCGGCAGAGAAGACCCGCTTAAGTTGCACAAAGCACGAACTCGTAGCTCCAACAACAATCATGGGGATCTCATGAAAAAAAATTGCACTTGTGACACGATCCAGATTCGAGCCCACAACTTGTAGAACGACAGGCCAACGTCTTAAACACTTTGCCAATCATACGCCTGATGAATCAACTGGTCAATACAACATTCAGGACAATCTAAAAGAGATCGAAAATTATAAGTGGATTCATAACACTGTTAATCAAGATGTTTCTAGAAATGAACAAATCAAACTCAGTCTTCGAGACACAGAATACCAAAGTGAAGTGATGAAACTTTTTCTGAACGATCACATATTAATCGGATGTCATATTTTTGCCCCCAATCATGACACTTGCAGCGACAACTACGGTCCTGCTCTTTCTTGTGGTTTATCTAATGTCCTTCTATCTGTCATTCTATTAATTTTTATGTTGACAAATTCGCTGGATGACACATTCAAGTATTGTAGTAACAAGCATCGTGTGTGAAATCATCATAATCTTTGCATTTCTATTTGTTACATTTAAGATCAGTGTAACGAATACATGGCGAAATCATCATAATCTTTGCATGAACTGAACTGAACGTAATAATGCCTAGAAAAATCACAAACAGCGTTAAAAGCTGGGGTTGATTCGCAAAGTCCTGTAAAGGATATGCAATTAACATAAAAACAAACAATTTTTGCTAATTATAATGGCAGATAATCATTTTTGTTTCTGCTATATCTTCTAAATAACGTATCCATTGAATTGTCTTCGTTGTAATCAAACAAGGATGAACTCTATTCTTTACTAGTCATTATTATGTGCCATGCCGATGAGCACAGACAGTCATGTTTCATCATCTCACACGAACCCCAGAGACCCGTATCAGGTTTGTGTTCTTGTCTCGAGCGTACTATATTATCAAGCCAATTTGGTATTTATCTATTTATTTTTTCCTTGACATTATCTGTTCAAATTGCTAAGTTATCAACGTTATTTCATCCATACTGTTCAAATTTGTCAATTGTCACTAAGTTATCAACGTTATTTCATCCCATAACTGTTCAAATTTGTAATTGTCACTAATTACAACTTATTTCATCCATAATCATGTCAATGTAATATCAACGTTATTTCATCCATAACTTTCAAATGTTGAATCAATTTTCAAATAATTTTAGCAAACTTTATTTCATCTCATAACTGTAAAAAAATCTTGACTGTGTACATTTAATTTTGACCTGTCCAAAAGTGTGGTGTAGGCACACATCTCTGTTTGAAGTCTCTGTTGATGGAAAATGCGCTGTAGGAGGTCCCATTAAACATTACAGTATCCTTCGTGTTATTATGGAATGATGATATAATTTTAAGCAGCGTAGGAGGACATTCGTATTTCCCCCATAAGCTTAAAGAGGCAGGTTCCACTCACTAGGTCAACTGTTTTTGTTATGTCTATGAAAGCAATGTTTAGTGGCATTCTTTGTTTCGTGACATTGTATCCTGTAGTTGTCTCAATGAGAATAACACGTCAATATCGGATCTGTTGGATCTTAATCCAAATTGTGACACAGGGTATACGTTAGTATATGTGTTTAATTTAAGTTAATTGCATATCATTTACAGGAAGATTGCCACCCTGTATGTGTTTACATGCTTATACAGGGTGTTCAAGTTAAATGCAGCCCCATTGACAAATCGAAAGTTGCCAGTTACACAGTGAGTGGTGTTTATTTACTATTTAAACCGGTTCTGACTAGCTCGTCTTACGTCACATTTGTTCATCGCCCCTTTCCGCACTAAAATTACATACCGTCACACAACCTTGACCTGCACTACGTCATAACTGAACGTTCTCATTTTCATACATATATGCCAGATTAGCTCCATTCACAGTCTGCTTTTATTTTGAACACCCTGTATATAACCCATCAGCGTTTCGTCTGTTTTCAGTGTGTCGTTTGTTTTACAGTAATGTGGTTTTTGGTCTTATGGGTCTTGTATCGTTTGCATTATAAAGTAATTCTGGTAAAACCATTAATTTATTCTGCTTCATAATGCAGTAAAAATCTTAATATCGTGTTTTCAACTTTTAACTGTTCAACATATATGTCTATTAATCTCATTTTACTCTTTCAAATATATAATCTGCGTCAACGGAAGTAAGTTAGTAGTCATTTTATGTAGCTTGCATCCGTTCTAAGGAAACACATGATGAAGAACAAACAAGCAAATAAGGTGATCGATAGATGTGTCAAGGACTTCTTTATAAAAGAAAAATGGCCACAACGACGTCAACATACTATGTATATTATCATCATGCGCTTAGACAGTTTGAAGACTGGTGATAAAGCTGTCTGATCATGTCTCTTCAATATATCTTGTCATTATTATCAGATTAGACAGTTGCAAATCTGATAATAATAGTTTAAATCATGTCTGTCATCGTTGCCATGTCTTTGGTGGTTCTTATTAAGTCATATATAAGTACTAGTAATGACATTCTGAACTGGTACTTTGTCAAAGAAAGCTTCCGGGTTTATAAAATATCGTCAACTGTAACTAAGTACAGAAAGGTAAAAGTAATATTACAACATGTAATTTTGAGAATAAAAGTGCTAATAATAATATAATAGAAAAACAAAACCCATCTTGGTTGTAGTGGTGCTACAAAGGTATTTACAACACACAAGTCCCTTCAAAGATTCCTTACCTTTTCGTTCCGGACGAATGTGCAAATTTTGAGCGCCCTCATAGAGCGTGACCGCAAAGAAGATTTTCATTTAAACCAAACCACGTCAACTACTAGATTTCAGGAGCAGGGATTGAAGATTGGAGTAGCACGAAAAGAACAGTGTAACAGGTGTATGAGTAGGATCATCAATCAAAATCGAACTGGTACAGTCAGTAGCTGGATGCTGTTGGAGATATTGCGAAGGAGAACGGAGCATCTGTGGACATGTCCGGAGTGCAATGAAGATATTCAAAACTGAAACTGAGTGTGCAAATCTCTTTTCTGACAAATCCTTCTTGTGATCAGTCCTTGTTTTTTTTTTTTTCTTTGACAGAGAAGGATGCCAAGCTAACCTATTTCAGATGGGAGTAACTATCAAACAATTTGTGTCTTCTAACCCAATAAGAAAATCTAAAAATAGATAGATGGAGATGTCATGATCTATTGATGATCATGGTGATTATATTTTATTTACCATTTGTATTACTGTTGCTACAGCTTATTCTCTTTTCGTCTTCTTTTCTGGACACACTGCTACCAGCCTGTTGCTCAATGTCGTAGTCTTGTGGGTTTTGTATGTGTGTGTGTCTTGGGCTTCTCTATTTACAGTAGTTTTGGTGATAGTTTTTTCTTTTGTGGCAGGATTGTCCTATGCCATCTATCCATCTTTTCGTGATTTTCATCTCGACTTATTTCCTGATGTTATGTTTGTTGCTATTTGTGTAGATAAAACAAAGACTTGAAGGAGATAGCAGAACAAATGAAGCACAGAATTATGGAACAGAATAAGACATTAGTACAGAACGATGATGACGATGATGACAATGATGACGATGATAACAATGATGACGATGATGATGACGACAATGGTGATACTGATGACGATGATGATGACGATGATGATGACGACGATGGTGATACTGATGACAATGATGACGATGATAACAATGATGACGATGATGGCGATGATGATGACGACGATGGTCATATGATGACGATGATGATGACGACGATGGTGATACTGATGAGGATGATACAGATGGCGAATGATGATGACGATGATAACATATATGATGATGATGATGACGATGATAACAATGATGATGATGATGATGATGACGATGATGATGATAACGATGATGACATGATGACTAACGATGATGACATGATGACAATGATGATGACTATGATGACGATGATGATGACGACGATGGTGATATGATGACGAGATGACGATGATGGCGTACTGACGACGATGATGATGACGGTGATAATGACGATGATGATGACGCTGATGGCGATACTGATGATGACGATGATGATGACGGTGATGATGACGGTGATGGATACTGATGACGATGATGATGACGGGGGATGATATGACGATGATGATGAGGGTGATGGCGTACTGATGACAGATGATGACGATGAGGGATACATGACGATGATGATGCGGTGATGCAGATGTCCGATGATGATGTGAGGATAATGAAGTGATGGCGGTGATGCTGATTCCGATGATGATGATGATAATAGCGATGCTGATGATGCAATGGTGATGATAACGATAATGATGACGATGAAGACAATGATACAGAAAACAAAAACATATAATAACTAGTAGAGCAACAACAAAAGTCAAGAATACAAATAAGAATCAATGAGAAGATATTTATTTAGACAGAGAATATCTCATAACGTAAACACTTACTAATCGATCATGTAAATGTGAGACAGATGTCAAACATGACAAAATGAATTATCCAGATCATATTTAATAACATGAGAAAGATGATAACCTCTAGACAGAAACAACAGGAGAGATGGAGAATATGTGACTTATTATAAACCACAATTGTGTATGATGCAGATAAGATGGACATTGAACTATCAACTGACAGAAACAAATACAGGCTTTGAGATGGGATATAACAAAATAATTTGATGCAATTTATTGACATAAATTGGTTATTGGATACTAAACTGACGTCATTGCACTCCAGGCAGACCCATAGGTGCTCAGTCTCCTCAACAGATATCGAAGAGTATGCATTCTGATGGTCCCCGTGGATCGCTGATTAAACACATTCCTCACTCTGTCCCTCAGGCATCCAGTTCTACTTGTATAACAGGTAACTCCAAACTGCTTAAATCGTTGGATCGATTCACAATCTGTTTTAGTGTCCTCATACAACAAGCAGTCGCGAAGAGACCGAAGAACATTTCTCCTTATCCATCTTCAACTCCCCAACAATCGATGCTGTTGATGCAAGTCTGCCCACTCTTCATTACCGCAAACACCCGCATGCCCAGGACAGTAGATCTACGACATAGATATATAAACAAGTTGAATGCATTTGAAAATAGATGTCTGCGAGAAATAATGAATATAAAATGGAATGAATTCAGGAGAAGTGATGAAATCAGAGAAATGTGGTCAGCCACTAGTGACAACTGTTATAAGAAAGAGAAGATGGAGATATGTTTGACACACCTTGAGGAGAAATGATCAACGAATATCAAAGCAGGCAATGAAGTGGGATGTAAAGGGTTCAAGAAAGAGAGAACAACCTAAGGAGACCCTGAAACGAACTTTGCTGAGAGAGGCAGGAAATATCGGTCTCACTTCCATGGAGGAGGTGATCGAGTTGTCCAGGATAGAGCGGTATAGAGAAATTGCTAGTAGGCCCTATGTAACGTATACCGGTACGAGAGGAATTATTATTATAATTTTATTATTGACATAAAAGTAAGCCAGACAAAGAAGTGCTGGAAATATATGGAAAGAGAAAAGTATGACTGTATGAGAAGAGTATGCTGTACAATATGTTGGATACATTGAAAAGTAAAGCGTTCTTCTGAAGACTATAATAATCAACAATAATTAGAGTAGATCAATAAAAGGGAAACATATCTAATAAATGAAGGGATAATTGATTGATTGATTGATTGACATGACCATTATCATTGCAATTCGGTTAGTAACCATGTGTTCTCCGATCTCTTTCTTACACAGGAATATCTCATCTGCAGTGCACGAACTCCACAGCACGGGCGAAGGTCCCTGATGTAATTTTGAAGATGGCGAGGATATTTCTGTACGAATTTTAAAAAAAATTGTCAATCTTGCCTCATGAATTCTGCACAGGCATTGGCTTTCCAGCCTGCTGTTTCCCATTTTGAACTACCAAGAGTTCTTTTATGTGCTCAAATTGAACACGGGAACCTACGTTTTATCGTTCGTCTCCGATAGGACTGGGAACTCGATCTCACATACGCTGAGATTAGGGATCTCTGGAAAAATATCCAGATGGCTCCACGAGGAAGCGAACCTGGTACCTCTGACACGATAGACGAGCACCTAGCTCTAAGCCACATAGACTACGATAAGATAACACGAGAGACAAATAGAAGACGGTCATATACATATATAAATAAAGCGCAGTTATTTCGTATGTCAATAGTATGTTCGAATAGTAATAGTGTACGCTGTTTCTTTCCTCTTCGTGTCTAGCATTCTTTTTGTGCATCAGAGCGTCAGGATAAGAAAAGCTTCTTTTTTTTTAACTGTAACGGCTTTTTTTGTGTGTGCTTCATAAATAGTGTAATTCGCTGTATCTGTTATTTGTGTGGATCAAATTTTATGTGGACGACCTTTTGCTTATCGCAGTGACATTGTTCTTTGAGGTCTGCTTATGTGTCCAAACCTGTTCTTTTTTATTTTCCCGATCCAGAAGCACATGAGCTTTCAGTTCTTTGGCTCGGTGCCATGGACATTGTAACCCCTCGGTTCGGTGTCACGAACACCGTAAATCTGGAGGAACCTGTGGTTTTTCTGCCAGTACGCGGAATTGAACCCTCACTACAGGGAGCTTGTCACCCGTCGTCCAACGCGCTACGAACACGCTGGGCAGGTGGGCAGTTCAAACCATTTAATGTGTTGCCTCTTGATGAAGTTCAGTACTGATGTTGTACCAACTTTTTCCTGATGTTTTCATTTCTAAACGGATCTCTTCTTGATACTCCCAGAATTCTGAGTAGATACTTCATCTCTGTCAGAGACCCATGATCTGATAATATATACTTAATAAAAGTAAGCAAGCATTTGACTCTCCAAAATAGCACAGCCACGTTTGTACTCTTTTCTCTAAAATCATGTTTAGCTTCACAGTATGAGCATATAAATATATTTATAGAAGGGACTATTATTTCTATGCTCCACCTGTTCACCTGTTAGATTGATGAAATCTCTTCATGTTTTTATGAACATACATTTAACTTAAGACACGAGACTCAAGACACGAGAGGAGACTTAACATCTTTTACCTTCGATGTCTCCGCAAGATTATGAACATCAGGTGGTACGACAAGATAACCAACTCTGAAGTACTGCAACGTGCAAACCTGCCTTCCATCATGGGCATGCTCAGCAGTAGACGACTAAGATGGTTGGGGCATGTGAGAAGAATGGAAACTTATCGCATACCAAAACAAATGTTGTTCTGTGAACTTTCGGAGGAAGAGGCACCAGGGCAGACCACTGCTCAGATATAAAAATGTCTGCAAAGCCTCAATGAAAAACTTTTCTATAGGTCCAGCACATGGGAAGGACTAACTGATGACAGAGTTGTGTGGAAAGCCAAATTACGAAAGAGCGCATAGTCTTTTGAGTAGAGACTTATGTATGAGCTGAACGACATGAGAGAAAAGCGAAAACTCAGAAGTTGTCACAGTAAAGCACTTGCCAAATGACCGTCTGTAAAGACGAAAAAGGCATTATATACATTTAACTTAATGAAACCACTCTCTTGAGACACACTCAGTCTATCTACAAAACACATTCAGTCTATGAGAATTTCAAAACAAATTTAAAAATATTAGGTTCCACCGAGATTTGAACTCGGATCGCTGGATTCAGAGTCCAGAGTGCTAACCATTACACCATGGAACCTCACATGTTTGGATGACCACTTGAAAATAAATTCTAGAACTTCCAAAAGTAGTAACTCAAATCTGTTTAGAAAATATGCATCAAGTTAAAAATAATATAGAAATGAAATTCCGTTCTAGGTGATAGCTGCCATTAGCTTAAGAAACCTGTTGGATAAGTTCTCAACTAACTAAAGAATATTAAACAAAAGAAAACTAAACTAAAGAAAACTAAACTAAAGAATAGAAAACTAAACTAAAGAATAGAAAACTAAAGAAAACGAAACTAAAGAAAACTAAACTAAAGAATAGAAAACTAAAGAATACTAAACTAAAGAATAGAAAACTAAACTAAAGAATAGAAAACTAAAGAAAACAAACTAAAGAAACTAAACTAAAGAATACTAAACTAAAAAACTAAACTAAGCAAGATAAACTAAAGAATACTAAACCAAAGAAGAAAACTAAACTAAAGAATAGAAAACTAAAGAAAACAAATACAAGAAAATAAACTAAGAAATGAAGACAACTAAACGAGAATTTAGAAACTAAACTAAAGAATAGAAAACTAAACTAAAGAATAGAAAACTAAACTAAAGAATAGAAAACTAAACTAAAGAATACTAAACTAAAGAACACTAAACTAAAGAACACTAAACTAAAGAACACTAAACTAAAGAATAGAAAACTAAAGAATAGAAAACTAAAGAATAGAAAACTAAACTAAAGAATACTAAACTAAAGAACACTAAACTAAAGAACACTAAACTAAAGAATAGAACACTAAACTAAAGAATAGAAAACTAAACTAAAGAACACTAAACTAAAGAACACTAAACTAAAGAATACTAAACTAAAGAACACTAAACTAAAGAACACTAAACTAAAGAATACTAAACTAAAGAACACTAAACTAAAGAACACTAAACTAAAGAACACTAAACTAAAGAATACTAAACTAAAGAATACTAAACTAAAGAAAACTAAACTAAAGAACACTAAACTAAAGAACACTAAACTAAAGAATACTAAACTAAAGAATACTAAACTAAAGAACACTAAACTAAAGAACACTAAACTAAAGAATAGAAAACTAAAGAAAACGAAACTAAAGAAAACTAAACTAAAGAATACTAAACTAAAGAACACTAAACTAAGGCAAATTAAACTAAAAAACTAAACTAAACTAAACTAAATGAACGTATAACATTTTGCGGGGGTGGGGGCGGGACGGACAAAAACGCGTTTTGACAGATTGCCAGAAAAAAATAAAAATATGACAAATTACCAGAGACAAATCAACATATGATAATTTGCTATAGACAATCTACCGTAACCGGCAGCGACATTACTGTGTTAAAGATTCTCACATTCAGCAAATCAATTATTTCGGAATATTTGTTAATACAATTTCTAAAAAACATTTGTAAACGTTTGTAGATGTCCATACTCGTGAATGAGGTGCTCGTTTGAAATAGATAAGAAGTCTGATATTTTTTCTGATCCAGAAGCACTTGAGCTTTCAGCTCTTCGGCTCGGTACTGGTTGCCATGGACATCGTAACCCTTCGGTTTGGTGCCACGAACACCGTAAATCTGGGAAACTTGTGGTTTTTCTGCCAGCCCGCGGAATTGAACCCTCACTCACAGAGGACTAGTCACCCGTAGTCCAACGCACTACGAACAGCTGGGCAGTTGAAGGCAGAGCTGCAGTAATGTAGATGTTAGCGAACTTGCTTCTTAGGCTAGTGTTACGGGTTCAATTCCTCAGTGGGCGTGGAATTTTGTTCCGAATGTAACAACTCTCAGGTTGAACTAGCCTCAATTGGGTACCAGGAAACACACTGGGAAGTAAAGGTCACCGATGTTGACCCCATCAGCCATCGTGTGCTGATGGTAAAGAGGGTTAATGACAAATACGAGACTATTACACTGTATTACCCTACATACCACATGGTATAAAATGGGGTTCTTTACTTTTTATACTACTCCCGCTGCTTAGATAAGAAATTTATGGTATGACTTGTGACTAAGCGTATACTCCTCCCTTCTGCTTAGATAAGAAATTTATGGTATGACTTGTGACTAAGCGTATACTCCTCCCTTCTGCTTAGATAAGAAATTTATGGTATGACTTGTGACTAAACGTATACTCCTCCCTTCTGCTTAGACAAGAAATTTATGGTATAACTTGTGACTAAACGTATACTCCTCCCTTCTGCTTAGATAAGAAATTTATGGTATGACTTGCGACTAAACGTATACTCCTCCCTTCTGATTAGACAAGAAATTTATGGTATAACTTGCTACTAAACGTACACTCCTCCCTTCTTCTTAGACAAGAAATTTATGGTATAACTTGCGACTAAACGTATACTCCTCCCTCGCGTAGACAAGAAATTTATGGTATGACTTGCTGACTAAACGTAACTCCTCCCTTCTCTTAGAAAGAAATTTATGGTATAACTTGCGACTAAACGTATACTCCTCCCTTCTGCTTAGACAAGAAATTTATGGTATAACTTGCGACTAAACGTATACTCCTCCCTTCTTCTTAGACAAGAAATTTATGGTATAACTTGCGACTAAACGTACACTCCTCCCTTCTTCTTAGACAAGAAATTTATGGTATAACTTGCGACTAAACGTATACTCCTCCCTTCTGATTAGACAAGAAATTTATGGTATAACTTGCGACTAAACGTATACTCCTCCCATCTGCTTAAACAAGAAATAGACATTCAAGTTATTCAATAACGTTGCTACCCACTTGCTTATTAGAAAACTGTTTTTCTGAATCGTTATCCGGAGCTGATATTTCACTGAGAATGTCTGCTTCTTTTCAATGGAAGACAGATAGCGATTTGATGCTGTGGAAAGATCAAACTATTTGGGAATGTCTGGAGGAAATGTCACAGAATAGAGAAATTAAAGTCAGCGTGGGCCTGTATTTGAATGACTGTTCTCTTAATATTATTTTTATTTCTGGCTAACTGTGAATGAATTATTTTGTTTAAATTGAATCTGTCTATTCTGTTTTGTAATATCTATCCATTTGTGTATCACTCTTCTTTACTTGTATTCTGTCGATTTATAAAACACTGAATTTGACTAAGAAACACTAGCCACGACAGAGATGAAGTGTCTAGCAAAATGCTGGGAGTATTAAGAAAAAAACCCAATTTAGAAATTAAGACATCAGGAAAAAATAGGGGTCAGTATTAACTTTCATCAAGAAACAATGTATTAAATGGTTCTGCCATATAACCAGAAAACCAACAGACACTGTTCAATGCTGTTCAGATACAATAGACTGCCCGCCTGCCCAGCGTGTTCGTAGCGCGTTGGACTACAGGTGACAAGTCCTCTGTGTGTGGGTTCAATTCCGCGGACTGGCAGAAAAGCCACAGATTTCCCAGATTTACGGTGTTTGTGGCATCAAACCGAAGGGTTAGGATGTCCATGGTACCGAGCCGAAGAACTTTCAGCTCAAGTGCTTCTGGATCGGAAAAAAAGATACAATAGACAAAAGGTCGTCCGTGAAAAAGGTGGATCACTCATTTAACAAAGTCATTGAACGACACCATGTAGGAAGCGTACCCAAGAACCCGTTCTAGAAATCTCTTCTTATTCTTCTGTTATGAGGTGAAACAGTATTAGAGAAAGAAAGGAATCGACTGACGCTACATAGTCCACCCCCTGTTATTAACACCAAATACTAATATCATTACTATTATCATAAATATTAGATTAATTAGTATAACTACAGCTACTATAACTTTGTTGACACATTTCTGTCT
Source organism: Arion vulgaris (assembly GCA_020796225.1). NCBI lineage: Eukaryota > Metazoa > Mollusca > Gastropoda > Stylommatophora > Arionidae > Arion > Arion vulgaris. The sequence continues at coordinate 21,527,923 of CM036764.1, forward strand.
TTGTAGACGACATTGTGTAATTATTGTTTTATAGAAGTAAAACCGGCAATCATGGCAGTGATGTATGTGATTAGTATGAGTAGATAGTTTTCTAGTTTCTATTCAACCAAATCCAACTGTATACGGAGTCTTCTACAACAGTACATCGAGAAAGAAGGCGAGAGAAAGACCACGAAAAAGATGGATGGTGCCGGGGTGATGCCAGGGTCCCCAAGGGAAGCAAAGAATAGTACCACTGCAACCTAGAAGGTATGTCGTAAGAGACGATGATTTAGGACCTAGGAAGCTACCCTTGTAAATAAAAGCGTCGAGAAATCGGTTGTAGGTGCATACTGGCACAACGTACGCTCACTCTTAGACACAGATCACATATGAATCACACAGAGTGGTTAACAACTGGTCGATATGGAGCGTTTGAAAAGAAGAAAAAGAAGATAAATAACATAGCAGAATCTTGTTAAAATGCTAAAATAGTTCTCACCCAAACCACTAGATCAGCACAAGACAAAAACAGAAAACTACGACACTGTACAACAACTCCTGTCAAAATGTTAAAATAGTTCTCACCCAAACCACTAGATAGCACAAGACAAAACGAAAACTACGACACTGTACAACAACTCCTGTCAAAATGCTAAAATAGTTCTCACCCAAACCACTAGATCAGCACAAGACAAAAACAGAAAACTACGACACTGTACAACAACTCCTGTCAAAATGTTAAAATAGTTCTCACCCAAACCACTAGATCAGCACAAGACAAAAACAGAAAACTACGACACTGTACAACAACTCCTGTCAAAATGTAAAATAGTTCCGATCATCCAGCCACTAAGACAACAACTTGTCAAATGCTAAATAGTTCACCAAACCACTAGTCACAAGACAAAACAGAAAACTACGACACTGTACAACAACTCCTGTCAAAATGTTAAAATAGTTCTCACCCAAACCACTAGATCAGCACAAGACAAAAACAGAAAACTACGACACTGTACAACAACTCCTGTCAAAATGCTAAAATAGTTCTCACCCAAACCACTAGATCAGCACAAGACAAAAACAGAAAACTACGACACTGTACAACAACTCCTGTCAAAATGCTAAAATAGTTCTCACCCAAACCACTAGATCAGCCAAGACAAACGAAAACTACGACACTGTACAACAACTCTGTCAAAATGCTAAATAGTTCTCACCCAAACCACTAGTCAGCACAGACAAAACAGAAAACTACGACACTGTACAACAACTCCTGTCAAAATGCTAAAATAGTTCTCACCCAAACCACTAGATCAGCACAAGACAAAAACAGAAAACTACGACACTGTACAACAACTCCTGTCAAAATGCTAAAATAGTTCTCACCCAAACCACTAGATCAGCACAAGACAAAAACAGAAAACTACGACACTGTACAACAACTCCTGTCAAAATGCTAAAATAGTTCTCACCCAAACCACTAGATCAGCACAAGACAAAAACAGAAAACTACGACACTGTACAACAACTCCTGTCAAAATGTTAAAATAGTTCTCACCCAAACCACTAGATCAGCACAAGACAAAAACAGAAAACTACGACACTGTACAACAACTCCTGTCAAAATGTTAAAATAGTTCTCACCCAAACCACTAGATCAGCACAAGACAAAAGCAGAAAACTACGACACTGTACAACAACTCCTGTCAAAATGCTAAAATAGTTCTCACCCAAACCACTAGATCAGCACAAGACAAAAACAGAAAACTACGACACTGTACAACAACTCCTGTCAAAATGCTAAAATAGTTCTCACCCAAACCACTAGATCAGCACAAGACAAAAACAGAAAACTACGACACTGTACAACAACTCCTGTCAAAATGCTAAAATAGTTCTCACCCAAACCACTAGATCAGCACAAGACAAAAACAGAAAACTACGACACTGTACAACAACTCCTGTCAAAATGCTAAAATAGTTCTCACCCAAACCACTAGATCAGCACAAGACAAAAGCAGAAAACTACGACACTGTACAACAACTCCTGTCAAAATGCTAAAATAGTTCTCACCCAAACCACTAGATCAGCACAAGACAAAAACAGAAAACTACGACACTGTACAACAACTCCTGTCAAAATGTTAAAATAGTTCTCACCCAAACCACTAGATCAGCACAAGACAAAAACAGAAAACTACGACACTGTACAACAACTCCTGTCAAAATGCTAAAATAGTTCTCACCCAAACCACTAGATCAGCACAAGACAAAAACAGAAAACTACGACACTGTACAACAACTCCTGTCAAAATGCTAAAATAGTTCTCACCCAAACCACTAGATCAGCACAAGACAAAAACAGAAAACTACGACACTGTACAACAACTCCTGTCAAAATGCTAAAATAGTTCTCACCCAAACCACTAGATCAGCACAAGACAAAAACAGAAAACTACGACACTGTACAACAACTCCTGTCAAAATGCTAAAATAGTTCTCACCCAAACCACTAGATCAGCACAAGACAAAAACAGAAAACTACGACACTGTACAACAACTCCTGTCAAAATGTTAAAATAGTTCTCACCCAAACCACTAGATCAGCACAAGACAAAAACAGAAAACTACGACACTGTACAACAACTCCTGTCAAAATGCTAAAATAGTTCTCACCCAAACCACTAGATCAGCACAAGACAAAAGCAGAAAACTACGACACTGTACAACAACTCCTGTCAAAATGCTAAAATAGTTCTCACCCAAACCACTAGATCAGCACAAGACAAAAACAGAAAACTACGACACTGTACAACAACTCCTGTCAAAATGCTAAAATAGTTCTCACCCAAACCACTAGATCAGCACAAGACAAAAACAGAAAACTACGACACTGTACAACAACTGTCAAAATGCTAAAATAGTTCTCACCCAAACCACTAGATCAGCACAAGACAAAAGCAGAAAACTACGACAATGTACAACAACTCCTGTCAAAATGCTAAAATAGTTCTCACCCAAACCACTAGATCAGCACAAGACAAAAGCAGAAAACTACGACACTGTACAACAACTCGTAACACTAGATCGCCAAGAAAAGAATCGACATGTACAACAACTCATGTCAAATCTCAGCCCAAACCACTAGATCAGCACAAGACAAAAACAGAAAACTACGACACTGTACAACAACTCCTGTCAAAATGCTAAAATAGTTCTCACCCAAACCACTAGATCAGCACAAGACAAAACAGAAAACTACGACACCCTGTAAAGCAAATACTAAACACTAGATCAGCACAAGACAAAGCAGAAAACTACGACACTGTACAACAACTCGTCAAAACAAAATAGTTCTCACCCAAACCACTAGATCAGCACAAGACAAAAACAGAAAACTACGACACTGTACAACAACTCCTGTCAAAATGCTTAAAATAGTTCTCAACACTTCAGAGCAAACACTAGACTTACCAACTAGGAACGATCAAAGACAAACAGAAAACTACGACACTGTACAACAACTCCTGTCAAAATGCTAAAATAGTTCTCACCCAAACCACTAGATCAGCACAAGACAAAAACAGAAAACTACGACACTGTACAACAACTCCTGTCAAAATGCTAAAATAGTTCTCACCCAAACCACTAGATCAGCACAAGACAAAAGCAGAAAACTACGACACTGTACAACAACTCCGAGTAACACTAGATCAGCACAAGACAAAAACAGAAAACTACGACACTGTACAACAACTCGTAACATAGATCAGCACAAGACAAAAACAGAAAACTACGACACTGTACAACAACTCGGTAACACTAGATCAGCACAAGACAAAAACAGAAAACTACGACACTGTACAACAACTCGGTAACACTAGATCAGCACAAGACAAAAGCAGAAAACTACGACACTGTACAACAACTCGGTAACGGCGTGAAGACAAAAGAAGAAGCATATAGATTTCTATAATTATTGCATGAGTATCCATGAAAATTATTGCCACCTTGTTACATGATGTATGACTCCAGGCGTTCAACTATTAACCTCTTTTCTTTAAAACCGTTTTTTCTGTCATAATTTCACTTTGATCTTCCCTCTCTATGCACAGTGATATATAGCCTCCAGTTATTAGGAATGTCTGCAAAAGTACACATTTTTCTTAATTCCACTATTGATCTTTCTGTGCTATACAGAATATGGCCTCCAGCTTCCTGAAATTCACTTCAATGTCTTCATCATTCGTATCATCTCTCTTGCACACACTCTTAAGCAGAATTAAAGGCCGACCTCGAGATATCCATCCCGTCTGCAATAACTCACGAGGGATCCATCCGTCTGTAACTCAAGGAGTCTATTGTTATTTTGTCATCAACCATCCTGTAAGTGTTCCCTAACGATCTCACTCTACGAGCGCAGCAAATGCTTTTATGATAATACTCAATTGATTGAATGCGTTAAATGACCATCCTTATTACACTTCGACTGCCCGTCTGCCCAGCGTGTTCGTAGCGCGTTGGACTACGGGTGACTATCCCTCTGTGTGTGCGGGTTCAATTCCGAGGGATGGCAGAAAAAGCCACAGATTCCCCAGATTTACGGTGTTCGTGGCACCGAACAGAAGGGTTACAATGTCTATGGCACCGAGCCGAAGAGTTGAAAAGCTCAAGTGTTTCTGGATCAGAAAAAAAAAAAAAAAATTACACTTTGATTAAGAACCATGTGTGTTGTGATCTCTTTTCTACAGAAGAATATCTTAATGGTAAGTAGAGCACAATCTAATGTTATTTTGAAGATTATAAACATTTTAAAGACATTTAATTAATTTTTTTTTAATGAATGTTTCTCGGACAGAGTGTTTGCAGCTTACTCATATTGATTTAAAAATGCTAGGATTCATTTATGTTTTCAATTCAAATACTGGACCTACGTTTTATAATCCATCTCTGTTATGACCTACGTTTTATAATCCGTCTCTGTTATGGAATTACGTTTTATAATCCATCTCTGTTATGGAGTTACGTTTTATAATCCATATCTGTTATGGAATTACGTTTTATAATCCATCTCTGTTATGACCTACGTTTTATAATCCGTCTCTGTTATGACCTACGTTCTATAATCCGTCTCTGTTATGACCTACGTTTTATAATCCGTCTCTGTTATGGAATTACGTTTTATAATCCATCTTTGTTATGACCTACGTTTTATAATCCGTCTCTGTTATGACCTACGTTTTATAATCCATCTCTGTTATGGAATTACGTTTTATAATCCGTCTCTGTTATGACCGACGTTTTATAATCCGTCTCTGTTATGACCTACGTTTATAATCCGTCTCTGTTATGACCTACGTTTTATAATCCGTCTCTGTTATGACCTACGTTTTATAATCCGTCTCTGTTATGAATTACGGTTTATAATCCGTCTCTGTTATGACCTACGTTTTATAATCCATCTCTGTTATGACCTACGTTCTATAATCCGTCTCTGTTATGACCTACGTTTTATAATCCGTGTCTGTTATGACCTACGTTTTATAATCCGTCTCTGTTATGACCTACGTTTTATAATCCGTCTCTGTTATGACCTACGTTCTATAATCCGTCTCTGTTATGACCTACGTTTTATAATCCGTCTCTGTTATGACCTACGTTTAATAATCCGTCTCTGTTATGACCTACGTTTTATAATCCGTCTCTGTTATGACCTACGTTTTATAATCCGTCTCTGTTATGACCTACGTTTTATAATCCATCTCTGTTATGACCTACGTTCTATAATCCGTCTCTGTTATGACCTACGTTTTATAATCCGTCTGTTATGACCTACATTTTTTAATTCCGTCTCTGTTATGACCTACGTTTATAATTCGCTCTGTTATGACACTACGTTTTATAATCCGTCTCGATGATCCTACGTTTATCACGTCTTTTATGACCTACGTTTTCTAACGTCTCTTTACGAGCCACGTTTTTTAATCCGTCTCTGTTATGACCACCTTTATAATCGCCCCTCTGCTATGATTCTACGTTGACTATAATCCGTCTCTGTTTTAATTACGGTTATGCAAATCCGTTCTCTGTTATGACCTGACGATTATAATGCCCGCGGGTTATGACCTTCGTTTATAATCCGTTCTTGTTGTGACCTCACAAATTTTATAATCCGTCTTGTTATGAATCTACGTTTTATAATCCGTTCTGTTATGACCTTACGTTTTATAATCCGTCTCCTGTTTGACTACTTTTATTAATCCGTCTCTGTTATGACCTAGGTTTTATAATCCGTCTCTGTTATGACCTACGTTCTATAATCCGTCTCTGTTATGACCTACGTTTTATAATCCGTCTCTGTTATGACCTACGTTTTATAATCCGTCTCTGTTATGACCTACGTTTTATAATCCGTCTCTGTTATGACCTACGTTTTATAATCCGTCTCTGTTATGACCACATTTTATAATCCGTTCTGTTATGACCTACGTTTTATAATCCATGTTGTTATGACCTACGTTTTATAATCCATCTCTGTTATGACCTACGTTTTATAATCCGTCTCTGTTATGAATTACGTTCTATAATCCGTCTCTGTTATGACCTACGTTTTATAATCCGTCTCTGTTATGACCTACGTTTTATAATCCGTCTCTGTTATGACCTACGTTTTATAATCCGTCTCTGTTATGACCTACGTTTTATAATCCATCTCTGTAATGACCTACGTTTTATAATCCGTCTCTGTTATACCTACGTTTATAATCCGTCTCTGTTATGACCTACGTTTTATAATCCGTCTCTGTTATGAACTACGGTTTATAATCCGTCTCTGTTATGACCTACGTTTATAATCCGTCTCTGTTATGACCTACGTTTTATAATCCGTCTCTGTTATGACCTACGTTTTATAATCCGTCTCTGTTATGACTAAGAATTCTTCTTCCAACGCTTCATACCGACCAGATATTAATCACTCTGTGTGATTTGTATGTGATCTGAGCCTAAGAGGTGTGTCAGTTATGCGTCTACAAGTAGTCAGCACATCCGATTTATGCGATGATTTTTATTTACTAGGGTAGCTTCCCTAGGTCTTACATCAGTCGCCTCTTACTACATGTCTTGTAGGTCGCAGTGGTACTATTCTTTGCTTCGCTGGTGGGCTCCGGCAGACTAAAATTAGACCCACCAACATTAATATCATGAATCTTTACAAATATTACCGATAGTTCTAAACGAGAAACGAATTGATTCTCTTTAGAGAGAGAGAGAGAGAGAGAGAGAGGAGAGAGAAGGAAAGAAAGAGAGAGAGGCGAGTATCTAGTCCCACTCTACAGTGACTCCTTGCGCATGCTAATTACTTATTGTATGTGGTTTTACATTGTCACCTAATGTTACAAACTATCATCATTAATAATATGATGACTTGTGGAATTGAATAGGGAACACCGGTTCTAAGAAGGGAGTGCACTATCTACTACACTATTGCTGCTCTTATTACATCAAGACCCACCACTTAATTTTGGATACAGACCTGATGAAGACCTAAGCTATAAACACGTGAAGGTCCTTTGGACTAAACTACTCCAGCTCTAACTATACTTGACAACATGTCTCCAATAACAAAATATGAGGCCACGAGGACTGTGTGGTCATGAGAACTGTGATGACCTAAATTGCAGCTTTCCACCCTTTTTGTGTCTTCGTTCTTCTGTCATAAGATTGCATCAGCAATTGCACAGCCAAGGGGAAGGGGGGTGGTCTCTGTGGCTAAGTGGTTAAGTCCTTCCCTTGAGTTCCGAAGATCGTGAGTTTGAATCCAGATCTCACCTTTCCGTTGAGTGCATTTTTTCCAGAGACCCATCAGATTTTGCGGGCACTACGGGCACTCGGACTACGGGCACTACGGAGCCTACGGCACTACTTTGTGGAATGTTCTCGACAGGTTGGTGCCATTTCTGTTGAGAGGACCAGCCATATGGGATAAATCCCAGTGCAATGAAGTCAGTTCTTCGGCTTTAGACCAACAATAGCTTTAATAAACCGTATGATTATCTGCAGGTTATCCAATGAGTCTACCATGTTCCGTAGTAGCGGTTAATAATTTGTCTCAATTTATAATCTATAAAATTGAAAACCATGTTCTACAGCCACTTGTTTCAGTTCACAAGTTGCGTATATATGTCTCACCAAATGAAATTTGGTTTCTTTCTGTATACATGATACTTGATCTGTTGTATTCTGCTCGGAGCAAGAGAACAATGGTTTGTTTTGTACGTGACATTTAGTGGTAGCGTTCTATGGAGTCTCGCATCCAGATTTGAGGGTCTAATTATTCTACATCGCAACGGTTCATAAATTCTGCTTTTGTCATAACTTTTCATTTATATTATATTGATATTTTCAATCTGATTGAGTGATGCATTCTCCATGCCAAAAATGTAGTTTGTCAGTTTCTGCCTTTCTATCTGATGTGAACCGTCATTTAAATGTAATTTTACACTGCAGATTTTCATCATAATTATCAGAACATTGCCACCCTAACAGTCCTTCGAAATTTCGTTCTCTCATAGGCCAGATGTCCTGTCTCTGCAGCTGTCATGTTCAAACCATCAGTTACATCCTGAATCCATCTTCTCCATGGTCTTCCTCTTTTTCTCTTTGCCGTATGCCTCCATCCATGATGGTCTTCTCCAGCCCTTTATGTCTTTTTATGTCCAAAATATCTCAATTTTCTCTTTCTTATTTGTAGCATCAACCAGTTTTCCTTTATTTTGAGTTTTTTTTCTGGATAGATCTATTTGTTCTCTTCTCTGTTCATGATATACGAAGAACTCTTCTGTAACACTTATATTCAAAAGCACTTATATGTTTTCAACTGCTTTATTCCACTGCAGACTTTAGACCGTTAACATGTCAACACATTAATTTGTCTTCTGATCTCTTCTTTCAGTTTCATATACCACTGACTTCTCTTAAGTTAGACTTAGTAATACAAGAAGATATAGTCTAGTGTTCATACCTCTGTAGTTTGCTTGTTTATTTCTCAATACGACGCTGCTGTTGAGAACAAAGAATGCTGAATCGTTCATTCTCAGTCCTTCTTCTTTCGATATTTTTGGTTAAAGGATTGACTTTATTGCAGCGAGTTTCCCAAAATAGTAGGTCCATCTCCCACAGAAACGGCTCATAACCTGTAGAGTATTACACAGAGCACGAACTCATGAGTTCTAGCAACAGTTTTAGAAATCTGGAAAAAATGCACCGGTAAACTTGTTGTGGTTTGAATTTGAACTCACGACGTTCATAGCGCAAAGCAAACCAATAAATGTACCTGACGTAAAATTATCCGATTAATTTTGATATAAAACTATAATATAATTATAGACCGTGCAATTTGGAAACAGATAAAAGTAAAATACATTAGAAATATCGACAAGGGGGCGTAAACTCTCACTTTTTTTCCGATCCAGAAGCACTTTAGTTTTCAGCTTTTCGGCTCGGTGCCATGGACATCGTAACCCTTTGGTTCGGTGCCACGAACACCGTAAATCTGGGAAACCTGTGACTTTTCTGCCAACCCGTGGAATTGAACCCGCACTCAAAGAGGGCTAGTCACCCGTAGTCAAACTCGCTACGAACACGCTGGACAGGCGGGCACTCTCACTGTTTAAGAACCTTTTATTGATTGTTTCAAGCGGTCATAGCCACGCCAGATGTAGCCGATAATTCTGGTGTCCTGAAATTGCTGAAATGAATTTACACCTCCCTGTGTTGATTGTAACTGAATAAGATTCGATCAAAAGAAGAATAAATCCTATCTTTATAACCAAATAATAAATGTGTTTAGTTTATGCAGGGTTACAAAATGCCTGGATTCAACTAGCGTTATAATAATATACTGAATCATTATTGATTTTATCGATTGTATGAGTTGTACGATCTCGCCACATATGAAACCGTTGTATTTATAACAACAACAATAGTAGCAACTGTTACAACAACTACTACTACTACTACTACTACTGCTGCTGCAACTACTACTGCTAGTTAAAAAAATTAATTGCATATCCTTTACAGGACTTTGCGAATCAACCCCAGCTTTTTAACGCTGTTTGTGATTTTTCCAGGCATTATTACGTTCAGTAGTTTGCCATTGCTTTCTGAACGGGTGGTATCATCGTCCCTTTGTTAAAATCCACGCAAACAATTTGCAACTAAACTGTCCACAGCGTGATTCGAACTAAGAACGTCTGGGTAAATAGGCCGAGTCACTAACCCCTAAGCCACAGCCGCCACTACTACTACTACTACTACCACTAAACTTACAACTACTACTGGTACCACTAATGCTTCCACTACTATATATCTACTACTACTACCACTACTACTTGTAATACTACTACTACTACTACTACTACTACTACTACTGCTGCGACTACTTTTACTAGTACTACTGCTACTACTTCTGTTAATACTATTATACTACTAATACTGTTACTACTTCTCCTACAATTGTTCTATTATACAAAAACAACTTCTACTACTAATACTAGTATTACTACTGCTGTTGCTACTACTACTACTAATACTACTACTATTACTGTTTTTACTGATTCAAAGTGTGTAATGCAGGCATTGAAGAGGGTCTCTGGTTAAGAGAGACCGGGTTGCAGCTAAGAAGTCCATTGCGATTAAGTCAATTTTTCATTGTCAAGTTTCCACAAGGAAACTCATGGTAAATCTAAATCTCATGGTTCCATATGATATTTTTTATGGATTCATTAATTTCATATTATCTTTTGATTTAGATCTCATTTTTTCCCAAATTGAATTTATATCTGGTTCTTGAGTCCCACATTGACTCTGTGTCTGGATCTCATGGTCCCATATTGAATCCGTGTCTGGATCTCATGGTCCCATATTGACTCCGTGTCTGGATCTCATGGTCCCATATTGACTCCGTGTCTGGATCTCATGGTCCCATATTGACTCCGTGTCTGGATCTCATGGTCCCATATTGACTCCGTGTCTGGATCTCATTGTCCCATATTGACTCCGTGTCTGGATCTCATTGTCCCATATTGACTCCGTGTCTGGATCTCATTGTCCCATATTGACTCCGTGTCTGGATCTCATGGTCCCATATTGACTCTGTGTCTGGATCTCATGGTCCCATATTGACTCCGTGTCTGGATCTCATGGTCCCATATTGACTCCGTGTCTGGATCTCATGGTCCCATATTGACTCTGTCTGGATCTCATGGTCCCATATTGACTCCTGATCTGATCTCAGGTCCCATATTGACTCCGTGTCTGATCTCATGGTCCCATTTGACTCGTCTCTGGATCTCATGATACACTATTGACTCTCTAATCTGATCTCATTTCCACTTTACTCTCGTTCTACTGTGTCTACATTGACTTACCTACTATTGACTGTTTTTCTGATTCAGTTGTAAGCACATTGGAGCTCTGTTGAAGATTGCACTAGAGTCCATTGCATTAGTCATTTCATTGTCAAGTTTCCACATTGACTCATGTCTAATCTCATTGTTCCATATTGATATGTTTGGATCTCATTAATTTCACATTACTTTGTTTTGATCTCATTTTCCCAATTAAATTTATTCTGGTTCTGGTCCCACATTGACTCTGTGTCTGGATCTCATGGTCCCATATTAAACTCCGTGTCTGGATCTCATGGTCCCATATTGACTCCGTGTCTGGATCTCATTGTCCCATATTGACTCCGTGTCTGGATCTCATTGTCCCATATTGACTCCGTGTCTGGATCTCATTGTCCCACATTGAATCCGTGTCTGGATCTCATGGTCCCAATTGACTCGTGTCTGGATCTCATGGTCCCATATTGACTCCGTGTCTGGATCTCATTGTCCCAATTGACTCCGTGTCTGGATCTCATGGTCCCATATGAATCTGTGTCTGGATCTCATGGTCCCATATTGACTCCATGTCTGGATCTCATGGTCCCATATTGACTCCGTGTCTGGATCTCATAGTCCCATATTGATCTGTGTCTGGATCTCATGGTCCCATATTGAATCCGTGTCTGGATCTCATGGTCCCATATTGACTCCGTGTCTGGATCTCATGGTCCCATATTGACTCCATGTCTGGATCTCATTGTCCCATATAGAATCTGTGTCTGGATCTCATGGTCCCATATTGACTCCGTGTCTGGATCTCATGGTCCCATATTGATCGTGTCTGGATCTCATGTCCCATATGATCTGTGTCTGGATCTCATTGTCCCATATTGACTCCGTGTCTGGATCTCATGGTCCCATATGAATCGTGTCTGGATCTCATGGTCCCATATTGACTCCGTGTCTGGATCTCTTTGGGTCCCATATAGACTCTGTGTCTGGATCTCATTGTCCCATATAGAATCTGTGTCTGGATCTCATGGTCCCATATTGACTCCGTGTCTGGATCTCATGGTCCCATATTGAATCCGTGTCTGGATTTCATAGTCCCATACTAACTTCCCGCTTGATCATACTGTCCCAGGACCAGGCTGATATTATAAATTCCTTAAGGGAGAGAGGAGGTGTACATGATTCACGTAATAGCGGTGAATCTACAACAACAACCAGATTGCAAGAACTCAAAGTTAGGTGTGGTGTAGCTCGACAAGAAGGCTATGCTGGCAGACAAAGAAGAATTGTAAACCAACAAAGAACCGGTGTCGTTAGTCACCACACGCTGATGGAGATACTGAGGGAGAGACCGGATCACTTATGGACTAATTTGTTCGACGTGCAGTGATGGTGATCCGACGACTAAACTAAACTAAACTAAACTAAACTGTCCCAGGTTTAGATCCCATCTAGATTTCATGATTCCATCTCGTGGAGGAAAGAATCGTCTGTTTTCTTTCTTTTCCCTAAACCTGTTTTGCCTAAAAGCCTCAGGATAAGAAGAGACTTCTAGAACGGGTTTTTATATGCGCTTCATAAATAGTATTGTTATCGTTTCTGTTATCTCTGTGGTCCACAATTTTGTGTAGGAAATAATAGTGCGACTAAAGGCATAAACACTTGTTCAGTTTTATTGCATTTATTCTACTACTTGACATCCTCACTCATCAGACCAGTCCCATACCTGACCCGTTCTATCACACATACATATACATCTTGTTTACGTTGTTTGCAGTAGATATCATATTAACATACGTAATCCAATATTCTATTTATACGTATATTTGTTATACTATTTATAACTACGATTCTTATTAGTATACTTCGAACGATCCACATCGACCACTTGTTAACCACTCTGTGTGTGATTTGTATGTGATCTGAGCCTAGGAGCTATTGTACGTTGTCATAGTTAGGCGCCTACAAGTAGGCGAGTAATTCAGATTTCTACGACGCTTTTATTTACTACGGTTTGCTTCTCTACGTCCGTCGCCTCTTACGACATGACTTGTAGGTCACAGTGGTACTATTCTTTGCTTCCCTTGCTGGCCCCGGCACCCTCCCCGGCCGTAGCTACGATTAAAACGTGGAAAGTTGAATACAAAGATAAATGCTATATTTGAAAAGCAGCTATAGAGGTTTATAGAGTGATTAACACACATTTCTACGCTCCTATAGTAGTTAGTTGTATGGAATGAGTTAAATCAAGATATCAATGTATTTTTATATCTTACTTTTCAGATTTGAATAAAAGGAGACACTGTTCATATTTCTGAACTTCCACCATCAGCAGCAGCAGCATTCTGTTTCCTTCTACAAGAGCAACAAGTATATATTAGTTTCTTCATCATCACAACATAAAAAGTGCCGCATACATAACCATATAACAGAATATTAAATATCTGCACGGTTACAATAATGTCTATCGTGAGGGATGTTGACTTTATAAAAGTGATACACTTAATAAAACAAATGCTTATCATTTATAAATAACGAATATTCATGCTTTTCTGAATGTAATACAAATTTGAAAACCATTAGCAGTTGTAAAACATAAGCTGCTGGGCTTTGCAGATGTGCCAGATGTCGCCATTGTTATGAAAATAGATGTCGTTGGCAGATAAATTGTTATACTGTTAAAATATGAATCGATTGGATAAAGTGAGCAATAGTTATAGCCTGGTGGCAAATAGTGTTTGTGTCAATAAAATTGTGCATAGTCGAAGTGTGTTGATAAAACAGTGAACAGTGGGAAATATTATCGGTGAATACTAGAATGTGAACTATTGCAAATTTAACGTGTTAAATTTATAATGTGTTAAAATAGAAGAAAATAACATTGTTAACTTTGGAAAAATCAAATCAGTAAAACTAGGATGTATTATCGAACATTTATTCTGGATGTTAACTGGTTATAGCACAGTAGGAACGATTACTTCATTTAAAGATTTGTTCCAGTTACTAATAGGAGTAAGGGCCAGGTCATCATGCCACGTAATGCTTCTTCGTCACAGAATACATTTTTGGACACCATCGCTACCAGATTCGATGGAATCCGTGAGTATACATATATCTACTTGTGTTTCATGAAGAGTCTTCCTTCACATTTCCTATCTCTGTCTTGAAATATTACCTATATATGCAATGTTGTCTTGTTAACTTGATTCATTAAACTCACTGTCTCTGATGTGTCGTAGGTTGATATGACTACTCTGTGTGCGTTCAATCGAGAGAGCCGTTCCAATTTATTTCTGTGAGTTTTATATTGCCAAGGCTGAACTATGTTTAATCATACATAGGTCCACGTTTTATTTCAGGTATGTTCCATTGACTAGACCCAAGAGAAGAAAGAAAAAGATGGATAGACAATATCAAAATCATACTAAATACGAACGGATATAACACAAGGGCACTTATCTGGCCCGGAACGCAAATTAAGTCCACCCTACGCTTAACAGCAAACGTGGACAGCAAATTCCATCATCCATCTGGGGGAGGACAATACATAATATATAATGTTTCATTATGTCAGTGAGTGTGTTTACGTTTTGTATACTGGAGAGTGTCTTGAAGTATGTTCTCTGCAGTCGGGGGTGCTTGTTCACATGTACTTTGGATGAACTGTCAACTTGTCATTTTGTATGCATGTTATGTTATTATGACAAGTCGTTTAAAGCAAGTTATGATGGTAACAATGCCATCCATGTGTCACTTATTTCTTCTTAATTCTTCTTCTTCTTCTTCTCACGCTCCATATCGACCACTTATTAACAACTCTGTGTGATTTGTAAGTAATCTGACCCTTAGAACGATTGTACGTTGTGCCTGTTATGTGCCTACAAGTAGGCCAGCATATCCGATTTCTGCGATGCTTTTTCATTTGCTATGGTAACTTCCTAGGTCTACATCAGTCGCCTCTTACGACATGCCTTGTAGGTCGCAGGGGTACTATTATTTGCTTCCCTTGCGGGACCCGGCACCACACGGGTGCATTTATTGTTACAAATATACAGAGAAGGAAAATAACTATATATTATTATAAGTATATGCTGGAATGCATGATACATTATTCTATAAATTTAATATTAATATTTATCTGATAATAATTATATTATTAAAGTATACATAGGAATATGCAAGTTTATTTAATCATCATCGAATATAGTATGGATGTGAATACTATTAAATTCACTGAAATTGCAAGTTTATCTTAAATACACAATCGAATGAGTGTTTATATTTGGTGCGAAACATGACAACTACTGAACGTATAAGTAGTGCCTAGAAAATCAACAACTCGTTTACTGTGGTTGATGGCAGCGTACTCCTAGTCTTATTGGAGACGGTTCTCCTTTCAAGTTAAGCATATAAAAATCACCCTTGGCGGTTAAACATTTATATAAGAGTGTGCTGGAAAGTAACTTCCTGGACAACCAAAAATCGTAAAAAAAAAATTCCTGCAAAAAAAAAAGTTAATATCTTAAAAAATTATATCGGAGAATCCCACCGGTTCTACGGAGTTCGTGCACCGCGGCTGAGATCTTCCTGTGTAAGAAACAGATCGCAGCACACTTGGTGATTCACTAAAGTGCAATTATGATGGCTCTATTAATCATTGAATCGATATGTAAAAATAGCAAGGACATGAATTAACCCTTACACAAAAATAGATTGTAATGGCTATGTTATATTGCGTGCGGTTTCCTGATTACCATCACCACTTCTCGATCTACCAGACATACTCAAACACGAGAAAGGTTAATAAAAATTAGAACCAAAATTAGAACCTAGTCAAGTAACATGAAACCAAGGATGTTGGTTAATAATTTGAAAATTTGATACTAACTGTATAGAACAGATTAGAAACATGACTGAACAAATGTAATTTTGTAATACTAAATGTCAGATATTGATAAACTTTAGAACAAATAAAGAAAAAGAAAAAAATAGAAATTAGATATTTGTTCATCTAGTTTGGCATTACACATATGTTAGGTATGACTTTCTTATTTGCAATTAATCTATTTATGTTTACAGCCAGCAGTTTAAGAAGTCTTTGTTTATTATATTTGCTCAACAACCATGCTACATATCAACTGATCGCGTTGCTTATCTGTACACACACATACACGTACATTTATACACACACACACAATAGCGCACGCACGAACATATATACAAACACGCACTCCCATATACACACGCACACACGTACACAGCTCGCAAACCCACATACACATACATGCGCGAAAGCACGAACATATCTATATTCCATTTTTCATTGCTAACTAAACTGACGTCATTGCACTCCGGCAGACCCATAGGTGCTCAGTATCCCCAACAGATATCGAAGGGTATGTATACTGATGGTTCCCGTGGCTCGTTGATTAAATACACTCTTCACTCTGTCCCTCGGACATCCAATTCCTCTTGTAAAAAGTTGATTGCATATACTTTCAGGACTTTGCGAATCAACCCCAGGTTTTAACGCTGTTTGTGATTTTCTAGGCATTATTACGTTCAGTAGTTTGCCATTGCTTTCTGAACGGGTGGTGCCATCGTTCTTTTGTAAAAATTCATGTGAAACAATTTGCAACCAAATTCGAACTCAGAACGTCGGGGTTAATAGACCGAGTCACTATCCCCTAGACCACAGACGCCACCGGTTCCACTTGTACAACTTATATATATATAATATATATATATATATATCTTATACTTATAATTATAATTATTATTATTATTATGTACTTAACATAAACAGCCACTACTATTATATCATCACATTTTTTGTACAACTTTCTATAAAACTAATATATTTATTAACACTGGCCATCAAATCTCCGGAGAGTTGACACAAACTTGTTCTTTTTATTAACAAAAAGTCCTTACTGCTTGTGGTACCGCTTTTTAGGACAGGTGAATCGAGAGTCTGGGTAATTGAATTTCCCAATTGCTAGTGAGGTTGCGGCAAAGCTGTTCAGGTTATGATTTATTTTATTTCTGCTCACAACAGAAAACAATCCTTGGCCTTACCGTGAATCAAACACTTGTCTTCCGCAATTGGAGCCGAGCTCTAATCCATACGACCAGACGTTCTTCTTCTCCCTTAATAAAATATACAAATTGAACTTGTTCTTGTAAAGAAATAGATTTCTTTTAGTCTTTAAAATCTTAGATGACATTTAGGAAGCCAGAACAACCATCGGCTGGTACTATAAAGACAAATGGTCAAAAGACCATCTTCAGTATA
Source organism: Arion vulgaris (assembly GCA_020796225.1). Lineage (NCBI taxonomy): Eukaryota > Metazoa > Mollusca > Gastropoda > Stylommatophora > Arionidae > Arion > Arion vulgaris. Next base: position 21,545,602 of record CM036764.1, read on the forward strand.
ACAACAGCGACGGATACTATGGTCTGTCTCGTAGGGAACAAGTTGCCATCCTCCGCCTCCGTACGGGTCACAACTAACTCCGTGCCCACATGTTTCACAAATTTAAAATTGGCACAACTAGCCTGTGCCCCTGCAAAAAGGCGGACATGACAGCAGAACACATTCTGCAAGATTGTCAACTGATAGCAGGCATAAGAAAAGAAACCTGGCCTCAAAACACAGAACTTCGCGAGAAGCTGTACGGAGGAACAGAGTCCCTTAAAACACGGTAAAATTCATGATAAAAGTTGGTTCATCAGTCTAGACCGGGATCGCGAGAAAGAGAGATGACATTTATTGAGTGAGGTACATTATCGTATTGTTGGCTAACTGGTTAGATAACTTATCTCTGAGCTACAACACTTACACGGACTGAGAGATTAAAAATCTTCCTATACAAATCGGAATGTGTTGTTATCTTTCTATTGTAGCTGTAAGACAGCAGGTTAGTTTATTTCTCAAAATTATATCTTTTATCGATTCTTGATCGTTGGATATTTCGTGTCATTGAATAGATGGTATTGCTGAACGAGATTAGCAGGTTTTTCTGTAAAAATAGCGTCGTTTGGTCAATGACTGTTTTTTCCGACCAGTATTAAAAAAAGGTATCAGATCGTGACTCACACACCTTCTATATAGGCCATCTCAATATACACAATTTCTATACGTTCATGTTTTCGTTTAGTCGCATACTAGATCCAAGGGAAGACCAAGGAAAAGATAGACAATATCAAGACCACACTAAATAAATACGGATACAACACAACAAGGGCGACTCATCTTGCTATGAAACGCAAATTAATGCTCCCACCACTTCGCTTAACTGTAGGAGTGGACAACCTTCATACACCCGGAACAAGACAATAGATAATAGCACACTTTAAAAGAACATTTTAAAAGTCATAAATGGTTATAACAAGTGGCGGCTCTGATTATTGTTGTTGGTGGGGCCAGACACAATTTTCGGAAAAATAATGGTTTTGGGTTACATTATATTTTAGTATTTACTATTATTTGTCTATTCCGGAAAGATATTAAACTTTCAAAGTTAATTACTTTCACGTTAAATGTAATAATTAGGAACAAATAATTTAGAAAAAATAAATACAGGTTACAATTACCTTGGTGGGGCCCGGCACCACTGGCCCTTAAAGACGAGTAGTCACTGATTATAACTGTTTTTCCTTCTTCTTCTTCTTTGCGTTCGTTATTTACGACCAATTTTAATCACTCTTTGTTATATGTTTGATCTTTGCCAAGAACGTGTATTCGTTGCACATTGGTTTGGTAAGCCCCTAAACGCATAGACTTTTACACGTTTAGAACACATGCATCCAATTTCATCAAAATCGCATTAGTCGCCGCTTACGACATGCGTGGCAGGTAACAGTGGCTCTATTCTTTACACCTCAAATTTGGACACCGGTAACCACTAGGGCGGAACTATTTTTGAATCTGCAAGCAAACGAAAATAATGATACTAAATATACGAATATGTAAAATATGTACATGTGTATATATGCGTACAAGTTTGTAAGCATATCCCACAGTGTGATATCACTTCTTGCAAACATACAACCATCGTTCACTCGTTAAATTATTAACGTTTTTCAAGATATCACCGAATGTCATAGTTGATTCATCTTATTCTAGACGCCTGGTTTTAGCTAATAATTATGCGCTGTCACATACAATTTGCATGAAGATATCGAAGTGATGAAAACGTATAAGCAGTTTACTTTCAAATGACATACCGAAGAATCTACGTGTTTTAAAGGTCAAGTAAGAATGTTTTATTCTGACGTCAATTTTTGTCATTATTTTTATGCTTCACAACCAACATAAACTGATATTTTAACTAACATGTATGTATGTTCATTGTGACTATTGATAATTTATCCCAAAGTGTTAAAAAATGGTGAGCTTTCACAAAATGATAACAAGCATTTGGACAAAAATACAACCAACACTAAAATATTTCTATTGCTGTCGTTCTGTCCCCTTTCTATTAATTACTTCCCATGTCAAGTCACACACATTCTTTCAACTCTTTTTTCACAGTTCTTCTCCATATTTCATTTGAACGTTCACAGTTCTTCTCCATATTTCATTTGAACGTTCACAGTTCTTCTCCATGTTTCATTTGGACGTTCACAGTTCTTCTCCATATTTCATTTGAACGTTCACAGTTCTTCTCCATGTTTCATTTGGACTTTCACAGTTCTTCTCCATGTTTCATTTGAACGTTCACAGTTCTTCTCCATGTTTCATTTGGACTTTCACATTTCTTCTCAATGTTTCATTTGAACGTTTACAGTTCTTCTCCATATTTCATTTGGACGTTCACAGTTCTTCACTACATTTTATTTGGACGTTCAGAGTTCTTCTCCATGTTTCATTTGAACGTTCACAGTTCTTCTCCATGTTTCATTTGGACGTTCACAGTTCTTCTCCATGTTTCATTTGAACGTTCACAGTTCTTCTCCATGTTTCATTTGGACGTTCACAGTTCTTCTCCATGTTTTATTTGAACGTTCAAAGTTCTTCTCCATGTTTTATTTGGACGTTCACAGTTCTTCTCCATGTTTCATTTGGACGTTCACAGTTCTTCTCCATGTTTCATTTGGACTTTCACAGTTCTTCTCCATGTTTCATTTGAACGTTCACAGTTCTTCTCCATGTTTCATTTGAACGTTCACAGTTCTTCTCCATGTTTCATTTGAACGTTCACAGTTCTTCTCCATGTTTCATTTGGACTTTCACAGTTCGTCTCCATGTTTCATTTGGACGTTCACAGTTCTTCTCCATGTTTCATTTGGAATTTTCACAGTTCTTCTCCATGTTTTATTTGGACGTTCACAGTTCTTCTCCACATTTTATTTGGACGTCGAGGCATCACAATATAGTAATGCGCATCTGGACGCATAAAAATACAATCAACACATTTTAAATTCAATCCATACCATGAATCACTATAGTGGCCTACTAGTGTGCCGCATTTACACCGCCATCACTTTGGTGACTTTTCATATTGAACACTTTCTTTTTCGTTATATATATATATTCGGCATTTGTCGTCTTTACAGACGAATTATGACTAGTATTTCACCGTGACAACTTCTGGGTTTTCGCTTTTCTCTCTTGTCGTTCAGCTCATCCCATACTCTCCTTTCAAATGACTGTGCCCTTGCGCAATGTCGCTTTCCATACAACTCTGTCATCAGCTAGATTTTCTCATTTCAAGCACGATTTATATATATATATGATTTTATTTAATATCGTCCGTGTTGTACCGGGGCTTGGCCCGCAATGGAAGCAAGAATAGTACCACTGCGACCTACAAGGCATGTCGTAATAGGCGACTGATGTAGGACCTAGGGAAGCTACCCTAGTAAATCAAAAGCATCACAGAAATCGAATGTGCTGGCCTAATTGTGGTGCATAACTGGCACAATGTACAATCGCTCTTAGGCTCAGATCACATAAAATCACACAGAGTGGTTAACGAGTTGTCGATATGGAGCGTTGAAAGTCAAAGAAGAGGATATTTAATATTATGATACCTACTACAAACAACGTAAACATAGAACTTTGTTCTGATAAAATGCACCTATAATCGAACCGGTGTGTTCAGAACTCAGTAGCATTCATGGTATGGAAAGAGTTAAAAGCAATGTGACAAATAGACAGCTATTGAAAAAAATACACGCATGCCATCTGTTCTGAATTGATCATATAACGAGACAAGACTAATTGCTACAGAAAATATTAAAGGGAAACAATTCATAGAACAAAAGAAGCAGACTTTGCAATCTTTGTTGTGCAGACGTGAAAGGTTAGAGTAGTTCCGGCTGATGATGGAAATTGGGTAAATCGATATAATCGATTTCTATCATATGAATACGCGATCATAGGTGGATCGTAGATTTAAATTTCGCCCTTGTGTCGCCGGGGCTCGCAATTGGAAGCAAAGAATTGTAACACTGCGCCCTACAAGGCATGCATAAGACCGACTATGGAAAGGTTCCGACTGTGTGCTGTCGGAGGTAAGAATATGCAGCAATGTGTACCTACCAGACATGACGTAAGAACTGATTAAGGAGGGTAGGTACCTCACTCTGTAGAAAAAAGCAACACATCTTCACAAACATGAGTAGAAACTAGACATACCTAGAGAAGAGAGATGGAGACTGATATTAAAAGGATAGGTAAAACATGGAAATAATTGGAAGGGATGACAGGAGAGAGGAAACGCTGGAAGAAGTTTGTTGAAGACTTGTGCTACATTGGGAGTTGAAAGGTGAAGAAAAAGATTTAAATTTATTCAAATACAACTGTAAGTGTCTTATTCAAATAGTCATACAATACCAGCGGCTACGATTTCGATTTTCTTATAAAACTCTGATGTTTCTATATCTATTCTCAGCGATTTAAGTGTGGAAACCTATATACTAGGAATTGAATACGTTCGTTCACAAATCTATCTGATTGAAAGATTTCCACTGAGGGCAGGATACAGTGGACAGACATGATCAAACGATTTTATCTGGAGTCTTCAGACTGTCTAACCCAGTGTTATTTAGGAAGACTCCGTACAAACATGTCTAAGTCAGTAGTTCCAATGTTACTGTAAAAGTCAGTATTGGTTATAGCTGTACTATCTCAGACAGGCAAGATTATCTTACTGTCAGTCTTAGTAATTAACTTCTTTCTGTTCAGTGTCTCCTTGCAAATTTAATTATTAGTTTTATTGTCTCTTGTCAGACAAAGGTAACATTATTTCTTATTCTTCTAGTCATTCTACTGGAACTCTTTCTGACTTCTGTGACATTATTACTTCCTTCCCTTCTCATTAATGAATTATGTTTTGTGTTTTTTGGGGACATTCTGTCTATGGCAGTTATGAAATAATATATATCTTATACAGAACACTTAGATCGTTGACATGACCAAGTCGGTAGAGTATGGATTTGATAATCAAAACATATCGTGAATAATTTCAAGTTTTCTGTAAAACCACATCTTTATGTACGTTCTGATCTTATTGTATACATATGTATTATTCATAAGTCTCTTAAATGTAGAATTGACTTTATACATCATCATCAAATAGCTTGTCCTGAGCAGAACTTTGTCACCCTAACAGTCCTCCGGAATTTCTCTCTCTCATAGGTCAGATGTCCCGCCTCTGCAGCCGTCATGTTCAAACCATCAGATACATCCTGAATCCATCTTCTCCGTGGTCTTCCTACTCTTCTCTTTGCCGGTATGCTTTCCACGATGGTCTTCTCCAGCCCATCGTGCCTTTTTATAAATCCAAAATACTCATTTTATCTTTAATTTGTAGCATCAGAAAGAGAAAATTTAGGTATACAACACTGGCAACAACTATTTATTATTTTTATTGAAAAGACTTGCCGAACTGTTCCGTAACAATCTACAATGTTGATTTTGTCTTGTACATCCTTTTCTTAATTATTAAAGTGTACCTTCCATCTGATCTTGTACAATTTGCAGGTACTGAAATCTATATACTTATTGCAAAGATAACTATACTACATATATATATATATATATATATATATATATATATATATATATATATTTAGATGATAACCAGCTGTATGGAAAACAATATTATGTAAAGGTGCAGAATCTTTCGAAGAGAGATTAAGAGTTGAGCCTTCAAGTCAAAAGAAACAAGCGCAAATCCACTACTCGTCAAAACAACACACGCGCTAAATGACCACGTTAAGATGAAAACAGGTCATATATATATATATATATAGTTAAATTTAAAACTCATCTATGCATGACCTTTTAATGTCATAAAGACAAATTATCAAAACACGAAGAAAGGTAGTTATGAAAGGTAAAAAAGATAAAAATAGAAACGGAAATTAAAATTGAAGAAATTTCCTTTATCAAATAAAGGATGCAATATAGTCTTAGATTGTCTTATTTCTATGACTTAGTGGTCAGGTGTCTATCATCTGATTTTTAAAAAAAACAAGTATTTTTAAAACAATGCCAATTTGACCAGTTTTATACATTGTCAACCTAAAGTAAAGGGGAAGACTGCAGTAAAATCTGGTTTATGTCTATGGCAGTTATGTATATCGTCACTTTTTCTGTATTTTGTAAAACTATAGTACTTTGTTTATTACGTGTTTTCGCTATAAAACTAAAGTATGTGGTCTTCTCGATTATATTGACTATGTAATTTTCTACATAACTATCATGTCATACTGAAGGTTTGGGATAAAATCATCTCATCGTCCAAATAGTTGGTCCTGAGCAGAACTTTGTCACACTAACAGTCATTTGAAATTTTTCCCTCTCACAGGAAATGCTTTTGTAGTCGTCATTTATATCGACAATCATCATTTATATCGACAATCATCATTTAAATAATGAATCCATCTTCTCCGTGTCTTCCTCTTCTCCTCTTTGCTAGGATCCCTCCTTCCATAATGTTCTCCTACAATCATCATTTATATCATGAATCCATCTTCTCCGTGTCTTCTTTCTCCTCTTGCTAGGATCCCTCCTTCCATAATGTTCTCCTACAATCATCATTTATATCATGAATCCATCTTCTCCGTGTCTTCCTCTTCTCCTCTTTGCTAGGATCCCTCCTTCCATAATGTTCTCCTACAATCATTGTGTCTTCTTTTATGTTCAAAATACTTCAATTTTCTTATTTGTAGCATAAGCCAGTTTTCTAAAATCATCTAATTGTATTCTATCACCATTGTCTCCAATTTAAGCAGTGGTTTATTTTGTAGTAAAGTATTCAATATTTGAACATTTGATTTTTCACTTGCCTGTGTGATTCATTGCATGATTGAATAGGAAATTATCTAAGGAACTTCTGATTTTCTTGCCATTTAAGTTTGCTATAACACATCTTTTTGCTGGTGAAAATATGTTGTGTGCAATCTTGTTCCGCTGCATTAGTTGCTGATCTATTTGTGTTCAGCAGCAGATTGGAAAAAGAAGTTTTGTGGAGAATATAAGGGACAGAAAAATATTTATCAAAATGAAGACGGTTTTAACAAGCAAACAAAAAACAAATACAGAAAAAAAGACTTGCCAAGTGTTATATATATATATTCTTGATTTGTTATGTAGTGCGGAAACATGAATAATAAGTAAACTGATATAGAGAATACTTGAAGTTTGTGAAATGTGAATGTACACACAACTAGAGAAAATGTTATAGAAATAGAAGAAAACTAATACACAAATATTTCAACAACTAAGATTGAAAATATAACTGCACAGGAAGTAGAAATTAGATAGATGATATATTGTGGTTACATTAAAAACACATGAAACTGTATTGAAAAGAATGTTTGAAGAAAGTTAGAAAGCAGGAGAGCAAGGGGAAGACAGAGACTCAAATACAATTAGAACATGAGAAAGTGGGCTGACAATAGTCTGTCAGAATGTACAGTTATGCAAGTGGCGGAACTTGTTAGAGCTTACTTCATATTTCTCTCCGTTCCTCCTGGAACAAAGTGCATCAACAGTTGTTTTATAATTTACCAAGTATCTGACATTTTATTAACAGGTTTCCAGGATGGTCCAGCATCTTTCAATTCTTCAAAAAGTCTTCGTCTCTGGGTCTGTTTAGGGCATACCTTTTTCGTTTCCCTATGCGGGTTCCACTCAAGAGCTTATCTATTGAAACTCATATGTGTTTATCGCAAAGTTTGAACTTATTCGAGAGCCATTACAACTTTCAACGAAAAGACAGCGCATGATACATTGATGGATTTATGTATAATTGTGTACAAATTCTGCTTGTGTTGTATTTACCTTCCACTTTGATTTCTATTCAACTATTCAAATCAATCACTTTTCTAATGTCAATATATTCTTCTTGTATTGACTACACTTTGATTTCTATTCAATTATTCTAATCAATCACTTTTCTAATGTCAATATATTCTTCTTGTGTTGTATTGACCTTCCACTTTGATTTCTATTCACCTATTCTAATCAATCACTTTTCTAATGTCAATATATTCTTCTTGTGTTGTATTACACTTTGATTTCTATTCAATTATTCTAATCAATCACTTTTCTAATGTCAATATATTCTTCTTGTGTTGTATTACACTTTGATTTCTATTCAACTATTCTAATCAACCACTTTTCTAATGTCAATATATTCTTCTTGTGTTGTATTACACTGTGATTTCTATTCAATTATTCTAATCAATCACTTTTCTAATGTCAATATATTCTTCTTGTGTTGTATTTACCTCACACTTTGATTTCTATTCAATTATTCTAATCAATCACTTTTCTAATGTCAATATATTCTTCTTGTGTTGTATTACACTGTGATTTCTATTCAACTATTCTAATCAATCACTTTTCTAATGTCAATATATTCTTCTTGTGTTGTATTACACTGTGATTTCTATTCAATTATTCTAATCAATCACTTTTCTAATGTCAATATATTCTTCTTCGTCTTCGATCGTTCCATATCGACCACCTGTTAACAACTCTTTGCGGTTTTTATGTGATCCGAGCCTAAGAGCGATTGTACGTTGCGACAGTTCTGCACCAACAAGCACATCCGATTTCTGTGACGATTTTTATTAACTAGGGTAGCTTCTCTAGGCCCTACCTTAGTCGCCTCTTACGACATGCTTTGTAGGTTGCAGTGTTACTATTCTTTGCCCCGCTTGCGAGTCCTGACAACATACAGGTGAGCATATTGTCGATATATATGTCCCAGGATCTCGTTTTATTTCCTGTAGTAACATATATACGTCAGAATTCTACCTAACAAAATCATCTGTAAATCAGGAGTAATAAATAAATCATTGCATCACCTCTATCATCATCATCTTCTTCTTCATACGCCTTGTCGGCTGGCATATAGAATATACGTTAAATATAATATTTTCTCTTTGTCGTCCTCTTTCTCGTCTCTCATTGATTTTATTCGGTTGTCAATTTGTGTTCTAAACATTCCTTTCTGAATACGTGCACAAAATGATGCTCTCTACAATTCCCCTGCGTACTCTCAGAAACAGGAACATAGCACTGTAATCATAGACAATCTCCAATATCATTTATTTTAATGTACGGTACAATCTCCACACATGTCTCCTATACCATCTCCACACGCATCTCCATCCAGTACCATATTTATACAGATATCGAGTTCCACCTCCGTACCTTTCGCCAGACCTCTAGTACCATTTCCACACACATTTCCAGTATCATCTCCACACACATCTCCAGTATCATTTCCACACACATCTCCAGTATCATCTTGAGATATATCTTCATTACCATCTCCATACATATCACCAGACCTTCATTACAATCTCAACATATATTTCCAGAACCATCTCCACACAGATCTCCAGTATTATCTCCACATAGATCTCCAATACCATCTCCATACATATCGCCAGATCTTATTACAATTTCACATACATCTTCCGTATCATCTACATAGATCTCCAGTATCATCTCACCAAATCTCAGTATCATTCCACTCAAATCTCCAGTACCATCTCCACACAATCTCAGTACCATCTCTACACTATCTCCTTTACCATCTTCACACAGATTTTCAGTACCATCTCCACATACATCTTCAGTATCATCTCCACACAATCTCAGTACCATCTCACACAAATCTCAGTACCATCTTCACACAAATTCAGTACCATCTTACATAAATCTACAGTACATCTCCACATACATCTTCAGTATCATCTCCACACAATCTCAGTACCATCTCCACAATCTCAGTACCATCTTCACACAAATCTCCAGTACCATCTTCACACAGATTTTCAGTACCATCTCCACGTGAACTATTGACCACAATCTTGTATTTCCTCTTGATATCGTACTATATTTTGTTTGCATATCTTCTATTGTTACTTACTAGTTATATCCTTGTTATTGTAATCCTAGATTGTAGTTCATCTATCAGTTGTTTTTCTCTATGAAGTTCTACTTTCATTCTGAATGTTAATTTTGATTTATTCTGTTATTGCTCGTATGCCTAAATGATGTGCTACTGTATTACCATTGAAGCCCTTGCCTTACGAGTGGCAAGTCGTGGGTTCGAATCCGGACCCACGCCGTTCTGTTCACGAGTGCATATATGTTCATAGATCCCTAGGATGGTGCCTAAGCTAAGGAGAACGTGCTTTGTGCAATATTCTCGGCAGGTGGCGTGTCATTTTTGCCGAGAGGGACCGAGCTGTATGGGATAAAATCGCGATGAAGTGAAGTCAATCTTTCAGCTTAAAAAAAATATTTTATCGACACGATGATGCCATTTTGTTAATTGTCGTAAGCGACGGATATACATCAATTTTATATGAGTTGCTCAATTTCCCTTGCAGACTTTATATCAGCCACAATTGACACAGTCTAGCTTCACCAGTTTTCTAATCTGTGTTCAGATTGTGCTGTCAGTTCATTCTGTCCTTATCAAACTATACTTAGTGTTAAGTATTTATGTCTATTTTTTGCAAACATTGTCTGCAGATGTCTGTCTAACAAGAATCTAAATACAAAGAATTGGCTTCATCGCACCTGGTTCTTACGGATATGCTCGGTCCCTCGACGCAGAAATAGAGTAGAAATAGAACACCACCTGCCGAGAGTATTGCACAAAACACGAGCTCTGAAGTTCCGACACGTATTCTAAAGATCTCTGGACAAAATACACATGTAAACCACTTTATCGCAGAGACCAATACGTCTGCAGATGTATTTGTAGCGACGGAACTGCAATGCCACAGTTCGTTTATCAGCAAACATCTCTTCATAAAGGAAATAATTTGCATTCTGTATCTCAGTGATTCAGCCGTATGTCTTGCGTTCCGAAGGTTGCATGTTTGAATCCTGACTGAGCGGTTTCTGTTGACCGGTATTTATTTTCAAGATACTTCCTAAGATTGTTTCTGGATTAAGGAGTTAGTGGCTTTGACAATACCCTCGGCATGTAGCGTGCCATTTCTGCGCAGTGTGACCGAACCAAAGGAAAAAAATTCTGATCAATGGAGTCCATACTTTGTCTTTGAACTTTGCTGATATATATAAACGTCTGTACTTATTACTCATTATATTCATATTCTGATATTTCTTTGTGATTGGTTATTGGTTACTAAACTGACGTCATTGCACTCCGGGCAGACCCATAGGTGATCAGTCTCCCTCAACAGATATTGAAGAGTATGCACACTGACTTTTCCCGTGGCTCACTGATTAAACAGACCTCTCACTCTGCCTTTCACGCATCCAGTTCGTCCTGCACAACGGGTAACTCCAAACTGTTTAAATCGCTTGATCGATTCAGCATCGATTTTAGTGTCCTCATCCAACAGAGAGTCACAAAGAGACCGAAGAACATCCCACTTATCCATCTTCAACTCTCCAACAATCGATGCTGTTGATGCAAGCCTGTCCGCTCTCTCATTACCGTAAACACCCGCATGCCCAGGGCAGTATATCCATGTAAGCATCTGGAGTTTAGAAACTTCTATAGACGACATCCACTCATACCGAAACCTGCCCTTCTGGGTCTTGTGAAACATCGACTGAGAGTCAGATACAGCAACGGCCCCAGTAAATGAAGTCCCAGAGATGAAATGGAGGGCAACAGTAACGGCCTCAACCTCCATTCTCATACTAGAAGTAGTTGTCCTGTATGCCCCACCTCGCTCTGCAACAACCCTACCATGCGCATTAGCCGAGAAACCCCAGTCGGACTTTTCACCACGATGAGTTCTTTGTGAAATCAAGCTATGCTCTTTAGAATGTTCTATCTTTGTCTGGTCTCTCTAATATATCTATCTTAATTTATATTTCTGCAATTTTTACTATCCACTATCAAACTCCATTTTCATGACTAACCTCTATTTCGTGGAAAAATTCAACTTTTGTGACAAACATCCCTCCATTTACACGAGAAACCTCCATTGTAATGACAAACCTTTATTTCATGATAAATTTCCATTTACAGGACAAACCTTCACCTACATGACCCACCTCCATTTACATGACAAACCTCCATTTATATGTCAAACTTCCCTCCATTTACTCGACAAACCTCCATTTACATGACAAACTTCCCTCCATTTACTCGACAAACCTCCATTTACATGACAAACCTCCATTTACATGACAAACTTCCCTCCATTTACTCGACAAACCTCCATTTACATGCAACAAACCTTCCTTTACACGACAAACCTCCTTTACAGACAAACCTCCATTTACATTACAAACCTCCATTTACATTACAAACCTCCATTTACATGACAAACCTCCCTCCATTTACTCGACAAACCTCCATTTACATTACAAACCTCCATTTACATTACAAACCTCCATTTACATGACAAACTTCCCTCCATTTACTCGACAAACCTCCATTTACATGACAAACCTCCATTTACATGACAAACTTCCCTCCATTTACTCGACAAACCTCCATTTACATGACAAACCTTCCTTTACACGACAAACCTCCTTTACACGACAAACCTCCATTTACATTACAAACCTCCATTTACATTACAAACCTCCATTTACATGACAAACTTCCCTCCATTTACTCGACAAACCTCCATTTACATGACAAACCTTCCTTTACACGACAAACCTCCATTTACATTACAAACCTCCATTTACATTACAAGCCTCCATTTACATGACAAACCTCCCTCCATTTACTCGAAAAACCTCCATTTACACGACAAACCTCTATTTCACGACAAACCTCTATTTCATAACAAACCTCTATTTCATAACAAACCTCTATTTCATAACAAACCCTTATTTCATAACAAACCTCTATTTCATAACAAACCTCTATTTCATAACAAACCTCTATTTTTATTCCAAGCCACCAATGTGGAGACATGGACTAGAAATTATAACCGCCTTTAGCTGATGTTGACAGTAAGCTTCTTCTGTATGTTGACATCTGTCATCAGACTAATTGGAATCAGTGTTACATGCCATGACACTATCAGCTTTCTTATGTGAAAGCAAACTTTTGTCGCCTCCAGAGATAGTGTTTCTTTGTTTATGTATTGTTTTATTGTCTATGATGCGCTTCCACATAATAGTATTTGATATATGCAACACTGAAGTATTGTATTTCTATCCTCTAGAGATGAAGGCAGAGGGAGAAGATGTTGGATGGTCTGACATCATTGGTTCGACAAAAGATTGACGTCAGAGCTGATTAACTGCATCAAGAACAGAGAGAGAGAGAGAGAGAGAGAGAGGGAGAGCGTTGTGGAGTGACATGATCGTCTAAGGCATGCATGGCACTTGATTGATTGAGAGATAAATACTTGTATTTAATGCCATTCATTTACCAAAAATTCTCTCTTTGTTCTATCTATTCTGTTGCTTAATTCAGTTCAATATATATCCTCTGATATAACCATAGTTCTAAGATAAGTTATCAGTTATATGAGGACTATCATCATAGCACTCGGACATGTCCATAGGTGTTCTGATCTTCGTCTCAACAAATCCAGCAGCGTCCAGCGGCCCAACACGCCTGTTCTTCTTCTTCTTCTTGCTAGCATTCTTCACGGCCAATTTGATCATTCTTATTGTGATGTATAATTGGTCCACTGGCAAGAACGGAGTGATCTACGTCGGGACGATTGTGCGCCCATGGTGACTAGGCCCGCCCGTCCGTTTTCAGCCAGCTTTTGATTTACTAGGGTGAGCTTCCCTAGGTACGATCCTTTCGGATCTACGCCTTTCGATCAACTTTGCCGTATATTTGGGCTTTGTGATCTACGCCAAGACAGTGAGTTACGCTGCTTTACCCGTTCTGACTGAGAAATATTTCTCGGGCTTGTCAGCTTGTCCTCGGACGGCGTCTTACTCGTATAAAACACCGTGTAAAGTATCGGCCTTCGCCAATGTTCAGGACCCGGGCTTCCTGTTTGATCCGTACATTGTCGGCCTTGCTTTACCGTACATTTTTGAGTTTGATCCGGGAAGGAACATTCTCAGCCTTTTCTAGACGCGTATCGGTACGTGGCAATTTGCAATTTACCTCGAAAGCACTGGCATGGGGCCGAGTACAAACAATGTAGAGGGTCGTTTCAGTGGGCACTATAAGCGTAACTGAGGATTTTGCGCTCGCCGCCATCACCCGCCCCAGTTATTCCGGGGATGTTAGTTACGACTGCAATCGAGCCTTGCCCAGTTGCCCCAAGGCTGGCAGTTCCGTTAGGCATCACCAACCTCAGTTCTTCCGGGGATGTTAATTTTAATCGCACAGTACCTTGCACGGTTTTCCCAGGGCGGGTAGTTTCGTTATGCACTAAACGCAACTTGTTCTTTTGCGCTCGGCAAACCTTGCCCAGTACATGTATCTGCACCAGGCTGCCAATGCGGGGTCAGCTGCAATCTTCTCTCGCACCAACACGAGGGTAGACTTTCATTCGTTACGGTCCTTTCTTATTTATTCTTGCCGACGGGCTGGCAATGTTTGCCCCCCCCTCAGGGCTTCGAGCTTCGCCCTACGTGGGCATACGTTTGGTCACTGGATGCACCTCTCATCCATGTCTGAGACGTTTCGTTGCTGTTTCTTTGCGTTCAAGGACTTGGGCAATATCTTGGTGGACATCGGTCAGGAGAATTGTGCATTTTATTTGTATGTATCTTTATCGTTTTCCGTAATTGCACTGCTACCACTACCAGTAGTTTCCTCTCCCGATCCCTGCCCCTCTTAGCCAGACCAGAACCAGAGTCTGTTTCCAGGGTCACCGCGTGGAGGTTAGGGGCAGGGTCTTGGTTAGCGCGCGCCCTCGCTAACCCTGGCTCATGTTACCACCATGACCTCATGAGCCTTTTGACCCCCAACACGTCTGTTCATTATCAATCTTTTTTGCATATTTGGTATGTCGTTCATTTCTTGCTGCACTAACAACGTTACTCATCTCTCTCAATCTGGCCAGCGACTGGTATACACAATCCGGAAAATCCAATGTTCGGAAAGACTCAATGCCTCAAGAATATCATTTCGGTCGTTTATATTACCCTCTTATATCTATGCAATCGTAACAATGTCCGCCTGACCAGTGTGTTCTTATCGCGTTGGGCGACAGGTGACAAGCCTCCTGTGAGTACAGTTCAATTCCGCAGGCTGGCAGAAAAGCCACAGGTTCTTTAGGTCTACGGTGTTCGTAGCACCGAACCGAAGGGTTACGATGTCCATGATACCGAGCCAAAGAGCTGAAAGCTCAAATGCTTCTGGATCGGAAAAAAATAATCAAATATCGTAGCAACAATTATCGTAGTTCCAAGAAAGTTAGACTTCTTGTAACAACGTTCCATATACTGTGAAGGTGAATTCTGCTGAAATATATTCTATTATATTTTAATACGAAAATAATTTCAGTTTAAAAAAAAAAAAAAAAAAAATTGTTATTCCAGCTTACAACTGCTTTCTTGTTCTGATGTTATCATATTAACTCCTGCAATACGGCAAACCTCTTGACCAACCGTTTGTTCTGACAGTTCAACTTTTCCGACGATCTATCTAAAGAACCAAAACATAAAATAGAAACCCAATTTTTCACATGAACCATCTGATGCCAATTGCCTATAAATCTTAGCATAATAAAAGCAGACAACTTCATAAACTGTAGCTTTCAGTTTGGCATTTTCTGATATATGGCAGAGAGCTCTGTTAAAAGATCATGTTAGACCACTCCTTGTAACAAATTTTACTTTGAAGAAAATCTCACAAAAATGTATTTTTACTGTGCATAGGCTAGGAGTTAATCACTTTCTAAAATATATTTCATATTTTACTATAACGATAGTATTGTCAACATTCATCAATCTATTAATATGATGTCCACCTACTGTTATTCCAACCATCGATTGTATTGATATCAGAATGTGGTCACTGCACATAGCCACTAGATCGGGAGATTAAAAAACCTTGTCAACTCTCTTTCATAAGTGCTGCAAAATTCCAGTTTATTTACCTATTATATTGCTGCTATTTACTGTCAATAAACATTTTCTTAATAGCCTTGAGAATTTTATTCTAAGCAATTACATTTTCGAATATTTGGACAAGATTTCGATGATTATGTTTATTTAACGATTTGCTGTAATCTGTAGAACATTTCCATCTCTCACTCAGATTTGTAAACTATAACTCAGCTTTAATATTTGCTGTAATCTGTAGAACATTTCCTTCTCTCACTCAGATTTGTAAACTATAACTCAGCTTTAATTTGTAATTGAGACATTTCTCTTCACTAGTTAACTATAACTCGTTTAATATTTGTAATCTGTAGAACATTTCCCTCTCTACTCAGATTTGTAACTATAACTCAGCTTTAATATTTGCTGTAATCTGTAGAACATTTCCTTCTCTCACTCAGATTTGTAAACTATAACTCAGCTTTAATATTTGTTGTAATCTGTAGAACATTTCCTTCTCTCACTCAGATTTGTAAACTATAACTCAGCTTTAATATTTGCTGTAATCTGTAGAACATTTCCATCTCTCACTCAGATTTGTAAACTATAACTCAGCTTTAATATTTGCTGTAATCTGTAGAACATTTCCTTCTCTCACTCAGATTTGTAAACTATAACTCAGCTTTAATATTTGCTGTAATCTGTAGAACATTTCCTTCTCTCACTCAGATTTGTAAACTATAACTCAACTTTAATATTTGTTGTAATCTGTAGAACATTTCCTTCTCTCACTCAGATTTGTACACTATAACTCAACTTTAATATTTGTTGTAATCTGTAGAACATTTCCTTCTCTCACTCAGATTTGTACACTATAACTCAGCTTTAATATTTGTTGTAATCTGTAGAACATTTCCTTCTCTCACTCAGATTTGTAAACTATAACTCAGCTTTAATATTTGTTGTAATCTGTAGAACTTTTCCCTTTCTCTCACTCAGATTTGTACACTATAACTCAGCTTTAATATTTGTTGTAATCTGTAGAACATTTCCATCTCTCACTCAGATTTGTAAACTATAACTCGCTTTAATTTTGGTTTGTAATCTGGGTAGAACACCTGCGATAATGACAACTGACTGGGGAAATTCAATGGTTCGATACCAGCTTCTGCCTTATATATTTGATATGGAAGCTGTTTGACAACAGAAAACCCTGATTCTTTGCTTGGAAATCTAAATTACAAATACCTCGGAAATCAGAATCACACACGCCTGAATGTGGAATGACACTGGTGATAAGAAAGCAAGCTTCACGCTAAAATCAATCAGAAGCGCTATATTACCTGCCATGACTACGTTGAAACTCATAGCAGACAAACGAAAAATAAATACATTTTTAAGTATATATGAAGAACAACATAATTTTCTTAGAGAATCTTACTGAACATATCTTCTTCTTCTTCTTCTACGTTCTCTATATATCAGACACTTGCTTAACCACTGTTTATGATTTAATACTTAGAACGTGAGTTAGTTGTGACACATCTGATTTCTGCATGCTTTTTATTCGAGCTCGTCTCCATTAGTTGAAGGTTGAAGACAAATAAAGAAGAAACCAAGGAACAAAATACCAGACCTAAGGGAGTCACTTCATCTAAACAAATCATATTCAATGTTCATGTTGAAAGTTTCCTAGTCTACATCACGAAGGTGAAGGTGGAATTGTCGTCTGTGTTCCACGGGTTATCAGCAGGATAACAATTTTCCCTTTTTCGTTCTTCCTACAAGAGAGTATCCACAACCCCACTACCACAAACTCTGCTGAATGCAGAACCAGGTGCAGAACATACTTTGTAGACCAACTTGACATATTAGTTTCTCTACTACTTCTTTGACTTCTCATTTGTTATTTCGCTCTATTGGGTCATTGACACGAAGACAAGGAACAAATGACAAATGTGCAGAATGACAAATGTGGAGAATTAATATATACGTTTTGGTTAGTACACAAAAAAATATTCCAAATTCTATTTTTGCAGTAGCAACGTGTACGCAATTATTACAGCCACTGATCATCAAGGTGATCTGCACAATTTCTTTTGAATCCATTTTTTGTTTGTTTGCAATCAACATAATTGAGAATTATAATCAATATTTCCATTACTTGAGTACACAACGTAGTGATTTCAGTTCGGTGTTGCATGGGCACCCGGGGACAAACCATTAGGTAAACAGTTGGAGATGAGTGCTGGAGACAATGAAAAACTATGAGAATGATGCACAGAATGATAGAATAAGTACTAAGTGATCAGAAGTCTCCGCCGTATACCAAACATATACAACATATACAAACTACATTAAGATGTTCTCTTAGATCGGCTTGTATGTGATAGAGAGAGAGAGGGGGAGGTTTATTTTCATTGATTGATTGATAGGGCTATTATCGTTACATTTCGGTGAGTAATCATGTGTGCTCAGATCTCTTTCTTACACAGGAAGATCTCAGCTGCTGGGCACTAATTCCGTAGCACCGGCGAGGTTCCCCAATTTAATATTGAAGATGGCAAAGATACTTTGTACGAATTTTATTTGAAATAATTTTTTAATGAATTTTGACCGGGAAGTGGCTTTCCAACCTGGTTTTCTTAAGAGCGCATAGTCTTTTGAGAAGAGATTTATGTATGAGCTGAACAACAAGAGAGAAAACTGAAAACTCAGAGTTGTCAAAGTAAAACACTTGACAATTGACCGTCTGTAAAGACAAAAAAGGCCATACATACATATTAATGCCCGCACACACGCAGCACACACACACACACACACACTCATTGTCTCTTTCATTTATACACATTCTTTGTCTGCTTTCTCTCTCCTGCTTTCTCTCTCCTGCTTTCTCTCTCCTGCTTTCTCTCTCTCAATTTCTTACACGTATTTAAGCTCAAGTTTTCTTTTTGAAAACATTGTTATTTAGTTTAGACTTAGTAGTTACACTTATTATGTATTTATATTCACCATTACATTTTCGTTTTAGTGACATATTTTCATTTTAGGGCCGCTAAGGATGTACTGTCAGATTATTTATGTTATGTCCGCCGTCATTTTTCATAAAAAATTTAATTTCTTCGCTTGTGGTGTATTCTGTGCTCAATAAGGGCCTTTTGATCAAAACGACGCAGTATATTGTTTTTGTACTTTGTAAAACTACAGTACTTTATTGTTACGTGCTTCGCCTTTCCAGAAGCTTACATTTAGATATCAACCAGAACTTGAAGGTATGAGAGAGCATGAATTAGGAAATACAAATTTAGACATAGAAAAGGCTTATCTTGCATGAAATAAACAGATATAAACTATCCAGACACTAGTTTGTTTTATTACTTATTTTCTAACTAAAGTAACGAACTAAAATTATGTAACGAACAAGTAATTAAAGTAGACATCGTTCAGTTTTTTCATGAATATTTATAATGAAAATATGGAACTAGTAGAGGCTAATGAAAAAGTAATTAAAGTCACAAATTAACAGTGTGTAATGAAATGTAATTAAAGTAAAACAAAAACAACAAAAACTAACAGTGTAATAAAGCGTAATTAACGAAATAACAGCGTAAAATGAATAAGAAATTGAAATTAAAAAAATTAACAAATAATTAACAGTGTGTACTGCACTGAACAAGATATTGGGGAGGGAGGGGGTGGGGGAGTCTTTATAGCGTAGAGTTAGGTGCTCATCTCTCATGGCAAATGTTCTAGGTTCGCTTCCTCATGGAGCCATCTGTATATTTTTAACAGAGTATCAAGACGAACGACAAAACGTAGGTCCCTTGTTCAATTTGAGCACGTAAAAGAAACCTTGTCAGTTACAAATCGAGAAGAGCAGGCTGGAAAGCTGCTGCCCGTGCAAAATTCGTTAGAAAAATTAGAAATTAAATTCCTACAAAAATATTTTCGCTCTCCAAAATTACACCGAGGACCCTCGCCGGTGCTGGAAATTCGCACTGCAGCTGAGATCTTCATGTGTAAGAAAGAGATCGGAGCATACATGAATACTCACGAAAGTAAAGAAATAATTAAATATAATCGACGGTATACTATTCTGAAGTCTGGACATGCACATCAACGCACGGTGTTCAATTCACAAAGTAGAGTCCAATCTTTAATCTACTAAATATTGATATCTGGAATATCTGAGGTCGCGAACAATTCGAAATCGTTGCTTTATCAACTATTTAAATGCTATGTTTAACTAAAACATGCCATATATGGCGAAAGTGGAGGTTTGGCGTGGGATTAGCTACCCCATCCAGAAAAAAACCACTCAGCTATAAAACCACAACCAAGTGCAAGAGAGCATGCAAGGCCTTGTTTGGGGACATATGCCTCCTTTGGGGCGAAGGAAAGAAGAAGAAGAATAACTTCTATGTTTACCTACACCGTTGGATAACATAACGGGACTTAACACCTATCGGGGGCGCAATAATGGTACTGTAATATTTATAAAACGGTGTACCTATTGTAATGTTTAATGTAAAACGAACACACAAGAAAGCAATAATGAAACATAAAAAACTAAGTTATTCTTCCCCTTTAGAAAGATTATAAACACAAGTACAGCTATTATAAACAAAAATATAAACACACAAGTACAGCTATTATAAATAGAAATATAAACACAAGTACAGCTATTATAAATAGAAATATAAACACAAGTACAGCTACTATAAATAGAAATATAAACAGACAAGTACAGCTTTTATAAATAAAAATATAAACAGACAAGTACAGCTATTATAAATAGAAATATAACACAAGTACACTACTATAAATAGAAATATAAACAGACAAGTACAGCTTTTTAAATAGAAGATAAAAGACAAGTAACAGCTTTTATAAAGAAATACAAACACAATACAGCCATATAAATAGAAATATAAAAAAGACAAGTAAGTTTATTAAATAGAAATATAAACAGACAAGTACAGCTATTATAAATAGAAATATAAACACAAGTACAGCTATTATAAATAGAAATATAAACACAAGTACAGCTTTTATAAATAGAAATATAAACACAAGTACAGCTATTATAAATAGAAATATAAACACAAGTACAGCTTTTATAAATAGAAATATAAACACACAAGTACAGCTTTTATAAATAGAAATATAAACAGACAAGTACAGCTTTTATAAATAGAAATATAAACACAAGTACAGCTTTTATAAATAGAAATATAAACACACAAGTACAGCTTTTATAAATAGAAATATAAACAGACAAGTACAGCTTTTATAAATAGAAATATAAACAGACAAGTACACTATTATAAATAGAAATAAAACACAAGACACTATTATAAATAGAAATATAAACACACAAGTACAGCTTTTATAAATACTATTCAGTGTTTAGATTATATAACCACTACTTGAAATACAGAGAAAACAAGTACAGAATGTAGAAAGGATAAGATTGGATAGAAACGCAAACTATTAAAGATTTATACATGAGAGACATACTGACCCAGCGAGTTAGGTTTGTGCCATATTTAGTTTGTCATATCGCTAAAGAAGGTCCGCAGGACAAATCAGTCGGGTAATCAAATCAAATATCCCACCGTAAGAATCTGCGTCTCTTTCGTTTCGTTAGAGAGCCCAAGCAAGAAATCGATGACCTTAGTTGAGATGGGTACATGGCTAAGTAAATGTAGGATATACCAGCAGTCTGAATTGTTTTATAAGGAAAATGAGAACATATTCTTAATGGAAATGATCAATACTTGTCGACAAGATTCAGAAAAGTATATAAAAGTACGAGGAAGTAAAATTTAAAGGAGATAGAAGTGACATGCGGCATACATTCAGAATGCAGAAGATCAGACACCCACATGTGACTTTTGAAATGGAATCAGGGAGGCAAGAGTGGTAGAGGACGACCTAGGGACGATATGGAGACGAACTGTAGACATAAAGAGAGAGAAAAGGAGGGAAAGACATGGAAAGAACTAAGTTGGCTACCTCAAGCCAAATATGGTTGGAGGACATTTGTTGATGCTTTATGCTTCAAGGGAAGTTGAAAGAAGAAGAAGAAAGCAGTTTCAAGAGATTTCCAAGAACGAAACACCACAAATAAATGATGAAGTTTTAACTTCCAAAAAAATGTATCGATTACCAGCATATTTATTTTCTAGTTTCTTCCTTGCACACGCTTAGTAGCTTCATTTCTGATTTTATGTAGATTGTTAAAAATAGTTAATATTGTCTTTTTGTGTATGTTTTCTCTGTTTTTCTGCTGGTAGTAATTTTTTTGTATCCGTTTCTGAGCGGTATCAGTTAGTGGATCTCTCCACATGCTATTAATTCCTGGTTGTATGAATTTTTCTGCTGACTATCATATCGTTCTGTTCCCTCTGTTTCTGCAAATTGTCAGTTCGAGGTCATCTCTTTGTTTCTGTACGTTAAGAGCTCATTGTTTTCGTTATTTTTATTTAGACTGCAAGTTCTATGCTCTTTTCTTTTTCCTGCTGATTGTACGTCCATTGTAGTGTACTCTTCCCGCATGTTTATACCTTAGATAGCAATTTCCCCACCACGCTCTATCCCATGCAACTCAGTAAATCCCTTCTATAAAAATTAATTCGATATTTCTCGCTTCTCTCATTCATTTTATAGTTTACCTAGTGTGACCTTTTTTTATTTAATTCTGTCTCTCACTTCGATGCATGCTTTGTTATTCTTTGATCATTTATTC
Source organism: Arion vulgaris (assembly GCA_020796225.1). Classification (NCBI taxonomy): domain Eukaryota; kingdom Metazoa; phylum Mollusca; class Gastropoda; order Stylommatophora; family Arionidae; genus Arion; species Arion vulgaris. Next base: position 21,568,364 of record CM036764.1, read on the forward strand.
TGAGACTGTGCTCCATCTTCTCTTCTTGTAACAGTTGTTACTAATGGTTTACCGGATATTTTTCTGATTTCATCAACTCTCCTAAATTCGTCCATTTATTTTATTATTTTTCACAGACATCTATTTGCACGTTCATGGTCCGTTCTGTATTGCTCTAGATAGTCAGTTTGTGATTTACTAGCTCACTGCTACTAAATACGAAACCAGTTATGGATTCCATATGTGTTTGTTATCATAAGCGTAGTATGTGTTAAATGGTTAATGTGGCGAAGTAGTTAAGACGTTTGCTTTGCGTTCTGAAGGTTGGTGTTTGAATACGGATTGATGAAAATAAATATATGAAGCTTCACTACATAGCACACATTGTTAATATCATACATAATTTAGAAGTTCTGACACCATTTAGAGAAGAAACACAGAAGATAATACTTCTACAAATATCTATTCAAAAGTCTGGAATTCATAAGGGTCAATTTCTCTTGCATAATAAGAAATTGCGTTATTAATTTATGTAGTATGCTCGCAATAGTTGGTCACATCACTCTCCATATTGATTATTAAAAGGGTCAACGATATCGAAGTTGATTATAGTTGTAAACACATTTAGTAATAGTGAAAAGTGTCAGTTTTGTATGTTGTCTGCAAGTGAGTTATACATTTAGAAACACGTACAGTTTTGTATGTTGTCTGCAAGTGAGTTATACATTTAGAAACACGTACAGTTTTGTATGTTGTCTGCAAGTGAGTTATACATTTAGAAACACGTACAGTTTTGTATGTTGTCTGCAAGTGAGTTATACATTTAGAAACACGTACAGTTTTGTATGTTGTCTGCAAGTGAGTTATACATTTAGAAACACGTACAGTTTTGTATTTGTCTGCAATGATTATACATTTAGAAACACGTACAGTTTTGTATTTTGTCTGCAAGTGAGTATACATTTAAAACACTTACAGTTTTGTGACTGCTTGTCTGCAAGTATTATAATTCTAGACACTATGCATGTTTTATATGTTGTCTGATCAGTTTATTTGAAACACGTGCCATCTTTCTTCTTGTAAAGTTAGTTACTAAGGTTTACCGATATTTTTCTGATTTCATCAACTTCTAAAATCGTCCATTTTTATTTTTCAGTGACGTTATCATTTGCACGTTCAGTTTTGTATGTTGTCTAGATTATTCATTTGATGATTTACTAGCTTGTCTACTAATAGTTACGAAACATTAGGTTTCCATATGTTGTCTTGTTATCATTTAGCGTAGTATTTTGTTGCAAATGAGTTATTCATTAGTAAACACATACGTTTTTATGTTGCTGCAAGTTGGTTTTTAATACGATTGATGAAAATACAGTATTGAGCTTGTCTACATAGTTACAATTTTAAAAAACTACATTTGTATTTTTCTGACACATTTATAGAAGAAACACGAAGTTTACTTCTGCAATATATATCTATTCAAAAGTCAGATTTATATGGGTAATGTCTCAATGGTTATAATTTAGAAATTGCTTTATTAATTTGTATGTTGTCTGCAATAGTTATCATTTAACCTCATATTGTTGTTCTAAAGTGGTTAACATTTTCGACAGTTTTATAGTTGTCAACATTTAGTATTTAGAAAAGTGTCAGTTTTATATGTTGTCTGCAAGTGAGTTATTCATTTAGAAACATGTACAGTTTTATATGTTGTCTGCAAGTGAGTTATTCATTTAGAAACACGTACAGTTTTATATGTTGTCTGCAAGTGAGTTATTCATTTAGAAACACATACAGTTTTGTATGTTGACTGCAAGTGAGTTATACATTTAGAAACACGTACAGTTTTGTATGTTGTCTGCAAGTGAGTTACATATTTAGAAACACGTACAGTTTTGTATGTTGTCTGCAAGTGAGTTATACATTTAGAAACACGTACAGTTTTGTATGTTGTCTGCAAGTGAGTTTTTATTTAGAAACACGTACAGTTTTATATGTTGTCTGCTAAGTGAGTTATTCATTTAGAAACACGTACATTTTATATGTTGTCTGCAAGTGAGTTATTCATTAGAAACACTTACAGTTAAAATCTATTCTGTTATCTATCATTTATGGTAGATTATTTATTGAACTCTCTTAACGTTTCATAATATATATTCCATAAAATTTATATAACGCATCAATACATCGATTCTATTTACATTATATATGGCATCTTTCGTCTTTACAGACGGTGAAATGGTATGTGTTTTACTGTGATAACTTCACAGTTTGTCTCTCTTGTCTTTCAGCTCGTCCCTAAGTCTCTCGTATTGTGTCTGAGCCGACGCAAGAATGAAGTTTCCTCTCAATTTATGGCTAGCCTGGACAGCTGATATGAGAATGTGCTTTGTCCATTTTACACAAACCCCCTCTTTACCTAACTGTTGTATCCAAAGGAAAGACAAAGTCCGTACTTTTGGAAAGTAAGCAGGGTTTTCATGGGATGCCAGAAGATGAAATGGATTACTTATATAACCACCAACTGCCTTATGGTCCCTCCCTACGGATTTGTGGTCAACATTTACTCCTCTAGCCTTCTTCTGCATAACCATTGATCCGATCCCAAAGACAGTGAGGACTTTCCATCAGGGTTTACTTCCCAAGCATTTAACTCTTCCGAACCACCCTCCCTTCCTCTCCACAAGGCAGTAGTCTTAAGAGTTGCAGATGGTACAGTCTACTGTCATACGGTAACAGATGAAACATCTGATTTGACATTATATACGCCATCCATATATTTGCATATACTTCATTTATATATTTTCATATAATTCTATCATATATGACGTACTCTTTCATTTATCTAATATCCATTAATCTTCTATATATCCATTTATCGTCCTTAATCCCCGATACCTTACTAGCATATATGTTGTATTTATCTATAATCCTCCACTCAACGTCATACTGCCACGCAAATCAAATTCACAGAAATTTCATATATAATTCCAACATATCTCACAATAATCTTCCTGATATCAGACATAGATTATTCATACTACCGCCAATATCTTTTCGCAATTTGACCAGCGGTTTCCAAACTTTGCATTACCACGGACTCCCATTTAAATACATTTTGCTGCCGAGGATCCCACAAGTTTTTATATACGAAAATATTCTAGCGTTGGAGTTACTATTACACCACACCAACCGTCAAGCTGGTTCCAATTTCGCAGACTGAGGGAAACCCCATGATCTTTCATTTTGTACTCCGGTCTGGTCAGGGTACTTTGATTTCGCAGCGCAGGCCCAATACCCGCTGTCTTTTTGTTTACATGTTTTTAAAATTTATTTTTCTACTTGAAATGTCAAAGAACATAATATTTCTTCAAGCGCTAGAGGACCCCTGTTAGTACCTAGAGGACCCCTGTAGTACCTTGAGGACCCTGATAGTACCTAGAGGACCCCTGTGAGTACCTGAGGACCCTGTAGTACCTTGAGGACCCCTGTTAGTACCTGAGGACCCTGTAGTACCTTGAGGACCCCTGTGAGTACCTTGAGGACCCCTGTTAGTACCTTGAGGACCCCTGTGAGTACCTTGAGGACCCCTGTTAGTACCTTGAGGACCCCTGTTAGTACATTGAGGACCCCTGGGAGTACCTAGAGGACCCCTGTTAGTACCTTGAGGACCCCTGTGAGTACCTTGAGGACCCCTGTTAGTACCTTGAGGACCCCTGTGAGTACCATGAGGACCCCTGTTAGTACCTCGCGTACCCCTGTGAGTACCTTGAGGACCCCTGTTAGTACCTCGCGTACCCCTGTTAGTACCTTCAGGACCCTGTTAGTACCTCGAGGACCCCTGTGAGTACCTCGCGTACTCCGGTTAGTACCTTGAGGACGCCTGGGAGTACCTTGAGGACCCCTGTTAGTACCTTGAGGACCCCTGTTAGTACCTCGCGTACCCCTGTTAGTACCTCGCGTACCCCTGTTAGTACCTTGAGGACCCCTGTTAGTACCTTGAGGACCCCTGTTAGTACCTTGAGGACCCCTGTTAGTACCTCGAGGACCCCTGTTAGTACCTTGAGGACCCCTGTTAGTACCTTGAGGACCCCTGTTAGTACCTTGAGGACCCCTGTTAGTACCTTGAGGACCCCTGTTAGTACCTCCGTACCCTGTTAGTACCTTGAGGACCCCTGTTAGTACCTTGAGGGCCCCCTGTGAGTACCTCGAGGACCCCTGTTAGTACCTTGAGGACCCCTGTTAGTACCTTGAGGACCCCTGTTAGTACCTTGAGGACCCCTGTTAGTACCTCGAGGACCCCTGTTAGTACCTTGAGGACCCCTGTTAGTACCTTGAGGACCCCTGTGAGTACCTTGAGGACCCTGTTAGTACCTCGGTACCCTGTGAGTACCTTGAGGACCCATGTTAGTACCTTGAGGACCCCTGTGAGTACCTCGAGGACCCCTGTGAGTACCTTGAGGACCCCTGTTAGTACCTCGCGACCCTGTTAGTACCTCGCGTACCCCTGTTAGTACCTTGAGGACCCCTGTTAGTACCTTGAGGACCCCTGTTAGTACCTTGAGGACCCCTGTTAGTACCTTGAGGACCCCTGTTAGTACCTTGAGGACCCCTGTTAGTACCTTGAGGACCCCTGTTAGTACCTAGAGGACCCCTGGGAGTACCTTGAGGACCCTTGTGAGTACCTTGAGGACCCTGCGAGTACTTGAGGACCCTGGAGTCCCTTTGAAGACCCCTGGGAGTACCTCGAAGACCCCTGTTAGTACCTTGAGGACCCCTGTGAGTACTTTGAGGACCCCTGGGAGTACCTCGAAGACCCCTGTGAGTACCTTGAGGACCCTTGTGAGTACCTTGAGGACCCTGGAGTACTTTGAGGACCCTGGGAGTACTTTGAAGACCCTGGAGTACCTGAAGACCCTGTTAGTACCTTGAGGACCCCTGTGAGTACTTTGAGGACCCCTGGGAGTACCTCGAAGACCCCTGTTAGTACCTTGAGGACCCCTGTGAGTACCTCGAGGACCCTGAGAGTCCCTGACCCCAGTTTGGAAAACGCTGCACTAGACAACCAAACTGTCCACAGTTCTCTAACAAATCGTCTAGTAGCTATCAACAAATTCATATCCAAAATCTGCTTTTCCCTAACCAAACCAAATACTACTCCACATTTTTTTTTCACATACACTGTCTCCAAATTCAAATCCACCTTTTATCCAAATCTCACCATTCAGCACGCCTACCGTGATTCTATTTGCACCCAAAGCGATAGTCCACGCGCAGTATCAGTTTCCACTCATGTCCAAGTAAATCTGAACCTGCAATACAATTCCAGGAAGACCAGGTATCCGTTATAAATTATGTACCTACATTTGCTGGAGAATATCAAATGAGACAATTATACTCCCTGCGGCCGGCCGTGGGCGCTGTGCTTGAGAAATGTCAACGGAACAGCTACTAAATTATTTGTACATCGTCCTACTTGCGCGTACAAAACATGCATTATGCATAGCGTACTTATAAATTTGATCGATCTAGTAATGAGAATAGGCAGTATGTCGCCCACTCTAGTTGTTATCAACAACACTATAGTCAACAGCGATATCAAATATGGTATTATATTATGCGCCTTATTATCTGTTTGCCTGGGCACGTCCGATCTATTCCTTTATTATTACAAATTATTACCATGACAACATCTTCAGGCGAACGAGTTCAAATCCTCGTACTTCATGAACTACAAGGTAGCTTCTTCTTCTTTCTTCGCGTTCGTTCTTTACGACCAATTTTAATCACTCTTTGTGATATATTTGATCTTTGCCAAGAACGTGTATACGTTGCACATTGGTTTGGTAGGCCCCTAAACGCATATATTTCTACACGTTTAGGACATGTGCATCCGATTTCAGTCAAACCTCCTTAGTCGCTCTTACGACATGCGTGGCAGGTAACAGTGGTTCTATTCTTTACACCCAAATTTGGGCCCCGGTAACCACTCGGGCGATACAAGGTAGCTAACTTTAACTACGTAATTTCAGGTACAAACATTTATATATTTACGAACATGTTCTAACAATAGAACATTATCGATATAAGAGAAGACTGTAGTAAAACTATGTAGCAATGGTGAAACATGTAAAAACAAAGTACTGTAGTTTTACAAAATAAAAAAACAAAACAATACTATTGTTTATTGTCTATTCCCAGGTGGAAGATGTAGTTGGCTGTCCACCTTTGCCGTTAAGCGTTGGGATGGGAGCTTTAATTTGTGTTCTAGGGCCATATGAGTCGCCCTTTTTGTGTTATATCCGTGTTTATTTAGTTATATGAACAGTAAGAGAGACTTAGGGATGAGCTGAAAGACAAGAGAGACAAGCAAAACTCAGAAGTTGTCACAGTGAAACACTTGCCAATTGACCGTCTGTAAAGACGAAAAAGGCCATATGCTGTTCATAACAATACAACACAGTAATGTCCATGCATGATTAACAAACCAAGTAGATGAGCTTTATAAATAATACATCTCATTATTCCGTGTCATTAAACATCATATATGTTGCTGACAGTTGTCAGTTTTGTTTTAGAAGTTCTCAGTATTTTACAGCGTATTAACAGCTGAAATATTTTCTTACATCCAATTGTTGTTACTGTTGTTTTCGTTTGCTTTTATCAATTACTTCTTGACCACTCTTATAATCCTTGTGTGATTTGCGTCAGAGACCACATGACGGTGTGCCTCTCGTAATACGTCGGTATACTGTAGACCAGACACACCCGCATTTTGACTTGGTTTCCTATCCCTAACCCTTATAGTCTTCTCACCCCCTACAGTGCATTATTCGTTCGTCCGGTCACATATTTGTGTTGTCTCTGAAGTGATCACTTTGCTACCACTTCTTGTAACTTGTATTAGATCTGTAGCAAAGGTCAATGTTACTCTGTGTCAATATTGTGGTGTTCCTAAAAAGTTCCGGATGAGGGGACATGCTTCACCGTTTTGGGACACACATCGCTTGCGTCGCCACATGAAATTAGGAGTTTTCACTGTGTATAATTATCATGTGGGGACAGTGAAAACGATAGAAGTGGTACATATACGTTTGCATTTATAATATTAACATGACTTCAGTTAGTCAAGTGTGCAAGTCATATGTCTGTTCGAGAAGTAATTGATGGGAAATACTGGCTTGATCAAGGATTGAAAGCTTCCACTTTGTATTGTTTTATCAATGGATTGATGAGGATTGAAAGCTTCCACTTTGTATTGTTTTTACCACTGTAATAAGTAAACAGCAGCCCGTGACAGAATTGTTCAATTTGGAACATTTTGGCACAATCAATCAGATAGACTGTCAGGGTCACGTGATTTTGATCTGCAAACATTTTTGACTCACTTGACGAAACCAGTGTCTTGAAACTAATACACTGTGTCTGTGTCGATTATAGATCTCTGGACAAAGGTCAGGGGAATCGTGTAAAAGCAGTCACTTAAGATTTTGCTCGTCTGGTGTGTGATCCAATTTCATACCATGTCCAGTTGCACTTAGCTAATATCTCCTCTCGTGTGTAACTTCCAATTCATCCGATTCCTATCCACTTTACAAGACGATAGAGTTGTTTTTTTCCCAGCGAAATCGCAGAAAAGTTGAGGTGGAACTTCGTCAGTGTGAACTCACTGACTATGGTGTTGTTTTGTAACCTTATTTCATTTTGCCTATTATACCATACATCAATTTATAAAATTGGTATTCGTTGCTAAGGGTAAGGTTTTACAAATAAGCAATATTCATACTTGGCCGCTACCCTTCTACAAAGAAGAACCGTTAGACTTTAACTCAATGGTACACATATTCCCGAATTTGTTATTAATATTGGTATGATCTGTTCAACAAATTCGAGCAGTCAACATTCTTACTTAGGGTAACATTTCAATAACATGAACATTTGTGCTACGTGATGTGAATGCACATCCTATGTACTTTATTGTTTCTATCCGGACCTTATCTCAAACAACTAATCGCTATAATCAATGTTGTTATCACGCACCAAATTAATCCGTCTGATTAGTGTAATAACTGTCACTAATATGAAGACTTTCACAACAAGAACAGAAGATCCCCCCAATCCCTACAACAAAAAAATAAAAATAAATAAAACCAGAGCGAATAATAAACACTTAAAAATAAAATAGAAGACTGCAATTTGTAGGGGGTCAGATATATGTTGAAGAAAATCAGAAAAGCAACAGATAAATTCAAACCACCATAGCATGCACACATTGATAAGAAATAATATAACACTAAGCGAAAGTAAAGAAATGCTATCAAGATAAAATCGCGCCCGAGTGGTTACCGGGGCCCAAATTGAGGTGTACAGAATAGAACCACTGTTACCTACCATGCATGTCATAAGAGGCGACTAAGGAGGTTGGTCGTGGGGCTAGCTAACCCACACCGTAAAAAACAGTAGATGGCTACAGAACGGAGAGCAAACCGAGTAAACGCTGGCTGAAACCAGACACATCGCCAAAGGATAAGCACTAGAGCTCCAAATTGGTGCTGAAGATGTGATGTAAAACACACCAATGCTAAGGCTACATGAATCAGATTTCCATATGAAAAGAATTATGGGAGATCTGGTACATCGGTCTGGGCTGTGATCGCGAGAGAGATAAAATCAATGTTGTTGAGAATTGAAGACAATATAAAGAGTCTAGACATGAAAATGGAAATTTATTAGATAGAACTTATATTAGGTGAAGCTCATAAAGCAATAAAATCAAATCATGAAGAACTAGAAAACAACACACAGCCATGACATATCAATTGAACTAATACAAACAAGAATTGAAACTGGAACTCACATTTATTTTGCAATATGTATGAGGTTCTAGCACAGTGCAGTCTAGACCAAATACTACAAAATATAGTTCCTCATCTCCATCGTAAACAAAGACAATCAAAAACTGCACCAAATATCGTACTACTATTATAGTAAATCGTGCGAGAAAAATTATACGGTCGATTATCATAAAGATTCTAGCAAGAAAGTTAGATTGCGAAATACATGAAGTGGAAGCACAATTCAGACATAAGAAAATCACTATGAATCACATATTTATAATGGAAAACATCTTCGTGAGATGTAGAGTATACGTTGAGTCTACATCTCAGTTTTATAGATTCGAGACATGGGATTTACATCACATTTGATCCCTCTAATCGAAACAATGTATCATTAACAACAAATAGCTGTTAAAGTATCTGATGCAACATAATAGTTTGACGTGAGAACGTGAGTAAGACAAGACTGCATCATGTCTCAATGCTTATTTAACAACTATACAAAACATATCAAGAGAAATGTCAGGACGACCGAAATCTCAAATTTGATCCGTTTGTAAGTTCTGAAAATATAACAACATAAATAAGATACACAGAAGACACAGTTGATATTTAAAATATTGTCATGAGACTTGAACAGATAATTATGTCAACTATAAAATTCAGTGAAGGACAAAATTTCTCTTTGAATATCAAGAAAACTGATATATTATCTGACAAAGCAAGATGCCTACTAAATATTACTACCAGTAAAGACGATATTTTTAAAATGCTTCAAATAAGGATATCTTAGATCCGTAATTAACAGAATTGAAAATTGTGTGCAAAAAGGTAATATTTGTGGCAGGCCAGTTTTTGCAATTGATATATTAATTTGTAGAACAAATATTATAGTGTAAAACATATTACATATGTGGACATAGTCCATTTCAATACTTTAAGAGTAAATATATCTGCATGTTCATTTCTATATAACTAGAATCTAACATATTATTATTCAAACATACTTAAGTCTTCTTGATTATGTTCTTGATTTCACGATCTTCAGATAATATGTAGCATCAAATGTATATTACATTCACCACCAATGTAAACAATACTAATAGTAGCAGTAAATAATGTGGCATTCTTACTCTATTTTAATCTGTTTTATTTAGCAAATATTCGTTTCGTTTCGGTAGACGTTACATATAGTCTGCAAGCAATTTCTATATACCGCTACTTTCCTGTACAACTCGTTCAGTCTCTTCTATGTGATTCTGTCCGATATTTCTTGCTTATATTAGTAAAGTTCGTTTCGGGGTTTTACTAGGGCATTCTTTATGTCTTAAACACTTTGCTTCCTACTTCAATGTCTATTTTTGTGATTCTTTAATCATTTCTTCTCAGAGTATGCCCAACATATTCCCATCTTCTATATCTTATAACATTTTTTACTAATAGTTGACTAGACATTTTTTTTCAATTTCATCACTTCTCCTGAATTTGTCCCCATTTTATATTCCTTATTTTCTGCAGACATCTATTATCAAGTGTATTCAATTTACTTGAATTGAGCCATTGTTACTCTATATCATACTGTTATTGATGTATTTTATCTAGCCTGTCGTGTCATATTGCTATTTTGTACAGCGCTAGCTAGAAGTTAATATTCAACATGCAGTTTCAAGTCATCCTAATGTACATTCAAGTTTCAAGAGAATATTTGATGTCATTGTTATGTTGAGCCACATTTCAATTCAATATTCTAAACCCATCTCATGCTTGCTCAGATTTCAACATCATAATTCATTTATTATTCTTTTCTGTCCAAGTTTCAACATGGTAGCATCGTACGGCTATTGTCAATTCAAATTGCAACATCGTGACCATTTTTTTTCTGACCAAGTTTCAACATTCTGTCCATCAGTCTGTTTTTCCATATTCAAGTTTCAACATTCTGTCCATCAGTCTGTTTTTGTATGTTCAAGTTTCAACATTCTGTCCATCAGTCTGTTTTTGTATGTTCAAGTTTCAACATTCTGTCCATCAGTCTGTTTTTGTATGTTCAAGTTTCAACATTCTGTCCATCAGTCTGTTTTTCCATATTCAAGTTTCAACATTGTGTCCATCAGTCTGTTTTTGTATGTTCAAGTTTCAACATTCTGTCCATCAGTCTGTTTTTCCATATTCAAATTTCAACATTCTGTCCATCAGTCTGTTTTTGTATGTTCAAGTTTCAACATTCTGTCCATCAGTCTGTTTTTGTATGTTCAAGTTTCAACATTCTGTCCATCAGTCTGTTTTTGTATGTTCAAGTTTCAACATTCTGTCCATCAGTCTGTTTTTGTATATTCAAGTTTCAACATTGTGTCCATCAGTCTGTTTTTGTATGTTCAAGTTTCAACATTCTGTCCATCAGTCTGTTTTTGTATTTCAAGTTTCAACATTTGTCCATCAGTCTGTTTTTGTATGTTCAAGTTTCAAATTCTGTCCATCAGTCTGTTTTTCATTTCAAGTTTCAACATTGTGTCCATCAGTCTGTTTTTCCATATTCAAGTTTCAACATTCTGTCCATCAGTCTGTTTTTGTATGTTCAAGTTTCAACATTGTGTCCATCAGTCTGTTTTTCCATATTCAAGTTTCAACATTGTGTCCATCAGTCTGTTTTTCCATATTCAAGTTTCAACATTGTGTCCATCAGTCTGTTTTTGTATGTTCAAGTTTCAACATTGTGTCCATCAGTTGTTTTTGTATGTTAAGTTTCAACATTGTTCCATCAGTCTGTTTTTCTATATTCCATTGTTTCAACATGTGTCTATCAGTTTGTTTTTGATGTTGAAGATTCAACAGTTTGTTCACCTTTAAGCTCATCTCTAGTCCATTTTTAACAATATATTCAACTTTCTGCTCTTTGATGTCTAATTTCAACTGATGTTACAGTTTCCGTTTTTGAATGTCCTAATCTCAACATGATGTTCCAGTTTCCGTTTTTGAATGTCCTAATCTCAACATGATGTTACACTTTCCGTTTTTGAATGTCCTAATCTCAACATGATGTTCTTAAGTTCGTTATTGTTGTTCGTGGTGCTATATGGTAAAACCAGGTGTAAATAAATCAATTCTTCGCCCTCGGAACCTTTTTTATTTTACGATCACAATTTGGAAAAAAAAACATGGTGTTACTGATGTTTCATTTTTACAATCTTCAATAGGACTGGTCGTCTGACATCACCTACCCAACAGTAAAAAGTCTCTTAATTGTTTTTCTTTTGTCCAGAAAAGAAAATGAGCTTAGATTGTTGTCAGTAGGGGCCCTATATACCAGCAATTATCATTTCTTATCTGATTGTTTGCTCTCAATTTCAGAATGAAATTATTGTTGTACTAATTATTGTTGAACTTACCCATCTCTATACATCCTCTTCATTTTCCGGTTGACACATAATGATTCCACAAGAGATTTCTATTTTTGCGGTTCTGCCACCTTTCTACCAATTGTTTTCCATGTCAGGTCACAATTTGTAAAACAATCTCTCCACATTTGTTGTCGATGTTTCCTTTATACTTTCTAGGCTTTCTTTTCCTGTCCACTGTCCATCGGATAGCCTTTATAGGCATTGTCCATATACTTCTAGCTTTTCTTTTCCCGTCCGCTGTCCATCGATAGCCTTTATAGACATTGTCCATATACTTCTAGCTTTTCTTTTCTCGTCCACCGTCCATCGATAGCCTTTATAGACATTGTCCCTACTGGCATACGATATACATGATCAATCCAACTATATTATCTATCGCATTTTAATGATGGTCTTCAAGTATGTACAGTTTGTTCTTTTTCAAAATTATTCATTTGCTTTTGTATTTTGCCAGAATGTTTGCATGATTCATCTCAAACATTTATGTTCAAATGTTTCCAGTTCGTGTACGATGACATTTTCCAGCTCTCTCTAATATGTAATAACATTTCTAGAACATTGCTTCTATATATTATAACCTTTGTTTTTAAATTCAATCCTTTCGCTTTCCAGTTTTGTTTAGTATAGCATAAATTCGATTTGCTTTCTTGAGTTTTCCAATGATGTCAATTCCTGAATCACCAGCCTGCGTTACTTGTTATCATATTCGTAAATAGATAACAGTACTATCTGGTAGCTAAAATATATGTGATACATTTCCTTTCATTATCTGATTGTTATCAATATATATAGACTACTTGCAGATTCTATCTAGTTGTTGTCAGTAAATAAATGCAATGCTTTTTGTTTCGTATCTGGTTGCTGGAAATAAACTCTCACAATTCTCCTTTCTGATCTTCTTCCCATAAATTTTTGATCGCAGTTATCCTTTATTATCAAAATTATCTCACTGTCAGTAGGCATTTCACATATCCCATAAACATATTGTCAATATATGTAGTGTCCTTATTTAAACTAGACTGGTGAGGTTGTAATGGCAATCCTTCTAGAAAATAAAACAAATCATATACAGTTCAATTTGATATCTTATGTCTAGTTTTCATTACATCTGATCGTCCGAGTGGTTACCGGGCCCAAATTTGGGTGCGTAAAGAATAGAACTACTGTTACCTGCCACGCATGTCGTAAGAGGCGACTAAGGAGGTTTGGATGAAATCGGATGCATGTGTCCTAAATGTGTAGAAGTCTATGCGTTTATGGGCCTACAAACCAATGTGCAACGTATACACGTTCTTGGCAAAGATCAAACATATCACAAAGAGTGATTAAAATTGGTCGTAAAGAACGAAAGCAAAGAAGAAGGAGAAGAGTAGGCAATTTTCTTTCCTTATATGTCTGTTATTAATTTGTACACCGAAAATGTATGTAAGATAAGGTACAGCTGACAAATACTTCAGTCTTTCGTATATCGTTTTTTTTATTTCCTGCCTGAAAAACTCAATATTTTATCAGTACTCACTCCTCCTGCATCGTCATGTACAACATTTTTTGAAATGTCCTATTGCAACATTCTTGTTGGCTACTCCAAACCTCGTCTTCTAGGAGCCATGCCCTCTATTATCGTTCTTTATAACCCTCGGTGGCGGTTAATGTGACCAGTGCATTTAAGATTCCGAAAAATGACATAGTTTATGAGTCAATCTTCATGGATATTCAAGTCTTCATGTCTGTATTTTTTTATTCTGCATTTTGTTCAGGGCGTTCCAAAAATAATGTTGTTCCAAGTAATTAGATATTCTTTTTTTTACTTCTTGATCAATATGCCTCACATCCATCAATTGTCAGAGTAAATATGCATGTCTTCAAAAGTTTCACTTCTATTAACTTGCATGTCTTGTTCTTTAGATTTTCCATAACATTTGATTTCAGAATTGAGATGAACAAGCTCCTTATGGGTCAGATATTGATGTGATACATTTAACTCCTTGTGAACCAGGAACCACACTAAGTGGCGTTTTTACTCTATAATTACATGGATATGACTTTGGTTAGTTCGATCATGAACACAGTGACCTCCCACTCTAATCACATTTGCTATGTTATTTAACTTTAACTACATTCAATAATGAATTTCCGCTCAACTTAAGCTTTGGTACCGGAACGGTCAATGTTCTCCACGATCATAAAACCAGACAGTGAAACACATTTGAATGTTAGGTCAACAAATCATTAAGACATTGATTTGTTGCAATCAGTGATTTTGTAAAGCATAACTGCTCTTCGGAATTAAGCAATCGAATTCGTTTAAGTGCATGCAATGTTATATATAAACAATTTAGCAAACATGGACAGGATGAAACTTCATTTTATTTGAATCTAGAAGATTCTACAGTTTTATCATCAACATCATGTATCATGTCAAGGAACGTAGGTGGTCTTGGTTCGTCATCTTACACGATCATGACTGTCATTGATCAATTCTGTCTTCTTGTCTCTACCATGCCATGTGGTCAAGTTATAAGGGTATGCATTTGTATGTCTTTCTCTTGTTCTTTGATGTATAAATTACAGGAATAGTTGAAAACTGTACCAGTTGATAATAAATAACACTTAATTGATTATTGGTTATTGGTAACTAAACTGACGTCATTGCACTCCGGGCAGACCCATAGGTGCTCAGTCTCGAAGACTATGCATACTGATGGTTCCTGTAGCTCGCTGATTAAACACACCTCTCACTCTGCCTCTCAGACATCCAGTTCGACTTGAACAACGGGTAACTCCAAACTGCTTAAATCGCTTGATCGATTCAACATCAATTTTAGTGTCCTCATCCAACAGAGAGTATTTTTGTTATATAAGTGTTGTTATTGTCAAATTTATTACTCCACGATTAGATCAGTATTTCATTTATTAGAATAATAGAATTTTCATTATATCAGAAATATCTGCAACAGAGGCGACAACAACAGATGTAGAAGTGGGTACGTGCATTGTGACACCAGGTGGCTCTGAAATCCAGTATGTTATACCAACTTGAAAAAAAATATAAGAATGGTCAAACAGAAATAGAAGCTATAGCAGAAGCGATCAAAAAGATCATGAATAGAAGGCAGACCCACTAGATATGTATTTCTCTTACGTGGAGTAGTATTAGTATTTGAAAATCGTGGCATATCCTTTACATGACGTAACCATCAACCACAGTAAACAAGTCGTTGATTTTCTAGGCACCATTTATACGTTCAGTAGTTTGCCATTGCTTTCTGAACTGTGAAGTCTATTGTTACCTTTTCATAAAAATTTCACGGAAACCAATTTGCTTCCAAATTTGCGCGCAACGGAGTTTGAGGCAGGTACGCTTGGGTTCTCATCGAGCTCACTATCGTTTAAGCTACAGCCGCTCAGAGTATTACGCGCTATTATTATTATTATTACACAGTAATAGTATCAGGCCATATAAAATACACACAATAAGACCAACAAGATTGATCTTCATTTTATTCGGTCATACTTGGACGTTACCTCGAATATTTTTTCAAACTAGCAGTCGATCGATTGATTGATTGATTGATTGATAGGACCATCATCATTGCACTTCGGTGAGTAACCATGTGTGCTCCGATCTCTTTCTGACATAGGGTGATCTCAGCTGCAGTGCACGAACTCCGTAGCAGCAACGAGGATCCCCGATGTAATTTTGAAGATGCAGAAGATATTTTGTAGGTATTTTTTATCAGTTTTTTCTAATGAATTTTGACGGGCAGGAGCTTTCCAGCCTGCTTCTCTCGATTTTAAACTGTCAAAGGTTCTTTTACGTGTTCATATTGAACACAGGACTTAAGTTTTATTTTCCGTCTCCGATAGGACTAGGAACTCGATCTCTCC
Source organism: Arion vulgaris (assembly GCA_020796225.1). NCBI lineage: Eukaryota > Metazoa > Mollusca > Gastropoda > Stylommatophora > Arionidae > Arion > Arion vulgaris. The sequence continues at coordinate 21,584,466 of CM036764.1, forward strand.
TACAATGATATCAGGGTCTCTGGAAAAGTATCCAGATGGCTCATAAGCGAGTGAACCTGGTGCCTTTAGCACACGAGACGAGCACCTAACTTCTACGCCACAGAGACTCCCTATAAGCGCCGACCTGTCTCAGGTTGTGCTCCAAGTCTAGAGGGATATCGTGGGATTTTTCAGGTAACAGATGATCTTTGCACTTGTGATATCAACAACACTATAATCCCTAATATTTTCTATTTTTATACTATACTATTAAATTAGTGCTGTTATTGTTTGGTTACAGTCATTAATTTTTACAATTGTTACTGTTGTTATTACAACAATTGTTACTGTTATTATTACAACAATTGTTACTGTTGTTATTACAACAATTGTTACTGTTGTTATTACAACAATTGTTACTGTTGTTATTACAACAATTGTTACTGTTGTTATTACAACAATTGTTACCGTTATTACAACAATTGTTACTGTTTTATTACAACAATTGTTACTGTTTTATTACAACAATTGTTACTGTTGTTATTAAACAATTGTTCTGTTGTTATTACAACAATTGTTATTTGATTACAACAATTGTTACCGTTATTACAACAATTTTATTTATTATTACAACAATTGTTACTGTTATTATTACAACAATTGTTACTATTATTATTACAACAATTGTTACTGTTATTATTACAACAATTGTTACTGTTGTTATTACAACAATTGTTACTGTTGTTATTACAACAATTGTTACTGTTATTATTACAACAATTGTTACTGTTATTATTACAACAATTGTTACTGTTGTTATTACAACAATTGTTACTGTTATTATTACAACAATTGTTACTGTTGTTATTACAACAATTGTTACTGTTGTTATTACAACAATTGTTACTGTTGTTATTACAACAATTGTTACTGTTGTTATTACAACAATTGTTACTGTTGTTATTACAACAATTGTTACTGTTGTTATTACAACAATTGTTACTGTTATTATTACAACAATTGTTACTGTTATTATTACAACAATTGTTACTATTATTATTACAACAATTGTTACTGTTGTTATTACAACAATTGTTACTGTTATTATTACAACAATTGTTACTGTTGTTATTACAACAATTGTTACTGTTATTATTACAACAATTGTTACTGTTGTTAACTTAATGATGCTGTTGACAATCTGTTATTTGATTATTGACAAAACATAATTTATAATTTTGTTGCTGATGTATTTGATGTAAAATGTGTTATATTAACTTACTATTGGTTAGCGTTGCTACTATTAATTCGTAGTGTTATATTGTTCTGTTATTGTTATATTACCATTTTTCTGTGTGGTCATTTTCTGTTTTTTTCTCTGGCCGTTAGTCGTCGCATGTTCAACTGATGATCGTTTCCCGAGATAGTGCACGCTGGGTAGCTTGATATGCTGTGGTGTTGTGGAGTTTTAAGATGTATGTAGTTCGATCATCTAATCTTTTTCTAAATCTGCCCCTTCCTCTTATAATAATTCCATTTTCAGGAACCATAATTTTATTAATAACGAAAGCAATTAACTCTAGTTGAGCTTGTTATAATAGTGACAATAAATTTATTTTAATGCTAAGTTAGTGCTTAATATGTTTCGAAGTCAAAACAAAACATAGGGAAAATAGTTTCTTTCAATGTCAACAGATACAAGTTACTAAAGATGAAATTTGCTATTTTAGTCTTTAACATAAAAAATTATGAAAACCGTCAACAAACAAATGTAATAAAATGTAAAATAAAAAAGTAGTTTTCTGGAGCGGGAGACAAAATGATGAAATACAGAGGTTTTTTTTTTAATAACGTAAGCGTCACATGGTTAACACCTCAGTAACAATTAAACTAATGATCACACACGAGTGGCGACAGCTTTGGACAAGCTACCTTAATATTTCACTTTCCAATACAGTACACCAGCGTAGGCTCATAATTGAGAACAATACAGTACACCAGCGTAGGCTCATAATTGAAAACAATACAGTACACCAGCGTAGGCTCATAATTGAGAACAATACAGTACACCAGCGTAGGCTCATAATTGAGAACAATACAGTAAACCAGCGTAGGCTCATAATTGAGAACAATACAGTACACCAGCGTAGGCTCATAATTGAGAACAATACAGTAGACCAGCGTAGGCTCATAATTGAGAACAATACAGTACACCAGCGTAGGCCTGAAATCATACACCTGAGAACAATACAGTAGACCAGCTTAGGCTCATAATTGAGAACAATACAGTAGACCAGCTTAGGCTCATAATTGAGAACAATACAGTACACCAGCGTAGGCTCATAATTGAGAACAATACAGTACACCAGCTAGGCTCATAATTGAGAACAATACAGTAACCAGCTAGGCTCATAATTGAGAACAATACAGTAACCAGCTTAGCTCATAATTGAGAACAATACAGTACACCAGCGTAGGCTCATAATTGAGAACAATACAGTACACCAGCGTAGGCTCATAATTGAGAACAATACAGTAGACCAGCTTAGGCTCATAATTGAGAACAATACAATGTAATGACAGTTTTTGTTTAGATCATGCGGTATATTAGAGAAAACGGTTCTGTGTTAATAATTTATTTTACCACCAACCACACAATATGGTGATGTTCTAAACATTACGCATTGTTCCGTTGACTACGGAGTGTTTCTATGGTAACCACGTGAGACTGGGTTAACTTGATAACCGTTTATAATAATAATATCTCCCATAGCCTTTTAAGACCTCAACTTATGAAGTCACTTCATTTCTCTTGTCTATGAGGGCCAGTTCCTTTCCTCAAATGTGTGTTAAAGTTCCTCCTTATTCGGGGATGGTGATTATTGCTTTGGTAGGGTTAGTTTCGGTCTTATTGATGGTATTATTTCAGTCCTTATATTGTGGCTACCCTGCTAGGAGGGCTGTGCGTTGAGAGCACGTTGGGTTTCTGGCCGAGTGGCTAGGGCTTTTGTGTGAGTACATTGTTGTGGTTTCCTCCTTGTCAGGTGGCCTTCTTAGTCCTTTCTAATTCTTTCTTATCCTTCGTGGTTCTCTCATAGTCCTTTCCAATTCTTTCCAGACCATTGAGATATATTTATACATCCATGTACGTTTATACTTTGCTTCTTTCACTTGAATAATAGTGAGGTTAATAGTGAATTAACACATGATGACCACAGCACTCACAATCCACAGAGTATTATAAAGTAACACGAACTTCTTAGAGATGATTTTGATGTATATTTATTTTGATATAATATGGTCATGGTAAACACGCATGTCCATCTCAAGTGTTTATGTCGTCTTATTTTCATCACTAACGTTGCTACGCAGTCCCTACACAATTCTACGTCAACTAGCTTCACTACGTAAATGTCTCGTTTAGTGTTGCCATTCTGCTTAGAGAGTGCAAACACTAAGTCTCTGCTATTAAAATATCTAAATATATATAAACTACACACTAAAACTAACTGTCTGGTTCCTCAGCTGCCACCTGGGGGTCACTGGCTATCCACTACATGTGGAACGTTAATATATGATTAAACTCACTATCCTCATGTATCCGAGTCGGAAGGCGAAAGCTTATGCTTTACACAGCTTCGTCCCACAGACAAGCGTTTTACTGTCGGAAATTTCACAAACAATTGAGTTCGAACCAAAACCACTAGTCTAGAAAATAAGTACACTATCCGCTACACTGCATTAACTTTATTGCATTGAGTAAGATATGCAAGTCAAAGGAGATCAAAACAAACAAAGCTGAGAATCTTTCAATGTTTACGTAGAATAGAGGGACTGAGATGGTATGATAATATTACGAAAGAGGAACTCAGAGAAAGAGCTAAGCAGATACCAGTGGAGAATGAGTTTAGCAGATACCAGTGGAGAATGAGTTTAGCAGATACCAGTGGAGAATGAGTTTAGCAGATACCAGTGGAGAATGAGCTTAGCAGATACCAGTGGAGAATGAGTTTAGCAGATACCAGTGGAGAATGAGCTTAGCAGATACCAGTGGAGAATGAGCTTAGCAGATACCAGTGGAGAAAGAGCTCAGGAAGAGACGCTGGCGTTGGATAAGACACACATTGAGAAGACAGACTGGAGCATTGCAAGACAGGCACTGTTTGGAACCCAAAGGGAAAGAGGAGTAGGAGAGGCATTTACATACCTGGAGAAGAGAGCTGGGGACCTGATATTACAAGGATAGGTAAAACATGGAAAGAACTGAAAGTGATGACAGGAGAGAGAGGAAGAGCTGGAAGAAACTCTTTGAAGATCTGTGCTACGTTGGGAGTTGAAAGGTCAAGAAGAAAGAAGAAGAAGAACCGCTACCCTTTCTCTCTTTAATAAATAAACAGTAGTTAATAATTCATTCTATTTTGGATGTTCCGGACCACATATCAAGATCACAACACAAACACAATACAATAACGACCGTCACTAGAGAAAGAACAGCATGAATGTTTAAGTGCTGATAGTTCAACGTTTCACTACATGATGTACTGACTATAGAGCGGAACCAGATTTTATATTGTTGTTTTTTAAATATAGCCGCACTTTTAATCCGGCGTCGAAGCTCCATCGATTATGCAACTAAGTGCATACCAATCAGAGAAACGAACAAGCAAATGGTAACTAACAGTCGCATATGTAATGGCAGTTTTCATGTATTTTGGTATGTTTCTTGTCTGGTTCCACATTCTTATACAATAACCGTCCATGTGTTGCCAGGGCTCGCAAGGGGAGCAAAGAATAGTAACACTTCGACCTACAAGGCATGTCGAAAGAGGCGACTGAGGCAATGGCCTAGGAAGCTACCCTAGTAAATAAAAAGTGTCTCAGAAATCGGATGTGCTGGCCTACTTGTAAACGCATAACTGGCACAACGTACAATCGCTCTTATGCTCAGATTACATACAAATCACAAAGAGTTATTAACAAGTGCTCGATATGGAGCGTTTGAAGAAGAAGAAGAATTTAAAGTAACAGAGTTAAGGAAATAAAAAAACATAATTTTTCTACGGAAGTGTCTGAAAGGGCAACCTTAACTTTCCAACACAGCAAAAGAAAATTAGATTTCTCCATAAAATTCCACTGCGTGTTATTAAAATTCAAACGTGGGTAATGTATTTTGTGAGCGGTATTCCAAAAATAGGATTCGGAAATAATTAATTTTGTTTAAAGTTTAATTTAGCTCAGGCAAGGTCAAGTAGTTTCAAGTTTAAAGTAATTGTTTAATTTCAAATTAGAAGATGTCGACTCGTAGTTACAAACGAGTTCACGTTCAAATTCCCCTTCTCGTCGAATAAAAACAAAAAGAAATGGAGAATGCACATTTTTTGTTCTAAATCGTTCAATTATGATGTCAGACTCGCGGTCCGTATTTCGAAAGGTCAGTAACAGATGGCCACGTCATGTCTGGATATCAGATATAAAAAAAGCTGAAACCTCCAGGGATTTAGATGGAGTTATTGCTTTGAAAACGCACTCGTTTGCAGTAACTACAGATTTGCCATACGTTTCTCGAGAGTGCTAAGTAGTTGGTATCATACATGTTGACTAGAGAATAGTAGAAATGTCGCTGTATATTGTATATTGATATAGTAAGATTAGTAGGTACATTAAATAGTGACATGGTGACATTAGTAGGTACCTAATGACAAAACTAATAATGTCATTCAAAAACCACATACTAAATTACATTACTGCAGCGAACGAATCTGTTATTTAGAGAGTGATATGAATTGAAGTATAACAAGACATGGACAGTATTAATCACATGAGATACACAGAGTAGACATGGTTATAAACTCAAGTACAATAGTGATGTTTCTATCAATCAATAAATGAATCAATCAACTAAATCAATCGCAATAGGCGATTAATACCGGTAGTATTATCGATATAAGAGAAGACTGCAGTAAAACTATGCATTAATGATGAAACACGTAAAAACTAAGTTTTGTAGTTTTACAAAGTACAAAAACAAAATACGGAGACGTTTCGACCAAAAAGCCTTTATCAAGAGAACTAATAACACAAGTGTATAGCTAACACGACACATGAACTATTTCCATGATGTCAATTGTCATTTGCAGATAAAGAATACGAAACAGTTTCTTTTTTTTGAAGGAGCTACGCATTTGATCGATTCCACTAATAACAGCTACTGCCATTGATGTGCCTCGCTGGGTGATGTAGACAGCATACGTTGTTGTCGCTAGAGACAACTTCACCGACATTAGAATACAAAGTGATTTGAGTGTTAGAGCGACTTAACTAATGATGGCATCACTTTTAGATGTCCTTAGTTGATGAGGGTAGCTAGTATATACTTTATATTCGCAAGTCGTTAACCGAAATTCGTATGGACTAAATCTTTTTCAATTTCGGGTTGACTATTTCTGATTACTTTTAATTGTTGTTGGGAGGGTATGTTCCACGTAAACGTCATATATATAAAATTTGTTTCGTTGTTATATATTTCTTTTATTTATTATCACTTTTTGTTCAGCATCACTTTGTATAAGATTTCGATAATGTGACTGCAGTCCGTTTAGAAACTCGACTCTTTAAAATGAGGTAACACAGTTATAATTTAAACCCTAAATCGATTAAATTGAACATAGGCAAAACAGGTAAAAACAAAGAAATGTCGGTTTATTCCTCTTCTTCTTCCTTCACCCCGCTGAAGCATAGGTCCCCATACAAGTTTTTCCATGTCCTCCCATTCAAAATCATTCTTTATAGATCTCTCCACTATCTCCCCATTTTCTCGCATTCTGTCTCCAATTCCCACCTCCAGGTGCCCCCTGGTATTCCTTTACCTCTATTACCCTGGAGGTAAAGTACAAAAATAACTACATGTGAAATGCGTTGCCTGCGAAAAGTTACCAACAAAACCAGAAAACACAGAGTCACCAACATCAGCATAAGAAAGAAAATTGGCACAAAACCGTGCTTGAATTACATTGAGAAACAAAGAATGAAGTGGTTTGGCCACTTTAAAAAAATGCATTGAAACTCCACAGTATACCGAGTCTTCTACAACAGAACATCGGAAAAGAAGGCGAGAGGTAAACAACGAAAAAGATGATTAGATGGCATAGCAGAATCCTGTGAAAGAGCAAAAATAACAATCGCCCAAGCCACCAGAACTGAACAAGACAAAAAAACATCAAACAGAAAACCACGACACTGGGCAACAACCCTGTAGCAGTGTGACAACGAAGGAAAAAGAAGAAAAAGTAGACCCTTGAGGTTCCATCAGTGGAATGTCGTTTTACTAAGTACAAAAGAATTATTTTGTTTTTGTACTTTGTTAAACTGCATTTACTTCGTTTATAGTTTTATTGCAGTCTTCCATTATATCGATAACAAGTTGTATAGAGACATATACTCTTTCTTTTATTGTAATCTTTTCTTTCAAGTTAGTTAATTGCATATCCTTTACATGACTTTGCGAATCAACCCCAGATTTTTAACGCAGTTTGTGATTTTTCTAGGCATTATTACGTTCAGTAGTTTGCCATTGTTTTCTGAATGGGTGGTGCCATCATCCTTTTGTAAAAAAAAACCACGCAAAACAATTTGCAACCAAATTGTCAGCAGCGAAATTTGAACTCATAACGTCGGGGTTAATAGACCGAGTCACTATCCTCTAATCCACATACGCCGCTCTTTTCATTTACATCTGACAAATGGTGACCTCTCATGGCTTAATGTGTCATGTACAAAATCCAGCACAACTTTACATGAAAGTCTCCTCTGACTGCGTTATGCTATCTCCGTGGTAATTATTGGATGTGCAAATTTGTACATCAACTTTGACGTGCTCTGCGAGAAATGCCAAGTCCTGAAATAAGTCGCACGAAATGTTTAACAACGTGCATGACAGTTTTTTGACATGGTAAAAAATCAGAATGTGTGCACAAATTAAAGGTGATCCTTGCAATGGTTCTAAAAATATTATTGTCAAAGAACTACACGGGCACATCATACTCGTACATAAGATGCATCTTACAATACACCTGGTAGGAAGCAGCTTGGATGCATGTCTTACACCAGACGGATTATAATTAAATATGTTTGTCATTCACAGAAGACTAGAAAGAAACATATATAAGATTGTTATATTATCTATATATATGACATCGAGAATCGTGGTATATCCTTTACAGGACGGTCGCCATCAACCACAGTAAACGAGTCGTCGATTCTCCTCTATTCACCATTTATACGTTTGATAGTTTACCATTGCTTTCTAAACGGTCTATTTTTACAATTCGCAAAATCCATGGGTATTTCTTCTTCTCCTTCTACTTTGAACACTTCATATCGACCACTATTAAACCGCTCTTCGTGATTTCTCTGTGATCTGAGCCTAAAACGATTGTACGTTGTGCCAGTTATGCGCCTACAAGTAGGCCAGCACATCCAATTTCTGCGACCCTTTTTATTCACCAGGGTATCTTCCCAAGGCCTATATTTCAGTCGCCTCTTACAACATACCTTGTAGGTCGCAATGTAACTATTCTTTGCTTCCCTTCTGGCCCAGGCAACACACGGGCGCAAGGGTACTAATTTGCATCCAAACTGCAGTGGAGTTTGAACCAGGGACACTTGGGTTGTGATTGAGCTCACTATCGCTTAAGCTACAGACGCCCACACACACTATACATATACATATATATATATATATATATATATATATATATATATACACATGACAGTAATATGTATATGATGATGGAATATGTTCATAGGAGTAAAATATTGAGTAGTAATCTAATTTTTTTTAAAATAAAATGTTCTACATCTTTCTATGTCTTCTTACACGTCGTTATTCAGTGGAGTTTGCTCTTTTATCTGTTTTATCTGTTTTCCTGTTTGCTCAGTTTTCCTGTTTCTCTGTTTTCTTGGTTTTCTCTGTTTTCTCTGTTTTCTCTGTTTTTGGTATTCTCATATAACGTTGATAGACAGTAGAAATGATTATTTAGTTGCTACGTTTTCCTAATAATGTACTAGTTAAATAATAATAACAATAATTCCCTCTACCATTATACTTTACATAGATCCTGAAAGCAATTTCTACATATCGCTTTATCCTGGAGAACTCGCTCAATCTCCTACAGGGAACTAAGACCAATTTTTCGTGCCTCTCTCAGCAAAGTTTGTTTCAGGGTCTCCTTAGTTCATCCTCTCTTTCTTGAACCTTTTGCATCCCACTTCACTGTCTGCTTAGATATGTTTTGATCATTTCTTCTCAAGGTGTGTCATCTTTGCTAGCTGGTAGAGTTTATTCTCTGAATGCTATGCTATTACAACAACGAAAATATAGAGATTAAAATATGTATTCGATTCCATCAGCTATGTATTTAGACCATTCTAGTTTTACTAGGGCGGAGAACTTGCATATATTTCATTCAAAGTTCAACTCATGTTTTTAACCCAGCTTAACGTATTAGAGTGCAAATGAAAGTCTGTCAGCGTGATGACAAAATCTCGACATTACTATTTAAAAAAAACAACAATATAGTAACAAGAAAATAAAGTAAAATGAAAAGAACATATATTTTAAATCTCCTGTAGGTTGCTGGGGATCTCAAGGGGAGCAAAGAATAGTAATATTGCTACCTTCAATTTTTTTCCTAAGTGGCTACTGAGGTAGAGGCCTAGGGAAGCTACCCTAGTAACTAAAAAGCGTCGCAGAAATCGGATGTACTGGCCTACTTTTAGGCATTTAACTGACACAACGTACAATCGCTCTTAGGCTTGGATCACATACAAATCACAAAGAATGATTCACAAGAGGTCGATATTGAGCGTTCGAAGAAGGAGAACGCATATTTGAAACGAGGATAACTGTAGTAAGATCATGTCTTGTCAACAAGAAGGAAGACATATTTGAAACGAGGATAACTGTAGTAAGATCATATCTTGTCAAGCAAGAAGGAGAAGACATATTTGAAACGAGGATAACTGTAGGAAGATCATGTCTTGTCAAGCAAGAAGGAGACATATTTGAAACGAGGATAACTGTAGTAAGATCATGTCTTGTCACAAAGGACAATTTGAAAAGAGGATACTTTGTAAGATCATGTCTTGTCAAGCAAGAAGGAGACATATTTGAAACGAGGATAACTGTAGGAAGATCATGTCTTGTCAAACAAGAAGGAGACATATTTGAAACGAGGATAACTGTAGTAAGATTCATGTCATTGTCAAACAAGAAGGAGACATATTTGAAACGAGGATAACTGTAGAAGATCATGTCTGTCAAAGCAAGAAGAAGAAAAAGACAAAGATAATATAAAAACAACTGAATGAAACCAAGATGAATGAAATTGTAATGCCAAGAAAAGGAACTTGGGAACTATGAACTATAAATAGTTACTCTTGCAGATGCTATGTGTTATACATCTAGATCTGTTGAAAGCGAGTTTCATTTGGTTACAGTTCTAGAAACTTTTCCTTGTGTCGAAAATATGTACATTATGCTATTGTATTCATCTCCTAACGTTATATATTATATAAAGTGTGCCAGAAATTGTTTCTGTACCGCTATATACTGAGTAACTCGTTCAATCTTTTTGTTTATGAATTGAGTTAGATATATCTTCTCTCTCTCAGCACAATTCGTTTCAGAGTTTCCCTATAGTGTTAGGGCATACTAAATTTAATATACTTTGAATATCTCAAGAGAATGAATAACATTAAGTCACAGCTTCCAACCTAAAATGTAAGAAATCTTGTATTAATACTTGTTCATTATTTATTTATTGATCATATTCTTTGGCTTCCGTGCAGCAACGGTAGACAAGCAGAAGAATAAGGACAACATTGCTGAAATTCTACAACATTTCGGGTTCACTATAACCAAAACGATACACTTTACTCTGAAGCCAAACGTCAACACAACCAACACGACGATTTGCCAACAAAGTTAAAATAACATATTTAAAAAAATAAGTAAACAATTAGATAAATCTACACATGCAAAAAAATGATATAATTCTTGAGATTACAACTCGGATTTATTGAAACGTTTCATTCTTGAAGCCGATCAGAACTACGAGAACTCGTAAACGTTCATAATTTGTAGATATATAATCTTTTAACCTTTTATTTTTCCACTTCCAACGTTTTCAGACATCGACGTGTATACTTCCCAAGTATCCAGTGGCCAATTCTAGTCTGCGTGTATCTTTATACAGTTTGTCTTGAACTGACATCGAAGTTGGTCGTGCGTGTTTTCTGTGTTTATTATAAATTGGACATTGTTACAAAATGTGTGTCTATGGCAGCTTGTTGGTGCCACATGTGCATGTCATAAGGGCCTATCTTGTACTTGTTAAACAGAAGCCGGAAGATTACAACCTGATCTATCGCTTCTTTGTTCTTCTAAGGCATACGTATTCGCGATTTCGCTTCCTAATATATCATAACTGAAGCTGACTGCCTAGTTTGTGGTCCACAGTAAATTAAGTGCATGACCAGAGATCGCTGAAGAAGAAAATACTGATATCTCTCTGTAAAATAATTGAACTACATTCAAATTTCTCCCAAGAATTCCATCACTATAGACTTACCCTCACTAGCTACTACTTTGTCATCCTACGCTTCATTACAATGTCCATAACTATTTGTCAAACACTCGACCATGTTTAAGCGCACGTGTGTATGTTTTTGTGTGCGCTGGCACGACGGATGTTAAATTAACATGTACAGCAGCTTAAAAAGCAAACCACCGCGTGAGTACGGTAAATATAAAACTAGCTCTCCCAGGTAGAAATATTGATCGAACAGTCTAGAAATGTGTATTTTGTGACGTCGATAACTGTCAGTGTCAATTTGACACCATGACGCCATGAAAAATATAAGCCAAAGAATGCCAGTAAAGGTATTTGTGCTAAATTCTGCAAAGTCAGACAAGCACTGATAAGGCTTGCGTCGGAGAGAATGTCACTGTATTTTTTTTATTGAAATTGTAGAAATTAATTGTAGTCGTATTTATTCTATTTATATCTTTCTTTTGTCTTATGCCTTTTAAACCTTGTTGGTACATATTCCAGTTCACTTCTAATAAAGAGGAATGTCTGGCCGATGGATTAGAGCACGGCCCTCATGCTGGAGACCCGTGTTCAGTTCACGTTAAAGCCAAGGAACGTTTTTTTGGGTGCATAAATGAAAAATCCTAGCCAGCTTCGCGGCGCCTGTACTAACTATGGGGGCCACTAAATTCCTCAGGCTTACGTCCCACCTGTTCTGCACGGCATTAAAAAGGTAGTAACGACCTCAAAATAAATAAGCAATCAGTAGTTTATTGATTGATTGATTGATAGGACCATCATCATTGCACCTCGGTGAGTAGCCATGTGTGTTCCGATCTATTTCTTACACATGAAGATCTCAGCTGTAGTGCACGAACTCCGTAGCACAGGCGAGGGTGCCGATGTAATTTTGAAGATAGTGAAGATATTTTTGTAAGGAACTTTTATTTTGAATCTTTTGTAGCGAATGTTGCCCGGGCTGCGGCTTTCCAGCCAGCGCTTCTCGATTTTACACTGTCGATGGTTCTTTTACATGCTAAAATTGAACACGTGATCTACGTTTTATCGTCAGTCCCCTATAGGACTAGGAACTCGATCTCACCTAAACTGATATTGGGAATCTCTGGAATAATAGATGGTTCCAGATGGTTCCATGAGGAAACGAAACAGGATCATTTGGCACGAGAGTCGAGTATCTAACCCCTATGTAACAGAGACCCACAGTTTCAAGCAGCAGTAGATCAAGAAATCAGTAGTTGCACAGCTTCAGCATGTCTGTCTCGTAGTTCCACAATTTTAAACTAGGTTCTAGCCGTGACATGCAAGTACAGACTAAAGAATATTACTCATGTACATGATGGAAGGAACACATTCAGTGTTCGTAGCGCGTTGGGCAACAAGTGATAAGCCCTCTGTGAATGCTGAGTCAATTCCGCGAACTGGCAGAAAAGCCACAGATTCTTCAGATTTTCTACGGTGTTTGTGGCACCGAACCGAATGGTTAAGATGTCCATGGCACCGAGCCGAAGAGCTGAAAGCTCAAGTGCTTCTGGATCGAAAAAAGGTGGTCTCTATGGTGTAGAGGTTAGGTAACTCGTCTCTCTAGCCAATAGACGTCCACTGAGCAGATTGTTAATGGGATCTCGCACCTATGTAAGAAGTGCATCAATCACTACGCTATCGCGGGTTTCAATAATACAAATCTGAGAATTAAAAAAAAAATATTAGAGAAAATCAGCCTAGAAAGAGCTGTCACGAGCGAGATACTATCACGTGCAAGATACTATCACGTGCGAGATACTATCACGTGCAAGATACTATCACGTGCAAGATACTATCACGAGCAAGATACTGTGACGAGCAAGATACTATCACGTGCGAGATACTATCACGTGCAAGATACTATCACAAGCAAGATACTATCACAAGCAAGATACTATCACGTGCGAGATACTGTGACGAGCAAGATACTGTGACGAGCAAGATACTATCACGTGCGAGATACTATCACAAGCAAGATACTATCACAAGCAAGATACTATCACAAGCAAGATACTATCACAAGCAAGATACTATCACGTGCGAGATACTGTGACGAGCAAGATACTATCACGTGTGAGATACTATCACGAGCGAGATGCACTCTTCCACAAGAAACCAAAAGCACCGAGATCAAGTCAGATTTATTTCTGTAGGTTCAATATTGATTGTCAGAGAAGAGAACAAATAGATCTATCCAGAAAGAACTTAAAATCAAAGAAAACTGGCTGATGCTACAAATAAAATGAGAAAATTCAGGTATTTTGGACATATAAAAAGACACTAAGGGCTGGAGAAGACCATCATGAAAGGAGGCATATCGGCAAAGAGAAGAAAAGGAAGACCACGGAGAAGATGGATTCAGGATGTAATTGATGGTTTAAAAATGACGACTGCAGAGGCGGGACATCTAGCCTATGAGAGAGATAAATTCCGAAGGACTGTTGGGGTGGCATAGTTCTGCTCAGGACAAGCTATTTGATGATGATGTTGACTAACGTTTTTATTACTTGATAGAATCATATATATATATATATATATATTATAATCAATACATTGGACAGCTTGTATTTTAACGAGATAAATCACAGACATATGTTCTTTAAAAATTAGACTCGTGCATATTTCCCCTGACATGTATTGCGAAAGCATTATGTCCATCAAGAGACTTCCGAATCGATTTCTGAGTAATTGAGACTTGTTTGCAAAGCTCGTTTTCATGTAGTTCATTCTGATTGTGGAATGCAACTTTATTCTAGTTCCGAGACATCAGAGATACTGGAACGTAAAGGTAACTAGCATGATGTTGACTACATCATTCATCTCGTGCATTTATTGTTAGAACAATATGCGGTCCTAACACTTCATTCATCCAATTATATTTCTTCTTCAAACGCTCCATATCGACCACTTGTTAACCTCTCTTTATGATTTGCATGTGATCTGAGCTTAAGAGCGTTTGTAGGTTGTGCCAGTTATGCACCTACAAGTAGTTCAAGATATCCGATTTCTGCGTCGCTCTTTATTTACTAGGGTAGCTTCCTTAGTCCCCTACCTCAGCCGCCTCTACCAACATTCCTTGCAGGTCGCAGAGTTACTATTCTTTGCTTGAGAACCCGGGCAACACACGGTCGCTCCAATTAAACTAACATGTGTGTTAACGGGTTCTTAACTACTTTCTATAAACATTCAAACATGTATAAACATTTTTATATATATCAACTAATGACTCTCAACTTTATTTTACTGTTTGGTTGTACTGATGTCAATAATTTATAATCTCATTGTCTTCAATATTCGAAGACATTCATCAAATTTATCAATGGATGTTAATGAAACATATTAGATTTAGAAGTAGATGACGTTGCAACAGACAGTATTTGTGTGAAGATATCATAATATAACAATAGTTGATGACATTGTTCATTGAACTTGAAGAGACAGGATTTGACGGAAATCATATAAGGTTGAAGAATATTGTTATTTGACGTAGTAGATGATATTGTTATCGACGTAAAAGATGATATTGTTGAACGTATATGATGATATTGTTATCGACGTAAGATATGATATTGTTATTGAGAGTATGATGATATTATCTGACTAGATGATATATGTTAGATTAAGAGATATTTTATCGAGTAAGTGAGATATTGTTACTGACGTAGATGATGATATTGTTATCGACAGAAGTAGATGATATTGTTTCGAATGTAAGATGATATTGTTATCTGGACTGTAAGTCAGATGATATTGTTATCTGAGATGTAATATGAAATATTGTTATCTGACGTTAAAGTATGATGATATTGATCTGACGTGAAAGATGATGATATTGTTCTGAGGTAAGTATATGATAGTTATCGACGTAGTAGATGATATTGTTATCTGACTTGAAAGTATGATGATATTGTATCGACATGTAAAGTCATGATATTGTTATCGAAGTGTAAGTATGATGATATTGTTATCTGGACGTGTAAAGTATGATGATATTGTTATCTGGACATGTAAAGTATGATGATATTGTTATCTGGACGTGTAAAGTATGATGATATTGATTGACATAGTGATGATATGTATCGACTGTAAAGTATGATGATATTGTTATCTGGACATGTAAAGTAGGATGATATTGTTATCTGGACATGTAAAGTATGATGATATTGTTATCTGGACATGTAAAGTAGGATGATATTGTTATCTGGACGTGTAAAGTATGATGATATTGTTATCTGACGTGTAAAGTATGATGATATTGTTATCTGGACAAAGATGATATGTTATCGACAGTAAAGTAGGATGATATTGTTATCTGGACATGTAAAGTATGATGATATTGTTATCTGGACATGTAAAGTATGATGATATTGTTATCTGGACGTGTAAAGTATGATGATATTGTTATCTGGACGTGTAAAGTATGATGATATTGTTATCTGGGAGTGTAGGAAATTATAAGATGATATTGTTATTTAGGCGTGCAGGTAAACATACGAAATTAGAATGTTATTTAAGATTTCTGTAAAACTATTTTCTACAATGGAATACTATAATAAAACTATGTTTTAAATGGCAGACTTCAGTGAAACATTGATATATTACTATCATATCCTTTATATATTAATGATATATTATTACCAAGTTACTTGTGAATCGTTCATGTATAATGGAGTCAAGCTGATTAACATGTTTGGTAGTCCAAATTCCGTCTTGATATTTCAAAGACTACTCCTATTTATACAATCTTATGTTTTTATAAAATCAATAGATATTTTATGTTTTTTGTTTGTTAGTATTCCCAATTTTTCTCAACTATTCTGTCAAATATCGTGTCCATGATTTATCTATTATGACTGTAACCTCATTGGAATTCACTTAAACCTTTTACTTTGTAACGTTTTTTACAACAGGACCCGTTTATTGTTGCATTGTATAGTAAATTAGCAAGTATACTGTCTTTGCGTCATCTTATAAAATATTGCGAACCAATTTATGGCTTAGAAGAACGAAAGGGTTAAGTTACGTTCTGTGCACATTTTTATTATATTATTGTTACAGCTGTTAGTGTTTTGTAGCGTATAGATAATACATTGCGTATATAGATTTTGTCCATATATTTTGTCCATAAAGTGAGTCTTCCGTGTACAAAAGCGACATCATCATCGTTCTAAGAGAAAGCATACGCTCTGAAGATTTGAACTAAGAAGATAAATGATATTCTCTATCTTGGTTGCGCAAGTTATGCATATCGATAGGTGCGGCAAGACGGGAAAACCACGAGAGAAACCCACAGTAGATATATCAATCAACACAGAAGTGGTATTATTAGTCTAAACACACTGAAGGGGTATTATTAGTCTAAACACACTGAAGGGGTATTATTAGTCTAAACACACTGAAGGGGTATTATTAGTCTAAACACACTGAAGGGGTATTATTAGTCTAAACACACTGAACGGGTATTATTAGTCTAAACACACTGAAGGGGTATTATTAGTCTAAACACACTGAAGGGGTATTATTAGTCTAAACACACTGAAGGGGTATTATTAGTCTAAACACACTGAAGTGGTATTATTAGTCTAAACACACTGAAGGGGTATTATTAGTCTAAACACACTGAACGGGTATTATTAGTCTAAACACACTGAAGGGGTATTATTAGTCTAAACACACTGAAGGGGTATTATTAGTCTAAACACACTGAAGGGGTATTATTAGTCTAAACACACTGAAGGGGTATTATTAGTCTAAACACACTGAAGGGGTATTATTAGTCTAAACACACTGAAGGGGTATTATTAGTCTAAACACACTGAACGGGTATTATTAGTCTAAACACACTGAACGGGTATTATTAGTCTAAACAACTGAATGGGTATTTTGAGTCTAAACACACTGAACGGTATTATTAGTCTACAATGAAGAGGTATTATTAGTCTGAACACACTGAAGTGATTATTGTTAAACACTGAACGGGTATATTAGTCAAACACACTGAAGGGGTATTATTAGTCTAAACACACTGAAGGGGTATTATTAGTCTAAACACACTGAAGGGGTATTATTAGTCTAACACATGAACGGAAATTAGTCTAAAATGAAGGGTATTATTAGTCTAAACACACTGAAGGATTATTATCTAAACACTGAAGGGTATTATTATTAAACAACTGAAGGTATTATTAGTCTAAACACACTGAAGGTATTTAGTCTAAAGACACTCTGAAAGGCATTATTATCTAAACACACTGAAGGGTATTATTATCTAAACACTGAAGGTATATTAGTCTAAACCACTGAAGGGATTATTAGTCTAAACACACTGAAGTATATTAGTCTAAACACACTGAAGGCATTATTAGTCAAACACGAAGGCTGATATTTAACACATGAAGGTATTATTATCTAAACACACTGAAGGTATTATTAGTCTAAACAATGAAGGTATTATTAGTCTAAACACACTGAAGGGTATTATTAGTCTAAACCACTGAAAGGTCATTATTATCTAAACACACTGAAGGCTATTATTAGCTCTAAACATGGGTATTTTAGCTAACTAATGAAGGGTATTATTTCTAAACACACCGAAGGTATTATTAGTTAAACACATGAAGGTAAATTAGTCAAAACACTGAGGGCATTATTATCTAAACAATTGAAGGGTATTATGATTAAAACACTGAAGGGTATTATTAGTCTAAACACACTGAGTATATTAGTTAACACTGAAGGTTTTATTATCTAAACACCTGAAGGTGATTATTAGTCAAACACACTGAAGGATTATTAGATCTAAACACACTGAAGGATTATTAGTCTCACTAAATATTTTAGTCAAACACTGAGGGGTATTATTAGTCTAAACACATGAAGGGGTATTATTATCTAACACACTTGAAGGGTATTATTAGTCTAAACACACTGAAGGTATTATTAATCTAAACACACTGAAGGTATTATTAGTCTAAACAACTGAAGGGGTATTATTAGTCTAAACACACTAAAGGATATTAGTCTAAACACACTGAAGGGGTATTATTAGTCTAAACACACTGAAGGGGTATTATTAGTCTAAACACACTGAAATGCATGCTTGGGAGGAGATGGGAACAAATATGGACATGGGCGATGTGCGATGTGCGATGAAGATGATCATCAAATGAACAATGAACAAAAATAATAGCTATAACTCTCTATAATTGCTGCATGAATTTTTTTTCCCATTTCTTAAAGACCAGTAAAAGTAGCGCCTGTTTCGACTCAAAAGTAAGTTTCTCTGTCCTCCAAATTTGCTTCATTATCTTACATATTTTTTTGTGTAGTATTTAACTATCTTCTTGTATGAGCTAAGGAGAAATTCCATCTGATCCAGCTGCTTTTTT
This sequence comes from Arion vulgaris, assembly GCA_020796225.1. Taxonomy (NCBI): domain Eukaryota; kingdom Metazoa; phylum Mollusca; class Gastropoda; order Stylommatophora; family Arionidae; genus Arion; species Arion vulgaris. The sequence continues at coordinate 21,603,466 of CM036764.1, forward strand.
AAAGCTATTTATTATATACTTGACTTCTTCAAAGTCATTGCTCTTCAAGATTAAATTCACATGTTAGTATCTCTTCTTTTGGGAATATGTTCCTAGGAGTTTCACAATTTAGCAGATCTATAAAATATTATTTCAATGTGATATATTTCTTCTTTGTTATCTATATCCTGTCAATACTGTTAACATTTGTGCAATATATACGTTTTTGATGTCCTCGTTTTATTGCTTGAAGTCTTTTTATGAAAAATCATGCTATAAATATAAGTGATATGTACATTATATGCTACTTTTGCACTCGTTGCTCTACTTATGTTAGTGAAATCTACTCCTGGGTGAATGAAGAGGGTGGGGGTGGAGGGGTGGAGGGGGGTTAAATATATTTTGAAGAAAGTTAATTATTTTTTAAATCAAAAATTACAATGCATACACTAAACGTTGTTTATCATCAATAACAATGTCTTTTGCAACATGTGGCCAAATTGTATGTTTGTAAGTTTTTGTCTGTTATTTAAAAAAAAATAACCTTGTTCTGGGTGTGTCTCCCGCCTTAATTATTTTGATAGTTGGTTTGCATTTCCTTGGCAATGTTGTTCTTATGTATTCTCGCTTGTTTATATATATATATATCGCATATATATAAATATTGTTATATATACATTTTACGGGGCAGTGATTTAATAAACCTGCTAAACGCAAAATCCAATTTCCCAAGAAGCAATCTTCCAGACACATTATCGTTATATTTGCCTTACATTCTCAGGAAACTATTGGCTATTAATCAGCTACTAATCGATAATTGGATCTAGAAAATATGTTCTTTTATGCCATTGTCTTTCGATTGTTAGTATCTGAATAAAACTGACATGATTTCAAATGTTTAACATTTGTTTCTTTTAGTTAGTGATTCTTGTCATTTAATCACATTATTAAATAGTTTGGGTATCAATGGTGAAGTGGTTATGCCGTTTGCTGTCATACTGTAGGTTGTGTGCTCGAAACTGGACCGAGACACATGTGAAATGTATTCATGAGAGCCCTAGGATTGTTGGAGCTACGGGTTCGCACTTTTACAATGCTCTCGGTAGATAGTATGCAATCTCTGTCGACAGGAACGGAGCCATGTTGGGAGATCCGGTGCATTGAAGGCAATCTTTCGCCTTTGAATCTTATTTTGGACTAAACATTTTATCACGAGTTTGTGTTGCTTGTGTATCTCAAGAGATAATGATCACGGTTTCATCGATTATAGGTGCATTATTTAGGATTTGTGTGTGCGTAGGCGAATGATGAGGACAATGTGAGTTCGGGATGCCTCACGAGGTATCGATATATGATTAGTAATGTCATAACGAATACGACTAACAAAATTACTTCTTGCGAGTTTTTAATGTGCTCGCGAATTAAAAATATCTATCTCGACCCTAGTAGATAGGTACGGATAACCTAACAGTCATTCTATTTACATAGAAAATAGTTTTGTTTTTTTGTGTTTCTGTAACTACGTTCTTTTTAAAATGGACTTGTATGTTAGCCCATCGCACAACCCTTTTCCTGGAGGGACAGAATGTTATATTTAGACTGACCTCTCTCCTTTGCTTGTCTGACTTGAGTATCCATATCGTTATCGCTCCACGGGAATTGAGGTACGCATGCCCCTACCTCACCCCCACCGGCGCACACCCTACAAGGCAATAGTCTCAATGGGGGTTTTGAACAATATTACATTCAGAAATGCCGTGTTGTCAGAAATGTTCGTCTGATCTATACTTCATGACCAAATACATTGAAGACAAATACATTGAAGACAAAAATACATGGAGACAAAACATTGAGAGACAACAAACATTGAGAGACAACAATACATTAGAGACAACAAACATTGAGAAAATACATTGAGAGAATACATGAGAAATACATTGAGAGACACAATACATTGAGAACAACAAATACATTAGAGACAAAACAACATTGAGAGACAACAAATAAAGTGGTTACGACATTTAATGAGAATGTAATACAACCAACTACAATAGAGATAAGGTCATAGAGCCAAGAAAAAAAAACGAGGGAAAAAAAGATGGATAGACGATATTAAAACAAAAAAACATGTATATAACACAACAAGAGCGACTCATCTTGCTCTAAAACACAAATAAAAGCTCCCACTCCTACGCTTAATGGTAAGAGTGGACAACCAATTCCATCATCTACCTGGGGGTCAGACAATATATACTTCAACATCTGCTGAAATGGATATGACTTTGGTTGGTTCGATCATGAACACAGTGACCTCCCACTCTAATCACATTTACTATGTTGTTTAACTTTAACTGCATTCAATAATGAATTTCCGCTCAACTTAAGCTTTGGTACCGGAACGGTCAATGTTCTCCACGATCATAAAACCAGACAGTGAAACACATTTGAATGTTAGGTCAACAAATCATTAAGACATTGATTTGTTGCAATCAGTGATTTTGTAAAGCATAACTGCTCTTCGGAATAAAGCAATCGAATTCGTTTAAGTGCATGCAATGTTATATATAAACAATTTAACAAACATGGACAGGATGAAACTTCATTTTATTTGAATCTAGAAGATTCTACAGTTTTATCATCAACATCATGTATCATGTCAAGGAACGTAGGTGGTCTTGGTTCGTCATCTTACACGATCATGACTGTCATTGATCAATTCTGTGTTCTTGTCTCTACCATGCCATGTGGTCAAGTTATAAGGGTATGCATTTGTATGTCTTTCCCTTGTTCTTTGATGTATAAATTACAGGAATAGTTGAAAACTGTACCAGTTGATAATAAATAACACTTAATTGATTATTGGTTATTGGTAACTAAACTGACGTCATTGCACTCCGGGCAGACCCATAGGTGCTCAGTCTCGAAGACTATGCATACTGATGGTTCCCGTGGCTCGCTGATTTAACACACCTCTCACTCTGCCTCTCATGCATCCAATTCGACTTGTACAATGGGTAACTGCAAACTGCCTAAATCGCTTGATCGATTCAACATCGATTTTAGTGTCCTCATCCAACAGACAGTCGTGAAGAGACCAAAGAATATACCCTTATCCATCTTCAACTCCCCAACAATCGATGCTGTTGATGCAAGCCTGTACGTTTTTTCATTACCGTAAACACCCGCATGCCCAGGACAGTATATCCACGTAAGCCGCTGGAGGTTAGAAACTTCTATAGACGACATCCACTCATACCGGAACCTACCCTTCTGGATCTTGTGAAGTATCGACTGAGAGTCAGATACAACACTTAATATTCAAAGGGGTCTATGGGGTGAAACGGTTAATCTACAGGTTAATCAGAACCACTTCACTCGGTTTGCGAGTACATTTATTTTCTCGAAGATCTGTTAGGTTTATTGCTGAAGTTTCGGAGTTTGTACTGTGTACAATACTGTCTTTCAGATCATGTGCTATTGTTGCGGAGCGTGTACTGTGTACAATACTCTCTTTCAGATCATGTACTATTGTTGCGGAGCGTACAGGCCATATGAAGTCCGTCGATGAATCAATCCTTCGTCTATGTGCAGCTTTGTTTAGACTTAATAATCAAATCTTCACTATTAGTGATACATTGTTGCAAGTGCAATTTAAATCACATCTCTGTCAACTGAAGAATTGTTGCCGTATGGTGTAATTGTCTACAATTGCAGGTTTCATGAACCGGGGCGTAATGTATTCACCATAAAACCACACAGATCACAAAACTTGCATAATAAGAATGAAAGCAAAAAAGAAGATGAAGAATGATGGATACGATATCAGAGATAGCAGCATTGAACCGAAATGACATCATCAACGCATTGAGAGAGTCTTTTCGAACAGAGGATTTCAGGGTTAATTTCAGTCGCTGACCAGATTGTGAGATAATGAGTGTCGATATCGGTACAACTCGAAAAGTATGACAAAACCAAATGTGCAGACATATTTATTAACCAGAATCATACTGACGTGTTGGGCTCTGGAAGCTGGTGGATTTGTTAAGGCGAGGATCAAAGCCATATCACATGTCCGAGTGCTATGATGATAGTTCCTCATAACTGATAATTGAAAAGGGAAAAAGAAGAAACTGACGAGTTTTGTGAATAGACCCAGATAATCGTGCAAACAATACAAGACCAATAATCGTGATTTTGTTTATATCATTCCTTTCACCAATGTTTTTGTGTTTCTCAATTGGTCACAGATGCATATAATTCTTTTATTGAACTTTGATGTATGTCACTGCGACTTGTATCAACTTTTGTTTAGATTCATTTTGTAAACTCATTAATTTAGATTATACAAAAACTTTAATAGAAATATAAATAAAGGGCATCTATTCACAGCAGACGTAGCCACAGCCTGTTTCAGAGGACCAAAGAACTCAGCATGGAAATAGGAAATTTCTGTTTTTGCGTATGTTTGATAGAAACTGCCAGTTTTAATGTAGTTTTACATCTATGTTTTCATTGTTGCTTAATGAATAAAACTGCTAATAGTACCAATATTACTTAGCATTACATTTATTTGGGTACGTCATATAACTTTTTTTATTTCGAAAACTGCGTTGATTTTTAAATTCATTTGTTGTTATCTAAAACACTAGAAAGCAAAGGTCAGTGACGTGAGGGGATTATTTCCTGGAATTTCGTCTTGAGTTTGTCGGCATCATGACCATAGGGTGGGGGTTAGACGGCTGGGATTGAGCATAAAATACTGGGAAATGCTATGAATATTTACTGGTAGTAGCATGAGGCGTAATAACATACTGTGTAATATGTATAAGTTACAGATACGTTATCTCAGTTAGAATAATAACACACTGAGAGACAATCAAAGTAAAAATGACAACAATATACAAACTTGCAGCTTAAAGAAATTGTTTATAATAAAACTATATTTCAAATAGTTGTACAATTAAAATGACAAATTTACTTGACTGAACAAACAAGATAAGATAGTAAGCAGACTGTCCAAACATTTATTAACTCAAGCATGTTAAACAACAAAATCCAAAGGTTGTGACAATAGGGAAAGAAAATCAACAAAATAATTGTACATCAAAATGAAGAAATATATCAAGTAAATTATAAATCAGCGATCAGCACTAATATTAACTTGAAACTAAAGAAATATTTTTTTAGACAGGGCAATACATACAGACAAATGTTAAACAATTGTGTCAGACACATTTTATTTACATATTTTGTATTCAGAAATATGTGACCTGTTTAACAACAGAACGGCTGATAAGGATGTCAACTAAATCTTGTTTCCTTCAATATAATATTTCATTAAAAAAGCATGGATTGTGTCTCGTGTTTGAGAATGTGACATCAGTTATACAGCTAAGCTAACAAGTTAGTTAAAGATTAATTTGAAGATACGTTATGAATGGTGATCAGCAGGACAGATAGACTACGAAACGAGGACATGAGAAGCAGAGTGGACATACCTTCATGCACCGAATACATTGAAAGACATCAGAAGCAGAGTGGGCATAACTTCATGTACCGAATACATTGAAAGACATCAGAAGCAGAGTGGGCATAACTTCATGTACCGAATACATTGAAAGACATCAGAAGCAGAGTGGGCACAACTTCATGTACTGAATACATTGAAAGACATCAGAAGCAGAGTGGGCATAACTTCATGTACCGAATACATTGAAAGACATCAGAAGCAGAGTGGACATACCTTCATGCACCGAATACATTGAAAGACATCAGAAGCAGAGTGAGCATACCTTCATGCACCGAATACATTGAAAGACATCAGAAGCAGAGTGGCATACCTTCATGCACCGAATACATTGAAAGACATCAGAAGCAGAGTGGACATAACTTCATGCACCGAATACATTGAAAGACATCAGAAGCAGAGTGGACATACCTTCATGCACTGAATACATTGAAAGACATCAGAAGCAGAGTGGGCATAACTTCATGCACCGAATACATTGAAAGACATCAGAAGCAGAGTGGGCATACCTTCATGCACCGAATACATTGAAAGACAACAAATGCAGTGGTTCGGATATTTAATAAGAATGGAATAAAATCAACTACCAATAACAGCATATAATAAAAGATATCAGGTACTAGAGCCAAGGGAAGACCAAGAAAAAGATGCACAGAAAATATCAAGACTACACTAAATAAACACGGATATAACTCTAAAAGGGCGACCTATTTGGTCCTGGAAAGCAAATTAAAGCTCCTAGTCCTAAGCTTAACGGCAAGAGTGGACAACTAATTCCTGCATCCACCTTGAGGAAAGACGATAGACAATATACCTTATTGCTAGCTGCAAAGGCAATGTCACAACTAATTCATGCATCCACCTTGAGGAAAGACGATAGACAATATACCTTATTGCAAGTTGCAAAGTCAATGTCACAACTAATTCATTCATCCACCTTGAGGAAAGACGATAGACAATATACCTTATTGCTAGCTGCAAAGGCAATGTCACAACTAATTCATTCATCCACCTTGAGGAAAGACGATAGACAATATACCTTATTGCTAGCTGCAAAGTCAATGTCACAACTAATTCATGCATCCACCTTGAGGAAAGACGATAGACAATATACCTTATTGATAGCTGCAAAGGCAATGTCACAACTAATTCATGCATCCACCTTGAGGAAAGACGATAGACAATATACCTTATTGCTAGCTGCAAAGACAATGTCACAACTAATTCATTCATCCACCTTGAGGAAAGACGATAGACAATATACCTTATTGATAGCTGCAAAGACAATGTCACAACTAATTCATTCATCCACCTTGAGGAAAGACGATAGACAATATACCTTATTGCAAGCCGCAAAGGCAATGTCACAACTAATTCATGCATCCACCTTGAGGAAAGACGATAGACAATATACCTTATTGCTAGCTGCAAAGGCAATGTCACAACTAATTCATGCATCCACCTTGAGGAAAGACGATAGACAATATACCTTATTGCAAGCTGCAAAGGCAATGTCACAACTAATTCATGCATCCACCTTGAGGAAAGACGATAGACAATATACCTTATTGCAAGCCGCAAAGGCAATGTCACAACTAATGTGTAATAGAAGAGAAAGAATAATCTACAATGAAAATGTAGAAGAAATCTAGGAGAATTGGATTTCAAAACACAAATGGTAAATGAGGATAAGGAAGAAAATGACAACAAAAGAATCAACTTCAGACTGAAAACAATTTAAACACGAATGCAAAATATAGGAAGAGTGGAAAGATTGAAACAACAGGGAACAGGAAGAATACAAAAATGATTGGCTTGTGAGAAATGTAAAACCGACTCTTTTTAAAACCAGCAAATCAACTTAGCCTAGAGTTTCTTTCCGCAAAACAATGCTTCTGAAAATGTTTCTTGATTCCATTGTCGACTTTTTGCTATTGCATGCTGTTAAACTATGGTGACTCCGATATTTGTTTACTCATCTTTATTTTCATGACGTATATTTCTATTGTCTCAAAGTACGCTATCTTTTCTAACAATAATAGAACTTACAACTCTGTAGAAACTATCCTGTTGCCAAGTCTTGAATGTACTGCATTGTTCCAGAGATTACAGCAGTAAGCTGACTATATTTCACATGATAATAAGCTAATTACCCCGGTAGGGTAACGTGAAGCCATGGGAGCAGGTGATGGATGAGTGCGGGAGCAGACGACATAGTTTCAATAGGTGTGATCTCTTCTTCTTCTTCGTGTGAGCGCGCATTGTAGTGTCGGTGCAGAACGGTACAGAGTATGACGGACAATTATTTTCAGTATGAGATTGGAGGTTGAGACCGTTACTGTTACAATTGTAGGTTGAGACCGTTACTGTTGCAATTGTAGGTTGAGACCGTTACTGTTGCAATTGGAGGTTGAGACCGTTACTGTTGCAATTGTAGGTTGAGACCGTTACTGTTACAATTGTAGGTTGAGACCGTTACTATTGCAATTGTAGGTTGAGACCGTTACTGTTGCAATTGGAGGTTGAGACCGTTACTGTTGCAATTGTAGGTTGAGACCGTTACTGTTGCAATTGGAGGTTGAGACCGTCACTGCTGCAATTGTAGGTTGAGACCGTTACTGTTACAACTGTAGGTTGAGACCGTTACTTTCAATTGTAGGTTGAGACCGTTACTGTTGCAATTGGGAGTTGAGACCGTTACTGTTGCAATTGTACGTTGAGACCGTTACTGTTACAATTGTAGGTTGAGACCGTTACTGCCGTAATTGTAGGTTGAGACGGTTACTGTTACAATTGTAGGTTGAGACCGTTACTGTTGCAATTGGGGGTTGAGACCGTTACTGTTGCAATTGTAGGTTGAGACCGTTACTGTTGCAATTGGGGGTTGAGACCGTTACTGTTGCAATAGTAGGCTGAGACCGTTACTACTGCAATTGAAGGTTGAGACCGTTACTGTTGCACTTGGAGGTTGAGACCGTTACTGTTGCACTTGGAGGTTGAGACCGTTACTGTTGCACTTGGAGGTTGAGACCGTTACTGCTACAAATGGAGGTTGAGACCATTACTGCTGCAATTGGAGGTTGAGACCATTGACGTTACTGCTGCACTTACGTGGCTCTCTGAGACTCCTTTTACTGAGACTGTTGTTCTGTTCGGCTCTCAGTCGATGAGTTGAAAGGTCAAAAATGACATGTTGTGGTATTAGTGCTGTCGCTTATCGAGGATTTCAGCCTCAAAAGACATACTTAGATCTACAGTCCTTGAAATGTTGGTGTTTGAGAGGACGGAAAGACTTGATTAAGATCGATCGTTGGGGAGATGGATGGGTTCGAGTGAAAGAGTGCAGCGATTAGTTTCTCGGCGACCACCTGCTGGATAAACATACTATATTGAATCTATCCAACAGTTGAAAAATGTGTAATTACACTATGCACAAATAGAACTGAGTACCCCAGGGACAGAATGAGAAATTGTTTTATTTAGCGATACACAGGGACCATCAATTCACATATCTTTCGACACTTGCTGGGGAACACTAAGCACATATTGATCTGTCCGAATTGCTCTACCGTCATATCAGTAACCAGTAACTATTTTGCTCTGTTTAACTCTTTCAATGCGGAGTTGTTTCCTCAATTTTTAAACAGTTAATTCAAGGGAGGTAAAGGAAACAAAAACCGATCCCAACTACTCGTCAATAAATGAAATATACTAAATTGAAGAAAACTGGACAACCCAATAGAATAACAAGGCTTAAAAAGTAGTATAAGTAAAACAGTAGAAGTAAAACAAGAAAGACTTCTTATAATGGAAGCAACTCTATGGCGCAGTGTGCGGCTAATAGTGTGGAACGAGTTAAGAAGTTAACATTTGAACTTTGATCTATAATTTAATAGTGTTACTTTCCCCGCACTTATGTCTCTGACATGTGAGATGTTGGTTGACGTAGGTCACCGTAGACCACCAACAGCGCCCTAATAAGCATTACTTGTTAACAAGTTCTGTGCTTGACTTTCAGTTATGCTATTAAGTCGATATATATCTTCTGTTGATGTCTCTCGTTTTATTTTATACAATAACATTTGCTTTCTTTCACAGGGATCTGCAATTCTTTCAGAATAAGAGACTCACAGAAAGCACAAGAAAAAAATGTAGTCTAAGAAAGTGGAATTCAATACAGCTTTTGTTTTGTTTACGATGACGAAAATACACCACAACGGTGTTCCGAATAAGTGAGAAACATATCTCAACTAGCTTCACATCAACGGTTCTAAAATTGTTTGTTTGTTATTGTTGTTTAAACTCGCTACAAACACATATACACACATAGTTATATATAGTCAACCAACATACTAATTGCATAGAGTTGCTTCCTTATAAGAAGTCTTTCTAGTTTTACTTCTACTGTTTTACGTATACTACTTTTTAAGCCTTGTTATTCTCATAGGTTGTCCAGTTTTCTTCAATTTAGTATATAATAATATACATAAGTTTATTTATTGACGAGTAGTTGGGATCGGTTTTGCTTCCTTTACCTCCCTTGAATTAACTGTTGAAAAATTAAGGAAATAACTCCGCATTGAAAGAGTTAAACAGAGCCAAATAGTTACTGGTTACTGATATGACGGCAGAGCAATTCGGACAGATCAATATGTGCTTAGTGTTCCCCAGCAAGTGTCGAAAGATATGTGAATTGATGGTCCCTGTGTATCGCTAATTAAAACATTTTCTCATTCTAATATTGTATTTTTGTCAACTGTTCTTTTATTGTTGCCATATTAGCTGTACTTTTCTTCAAAAAAGACACTTATTAAATAATATATCGTCATTCAATAGATTGTCGTTATCAGAACTTTGAGAAGCTATACTAACAGAAGACAAGCAAACAACTAACTAAATACGCGCTGCTGCAACAATTATAAGTGAAAAGAGATATACTTAAAAACAGTGTTGTGGATACAATAAAATAACTTTGGCTGAAATCGGATGCACATGTCCTAAACGTGTAGAAGTCTATGCGTTTAGGGCCTACCAAACTAATGTGCAACGTATACAAGTTCTTGGCAAAGATCAAACATATCACAAAGAGTGATTAAAATTGGTCGTAAAGAACGAATGCAAAGAAGAAGAAGAAGAATAATAACTGATATATTGTTAAAGTCCATATTGATGGCGAATAATTGAATATTGGTGGCGACAGTTTAAGACAGCAGAGCATGTGGAACACATAAATACATTTGGGAGTGATGTGGCGAAGATAGTGAATTCGATGACACGCACATAAATACATTTGGGACTGATCTGGCGAAGATAGTGAATTCGATGACACGCACATAAATACATTTGGGAGTGATGTGGCGAAGATAGTGAATTCGATGACACGCACATAAATACATTTGGGAGTGATGTGGAGAAGATAGTGAATTCGATGACACGCACATAAATACATTTGGGACTGATGTGGCGAAGATAGTGAATTCGATGACACGCACATAAATACATTTGGGAGTGATGTGGCGAAGATAGTGAATTCGATGACACGCACATAAATACATTTGGGAGTGATGTGGCGAAGATAGTAAATTCGATGACACGCACATAAATACATTTGGGAGTGATGTGGCGAAGATTGTGAATTCGATGACACGCACATAAATACATTTGGGACTGATGTGGCGAAGATAGTGAATTCGATGACACGCACATAAATACATTTGGGAGTGATGTGGCGAAGATAGCGAATTCGATGACACGCACATAAATACATTTGGGAGTGATGTGGCGAAGATAGCGAATTCGATGACACGCACATAAATACATTTGGGAGTGATGTGGCGAAGATAGTGAATTCGATGACACGCTTCGCAAGTGACTCCGTGCCGGACTGATTCCAGGGTTCGATGTCAACATGCTGTGCACACAATAAACAGTTGGACTACATATCTCCTGATCCTTTACTTGGAAATCTAAAATACAAGTACCTCAGAAGTCAGAGTAAGACTCGTCTGAATGGTAAGGGACACTGATGAAAGCAAGCCTTGACACAAAAAATGAATCATATGTGCCATATTAGTCGTCATGAGTACGCCTTAATTCATAGCAGGAAAACAAACAAAAATGTGAAAGGAAAAATTAGAAGGTGAGCTTGCAGAAGGTCTCGAAGTATACCATCCGGGCAAGAAACATAATTAGTTGAAAATCCGTTGCACTCAAATATTCTTCAATATGGAAAATAGAAAATAGAAAATAGCGTTAATTTGTCTGAACTTTACTTCATTGTGTCCGCTATCAGATAAAATACATTAAACAAAAGGAGCACACATCAAATATCATATTTGATTGAAGGAAATCACCAAGTTCACGTAAGATCAATTCATTTCTAAATTGCTAATTGTGTTCTATATTTTCAAACTAAATATATTTCAGTCAAATCTCCAGAGTCGAGCATCAGAAAGGAATTAGTTAATGAAATCCATTATTATTATATTTCTTTGATCGTACATCAGACAATCATTTCACAGACATGAAAGGATGACTACAATATATATCTGCATATCTGATGTCACTGTTTAGATGGTGGCTTGTCTTCCAATATAGAATTATGAATGAAATCGTATTGTCTGTACTGTCTGTATTTTAGTCTGGTAAAACACTCTGAGGAGCATCTGACCGAATGGATTAGACTACGGCTCCCATGCTGGAGACCCGTGTTCAATCCACGGTAACGCCAAAAGTTCTTTTCTGTCGGGGGCATAAAAGAAAAATCTTGACTTGAACAGTTTCCCGGTGATTGCACTAGCCATGTGGCCATTCAATTCCTCAGGCTCCCATCCTCCCTGTCCCACACCGTCCTAAAAAGCGGTACTACATGTAGCAAAAGACAAAAATAAGAAACACTCTGATCAGCTTCTGTTTTAAATGTCTTTATTTGATCTCTATATTGTTAGTGATACCTTTCTTCTTTCATGTATTTTAACTCTGGGATCTGTCTTGTATAATTTGGTTGAATTTGCTAAAATAACTGCTACATCTATACCTGTTCGGGCTCTCTATATCGAATTGGTCAATCCTTTTGCCTTGATTTCTGAGGATGCGAGTTCAAAACCGTATCTCGTAACTCGACTCTTGGGTGTATTTTTCCTGAAGAACCCTACCATAGTTTCTGGAGCGAGGCAGTTCGTATTTTGTGCAATACTTTCAACAGGTAGCGGGTCATTTGTGCGGAGAGGAATAAAGCCATATGGCGAAATCTGATCAGTGAAATTAACTTTAGCTTTTATTTTCTTTAAAATCTAAGTTAGAATGTCTGGCCTATTTACCTCTACCTCGTTTTGTACCTCATTAGCAGGTCTACATGACACAGTTATTAGGACATTTGCCTGGTATTCTGTAGTTAAAGGCTCAAATCTAGACCGAACCACATATGCATTTTTTCACGAAAACCCTTGAATTGTTGTTGAAGCCACGGAGTTCGTGCTTTCTGCAACATTCTCAGCATATGACAGTCATAGGGGTAACCAGTGCAATACAACCAACACTTGGAATTATATTGTCTAATTTGTACCTCATTAGTTTGTTCGACTTAATCTCGATCATGTTTTGATACTACAGTATACTTTTTTCTCAAGACCCCTACTTGACCGCGACCCTATGTTGATACTAGTCTAGGTTTACCTCAAGGCACCTACTTGGCCGCGACCTGTGTTGATACTACTAGTCTAAGTTTACCTCAAGGCACCTACTTGACCGCGACCCTGTGTTGATACTAGTCTAAGTTTACCTCAAGGCACCTACTTGGCCTCGATCATGTGTTGATACTACTAGTCTAAGTTTACCTCAAGGCACCTACTTGGTCTCGATCATGTATTGATACTACTAGTCTAAGTTTACCTCAAGGCACCTACTTGGCCTCGATCATGTATTGATACTACTAGTCTAAGTTTACCTCAAGGCAACTACTTGGCCTCGATCATGTGTTGATACTACTAGTCTAAGTTTACCTCAAGGCACCGACTTGACCGCCATCCTGTGTTGATACTACTAGTCTAAGTTTACCTCAAGGCACCTACTTGGTCTCGATCATGTATTGATACTACTAGTCTAAGTTTACCTCAAGGCACCTACTTGGCCTCGATCATGTATTGATACTACTAGTCTAAGTTTACCTCAAGGCAACTACTTGGCCTCGATCATGTGTTGATACTACTAGTCTAAGTTTACCTCAAGGCACCGACTTGACCGCCATCCTGTGTTGATACTACTAGTCTAAGTTTACCTCAAGGCACCTACTTGGCCTCGATCATGTATTGATACTACTAGTCTAAGTTTACCTCAAGGCACCTACTTGGCCTCGATCATGTATTGATACTACTAGTCTAAGTTTACCTCAAGGCACCTACTTGGCCTCGATCATGTGTTGATACTACTAGTCTAAGTTTACCTCAAGGCACCGACTTGACCGCGATCCTGTGTTGATACTAAAGTTTAAGTTTGCCTCAAGGCACCTACTTGACCGCGATCCTGTGTTGATAGTTTAAGTTTACCTCAAGGCACCTACTTGTCCTCGATCATGTATTGATACTAAAGTTTAAGTTTGCCTCAAGGCACCTACTTGACCGCGATCCTGTGTTGATAGTTTAAGTTTACCTCAAGGCACCTACTTGACCTCGATCATGTGTTGTTACTACTCTAAGTTTACCTCAAGGCACCTACTTGACCGCGATCTTGTATTGATACTGCAGTCTAAGTTTACCTCAAGGCACCGACTTGACCGCGATCCTGTGTTGATACTAAAGTTTAAGTTTGCCTCAAGACAATACATGACCTCGATCATGTGTTGATACTACAATTTAAGTTTCCATCAAGGCCCTAATTAAACGGTCTCTAAACCAAAGTATCATTTAACTCAGTCAATTGTTCTGCAAAGCCCGCGCCTTATCTTGAGAGTTCTCGTTACATGTCATTTTAAACAATACCCAAATAATCGATCGCATCATGCAATCTTTTCTACAGTTGTCTTAAATATCACAAAGATTGGTCACATTCCATTTGATAGCTTGTCAATATATGTTCCTGCAACAAAGTTAACATGACCTGTTCAGACTGGTTCTCACGTCCATCTGATTAGTAGTACCATATGTAATCTAGCGATATGTGTATAACCAATTTAGTCAATCATGTTGTTTGTTTGTGTATGCGTATGTTGTTTGTTTGTGTGTGCGTATGTTGTTTGAATTGTGTATGCGTATGAGAAAGAGAGTGGATGTAAATGTGCGGATATGTGTGTTGATAATAGCATACATATCGTTTCTATCTATCGTATCATATTTCTACTTTTTTATTACTTAACTATTCTGCTATGTAGATTTTAAAAAAAATGAAAATCGAGACATATCCTTTACAGGACTTAGCAATCAAGAACATTAAGTGAGTCGTCGATTTTCTACACACCAATTATACGTTCAGTAGTTTGCCATTACTTTCTGAACGGTGAGGTCTATTTGTATTGTTCGTTTCTCTCTCCCGATCCCCGCTTAGACTGATGTGCCAGAATTTCTCATAAATTCTGCTCTTGTTTTTAGGGACTCCATCCCTCCGCACAGCTTCTAATTATTGTTCGTAAAAATCCATGGGGACTAATTTGTTTCCAAACATGCCCTCCGCGGTTTTTGAACCAGGTACGCTTGGGTTGTGCTTGAGCTCACTACCGCTTAAGCTACAGACGCTTACATACGTAGATTACATCTGTTTCTTTCATCATGCTTTCTCCTTCTTGCGGTTACTTAAATATAAATATATATATATGATTAGCATCATCAAATATGGATCTGTGTTAAAACCATTATGCCAGTATTAAAGAAGAGAATCGATTATTATAAAATAAAGTGCTACATAAAAATTCTTAGAACGCCCTTAACAAAGTATAGGAAAACAATATACATCGTACGTGACATTAATAACAAGGAGCATTTGCTCCAGAACAATAGCATGTCTCGAAAACTGAAATCTGAATAATATTAATTGTCAAAGTGTTTAAGATATGGCAGTAATAGAAGACATGTTTCCTGGAAAACAAGACAGTGAACGACTTAGAAGTTGGTGACAACATGATTTGATAGAAACATTGAATATAACAATGGAGAAGGTGGGAGAACTTACCAGAGAGGGTTATTCTTTCAGATTACCTATTATGAGGATGACTGTTCATAAAATACATCCTACCTAAAGGGATACAATAAATCTTCTTAATGAAGATATATATACCGTTGTGTTTATTCTGCAAGCGAATAGAATTGTTTTCCGAATGTAAAGGTTTTCTGGACAACGCTACCTCAATTGGGTACAAGAAAAGCACTGGGATGTAAAGTCGGACTACGGGATGTTGACCACATCATACATCGTGTGCCTATGCTCAATGTAAAATACGTGCCTAACTCTGTATTCCCCAATATACAACTTCGTATTTCCCAATATACAACTCCGTATTCCCCAATATACAACTCCGTATACCCCAATATACAACTCCGCTATTCCCAATATACAACTCTGTATTCCCAATATACAACTCCGTATTCCCAATATACAACTCCGTATTCCCCAATATACAACTCCGTATACCCCAATATACAACTCCGTATACCCCAATATACCTCACGGTATTAAAAAACGTTCCGTTTCTTGTGTTTATTTATATGTAGAATTCGAGAACGTCGAACGTCTTTTCTCAGCATTAGTTTAGTTTTAACACTGTGTTTTTAATGCCATAAATACTGTAACCTTAACGTTAAACCAATCTATATATCTGCCGATTTATAGTTCTCGATGATTTATTGTTCCTTCCTAGCAACAGCTGACCTTAGCCTGAGGCTCAACGTCATCAATATATTCAATGAAAATAGAAATACTAAGAGTACGCGGCACAGCATCGCGAGAAACTCACGATTGGAGTAAGTTTAAAGAGCAAGGACATCGCGTTCATGTGATTGATTATTTGCAATATTTATTACATATAGCAATCGGATTTTCGTTTCCTTTTTATGATTTATGTGTTTTAGTTTCCGTTACAAAATTTAATACTGTATTCCATTATGTCTAATCTAACTGTAATTTATTATAAATACATATCACTATACAGAAGTCTTTGGTGTGAATAGCAAGCAATATGTATTGTATGTTCCTGCTGCCCGCGTGGTACCTGGGCCCTTAAGGGAAACAAAGAATAGTACCACTGCAACCTACAAGGCATGTGGTAAGAGGCGATGATGTAGGACCTAGGGAAGCTACCCTAGTAAATAAAAAGCTGTCGCAGAAATCGGATGTGTTGGCCTACTTGTAGGTGCATAACTGACACAACATACAATCGCTCTTAGGCTCAGATCACATACAAATCAAACAGAGTGGTTAACAAGTGGTCGATATGGAGCGTTCGAATGCGAAGAAGAAGAAGTATGTTCCTGCTAGCTATAACACAACGTTCTGATGTACTTACACAAGTATGTTCCTGCTAGCTATAACACAACGTTCTGCTGTACTTATACAAGTATGTTCCTGCTAGCTATAACACAACGTTCTGATGTACTTATACAAGTATGTTCCTGATAGCTATAACACAACGTTCTGATGTACTTATACAAGTATGTTCCTGATAGCTATAACACAAAGTTCTGATGTACTTATACAAGTATGTTCCTGGTAGCTATAACACAACGTTCTGATGTACTTATACAAGTATGTTCCTGATAGCTATAACACAACGTTCTGATGTACTTATACAAGTATGTTCCTGATAGCTATAACACAACGTTCTGATGTACTTATACAAGTATGTTCCTGATAGCTATAACACAAAGTTCTGATGTACTTATACAAGTATGTTCCTGATAGCTATAACACAACGTTCTGATGTACTTATACAAGTATGTTCCTGGTAGCTATAACACAACGTTCTGATGTACTTATACAAGTATGTTCCTGCTAGCTATAACACAAAGTTCTGATGTACTTATACAAGAAGTATATTCCTGATAGCTATAACACAACGTTCTGATGTACTTATACAAGAAGTATATTCCTGATAGCTATAACACAACGTTCTGATGTACTTATACAAGAAGTATGTTCCTGCTAGCTATAACACAACGTTCTGATGTACTTATACAAGAAGTATGTTCCTGCTAGCTATAACACAACGTTCTTATGTACTTATACAAGTATGTTCCTGCTAGCTATAACACAAAGTTCTGATGTACTTATACAAAGTATGTTCCTGCTATAACACAACTTTCTGATGTACTTGTACATTGACATAATTATTATAACGTATGACTGCAGCTATTATATAAATACCAAGTTGATCCGACCTTAGAGATGCAGGTAAGGTATAAGAAAGAGGATGCAAGTAGTGGAACCTGTCTTAACATCGTAAAGTATTTTAAGTGAATACGGTGTTATCTTCGCATACTTCTTTGACCACCAGCACTTGATGGATAATGATGCCTAATTGGGAATAGGTGTACCGCTTTTACCTCCCAGGGCTTTGTTGTGTAGCATCCAACCGCTGCTGCGTCGTGCTAGGGACCTCGGAAAAGCATATATATACTTTTGAACATAAGTGTTACAGAAGAGTTCACAGTATACCATAAACATAGAATAGAACATATATATATATATATATCCAGAAAGATCTCAATATCAAAGAAACTCGATGGTTTTACAAAGATGGAGTGAAACATTGATATATTTTAGACATATAAAAAACATGACGTATTGAGAAAGGTCATTATGAAAAGAAACATAAAGTGTTCGCCTCTAGCTCAGAAAGGGTCGTTACACGAGTGGATCTGGATATGTTTCCAAAGATTTTTATATCAATGCAGGCGAGATTGAGTTCCTAGTCATACTATAGACTGACTATAACTAGTAGATTTCGTGTTCACATCGGTCAGGTTAAAGATTCATTCTTCTTCTTCTTCTTTTGTCGTCACACTGCTACCGGGTTGTTGCCCAGTGTCGTGGTTTTCTGTTTTTGTCTTGCGCTGTTCTGGTGGCTTGTGTGATTGTTATCTTTGCTCTTTCACAGGATTCTGCTACGCCATCTAACCATCTTTTCCGTGGTCTTCCTCTTGCCTTCTTTCCCGATGTTCTGTTGTAGAAGACTCTGTATACTGTGGAGTTTGGATGCATTCTTACTAAGTGGCCAAACCACTTCATTCTTTGTTTATCTATGTAATTCAAGCACGGTTTTGTGCCAACTTTCTTTCTTATGCTGATGTTGGTGATTCTGTCTTTTCTTGTGTTGTTGGTAACTTTTCGCAGGCAACGCATTTCACATGTAGTTATTTTTGTGACTGCGCTTTGCTCAATGTCCATGTTTGGCACTGGTAACACAAAGTAGGTATAAAATGCTGTTGATCATCTGTTGCTTAGCTGCCTGTGAAATTTTGGGTGCCTTAACAATGGGGCTAGCTGGTAGGTTACAGCATTTGCTTTTGTACTCTAGCCTCTATCTCTCTATCCAGTTTTCCGTCTTCTGTGAATATGCTTCCTAAGTATTTGAATTCTTTCACTTGGTTGATTTTAGTGCCATTGACATGGATGTCTAGATTATTATGTTTTCTTCCCATATTCATTATTTCTGTTTTAGTGTTGTTGATTTTCATGTCATGTTTTACACAATTTTTGTTCAAGGTGTCAATATGATGTTGTAGATCTTGTTCATTTTGATGCACTGATTCATTGACAGTTGAAAATTGATAAATTCCGGTACAGTTGACTTCTTAGACAAAACTCACGAACAAGATTACAAATACAATTCATGCAAACGTTATCCCCATCTTCAAAATTACGTCACGGAAGCTCGCCGATGCTACGGAGTTCGTACAACTGACGCTGAGATCTTACAGTGTAAGAAAATGATCAAAACAAACATTGTTTTTTTCACCGAGATACAATGATGATGTTCCTATCAATCAATCAATCAATATATTAATCACCATATTCTTTCGAGCGTAATAATTTTGCATCTGGAGAGATATCAAGTAATAATCTCGACAAGAAGTGATATCAATGTTGACATTTGATTAAGTCCATTTCATTAAGTCTATGAAACATGTTTGTTTCGTGTTATTCCACGGATACTTTAGTTTGTTCACAACAGACTTGCGATATCAGAGGAGCTTGGATGCTGTTTTTCAATCTCCTAGATTATGTATTACATACATAGATACCGCATCCCATTAACAGACTCCATTTAACAAGCATTGAATACAATATGAGAATAAACATCGACAAAACCGAAATAAGGACATTGGCTAAAGAAAAGACGCAGCAATATCTTCATTGACAAACACCCATTAAAACAAGTCAAAGACTATATATCTAGGAAGCATTTGTTCAGCGAATGAAAGAATAACTAACGAAATCCAACATAAAGCAAATGAATTCATAGAACAAATGGCGCCAATTTTGAAAAGCAAACATGTCAACATGAACACTAAAAGAGCATTGTTCAACACACTATTTCTCTCAACATGATGCTATCAGTGCCAAACTTAGACTCTCACATCAAATGATAGAAGACATTTTTAGTCACGATAGAGATGAAGTGTCTACACAGAATGCTGGGGGTAACAAGAGGAGACCGGTTCAGAAATGAAGACATCATGAAAAAAGTGGGTACAACATCAGTGTTGAACTTCACCAAGAAACAACAAATTAAATGGTTCGACCACATAAACAGATTACCAACATGAAACGCACCACATAGAGCAATATTACTTCGATATAGTGGATACAAAGTAAAAGACTGTAAACGCAAAAGCCGGAACACAGAGATAAAAAAGGCTACTAAAAACACTGGTTAAGAAGCGCACACACAAGTCCGTTTCAGAAATTGTTCTTATCCTAAAACAGTGAGACAAAACAGTGTTACAGAGAAAAGAGAGAAATATACTTAGATAAATAAAACACATTAACACCTTTCATATTTGTTGCACATACCAGCATAACATATACTGACTATACATCGTTACGCTCATGATAGACATCAGTGCACATACTATTCATATATGTATGTTTTTAGGGAAAACATACATCATGGACAGAGAAAAGAACAAATGTTTTTGTTCTGCTTGATATTAAAAAGTTGACTAGTAAAGAGCATACAATCAAGGAAAACTGAACATTTCAGACACATCAAACGACAGGAGTGCATAGAGAAGATAATTTTGTAGGAAATTGTGCCTGGAAGAAGAATGAGAGAAACATCTAGAAGACGATGGGTGCAAGATGTTACTGACGATCTGAGAATAACTACTGCTGACGACGGTCACATTGCACAAAACACAGAGTGTTTCAGGACTGCTGTCATGGTAACCAAGTTCCGGAAGGGACAAGCTACTTGATGATGATGAGACATACACATAATGAAACTTTTCACTTTCCATATAAATTGTATGCGAAAAATCTGACAAATGTTCTCCCCAAGGCCCCAAGAAATATGATTAATCAAGCTGACACATGTTCTCCCTAAGAAATATGATTAACCAAGCTGATACAAGTTCCCCACAAGAAATATGAGTAACCAAGCTGACAAATGTTCTCCCCAAGAAATATGAGTAACGAAGAATGTTTGCTGACACAAGTTCCCCACAAGAAATATGATTAACCAAGCTGACACAAGTTCCCCACAAGAAATATGAGTAACCAAGCTGACACAAGTTCCCCACAAGAAATATGATTAACCAAGCTGACACAAGTTCCCTACAAGAAATATGAGTAACCAAGAATGTTTAACCTCCTTATACAGTTTCAGCAACAGCATATCACCACTATCATCCAAAAGAGACGCAAGAGACTAATTTTGTCAAGAAATATGCACCGCGATCGACACCAGAGTATGAAACAAAAAACCATGGAGGTCTCAAAACGATATAAAGAAAAACGAAAGTTCATGAACTGAAAGAAATGAATTACAGCTGCAACATAATACAGAGAGCCGCCAAAAGCAGAGAAAAATGGTTTCCATCTGTTGCTTTCCTACGTATCAAGAACGTCACACATTTGAACGATATATAATAATAATTGTCATCACATTTAAGAAACTTTATATATAAATATCGTTGTGTTGGTTATACTATTCATCATCAGCAGGTGCCGTCTCCACATTGAAGGTTGGCTACAATGAATCTCCAGCATCCTCTGTCTTTCGTCTGGTGTTGCACACTGCCAGACTGTAATCTGTCCATTTCTTAAAGTTTCCCTCCCACTTATCTCTCAGTCGACCTCTTGCTCTTCCCCCTCAACTTTCCCCTCTAGTCAAGATTTTATCATGGGGTCATGTCTTTTTATGTGCCCAAAATACTTTACTTTTCTGAATTTTATTTCTCTTAATAATTGTTTCTTCATGCCTAGTTTTTCTAAAACTTGTTTATTTGTCTGTTTTTCAGTCCATAAAACTCTGCATATTCTTCTATATATCCACATCTCAAATGCATCAATTCTGTCTTCTAACTGCTTCTTCATTGTCCATGTTTCCGAGCCATACATTAATATAGGATATATATAGCATTTAATCATTCTCATTTTTAGCCTGTTTGTAATTTGTTTGGATGTCAGTAACTTTCTCATACTATTGAAATTATCCTTGGCCATTCCTATTCACCTGTTATACTATTCACCATGAAAACACGTCTACTAACAGAACTCATTGATATACGTCTCACTGACATGTATGTAGATCACATATACATTCATTTCTCACAGATATAAACATGCATTACACAAATATAAGAAACATCACTCACCTATAAACACACACATCAATGACAGCTTAAGACAAATCAATTCTATATTGATACAAATCATTGACTTTTTTTGTCCTTGTCTCTAATCCTGTTTAGCAACACAGCGTCAGGATTAGAAGATATTTATAGAACGGGACAATGTGCGCGCCTCATAAATAATGTTGTTCACTGCATCTGTTATGTGTGTTGTCCACATTTTGTGTAGGGTTTTTATTGCTTTATATTCACTCTAAATTATTTAGTTTCTTTTCTTCAATCCAGGTTTGCCCCACATCGTCAGGATAAGACGAGATTTCTAGAACAAGCCCTAGTGTTCGCTTCATAAATAGTGTCTTTCGTTACCTCTGTTATCTCTGAGGTCCCTTTTCTGCGTGGTCAGTCTTTTGCTTTGTATCCATTGTATCTGGGATCGCAAGAGAGAGTATCCATTGTATCGGAGCAACATTGCTCTGTGAGGTGCAGTGTCTGTTGGTAGTCTGCTTATTTTGCTGAACCATTTAATGTGTTGCTTCTTGATAAAGTTCAGTACTGATGCTGTACCTACTTTTTTCCTGATGTCTTCATATCTCAATCGGTCTCTTCTTGCTACTCTCACCAGTCAGCGCAGACACTTCATCTCTGTCGTGACTAATTTTCTTCTATCGTTTGATGTCAGCATCCAGGTTTGGCACTGGTAGCATAATGTAGCATAGCGTAACTCATTTACAAATGGGCAAAAACTCATCAATTTTAAGCAAAACATTCACATATTGATCTTTTCAAAAGTAACAAAATAATACAAATCAATAACAAATTTACGCATACCCAATACATTTGCACATAAAATGCTCATTAATAGAGACATTAATCACTAAAAGTAGTAAAAATACATTTTATTGTAATGAAACCATTAACTGTAATTTGGTTTATCGGACTGGCCGCGCTACTATCTCATAGTTCCATGCTAGAAACAAGATAATGATATCACATTTTAGGTTGTCAGTCCATGGTTCTAATAACGAATAGCGATAACAAGTGTAGCTACTTAATGTACTCATGTCATCTGTATGTCTGAGAGATAAAGAACAAGAGAGAGA
This sequence comes from Arion vulgaris, assembly GCA_020796225.1. Lineage (NCBI taxonomy): Eukaryota > Metazoa > Mollusca > Gastropoda > Stylommatophora > Arionidae > Arion > Arion vulgaris. Next base: position 21,626,850 of record CM036764.1, read on the forward strand.
AAGAGAAAGAGAGAGTGAGAAAAAAGAGAACAATGAAAAACAGAAAAGAATCTTTTCAAATGAGATCACTGAAGAATTTTGAAAAAAATACTAGCACGAACAAGATGGAGAATATATATTCTTTTTTAGGAAGACAGTAACAAAAATGTTGAAAGTTTAGAATAAATTCCAGCAAATTTGGGAGGAAAATCAAGCAAATATATGTATGAGAAAAATGAGAAGTTGGCTTTAAAAGAAAAGAGAGGAAAAAGATGAGATTGAAAATAATAAATTATAAAGGTGGTTTGCAGAACAGAACAAAAGATTGAGAGAGAGGAGAAAAAGAAAATGTGAAGGAGAAGGATAAATAAACATAAATACGAGACCCATACTTGGTTCAGTAGCAGTTGGTAGTTAATGAAGATGCAGTTTTGATTGTAGCAGTAGTATTATTGACTGCAATTTTATTTTTATAACAGTAACATCCCTATATAAAAACCTAATAATTACATTCATCCATTGAGATTGTGTGGAGGCCATCTGACATATCAAAGACTATCTTAAAAGTGTATGCGCCATAGACGAGAGATATATGTCGAGAGAAGTCAAGAGAGAAAGAGAGAGAGAGAAAGAGAGAGAGAGAGAGAGAGAGAAGTCAAGAGAGAAAGAGAGAGAGAGAGAGAAACAATATCTTCTTCTTCTTCGAATTCTCCATATCGATCATTTGTAACGACTATGTGTGATTTGTACGTGATCTGCGCCTGAGATTCTGCGCTGTATCAGTTATGAGCCTACAAATAGGCCAGCACACCCAATTTCGTCAATGCTTTTTATTTACTATCGTAGCTTCCCTATGTCCTAAATCAGTCACCCCTTACGATATGTTTTGTAGGTCGCAGTGGTACTATTCTTTGCTTCCCTTGAGGGCAACGGCACCAAACAGGCAAAGATAAAATCTAAGAATGGAGGTAACTATTTTCGCGGACACATATAACCTCATACGTAACAGACAGACATGTCATGCCGGTTGATAGTTGATAGTTCAATGTTCTGCAACATAAGTGCAATAACCACTAACGATGTTAATTGAATGATGATTCATTGAACGATGAAACGCTGTTATAAGGGCTGATGGGTTTTATGAAAAACTCAAAATTACAGACAAAAATTGGAAATGAGATAGTGTTTAACATATCAAAACAAAATTGGTTTTTCAAAGACAATCCTGATCGTGTCTGTGTCAGAGACCAGAAAAATCTACTAAAAGAAGGACAGATGCAAGATAAATATCAAGAACAAATATTTTTCAACGGGTTACATGTTTGATGATGATAATAAAGATGATGAATAAATATGATAAATAGTTTGATTTATCTTTAGACCGTAGGTAGTCAGCAGAGAATCTCCAGCCCGTCATATCGCTTGCCAAGATGGTGAAATCTACAAAATTACTATATCATCATCATCAAATTGTTTGTCCTGAGCAGAACTTTGTCATCCAAAGTCCTTTGGAATTTCTATCTCTCATTGACCAGATGTCCTGCCTCTTCAGCCGTCATGTTCAAACCATCAGTTATATCTTGAATACATCTTCTCCATGGTCTTCTTCTCCTCTTCTGTGCCAGTATGCATCCTTCCATGATGGCGAAATCTACAAAATGACTAGATACAATCTTTTAATATATTCCTTTAATTTATATCGCTATTTGTTCTTATTTCCTGCTTGTCAACAATCTTTCCTTCCTGTCGAATTTACAGCACTGACTCATATCACGTTAGTGTGCAAAATATTTGATTTATCTCTGCTTGATTTTCTTCATCAAATACCTTTCAATTGATAACTTTTGTAAGATTTCTTCATTAATATATTGTTTTTCTTGTTTCTGTGTGTTTGCACTGTCAACCATTTTGTGATCACATTTTGTAATCTGTTGTGACCTGTTACTGAGAGTCAGAGAAGTAAGTAGAGTGTCCAACTTAACAGTCTACAGATTCGTAGGCAGTCTACAGATTCGTAGGCAAGACACTTCCTAATTTTGACAGTTCTTGGTTTTAGGGTTCATTTCTATAGCCATGACAGTCCCTTACTTTCTACTGGGCACAATTTGTTCGTTTGGGTACTGATCTCCGTTAGCTTTAATGTACTAACGTTTCAACTGATCCTTAGAACGTTTCTATGGTATTTACCACATATTTAGCATGCTGTACCATTGTTGCAAAACGGCAATACCGTTCCAGACAAGAAACATGCTCCCCCGCTTTCGACATATATTATGCCCCAAGGAATTTGGTGTATTTACTCTGCATTATTTTCCTGTAAGAAGAGCTCTTTACATTTTTCCAGTCTGGGGTCACCAGCCAAAGTCAACTATAAACTTATAGGTCTTCGGACTCTGGTAAGAATTATGGGAAATCAGACCACAACTACATCACGTGTCCTCGCATTCCAGTATTGTTGTATATAGACGAATTCAGTTTAAAATCAACACTAAATGCTAAATCGAAGTTATATTATGCAATGTTCAACAATAAGGAATATCAATATTATGAATATTTTTACCAATAAATAACCACAGACTCACAGAATTGAGTAAAATTGCAAAAAGCTTGCAGTGTTCTATCAAACATCTATATTTTCCAGCCCCTTTCTCTGATCTAGGTCAGGAATTCCCCAGTCAGTTTACTGGACTAGTTATCTAGAGTTGACTGTGCACCAGCCCGACGACCTAATCGCATTATTAACCTTTAATGATTTACAAGATGAGTTCCATTCTTTGATCCCCAAAACAATAAACTATTTAATAAACTATCGATATAAGAATGCATTAAAACTATTTAGCAATGACGAAACACATGAAAACAAAGTACTGTAGTTTTACAATAATTTTTTTTAAATACAACGCTAAAATAGTAAATTTATTGATACCAGGAGAATGTTGAGTAGGGTTTTGGTCGGCAGAAGCTCACTGGTCCTAGAACCACCTCGCTATTGTATGTCATTGTGCAATTGGCACTCTTCATTACTAGTTTTTTCTGTCCTTGAAATACGTTCAATCTGTCGGTAAATCCATACATAAAACGGTGGAATTCCAATAGTAATAATTGCTACTAAACGTAGCTTAATAGTTCAATAGTGGTCGTAGAACTACTGCGCTTGTTGGCTCAACAATAACAGTGGTTAGAAGTGACAGTATTAATGCTAATTGCAGAAACTATTGCGCAATAAAACGTTTTAGTGGCTATGATAGTATTAATAGCAGAATATTGAACTTTGTACTAGTAATAGTAGTAGTGGTGCCATTATTAATTGTTACTAGTACAACTAGTACTACTACTACTACTTAGTAGTAGCAGTAGTAGTAGTAATAGACATATAAATAAATCTAACTATTATTCCCAAAGCACAGGAGTGCACAGACTATAGGACAATTAGCCTGATGAGACACATAACAAAAATACTACTCAAGATCATACATGAAAGAATTAAAAACAAGATAGACATAGAAGTAGGAGAAGAACAGTTTGGCTTTAGAAAGAACAGAGGAACAAGAGAGGCAATACTTTGTGTAAGACTACTCGCTGACAAGTATATAGAAGTGCAAAAAGTATCTACTTGTGTTTCATCGATTATAGCAAAGCTTTTGACAGAGTCCAACATGAAAAGCTAATCATATGTCACAAGAAATAGGCCTAGATGGGGATGATATCAGACTAATAAGTAACATATACTGGGAACAGATAGCAATAATAAAATATGAAAATAGCTACTCTCCATACATAGACATAAAGAGAGGAGTGAGACAAGGATGCATACTGTCACCAAGCCTATTTAACATCTACACAGAGAAAATCTTCAAACAACTAGAGGGAATGCCAGGACTCAAGATCAATGGAAAAATAATAAATAACTTAAGATATGCAGATGACACAGTATTGGTAGCAGAAAATGAACAAGATCTACAAGAATTAGTGGACCAATTGGACAGAAGTAGCAAGGAATATGGATTAGACATTAACATACAGAAAACAAAAACTATGGTAATCAACAAGGAAATGGAAAAACCTAAAATGAATATAAAAATACATGGAGAATTACTACATCAAGTAAAAGCTACTCCTATCTCGGTCAGATGATAACTGATGATGGCAGATGTATAACAGAAATTAAAAAGAGAATAGGAATGGCCAAGGATAATTTCAATAGTATGAGAAAGTTACTGACATCCAAACAAATCACAAACAGGCTAAAAATTAGAATGATCAAATGCTATATATATCCTATATTAATGTATGACTCGGAAACATGGACAATGAACAAGCAGTTAGAAGACAGAATTGATGCATTTGAGATGTGGATATATAGAAGAATAAGCAGAGTTTCATGGACAGAAAAACAGACAAATAAACAAGTTTTAGGAAAACTAGGCATGAAGAAACAATTATTAAAAGAAATAAAATTCAGACAAGTAAAGTATTTTGGGCACATAAAAAGGCATGACACCATGATAAAACATTTACTAGAGGGGAAAGTTGAGGGAGAAGAGCAAGAGGAAGACCGAGAGATAAGTGGGAGGGAAACTTTAAGAAATGGACAGGTTACAGTCTGGCAGTGTGCAACGCCAAGGCGAAAGACAGAGGATGCTGGAGATTCATTGCAGCCAACCTTCGATGTGGAGACGGCACCTGATGATGATGATGATAAACTATTATTTCTAGTAGTTTTAGTAACAGTCAGCGCTGTGTATATATATATAAGAGCAGTGGTTCCCAAACTTTGTAATACCGTGGACCCGTTTTAATACATTTTGCTGCCTCTGACCCCAAAAGTCTCTATATATGAAAATGGATAGAAATGAATTATCTGTGTGTTTCAATAGTAAACAATGTCTGCAATTTAACTTTTTTTAAAATAAATAACAGTGATATCATTAGGTCTTTAATTAGGCGTAACATTCATTTTAATAAACAAATTTTAGGAAAGCTAGGCATGAAGAAACAATTATTAAAAGAAATAAAATTCAGATAAATAAAGTATTTTGGGCACATAAAAAGACATGACACCTTGATACAATCTTTACTAGAGGGGAAAGTTGAGGGGCGACGAGCAAGAGGAAGACCAAGAGATAAGTGGGAGGGAAACTTTAAGAAATGGACAGATTACAGTCTGGCAGTGTGCAACACCAAGGCGAAAGACAGAGAATGCTGAAGATTCATTGCATCCGACCTTCGATGTGGAGACGGCACCTGATGATGATGTATGTCAAAGATTATAATGTTTCTTCATGCGCTTGAAGACCCTGTGAGTACCTCTTGAACCTCCGGGTGTCCGCGGACTAAAATTTGGGAAACGCCATATTAAAGCATTAGTAGTAGATTTAGTGCGCTAGCAATAATAACAGTAGATATTACAGGGGAATCAAGAACTGCAATTTGAGCATATTTAGTAGTAGTAGTTTCACAAAAAACTAAAACTAGAATTAGTATTATTTGTAGCATTAGGAAATAAAATGGATTCGAAATATGCATTACTATTTGATGCTTTTTTATAAGAGACATTTTTGAAAGGCAATGTTATGAGCGTCACCTACACAGATGGGAATTAGTGATTAGAAGTGTGAATATATTGATCACACACTCAGTCAACAATGTAGAATTGTAGGCAGATGTAAACAGATGTAAGCAGATGTAAGCATATGTTTTCAGATGTAAGTAGACAGATGTAAGTAGACTGGAACATTACCATGTGGGAGAATGGCGACGTTATATAGACCAACATATAGTAGCATAGAATAAGTCATAAAGAAGTTGGAGACCGAGATGCACATTTTCTGGCAAAATACAATAGCTTCTTCTTCTTTATCAAACGCTTCATATCGACCACTTGTTAACCACTCTGTGTGAGTTGAGTGTGATCTGAGCCTAAGAGTGATTGTACGGTGTGCCAGTTATGCGCCTACAAGTAGGCCAGCACATCCGATTTCTGCAATGCTTTTTATTTACTATGGTAGATTTCCTAGGTCCTACATCAGTCTCCTCTTACGACATGCATTGTAGGGCGCAATGGTACTATTCTTTGCTTTCCTGACGGTCCCCGACAACACACAAGAGAATACAATAGCAAATGAAGAGTGGTTGAAACGAACAAACTGGACATCTTTGGAGACATTATGAAAAGACAAAGATGGCGGTGTATAGAGCGTGTATGTCGCATAACAGTAAGGGCATTGGCTATGACAGTTCTCGGATTGACAGTGGTTGGGAAAAGAGGGTCTGGTTGTCGAGGAGAAACATGAAGGAGAACTGTGGAACGTTTGTTGAAAGATTGGGACCAGACATGAGAAATAATTCATAGAAAGTCTGCAACACGTCAGCAATGGAAATCTCTTGTTGAAGCCGTAAGTAACAAACGGGCACCACGATGATATACATGAACATATACAAATCGTGACATATCCTTAACAGGACGTAGACATCAACCACAGTCAACGAGTCACTGATTTTCCAGGCGCCACTTATAAGTTTAGTAGTTTGCCATTGCTTTCTGAACGGTCAGGTCTGTTTTTACCTTTTTGTAAAAATTCCATGGAAACGAATTTGCTTTGAAACTTGCCCACCGTGGGGTTTGAACCAGGTACGTTTGGGTGTGTGATCGAAGTCACTACCGCTTACAGACGCTCACTTATAGACTATGTATGATATTCATAGATATACGTAAAGTAGGTAATCAGAGAAATTGAAGCTTGACGTTGAAAAAATGATTTTCTGCAATTATTATAATTTTAAAGTGACATTCTAACTAAAACATTATTAAGTTAGACAATTATGTCATTAGTTAAAGCGACTGTGTTAGTAGTACTAAGATGAAAAACATTGTTATATTTATAATTATTTCTATATATAAAATACAACTTTTTTCATAACATATCATTTATTGGGGAGTTTAGTGTTGGACGCGTATTTTTTCTTTGAGTAACGGCACATAATGACTGATACGATCAACAACACGATACCTATCTTTAGTTCTCTGTGTTTCTATAATACGATCAACAAATAAACAGGGTACAGGTATTAAGAGCTTCCGAAAAACAAATAGACAAACACAGGACTCGAACCACTTACCCAAGTTCTTACGACACCAATCGCCTAGCCTAGCAATACGAGCGATTTTACGAACACAACCAATGAGCCATTCTAAAAAATGACTCACGGGGAGTGTCTTTCTCAAACGCTAATTATTTAACTAGACACAGAACAATCAGGTAGGGTTCGTTCCAACAATGTCTGCACAAACTGTTTCTATAGTACTGAATTGAGATTTGTTGACCTGAAAGTGGTTAGCAAAATCGTACTCCAATTGAGAAACGAACCGAGACCATATTCGTAGGAAACAAGTGAACTAGCTACTATGCAATTTCGACTTTGATTTCTATATTAACCAAATGTAAAGTTCTAAAGAAAAACGTCTACTTTGAATAGTGTGATTACGAGAGAGAGAATCGATACTTTTCAGTGAAGTTCACATTAAGGAAATGTATCTAACCAAACCATAATTAAAATCGATTTCTGGATGTGTATAGATCAAATAAAGTAAATTTAAATATGAACAAACAAAGTAGAAAGTGAGAAGGAAAAGTTTGGAAAAAACAAGAAGATAGAGCATATAATAAAGATATAACAAACTTGAATACATAAGAAATACACTACTAAGTTATACAGCATGTGCTATGTAACATTGTTGATGGAAATAGTTGTGTTTGATTCAGTCACGTGATATTAAATACCAAATGAATAAGTTCCATTTATTGCTACATACAATGTACAGGAATCACTGCGCATATCCCTAAAATTAGACAAGATTTACTTTGTCCAACAAATACTTAGCCAAATAAAATGATCTCGACACGCACGAAATTTCAAATACTCGAACATATTAACTTTTTGTTTTTAAACTAAGGGGACGAGGTGACTACAACATCTGCCAAGGGAATATCATTTCTGTGAACTGTTGGGAAATACTTTTCAGAATTGTATGTATAGACTTCAAGTCCTTGGAGAGCTGGTTTATCCCGGGCGAGACGCAGTGCGGTTTCAGTGCAACTCGATATACCACAAATACGATATTGCGACAGTTACGATAAAATGCACAGAGCATATTCATTTACTGTTTATTGCTTCTGTTGACTTTTCAAAGAAAATCGATTTGGTTAATCTCGAATGGTCTGATCAAGACGTTAAAAAAAAAAGTTTGTCTGTCCACTATGAATATGAACATCAATGAATCATTCCAAGCATTTATGTGATGCCATCAATTTAATGGCGCATTCACGCTTAAGTGTTCAGTCAAGAGGACAGCCCGTCTGCCCAGCGTGTTCGTAGCGCGTTGGACGACGGTGTGACAAGCTCCCTGTGAGAGCGGGTTCAATTCCGCGGGCTAGCAGAAAAGCCACGGGTTCACCAGATTCACGGTGTTCGTGGCACCGAACCGAAGGGTTACGATGTCCACGGCACCGAGCAGAAGAGCTGAAAGCTCAAGTGCTTCTGATTCGGTTAAACAAAAAAAAGTCAAAAGTACAGTAAGACGAGATTGTGAATTTGCCCTCATTGTCCTTGATATATACTATGCTCTTCTATTGAAACATGCATTTTGAGACCAGTATGGACGGGTTTTTATCAGGTCATAGTAAGGTTGAGTAGCAGATCTAGGAATCTTCATGGTCTTCATTCTTCTGTTTTCGTCTATTGTCGTCACACTGTTACCGGGTTGTTGTTCCAGTGTCAGGTTTTTTAAATTTTGTCCTGCTCTGCCCTAGTGGCTTAGTTGGTAGTTATTCTTCTTTTTTGACGGGAGTATGCTATGCATCTATTCATCATCTCGGTGGTCGTCTACTCGCCTTACTTCCCGATACTATGTTGTAGAAGGCTATGTAACCAGTGGAGTTTGGTTGTATTGTTATTAAGTGGCCGAACCACTTCATTCTTTGTTTCTCTATATCTGTATGTTAAATGCCTTAAAACGTTAGACCAGGAAGTTATGGAAATATCTAGAGTGAAGTTCAAGACTGGCATTAAAAGAATTTAAAAACTTATTGTATAGAGTTTAAGAACTGAACGACTGAAGCGACAGCAGGGCACGAAGTAGCAACAGTGTGTCTGAAATCCCATGCAACATTTATGGAATATTTGTCTTGGTATAGATGTGTCTTACTAATGACATATGTCACTGTCATGTTATGTATATTTTACTTATCTAGAGCATAACGTATGCACTATATTTTACAATGAGGTAGCATGCCAGCAATGCGAAATGTTTGTATGTCTGCTTAAATTACCTATTTTTAAAGCATTTATTTCATTCAATTAACTAATAATTGCATATCTGTCGTTGCGGGGTTCTCAATGGAGCAAAGAATAATAAGACTATAACCTACAAGACATGTCTTAAGAGGCGACAGATGTATGATCTAGGAAGCTACCCTAGTAAACAAAAGCATCGCAAAATCGAATGTGCTGGCCTACTTGTAGGTGCATAGCTGGCACAATGTATAATAGCTCTTAGGCATAGATCACGTACAAATCACACAGATTGGCTAACAAGTGATCGATATTAAGCGTTCGAAGACGCCCGAGTGGTTACCGGGCCCAAATTTGGGGTGTAAAGAATAGAACCACTGTTACCTGCCATGTATGTCGTAAGAGGCGACTAAGGAGGTTTGGCTGAAATCGGATGCATGTGTCCTAAGCGTGTAGAAGTCTATGCGTTTAGGGCCTACCAAACCAATGTACAACGTATACACGTTCTTGGCAAAGATTAAACATATCACAAAGAGTGTTTAAAATTGGTCGTAAAGAACGTACGCAAAGAAGAAGAAGAAGAAGAAGCGTTCGAAGAAGAAGAATTTAGTTAACAATTAATTTGCATATCTGTCAATTGTTTGTTCATGATCGTTCTTATCAACCTGTTCTGTTCTTCGCTATCTCTCTCCTAGTTTATACAGCTACAGTATACAATTTCTTCTGACTAACAAAGCAAAGATCGACATGGTTCTTTTTTTCTAAAATGTTTTGTTAAAATATATGTGCACTGCAACAAATGTATGTTACAAACATGGACACTTGTCTTGTTTTCTAGTGAATATGGTATGTTTAACCGTGGCTTCCGATAACATATGGTGCCTGGGGTCACGTTTTATCATTATCCTGGAGTTTCAAAATGGAAGTATATTTTGTTATGTAATTTTGCTCTCTATGCTCACTCATGCACTAAACTCTTCACTGAGCACTCAACTTACTCACTTGTACATTGCTCTCACAAAAACACAACTAATCTATCTTACGTTCAAGTTCAAGGAACATAACCAAATAACATATAACTAAAGTGAAAATGATTGATTTCGAATTAGAAGATGAAACCATTAGAATTCGCTGTGATGTGACTTCCTGCTAGAGACCTGAAGATATATATTCTAGGATTTGTTTGTTGTTATTTATGGGACTGCAGATCTTTAAGCTGAGACACGGACATTTTATGGGACTACAGATCTTTAAGCTGAGACACGGACATTTTATGGGACTGCAGATCTTTAAGCTGAGACACGGACATTTTATCCAAAGAACGAGTTTTGTTGTTGTTTTATCATGGCGTAGCATCATCATCATCAAGTTGCTTGTCCCTTCCGGAACTTTGCTCCCATGACAGCAGTCCTGAAAAACTCTCTGTTCTGTGCAAGTTGATCGGCGTCAGCAGCAGTCATTCTCAGATCGGCAATGACACCTTGCACCCATCGTCTTCTAGATCTTTCTCTCATTTTTCTTCCAGACACATTTCCCTCCAAATTTATCTTTTCTATACACTCATGTCGTTCGATATGTCCAAACTATTTAATTTTCAATGATTTCATGCTCTTTTATAGCCAACTCTCTTTAATATCAAGCTGTTGCAGAACAGAAGAATTTGTTCTTTCCTCTGTCCATAATATTCGAAGTACTCTTCTGTAGCATTTGCATTTGAAGGCATTAATGATCTTATCCACCGCTTTGTTAACGGTCCGTGTCTCACAATCATATGTTGCCAAGGAAAAAAACACATTTATGTCTTATGTCTTATAGGACAACAAATATCAACTAAGAATTACATTATTTCTGATAATCTACCCTATCTGATGAGGAGAAATCAGTTATTTATCACCAGCATGTCTTGAGGCTTTAACTTTGTACTTATAACGTTTCTTTAGAAGTAGAAGACCATCCATCTCGTGGTACACCACCCATTGTCACTATGAGACAAGATGTCTTCTATAAGTTAAAAGAAAACTACGGAACGTATTCTATCTGAAAGAATTGTCAGGATATCAACAGACCTGGAGTAGAAAATACAATATCCACTTTATGACACTGGGAACAAGAGTGCGAACTTGTATTCTATTGTTAGATTAGTACTAACAACAGCAGACAGCGGCTAGTTTCAATAAATAATGCACTTAACGGTACTCCCTGAGTGTATGCAAGTCGAACAGTATTATTAAGTATTTTTCAGAATTTAGAACGTTGTCAGATGCACAGAAAACATTATTTTGATATCTGCATTCTGATGTCGTTTTTGTTTAAAAATACATAAGCTGGCTTTACATTTCCTCTAAAATATGTTATGTGATAAATATGGGATGAAAGATTTTGAAATACATATTGTACAAGTATAAGTGCAAAGAACGACACATAAATAAAATATGTACAACTGAGTCAGTGAAAGAAATACTCAATGTAGATCGATATTCTAGTGCGAGGATTCTCAAGCTGTGTAGTCTTGTACCCTGAGTGTGCGGGATTTATATTATAGTATATTTATAATGTTATTCATTTTGTAGAGAAGAAATATTCACAATTTTAGTTAATCATCATCAAGCACCGTCCAACAGTTATAGGTTATCATGTTCTTCCTGTCTCTTGTTCTAGCTACGAGTTCTGATACTGTTATCGCGCCGTGCATTGATGATACGCTGTCTTTTGTTTTCTCTTTGTCGAACCTATATCTCTCTTGTCCATATCTTGCTCGGTGTAGAAATGTAATCAATATTTCCTCTTCTCTTAACATATCAAAATAGTGTTGATTGCCTTTTTTTTAATCGTTACATAAACGATCTGTTCTCGTGCGCTTCTTAAGAATATTTTTGTTATCTTTCGTGTATTTATTTTCCATATTTTACAACCGTACATCAGATTTGATTCTACATAGTAGCTCTGTAATACTCTCATTATCCCCTTCTCACTTCTAATTACAGTGCCTAAAAACAGATTCTTTAGAAGAAAAAGTGAGAAATCATATATATTGACTAAAGCACAACAACGATTCTACATGATTGAACCGTTTGTGTCTCTGTATAACTAAAGTATTCCCGAAAGGTAGCTGCTCCAGTCGACCAACTGCAATTGATTATCTGACTTGATAAAGGAAGGAGATATTTATAAACTTCATCGGAACCTATTTGTTTACTTTATGAGAATATATTAACAAGTATTCAGCTCAAATATGTCAACAAAGAAACGCAATGATCTGATTTCTAGTGACTGTTAACTTATTGGTTAAGCTTGATTTCCGAAAGTTGACGGTTCGAATCGCATCCGCACTTTTCTTTTCATAATTCTGTTCCCGACGCACGCTGGTTGAACTAACGTATATAGAACAAGAGCTTTTACCATTATATAGACTCTTCACTCTTCTGTTATCAATGCATATGTACTATGTATTGCATATCACAATGTTTGGCCTTTAATGTACATTGTATTCATTTTTTAATAAATGCTGTTTTGGGTCGACATGTCGATTAGACCTTGATGTAATTTTAGATTTTGTAAATCTTCCCGACTATAAGTCTTGATATTTAGGCTATCAGATCTAAGAGCTCGTTCTTGACTTTCTTACATTGATCTTATTACAGTAGCAGACTTTCTCTTTGTAAACTTGGCTTTCTATTTGTATACTTGGCTTTAGTTGTAAACTTGGCTTTCTTACATTGATCTTATTACAGTAGCAGACTTTCTCTTTGTAAACTTGGCTTTCTATTTGTATACTTGGCTTTCTATTTGTATACTTGGCTTTCTATTTGTATACTTGGCTTTGGTTGTAAACTTGGCTTTCTATTTGTATACTTTTTTTAGTTGTAAACTTGGCTTTCTATTTGTATACTTGGCTTTCTATTTGTATACTTGGCTTTAGTTGTAAACTTGGCTTTCTATTTGTATACTTGGCTTTCTCTTTGTAAACTTGGCTTTCTATTTGTATACTTGGCTTTAGTTGTAAAATTGGCTTTCTATTTGTATACTTGGCTTTCTATTTGTATAATTGACTTTGGTTGTAAACTTGACTTTTTATGTGTATACTTGGCTTTCTATTTGTATACTTGGCTTTCTATTTGTATACTTGGCTTTGGTTGTAAACTTGACTTTCGATGTGTATACTTGGCTTTCTATTTGTATACTTGGCTTTGGTTGTAAACTTGGATTTCTATTTGTATACTTGGCTTTGGTTGTAAACTTGGCTTTCTATTTGTATACTTGGCTTTAGTTGTAAACTTGGCTTTCTATTTGTATACTTGGCTTTCTATTTGTACACTTGGCTTTAGTTGTAAACTTGGCTTTCTATTTGTATACTTGGCTTTCTCTTTGTAAACTTGGCTTTCTATTTGTATACTTGGCTTTAGTTGTAAAATTGGCTTTCTATTTGTATACTTGGCTTTCTATTTGTATACTTGACTTTGGTTGTAAACTTGACTTTATATGTGTATACTTGGCTTTCTATTTGTATACTTGGCTTTCTATTTGTATACTTGACTTTGGTTGTAAACTTGACTTTTTATGTGTATACTTGGCTTTCTATTTGTATACTTGGCTTTCTATTTGTATACTTGGCTTTGGTTGTAAACTTGACTTTCTATGTGTATACTTGGCTTTCTATTTGTATACTTGGCTTTGGTTGTAAACTTGGATTTCTCTTTGTATACTTGGCTTTCTATTTGTATACTTGACTTTGGTTGTAAACTTGACTTTTTATGTGTATACTTGGCTTTCTATTTGTATACTTGGCTTTCTATTTGTATACTTGGCTTTAGTTGTAAACTTGGCTTTCTATTTGTATACTTGGCTTTCTATTTGTACACTTGGCTTTAGTTGTAAACTTGGCTTTCTATTTGTATACTTGGCTTTCTTTGTAAACTTGGCTTCTATTTGTATACTTGGCTTTAGTTGTAAATTGGCTTCTATTTGTATACTTGGCTTTCTATTTGTATACTTGACTTTGGTTGTAAACTTGACTTTATATGTGTATACTTGTCTTTCTATTTGTATACTTGGCTTTCTATTTGTATACTTGACTTTGGTTGTAAACTTGACTTTCTATGTGTATACTTGGCTTTCTATTTGTATACTTGGCTTTGGTTGTAAACTTGGCTTTCTATTTGTATACTTGGCTTTGGTTGTAAACTTGGCTTTGGTTGTACACTTGGCTTTCTATTTGTATACTTGGCTTTGGTTGTAAACTTGGCTTTCTATTTGTATACTTGGCTTTAGTTGTAAACTTGGCTTTCTATTTGTATACTTGGCTTTCTATTTGTACACTTGTCTTTATTTGTAAACTTGGCTTTCTATTTGTATACTTGGCTTTCTCTTTGTAAACTTGGCTTTCTATTTGTATACTTGGCTTTAGTTGTAAAATTGGCTTTCTATTTGTATACTTGGCTTTCTATTTGTATACTTGACTTTGGTTGTAAACTTGACTTTATATGTGTATACTTGGCTTTCTATTTGTATACTTGGCTTTCTATTTGTATACTTGACTTTGGTTGTAAACTTGACTTTCTATGTGTATACTTGGCTTTCTATTTGTATACTTGGCTTTGGTTGTAAACTTGGCTTTCTATTTGTATACTTGGCTTTAGTTGTAAAATTGGCTTTCTATTTGTATACTTGGCTTTCTATTTGTATACTTGACTTTGGTTGTAAACTTGACTTTATATGTGTATACTTGGCTTTCTTTTTGTATACTTGGCTTTCTATTTGTATACTTGACTTTGGTTGTAAACTTGACTTTCTATGTGTATACTTGGCTTTCTATTTGTATACTTGACTTTGGTTGTAAACTTGACTTTCTATGTGTATACTTGGCTTTCTATTTGTATACTTGGCTTTGGTTGTAAACTTGGCTTTCTATTTGTATACTTGGCTTTAGTTGTAAAATTGGCTTTCTATTTGTATACTTGGCTTTCTATTTGTATACTTGGCTTTCTATTTGTATACTTGGCTTTCTATTTGTAAACTTGGCTTTCTATGTGTATACTTGGCTTTGGTTGTATACTTGGCTTTCTATTGTTATACAGCCTTTGCTTTTTCTTGTTGTGTCTATACTATTATTACACATATCATCATTTATTACTAGATTCAGCAGTCTTTGATCTTCTTTCAGTATTGTATTCTGCATTCCTATATACATTTACTTTAAGTATGAGATTGGTGGTTTCTAAATAGATCGTCTTCTAGTAGTTTGTTCAACTTTCTTTCATAAATATCGTGATGTCGATAATGTTGTAAAAGATGAAGATGAGAATGATGACCATTAAAATCACTATAATTTATAACTTATCATCGTATACATATTTATATACGGATGAGTGATGACACCTGGAAATGTAATCAAGAAAGATTTGGGTAAAAACGATAATAAATATGCATTAGCAAGATATCAAATCTAAAGTTGAATATTGAGTAAAAAGATAATAGATTATAGATATCAATCTAAGTTGAAGAGTAAAGATCAAATCTAAAGTTGAATATTGAGTAAAAGATATCAAATCTAAAGTTGAATATTGAGTAAAAGATAATCAAATCTAAAGTTGAATATTGAGTAAGATAATAAATATCAAATCTAAAGTTGAATATTGAGTAAAAGATAATAAATATGCATTAGCAAGATATCAAATCTAAAGTTGAATATTGAGTAAAGAAAAAATGATGCAATATCAAATCTAAAGTTGAATATTGAGTAAAAGATATCACTAAAGTATGAATATAGTAAAAATATCAAATCTAAAGTTGAATATTGAGTAAAAGATATCAAATCTAAAGTTGAATATTGAGTAAAAGATATCAAATCTAAAGTTGAATATTGAGTAAAAGATAACAAATCTAAAGTTGAATATTGAGTAAAAGATATCAAATCTAAAGTTGAATATTGAGTAAATGATATCAAATCTAAAGTTGAATATTGAGTAAAGTATCAAATCTAAAGATGAATATTGAGTAAAAGATATCAAATCTAAAGTTGAATATTGAGTAAAAGATATCAAATCTAAAGTTGAATATTGAGTAAAAGATATCAAATCTAAAGTTGAATATTGAGTAAAAGATATCAAATCTAAAGTTGAATATTGAGTAAAAAATATCAAATCTAAAGTTGAATATTGAGTAAAAGATATCAAATCTAAAGTTGAATATTGAGTAAATGATATCAAATCTAAAGATGAATATTGAGTAAAAGATATCAAATCTAAAGATGAATATTGAGTAAAAGATATCAAATCTAAAGATGAATATTGAGTAAAAGATATCTAAAGTTGAATATTGAGTAAAAGATATCTAAAGTAGAATATTGAGTAAAAGATATCTAAAGATGAATATTGAGTAAAAGTTATCTAAAGATGAATGTTGAGTAAAAGTTATCTAAAGTAGAATGTTGAGTAAAAGTTATCTAAAGTTGAATATTGAGTAAAAGATATCAAATCTAAAGTTGAATGTTGAGTAAAAGTTATCTAAAGTTGAATGTTGAGTAAAAGTTATCTAAAGATGAATGTTGAGTAAAAGATATCAAATCTAAAGATGAATGTTGAGTAAAAGTTATCTAAAGATGAATATTGAGTAAAAGATAACAAATCTAAAGATGAATATTGAGTAAAAGATAACAAATCTAAAGTTGAATATTGAGTAAAAGATATCAAATCTAAAGATGAATGTTGAGTAAAAGATATCAAATCTAAAGTTGAATATTGAGTAAAAGTTATCTAAAGTTGAATATTGAGTAAAAGTTATCTAAAGTTGAATAGCGACCACTTTCTAAACCATTCTTTGTAATCTGAGTCTAAGAGCGATTTACGTTGGGCCAGTTATGAGCCTACAAGTAAGCCAGCACATTCGATTTCTGCGACACTTTTTATTTACTAGGTAGCTTCCCTAGGCCCCTACCTCAGTCGCCTCTTTCGACATGCCTTGTCTGTCGCAGTGGTACCATTCTTTGCTTCCCTTATGGACCCTGAAAATACACGGGAGATGATGGAGACAAAAGGTCCGATGTTGATCAATGTTGAGCAAGCCGAAGAAGTGGAGAAGGCAGATACAATTGAAAACAGTAAAATGCTCTACAAGACACTAAAATAATTAAATATAACTGTATTTCAATTTCGAATTTCGACTCAGTCCTAATATATATCAGACAGAACTAGAAAATCACTAAAAATAAAAAAGTAAGTTTAATGCACTTGAATATATATATATATTTAAAAAATAATGAACATCAAATTAGATGAGTTCAGGAAAATTGATGAAATCGGAAAAATGTCTATCAACTACTAGTATTAACTGTTACTGTTATAAGTAAGAGAAGATGGAGATGTGTTTGGCATACTCTGAGAATAAATGATCAAAGAATTTCAAATCAGGCATTGAAGTAGGAGGCACACCGTTCAAGAAATGAAGGACGCCATTCTTGGGAAACCCTGAAACGAGCTTTGTTGAGAGAAACGAGAAATATCGTACTCAACTCCATTGTGTCTATGCGCATTCTTGAGAAAGATCTATGATCGAAACGTGGGATTGTCGTTAATTTTATATTTAATTTAGTATTTACTTACTCACGTGATACACACGTGTCTTTATCCTTAAACGCCAATTTACTTTTTATCCCCGCAGCCTACCTACAGTTGTCTCCAGATCTGGTCTGGTCTTACCACCTATGATTTGTAGATTTCCGTACATCGCATACAATAGATTAAACAAGTTGCCCAGAACAGAAAGGTATGGAGAAATCGTTTGCAGGCAATGTGTAACATAGCTATGTACGAAAGAACAACAATGCATACATATTTATATATGTATTGAAGCACTATTTAATTGGTAGTCAAATATAACCTAAAAAAAACAGCAACCTCTGTGTCTGACTGTATAGCAATTTGAGAATGACTGATCTAATGTATTGATCACAATAATATGAGATGGTTTACATAAACAGTGACCTGCCTTTGTTCTCTGAAACTGCGTGCTAACGATACAACAAGAAGATAACTCTGTCTTGGATCAGTGAACTGGATAAAATAACGAGGAAGTTTATTTAGCTGGTAACAAAGGTAATGGCTATCTGTCAGTGATGCATAGAGTAGATGACAAGCAAATGTGACTAGCGATGATGTTACTGATCTAGTGACGGAGATAGTGATCAGGAAGTAAACATTGGGAGAGAGCTTCAACAAAAACAATGCATAAACATCATCATCGTGTTGCCTGTCATGTATAGAACCTCATGAAAACCGCATCATAAACCTTATGAAAAACTGGATTTCCTAGCAAATTCGCTAACTTTGCCAACGTCATTTTAAAGATTTCTTTAACTTTAAATACATATAGCTATTTGACAAACCATTCTGACAGCACCAAATTTTATAGCTATTTGACAAACAATTCTGACAGCACCAAATTGTATAGCTATTTGACAAACCATTCTGACAGCACTAAATTTTATAGCTATTTGACAAACCATTCTGATAGCACCAAATTTTATAGCTATTTAACGAACCATTCTGACAGCACTAAATTTTATAGCTATTTGACAAACCATTCTGACAGCACCAAATTGTATAGCTATTTGACACACCATTCTGACAGCAACAAATTTTATAGCTATTTGACACACCATTCTGACAGCACCAAATTTTATAGCTATTTAACAAACCATTCTGACAGCACCAAATTTTATAGCTATTTGAAACACCATTCTGACAGAACCAAATTTTATAGCTATTTGACAAACCATTCCGGTAGCACCAAACTTTATAGCTATTTAACAAACCATTCTGACAGCACCAAATTTTATAGCTATTTAACAAACCATTCTGACAGCACCAAATTTTATAGCTATTTAACAAACTATTCTGACAGCACTAAATTTCCGGAAGGACCTCATGAACAAAGCGTTAAATAAAAGAAATAATATTTAAAATATCGGTTTAATGATATTTGTGCATAATTCTTTGCACAGGGTGTTCAAGATAAAAGCAGCCCCATTGACAAACCAAAAGTTGCCAGTTACCTATTGAGTGGTGTTTATTTACTATTTAAACTGGTTCTGACAAGCTCGTCCTACGTCCCATTTGTTCATCGCACCTTCCCGCACTATAATTACACACCATTACACAACCTTGACCTATACCACGTCATAACTGAACCTTCGCATTTTCATAAACATGTGCCAGATTAGCTTCCTTGACGACGAAGCTTCCTTAACGATGAGGCTGCTTTTATCTTGAACACCTGTAAAATACAAAAGAAATTTATAAAAATCGAACTTTCGACATTTTGATATATGAAACAGTGCTATAATGCTTAAGATATCAGAAACTTAAAATATAATATGTAAGAGTAAACGACATACAAAATATTATTCTAAACAGATGCACGTAGAAACTTTAGTGTATTAATTCAAAGAGTTAATATCATGTTGCTTCTGTTGTTTATTCCATTCCTTGCCTAGTCTTTCATGAAACATTCTCTTCATTACCGTTATATTTAAAACCACTTTTTAAATTGACCAAAAATATTTCAATTCCGGGACATGTTGTTGTTTATGATCCAAAAGTTCTCACTGTTCACATCTTGTCATCATCATCATCATCTAGTAGCTTGTCCCTTCCGGAAAAGCTACAATGACAGCTGTCATGAAAAACTCCCTGTTCTGTGAAAGATGACCGGCGTCACCAGCAATCTTTCTCAGATCGTCAATTACATCTTGCACCCATCGTCTTCTAGATCTTCCTCTCATTCTTCTTCTTCCAGACACCATTCCCTCAAAAATTATCTTCTACAGGCACTCATGTCTTTTGGAGTGTCCGAAATGTTAATCTCCTTCATGTTATGTTCGTTGATACCCAACTCTCTTTAATATCAAGCTGTTACAGAACAGAAACATTTGTTCTTTTCTCTGTCCATGATATTCTAAGTAGAATATCTATATATGTATTTTCTTCTTTATCCAGGATATTCTATGATTGTTTCTGTCAATGTGTATGATTTACATCCATATGTTGCCACAGGAACAATGCATGTCCTCATTTGTATTTTTGCATCTTTGTTTGTGCTATGTAATAGTTATTTCATATCAACCATCTTCTGAAATGTCAAAGGTAATCGCATTCTGTTTGTTATCTTTTCTACAATCTGCATTTCTATATTTTTTTCCTGATCCAGAAGCACTTGAGCTTTTTCAGCTCTTCGGCTCGGTGCCATGGACATCGTAACCCATCGGTTCGGTGCCACGAACACAGTAAATCTGGGGAATCTGTGGCTTTATCTGCCATCCCGCGGAATTGAACCCACACACACAGAGGGATAGTCACCCGAAGTCCAACGCGTTACGAACACCCTGGGCAGACGGGCCTCCATTTCTATTAAGGATGTCGGTTCACATCAAACTTTCAATTTAAATAAAAAATAGAAACTATTCAAAGATCTCATTTATATAAAGTTTTACAATCATAGAATAGATTGTATAGAAAATAATTGTATTTTGTGAGAATATTACACTTAAATAGGAATCTCTCTCTTGCGTACCCAACTTAAATATGAATAATAAACACCTTTAATTTATATTTTTTATGTTTATTTCAAAATTTAAAAGGAATTTTCTTATAATCATTTTTCCAAATCTGATGTCCTCGAAAATCTCGTAATCTCAACTAATATAATAATCAAAAACATGAAATTGTGTGTGTATAGTACTTATGAAATAGTATAGATAATGAGCTATATACATAAAAGGAAGTTTGTTGAATCGTTTTAAAAAAAGTTATTATTGCAAAATTTTGTGAGTTTTTTGCCAAGCTCAATTTAAAGTTTTTTTAAAAATATATTGCTTGTGATATTAAAGAAAATAAATATCTCATTATCTCAAAATATGCTTCAAATTATGGGTAATCATTTATTTATCAAATAAATATTTTGTTTCTTTATATTTTAGAATTTTAGTTACATGTGAGTTTTTTAAAAAGATGGCCATCATTGTCATGCCAACCATGTAATGATGTATTTTTTGTAATCATTAAAATATATCTAAAGTTATAGTTTAACATGACAGTATAAACTCATTGATCTAACATTAAAATATATCTACAGTTATAGTTTAACATGACGTAAAACTCATTGATCTAACTTTATTAAAATATATCTACAGTTATAGTAACATGATCAGTATAAAATATTGATCTAACTTTATTAAAATATATCTACAGTTATAGTTTAACATGATCATATAAACTCATTGATCTAACAATTAAAATAAAATTGCAGGATGGGGCGCCTACGCCATTATTCACGGCAGCCAGTTAATTTAAAATATATTGCGTTTTCAACGTTTTTACAATTGAAGGCAATTTTTGATCGACATTTTACTTTGTCAGTGGAAATAATCCTAGTTTTCTTTGTATTTAGAAACTTATGCTGGTTTTCATTGCGTTCGTTAGGTTCACAAAACTAACTATTCCAATCGGTTTGAAAGCATACTATTTGAAAACATGCATGTGTCATGTGCGTATATTAAGCCTAGAATCATATTTCTACCAAATATAAACGGATTTAAATTCTGTTGTTGTGGTCGAGCCTGATATATTTCTCATTATGTATTCTTATGTAGATCTTAAAAATATGAAAACAGAAAAGGCAGTTTAGTTTTGCCCATCAAACCGTTCTGGGATATCTTCAGCTACTCTAACTACTGTTTGCTGTTCAAGAAATAATATTTCTATTAGATCGATGAAATGTTGAAAAAACTCAATGTCCTTCATAATGATTCTCATCACATGTGAAATGAAATGCTTGAGGAAGGCAGCAGGGGTCACAAAGAAAGACAGACTACGAAATGAGGACATGAGAAGCATAGTGGGCATAACTTCACGCACCGAATACATTGAAATATAACAAATGCAATGGTTGGGACATTTACTGAGAATGGTATACAATCAATAACAGCATACAATAAAAAGAGATCAGGTACTAGAGCCAAGGAAAGACCAAGAATAAGATGGGTAGACAATATCAAGACCACATTAAATTAACACGGATATAACACAACAAGGGCGACTCAGCTGCCCCTGGAGCGCAAATTAAAGCTCCCACCCTACACTTAACGTCAAGATTAGGCAACCAACTCCTCATCCACCTGGGGAAAGACAATAGATAATAGATAGATGCTTAACAATTTATAATGTTATATTTGATCCAAGACTTTAGTGTAATCTATGAAATAAGTTAGCAGATCCACTTTGTATTCTATGCATTTTATAAAGATATTTTTCCTACTAAAGTTTTCATCACTAGTGCCTCTGTCATGTCACAAGCCAACCATACTATACTGAATTTATGTGTAATTAAATGAACTTCACAACATTCCAGGTAGCTCAATACATGCGCAATCTGAATACAGTAAGTTGTAAAGGGTAAACATGCTAAAAATTCCTTTAGATCGTAGACCATACCCATTTCGTATACGTTCTTCCGCTTAGATGAATCCTCCTACTCTTATCTCTGGAAAGTGTCAGATATTACATCATATTGTCAATATCAGCTCGTGTCCTGCCTTAGGTTCGACATGAATTGTGTTGGCATTGAATAAACAAATCGGGATCACACAAACTGGGATATGAACCAAGAGTTCATAAAATTAGTCCAATGGTCGATAACAATATCGACCAGTACTAGACATTTAAAATGCAGATGATCAAGATATAGTTGTATCGATCACATATTCAATATGAGATTGCTAGAAGTGATAGCAAATACACAATTAGGAAAGACAATAAGACCTACAAAAAGACAACTAGAGATTAAAGAAGAGAGTAGTAGTTAGTTAATTAAATCGTTGGCTCCGATAACATACTGCCATCAAACTAAGGTCAGATTCTAGAAAATAAGACCACAATCGTTGCGTAACCTCACATTCCAATATTGTTAGATAAAGCCAAATGTATTTAAAAAATAACACAACATGTTAAATCAAGGTTATATTATGTTAAAAATTAAGTTTAACACTAAGGAATATCAATATTGTTTACACTTTTCATCAATAAATAATCATGGACTTGTAGAATTGTGTAAAATTACAGAAAATCTATCAAACACTTGTAAAAACCAGCACCATTAAACATGAATTTTGGTTTTCCCGTCTGAGCTAGTCGGTCTTATGGTGCTGGGGGCCACGATTGAACATACCACCATGAAAGAATCAATACAATATAACCAGATACACACCTGACCTACAAGAGATATATGGCGAAAACAATAGGTTAGATAAGTTCGACTCGTGTACAGAGCTAAACAATACATTTGAAAATAGAATTCGATATAGACATTCAGTAGTAACATCCCAATGTTTCAGTGGCACGAAATTGTGTTACTAGTAATTAACTTTTTAATAATATATATATATATATATATATATATATATATATAATAATAATGTGCTGATAGTAGAATAGGTCTCACAAGTATGTGTAATCATTTCTGAGACTTATTGAGCAAAGTAGACAGGTTCAATCTTTTTCTACTTCTGAAAGCCCTTCATTAACAAAATGCATCTAAGTCTCTTAGCATGCCCTGATGTATATTTTGTGATTGATTATTGGTTATTGATTACTGAACCGACGTCATTGCACTTCGGGCTGACCTATAGGTGCTTAATCTCTCCCCAACAGATTTCGAAGGGTTTGCATGATGATAGTTCGTGTAGCTCGTTGGTTAAATGGTCTCCTTACTCTGCCCCTCGGGCATCCAGTTCTACATGAACAACGGAAAACTCCACAATTCTTAAATCGCTGGATCGATTCAACATCTATTTTAGTGTCTTCATCCAACATGTAGTCGTGTATAGACCGAAGAGCATGCCCCTTATCCATTTTCAATATTTTTAAAACTAACAACCAATACACTTCTAAAGTATATTTTATTTTGTATTTCTCTGTGGCTTCATCTCTACCTCAACATTGATACCTTCGACTCTTGTTGCTTAATATACAATCATTCTCAATTATAAACTAAATTGGCAGATTAGGCTGCACGTTTCTCTTTTACACCGGAAAATTTGGGATCATTATTCTTCTTCTTTCAACGATCCATATCGACCACATGTTAACCACTCTTTTGTGATTTGTAAGCGATCTGAGTCTAAGAGCGATTGTACGTTGTTCCAGCTATTTGCCTACAAGTAAACCAGCACGTTCGGTTTCTGCAAAGCTTTGTATTTACTAGGGTACATTCCCAAGGATCCTGCATCGGTCGTCTCTGACGACATGCCTTGTAAGTCGCAGTGGTACTAGTCTTTGCTTGCCCCGGCACCACACAATCGGCGATCGTATCTAAGATCTACCACATATGAAATAATTGTAAGTTGTGAAGAATTATAATTATACGTTGAAGTGTGCTAATATATTGCATCAATGTTTGTCGACTACTAGACTTGTATAGTTTTATTAAAAGCACAGTGATAAAACGAATAAATTTATCTTCATTACTATCAGTTTATGTTTATTACTGTTTCTACACTATTATCACCGTAGTTATTTGCAATTTTAAATGTCCCAACTACACTTCCACATAAAACAAAGAATGCGGTTCAATTTTCGACTGTTTTTCACTTTCGATCAAACTCTGGCCAGTTCATTCTTCTTTTGTTGTCACATTGCTACTGGGCTGTAGCCATGTCTTCTGTTTTTGTCTTGCGCTTCTGGAATGACTCGAGTGAAGGATTTCTGCATTTCTTGACATGATTCTGACACTTCAACAATCCCTCGTGTTTCTGATTCAAGTTTTTTGTTCAAGATCAAACTCTTTCTTCTAACCAGTCATTAAGTGCGAAATGTTACAACACTTTCTTTTACTGCAGGCTTATTTATTTAAATTGCTTACGGAAAAACAAGAACTATATTTACTTTGGCTGATGTTTACAAAATACAAATCAACATGATATTTTCTATTCAAACAGACGAACATACAGTGATCAATAATATCTGATAATACATTACATTATGCACGTGATCAAATCTATATTTGAACACATATATTTATGTAATATTTATTAGAAGATGAGATAAATATTATTGTGCAATCAAATAATCAACAGCTTTTGATGACAAAATGTTCTTCCGTTGTGTAAGTCGTGGATATAAGGAGAATGAACAAGCGTTAAGTAAATAAGAGATATATTTACTTTGTGAATACAGAAGACCGATCGTGTTTCGTGAAGACAAGGCGATATAAATTTTTTTAAAGAGACTAGAAAAAAGGCTATATAATAGAAACAAAGAAAAGGACAGTGAAAACAAGATGCTGTAAATGTAAAATGAGAAGGACAGTGAAAACAAGATGTAAATGTAAAATGAGATGACAGTGAAATAGACATTAATTGAAGATGTAAATAGGGATATCAAAACGAACGTGTTTACGTTATGTTAACGGAGAATATCTTGTTAAATAATATTTGGAATACATAAAGAAACATGCAATTATGTGAAAATTGTTGTTGTTTGTCCATGACATGTGACACCTCAATACATCCAGCAGATGAAATATGAATGCATGATGGTCAAGCCAGTGTATAAAGGTGTAAATCTTCTTCGTTGCGTTCGTTCTTTACGACCAATTTTAATCACTCTTTTTGAGATATGTTTGATCTTTGCCAAGAACGTGTATACATTGCACATTGGTTTAGTAGGCCCCTAAACGCATAAACTTCTACACGTTTAGGACATGTGCATCCGATTTCATCCAAACCTCCTTAGTCGCCTCTTACGACATGCGTGGCAGGTAACAGTGGTCCTATTCTTTACACCCCAAATTTGGGCACCGGTTGCCACTGGTGTCTAGACGTCGTCCTCGAACGCTCCATACCGCTTCATAACGCTTCATAACGCTTCATACCGCTTCATAACGCTTCATAACGCTCCATACCGCTTCATAACGCTTCGAACCACTTTTTAACCACTCTGTGTAATCTGTATGTGATCTGAGGATCAAAGATTTGTATGTGATATAAGAGCGATTATACGTTGTTCCAGTTATGCGACTACAAGTTGGCCAGCATATCCGTTTTCTGCGACGCTTTTTATTTGTTATGGTAGCTTCCCTAGGCCCTACCTCAATTGCCTCTTACGACATGTCGTGTATGTTACAGTGGTACTATTCTTTGCTTCCCCTGTGAGCCCCGACACTATACGGGCGATGTAGATTACTGAGAATTCAGTTCTGGAACTGGAAGGCTCTGTGACAGAGGGAACAGAGAATGTTTGCAACTCTTGATTGTTTCATTGGTTTTTTGTTTTCTTGTCTTCTCTGTTCTGCTACCTGATGTTCTAGATGTCTCATAAATTACTGCATCATGCGGCCGAGTGGTTACCGGGGCCCAAATTTGGGGTGTAAAGAATAGAACCACTGTTACCTGCCATGCATGTCGTAAGAGGCGACTAAGGAGGTTTGGATGAAATCGGATGCATGTGTCCTAAACGTGTAGAAGTCTATGCGTTTAGGGCCTACCAAATCAATGTGCAACGTATACACGTTCTTGGCAAAGATCAAACATATCACAAAAAGTGATTAAATTGGTCGTAAAGAATGAACGCAAAGGAGGAGAAGAGACTGCATCATGGCAAATAAACGTATGTCATGTTTTCCTGTCGTGCAGCAATAGTCCCCTTATCAATTTTATATAAAAACTGTTTCGTGAGGTCTTACAGTATGTCCTTGAAACGCTTAGGTTGACAACCGTACGAGTGTTTACTTCTAAGTAGTGTCTTTTTACGCAGCTTGTCTGGTATGTGAACTATATGACCTGTCCATTTGATATGTGACTTTAAACAGAGAGGGTGTAGATACTACTATTGAGACCCTATCGGTCAAGGACTTTTGAACATGATGTTATTTCCTTATCTGATGTATATCACATTTCATTTACAGACTGTGTGGAAATGGTTTTTTTTCTTTGTATGCCGGTAATACATAAGTCTATGTTTCATATGAATATAACGGTGTCGCCGATAGCAAAGTTGATAAATGGGAGGTAGTCACTGTTTAGAACACCATTGTAAACCCTTTCTTGTGCATTTAGGTGTGCAGTGATTTAGTAAAGAGAACTGCTAAAGGAACTCGAATTCCACCTCTGCTCAGGTCGGCTTAAAACAATCATATGGCATGTGCGGCTTGTGCGTTGATCTGTAACCTTGACTGTCAGAGCACCATCGCCTACCGTTTCAACATTCTCGAATCTCCATATAACTTGATTTGAAACGAGGAAAAGAATTGAAGAGGGAATTAAGAGATAAATTGGATTAAAGGGAGGGTAAGTTGCTTATTTCGTCAATCATTCTCTCGCATGTGTCCATTTAAATATAGTCGTAAGACAATTCAGACAAGTAAAGTATTTTGGGCCCATAAAAGACATGACACCATGATAAAACATTTACTAGAGGGGAAAGTTGAGGGGAAGAGCAAGAGGAAGACCGAGAGATAAGTGGGAGGAAACTTTAAGAAATGGACAGGTTACAGTCTGGCAGTGTGCAACACCAAGGCGAAAGACAGAGGATGCTGGAGATTCATTGCAGCCAACTTTCGATATGGAGACGGCACCTGATGATGATGATGAAGACAAATCAAGAAAACTGTAGGACTGCAACGTTCTACATGCTTCGGCATGTTCCTTATGCTCTACGGAATGTTCCTAGTAGATACCATCTTACCCGTTGAACCATGGTTTCCTCGTCATCGTCTACCAAGTACAGCTTAACGGACTGGATAAGTATATCCTAACTCATTGATTGGTTTAGGACCAAATAGGCTTACTTACCTGATATAGCTCTCCTGTTAAAGTCACTACTCTGAATATGACATCTATTGGAAGCTAACATTTTCTAGTAGTCCCAGGTAAGTGTTGAAACTCATAAATGATAAATCATGTATAATTGGAAAAGAATATATTAAAAGGCCGACACTAATCCGGAGTTTTCTTTCTGAAAATATAACAATTCATGAAAAATGTTGGATATCGATTATGCCTGAAATTCGATGAGAAAATGTTGGATATAGATTGTCTGAAATTCGATGAGAAAAATTCTGGATATAGATTATTTCTGAAATTCGATGAGAAAATGTTGGATATCGATTATGTCTGAAATTCGATGAGAAAATGTTGGATATAGATTATGCCTGAAATTCGATGAGAAAATATTGGATATCGATTAAGTCTGAAATTAGATGAGAAAAATGTTGGATATCGATTATGTCTGAAATTCGATGAGAAAATGGCACGTGATCTTATCTAATAAAGAAAATATTAAAATGAGAATTCTAAATGTATGACAGACATACATAATTTGAGATCCCTGGATTCTTACAAACGTTCCAACAATCTATTGATACACACAGAAAAAAATTGCGATATCACTATTTAAACATCTATGTAAAAACATGAGTTGTTTGATTCTGTATGAAGTCAATGAATTATTAATGAATCAAGCACTCTGTTCTGAAGTTGATGTGGCAATCATTCCCAGAGAGAGAGAGAGAGAGAGAAAGAGAGAGAAAGAGAGGTTACATTAGCGAGCAGGTGCAAATGGTGACCATTTATACAGACGTATTTCATAAAAACGTATTTCATAAAAACATTTTTTTAAACTCATATGTTTGTCTGGAAGTACAGTGCTCGCCTGCAGCTAATTTGTTCGTTTTCCGAGTATACTTACTCTAAAGTGCCTAATATGTACATTGCGGAGACATCTCTAAACTGGTGCAATTTGAACGAAGTAAATCATAATCATCAAATAGCTTGCCCTGCAGAACTTTGCCACCCCAACAGTCCTCCGAAATTTCTCTCTCTCATAGGCCAGATGTCCTGCCTCTGCAGCCGTCATGTTCAAACCATCAGTTCCATCCTGAATCCATCTTCTCAGTGGTTTTCCTCTTCTTCTCTTTGCCGGTATGCTTTCTTCCATGATGGTTTCTCCGCCCTTCATTTCTTTTATATGTCCAAAATATCTCAATTTTTCTTTCTTATTTGTAGCATCAGCCAGTTTTTTTTAATTTTGAGTTCTTTCTGGATAGATCTATTTGTTCTCTTCTCTGTCCAAGATATACGAAGGACTCTTCTGTAACACTTATATTCAAAAACACATATATGTTTTTCCACTGCTTTATTAAATGTCCATGCTTCACACCCATACATTGCCACTGAGAATATGCATGCTCTTAGTATTCTGATCTTTGTTTTCTTATCAGTTCCGTTCCATACTGATTTGAGTTTTAAAATTTTTTTTAAAACCATGTTTGTTCTTTTAATTTCCTTCATCCCATTTCCATCTATTGTTAGCAGTGAACCAAGATATTCAAAACTGTTCACATTTTCTACTTTCTCACCATTGATAAAAATATAATTTGTCATGTTCGTTTTATCTATTGTCATTATTTTTGTTTTTGCAACAATGAGATATAGATTTTGTTTTTCGCTTTTATCTTTCACTTTCCTAATAATTTCTCAATCCCTTTTGTGATGTTGACAGTAACACTGTATCGTCAGCGTATGGTAGTTCAGGTATTTCTCTTTCTCCGATTATAAAAGGATCGTATTGTTTTTTGTAGTTTACGTCAATGTTAGAGGTCGACACATTTTGCAGAGTCGTTTCCTATAGATTACTAATGTGGTCGTAACATTTATTTTGTAGTTTCTTTATAAATCTCAGTACTGATGTTGTAACATCATTTTTCCTGATATCTTCATTCCTAAACCGACCTTTTCTTAATCTGCGTAGATGCTTTATCTATGAGGTGATTCAATTTTTTATATCGTTTAATATCAATTTCCAGGTTTGACACTGATAGTGTATTTGGGGAGAAATACCGTGTTGTACAATGATCTTTTAGTGTTCATGGTGACATGCCCATGCATTTCCCAATTGGTGTCATTTTTCTCTCATGATTTATTTTATTGCACCCATGTTATATGTTGTTAGCTATATTCTATTTGCTGAGAAAATGCTATCCCGATATGCTGTCTTTAATTTGTTTTAATTGATGTTCTTTGATGAGATATTGGTAATCTTTTCCTCACTTGCAACTGTCATTTCATGGACGGGTCTGAATGTGATATTGCATACAATTAAAGAAACTTGTATGAGAGATTTGTACATATATATATATTCATTCAAAGATAAATATCTACCAGTTAATGACATGTACAGTCACCGACATTTCTACAAATTCAACTCTATTATTTTCCATATATCCATATAATTTCTTGTTGATTCTTAGACAAATTTGCTTCTGTTTGACTTAGGACTATTTCATATTAAGAATGTCATTATAAATTGTATGATTGTATTTTTTGTTTTAGTCGTCATTCTACTTTGATGTTTTGGCGTCAGAGAAACATAATGACATGTTTACTGTCTCCAGTTTCAGTTTGTTTGTCACAAAGAAAATATTTTCTCGATTCTTCTCATCGTTCTGCACGTCACAAGAAATTGTTTTTGCGATTCACTCGTCATTCATTCTACTCGTTCAAGGAAACTGTTTTTATAATCGATTTGTTATCATTCTACTTGTTAAATGAAACTGTTTTTATAATCGATTTGTTATCATTCTACTTGTTAAATGAAACTGTTTTTATAATCGATTTGTTATCATTCTACTCGTTAAATGAAACTGTTTTTATAATCGATTTGTTATCATTCTACTCGTTAAATGAAACTGTTTTTATAATCGACTTGTTATCATTCTACTCGTTAAATGAAACTGTTTTTATAATTGATTTGTTATCATTCTACTCGTTAAATGAAACTGTTTTTATAATCGATTTGTTATCATTCTACTCGTTAAATGAAACTGTTTTTATAATCGATTTGTTATCATTCTACTCGTTAAATGAAACTGTTTTTATAATCGATTTGTTATCATTCTACTTGTTAAATGAAACTGTTTTTATAATCGATTTGTTATCATTCTACTTGTTAAATGAAACTGTTTTTATAATCGACTTGTTATCATTCTACTTGTTAAATGAAACTGTTTTTATAATCGATTTGTTATCATTCTACTTGTTAAATAGACTATTTTCATGATGAATTCGTCAGCATTATTTGTTTCACATGATTGTTTTGATGATCCACTTGTAATCATTTCGACCGTATGGCGCCCGAGCGCCCGCAAGGGAAGCAAAGGATACTACCACCGTGACATACAAGGCGACTGATGTAGGACCTGGAGAAACTGCCCTAGTAAATAAAAAAGCATCGCGGAAATCGGATGTGCTGACTTACTTGTATGCGCATAACTGGCACAACGTACAATCGCTCTTAGTCTCAGATCACATAAAAATCACACAGAGTGGTTAACAAGTGGTCGATTTGGAGCGTTGGAATAAGAAGAAAGAATACGTACACTAGCGCATGTTTACTGTATGTAGATTCAGTTTGTTTGTCATGTTTACTGTCTGTAGATTCAGTTTGTTTGTCATGTTTACTGTATGTAGATTCAGTTTGTTTGTCATGTTTACTGTATGTAGATTCAGTTTGTTTGTCGTGTTTACTGTATGTAGATTCAGTTTGTTTGTTATGTTTACTGTCTGTAGATTCAGTTTGTTTGGCATGTTTACTGCTAAATGTAGATTCAGTTTGTTTGTTATGTGTTTACATGGATATGTAGATTCAGTTTGTTTGCAATGTCTTTCTGCTCTGATGTGATTCATTAGTTTGTCATGTTTTGTACTGTAATTATTATTCAGATAAATTTACTGTCTGTACAGTCAGTTTTACTTAAACTTTTATTTCATTCTATATTCTTGTTGATTCAGATTTGTTCTGTCTATGTTTACTTGTCATGTAGATTGTATTTGTTTAGTCGTCATTTATTTGATGTTTGTCAGAAAATAATCATGTTTACTGTCTGTTTCAGTTTGTTTGTCATGAAAATTTTTCGATTTTTCATCGTTTGCTCGTCCTAGAAATTGTTTGTTTCGTCATTCATTCACTCGTTCAAGATTCAGTCTTTTAATCATTTGTTACTTCTCTGTTAATTCAGTTTTTTTATGTTTACATGTCTGTAGATTCAGTTTGTTTTCATGTTTTATCTTCTGTAGATTCAGTTTTTTATAAATCGTTTTTTTAATTCAGTTTGTTTAGCATGTTTCTGATGTAGATTAGTTTGTTTGCATTGTTTGATGTCTGTAGATCATTTGTTTGTATGTTTACGTCGGTAGATTCAGTTTGTGATGTCGACTGATTAGCCCTGAGAACTCAGTTTGCTTGCAATCGATGTTTGACTTATGTTGGATCTCAGTTTGTTTGTCATGTTTCCCCTGGTCGTGTCGATTCGGGGGTTTGTTTGGACGTGTTTACTGTCTGTAGATTCAGTTTGTTTGTCATGTTTACTGTAGATTCAGTTTGTTTGTCAGTGTTTACTGTCATGTAGATTCAGTTTGTTTGTCATGTTTACTGTCTGTAGATTCAGTTTGTTTGCCCTGTTTACTGTCTGTAGATTCAGTTTGTTTGTCATGTTTACTGTCTGTAGATTCAGTTTGTTTGTCATGTTTACTGTTGTGATTCAGTTTGTTTATCATGTTTACTGTCTGTAGATTCAGTTTGTTTGTCATGTTTACTGTCTGTAGATTCAGTTTGTTTATCATGTTTACTGTCTGTAGATTCAGTTTGTTTGTCATGTTTACTGTCTGTAGATTCAGTTTGTTTGTCATGTTTACTGTCTGTAGATTCAGTTTGTTTGTCATGTTTACTGTCTATAGATTCAGTTTGTTTGTCATGTTTACTGTCTGTAGATTCAGTTTGTTTGTCATGTTTACTGTCTGTAGATTCAGTTTGTTTGTCATGTTTACTGTCTGTAGATTCAGTTTGTTTGTCATGTTTACTGTCTGTAGATTCAGTTTGTTTGTCATGTTTACTGTCTATAGATTCAGTTTGTTTGTCATGTTTACTGTCTATAGATTCAGTTTGTTTGTCATGTTTACTGTTTGTAGATTCAGTTTGTTTGTCATGTTTACTGTATGTAGATTCAGTTTGTTTGTCATGTTTACTGTATGTAGATTCAGTTTGTTTGTCATGTTTACTGTCTGTAGATTCAGTTTGTTTATCATGTTTACTGTCTATAGATTCAGTTTGTTTGTCATGTTTACTGTCTGTAGATTCAGTTTGTTTGTCATGTTTACTGTCTGTAGATTCAGTTTGTTTGTCATGTTTACTGTCTGTAGATTCAGTTTGTTTGTCACAGAGAATAGTTTTCTCCATTCTTGTCATCGGTATGCTCGTCACAAAAAAACTTGTTTTGATGATCAACTTATAATCATTAATGCCGAAACAGAAAATTGCTTTCATGATAACTTCCACATCGTTCTGTTTGCAACTCTTAATCTTATTCATACATTCTCAAAGCCATAACCCTGAAACAGCGGCGTTTTCTTTAATAATTTGCCAACTGTAGCAAGTCGTAGATTTTACCTGCCAATCATCTTTATTTCTACCAAAGGATGGTTCTGTGTGAAATACTCATGCGCTTTTATTATTTGATTCTTCACGATCTCATCATTCTGTTTTTTTAGAGCTTGATCGTACACAGGGATATATCCGTTTATGCTGACAGATTGGTTCATTATAACAAATTGTATCATTTTTTACTGTCAATCTTTAATATCTGCCTGTATTTTTTGTTGACTTGATCTCTTACACAAATCTCTGCTGAATAATTATGTTAAATAATGATAAGGTGGATCAAAACCTAAGCGCCAGGGGCGTCAGGTTAAGAGAGAGAGAGAAAGAGTGAGAGTACCACGCACGCAAACATACCTGGTAGTGAAAGTTTTTGCATTGACGTCAACTTTATACGTTTTTATAATTTTATATTATGTGTATGTTTTTGTGACCTCTCTCTTATTCAAATATACAAAATATGATCACGTTCTGCCTTTATTTCCTTGCTTCATCTGCAGTAGGACTAGACGACAGTGCTCGAGCTCCTTATCACCGGCTGGAACTCATTGGAGATATTAAAAATTACAAGAGAGCATAAACCTAAAATGTTGCAGGGGAGAAACTGGCATCGATTGGGTAGAAAATAGTCAACTAGAAGATTTGGATTTTGCAGATGATATTGCCTTGTTAAGTAGAAACAACCAAGATATGCAAAGAAAAACAGACAAATTGTCATCTATAGCACCAAAAGTTAGACTGCAGATAAGCTATGAAAAACAAATATAATGAAGACACCTATGGCAAGTAATGCAGATATCCCACTGGAATCTAAAATGATAAAAATATCAGAGCAGTTCACCTATTTAGGTAGCAATTTTGATTGCACAGGAAATGTTAAAAAGAAATTATGATACGAATTGGCAAAGCAACATCATATTTTAAAAGTTTAAATAAAATATGGAACTGCAAGTTATATAGTATTAAACTAAATTACGAATTTTCAATTCAAATGTTGTATCAATCCTAACATATGCCAGCGAGAGTTGGAAAATGACTAAAGATATAGAGAGCAAGTTGAATGCGTTTGAAAATAGATGTCTGCGAAAAATAATGAATATAAAATGGAACGAATTCAGGAGAAGTGATGAAATCAGAGATATGTCTGGTCAACCACTAGTGACAACTGTTATAAGAAAGAGAAGATGGAGATATGTTGGGCACACTTGAGGAGAAATGATCAACGAATATCAAAGCAGGCATTGAAGTGGGATGCAAAGGGTTCAAGAAAAGAGGTCGACCTAAAGAGACCCTGAAACGAACGTTGCTGAGAGAGGCAGGAAATATCGGTCTCAGTTCCATGGAGGAGATTGGGCGAGTTGCCCAGGATAGAGCTGTATGGAGAAACTACTTGCAGGCAATATGTAACATATAACGGTACGAGCTGAATTATTATTATTATCATAAACCTAAAAAAAGAGTATTAAACACTATATTTGATGACAAAGTATAAATGGCAAGACATATTTAATATGTAAGGAGACCCTGAAACTAACTTTGCTGAGAGATGCAAGAAATATCGGTCTCAGTTCCATGGAGGAGATTTAGCGAGTTGTCCAGGATAGAGCTGTATGGAGAAACTACTTGCAGGCAATATGTAACATATAACGGTACGAGAGGAATTATTATTATATTTAATATGGCGTGTTGCTCGTTGGTTTTGCTTGCTCCTATTATGTTAAATATATAAATAATAAGAAGAACAAATTTTAACCACTTTTACACGACTATGAGAGGGGAGCTCTGTAGTCGTGGCGTTTATCTTTCGTTTTGAAGATTCTGAGATCGAATACGGGACGCGTCGTTCAATTCACATGCGCAATTTGTTTCGGAGATCCCTAGGATTGTGGCTGGAATTGCGAGTCCAAGATGCAGCTACATATATATTTCTAATGTAACACTGAAGAAAGATTTTTCTTGTTTCAATAGACAAGTATTTGTTGCATAGTAAATATTTTATTTTTTCTGGAATGTTTCCTTTCTTTTACCTATTCTATTCCTTACGTCTGAACTGTATATCCGGTCTAATGTTATCAATGCAGTTCCCATGTATTAAATATCTCATCTAATGTTATCAAGGCAGTTCCCATGTATTAAATATCTCATCTAATGTTATCAATGCAGTTCCCATGTATTAAATATCTCGTCTAATGTTATCAATGCAGTTCCCATATATTAAATATCTCGTCTAATGTTATCAATGCAGTTCCCATATATTAAATATCCCGTCTAATGTTATCAATGCAGTTCCCATATATTAAATATCTCGTCTAATGTTATCAATGCAGTTCCCATATATTAAATATCTCGTCTAATGTTATCAATGCAGTTCCCATATATTAAATATCCGTCTAATGTTATCAATGCAGTTCCATATTTAAATATCCCGTCTAATGTTATCAATGCAGTACCCATATATTAAATATCCCGTCTAATGTTATCAATGCAGTTCCCATGTATTAAATATCCCGTCTAATGTTATCAATGCAGTACCCATGTATTAAATATCTCGTCTAATGTTATCAATGCAGTTCCCATATATTAAATATCTCGTCTAATGTTATCAATGCAGTACCCATATATTAAATATCCCGTCTAATGTTATCAATGCAGTTCCCATGTATTAAATATCCCGTCTAATGTTATCAATGCAGTACCCATGTATTAAATATCTCGTCTAATGTTATCAATGCAGTTCCCATATATTAAATATCTCGTCTAATGTTATCAATGCAGTTCCCATATATTAAATATCTCGTCTAAAGTTATCAATGCAGTTCCCATATATTAAATATCTCGTCTAATGTTATCAATGCAGTTCCCATATATTAAATATCTCGTCTAAAGTTATCAATGCAGTTCCCATGTATTAAATATCTCGTCTAATGTTATCAATGCAGTACCCATGTATTAAATATCTCGTCTAATGTTATCAATGCAGTTCCCATATATTAAATATCTCGTCTAATGTTATCAATGCAGTTCCCATATATTAAATATCTCGTCTAAAGTTATCAATGCAGTTCCCATGTATTAAATATCCCATCTAAAGTTATCAATGCAGTACCCATGTATTAAATATCTCGTCTAATGTTATCAATGCAGTACCCATGTACTAAAATGACCTTACTTGTTATAATTGTGTTAGCCTTCACTTGGATTTTGCTGTTGGGATTATGTTTCTAACTTTATAGTCATCACTTTCGATTTTTTGTTTGTTTGTTATTTAAGCTTGAGAACTTTGCTTGAAATTGTGTCTACAGTAACATCAACTATTTCTGGAGTGTTTTGTTTTAAATTTTATATGAAGACAACTTGTCAACAAATCTGAAGTTGTATATAATGTGCTTCACACTGTCCTTTTATTGAATGTAATATAAATCATTTTTATTTTCTTTAAATTAGTTCCATTAATTTATTCCTTAGTGTTGTCAAGTTTTTCAACTAACGTACAATGTTCTTATTCCATGTGTGATATTAGTTTTAATTTGTCAAATAGACAAGCTCATCGATAATCAATCATCACTTGTAACCAATGGTTACTGGACTGAATCGCTCGTTGGGAACCTTCATAAGTGCAATTTTGGTGACAATGTTAGTTTGTCTCATCCACGCTCTGTCTTGAAAACTGTATGACGGTAATTTGCAGTTGCCTTTTTTGTTCACTTGCTTATTGTGTGCTTTACTCGCTTTTTTCTCCTTAATAAAGATCTTTAGATCGAAACGTCGATATTTCTTGCTTTTGTGCATTGTAAAATTATCTTACTTACTTCGTTTTTCCACTTTTAACATTTAGAATAATTAGAAGGTGGGCATTATTTTTGGATATACCATTGTAGCATGAGACATACGATTCATTAGAAACTTGTTTTAAAAATAGATCCATACACGGTAGTGCCACATCGCATAGACCCAGTATGTGAGAACGATTAAAGTCATAGTATCTCATCCTTTCCGAATAATTTGTTAGGAGATTATTTTGTTTATTGTGTACAAAAGTGTGCCAATTACCTATATGAAGCCTCCTACCTACCGTATGAGATTAAGCGTTATTCATCTCACTTTCATCATCATTTATATATATATATATTTTTATTGGACCTTTACCCGTAGGGCGTAATCAGGTGGATCCAGTTGAACATGTAAAAACTTCGAACGTCGTCATTTTTTTCGAATGAGAGCTGCTTGGAGTTTGTTATTTAGTTGAATATTGGTTATATGAAGGCTCCCACTCCCTTTGGCTGCGATAAAGTGGGCACTACGCATTGACCTTAGCCGAAAGATCGAGAACCGATTGTGTTGTTTACAAACAAGGGTTTATGTCGAAACTACAAGATTCCAAAGCACCCAATACCCGCTTCCTAAGTAACTCTGACCACAGGCAGTACTTCTATTTGAGCTATCTGTCTCTTTGATCTTAGCCAAAATGCCAAACCACCTCTGGTTTGGAGACGGCAGTTAGTCCGACTTCCTTCCTCATAAATCGTTGATATTCTGTCTGAGTGAAGTGTCAAGCATATACGATAAACAAAGAAGTGAATGGAAACTACATACATAAACTATGCAATATGTGTCACTGAGTTGGAGATATAGATACATAAAATAAAGGGAGAGTATTTAGTGCTGATTGTTGCTATTGAATATCTATTGTAAATAACACATTCACATTCCATTAAGGTTATCTACTATCATTCAGTGCTTTCGTTTGATTGTCTCCCTTGATCTATCAACATGATGTTGTTCTTGGTGAGAATCGTAGAAGATCTAAGCCACAGAACATTTCTTTTCCCAGGTCAGGTAAATGTTAACCGTTTACAGATTATGATATTTGAAACTGACTTTATTTAATGCAGGAGAACTGGAAGGTTCACCAATGTAAAGTGAGACTATATGAACCAACTAGTGACATCAAACGTAAAGTGCAGTTACAATGAATATGCGTGAAATCCACGTCTGACATAACCAACTGCTGGAAGAAAAATATAAATAGTCGTTGCTCAAGGTGAGCGGCTACCAAAGAATTAGAGATGCAGGATCTACATTTAAATTACTTGGATTCTCTGAAAGGAGTTAATTTGTATTTTTCATGTTTGTTGGCATACACCCTTTGATATAACTAAAACAAGGTTCGTCCTTTGGTTGAAAGTGCATGCTTAAAGAGGTTTAAATCTTTAAATCCAATATATAACAAACGGGATCAGAGACGGGGCACCTGGTATATGAGAGAGAGAAGAGAGAGAGAGAAAGAAAAGAGAGAGAAAGGTTTCGAAGGATTGTTAGGGTGGATAAATTATGTTCAAGACAAAGTATTGAATGATATTATGGTCAGACAATTCATTGCTTAATCATAAGACCAAAAGTAAGTCTAAGCTTAAACTAAATAACGTTATTATAGTGATCGAACCTACGAGTAGGAAGATAACAATAAAAACAATGTTAGATTAAAGGTATAAAGAGCAATTGAAGCAAAGAATTGAGCAGAAGAAAAAGTGGTTTGTACGAGAATGAAGAGTTAACAAAGACAGAAAAAGGCAGAAGCATTACAATAAATGTTTACAGACAGACAGTCTATCTTATGAACAGAGAAAGTGTGTAGGCGATTGAGAGAAACAGAAATAGAGAAACTGTAGTTATATAAAGTGAGAATAAACACATAATATTGGTGGGTTACTATGGCCAAGTAATTTAGAACCAAGTCACATGTCCAATTTTTCTGGAGATTCCAAGGTTTTTCTGGAGACTCCTGGAGATTCTGGAGCTACGTAGCTTTGCTTTGTGCAATACTCGGTATCTGTCACGCTATTTCTTACTAGATCGAGGGATCGATTTTAGGAAACCGGCAAATCAAGTCAATCCTTCATCTTTAGTCCGCTTAGACATACACTGTAAGAGAGCTGCAGTCATGTAGAGAATATATATAGAGAGACACATACACTGTAAGAGAGAGCTGCAATCATGTGGAGAATATATAGAGAGACACATACACTGTAAGAGAGCTGCAGTCATGTAGAGAATATATATAGAGAGACACATACACTGTAAGAGAGAGCTGCAGTCATGTAGAGAATATATAGAGAGACACATACACTGTAAGAGAGCTGCAAATCATGTGGAGAATATATAGAGAGACATTACACTGTAAAGAGCTGCAGTCATGTGGAGAATATATAGAAGAGACATACACTGTAAGAGAGCTGCAGTCATGTGGAATATAGAGACATCACTATAAGAGAGCTGCAATCATGTGAGAATATAGAGAGAGACATACACTGTAAGAGAGCTGCATCATGTGAGAATATATGAGAGACATCCTGTAGAGAACTGAGTCATGTAGAGAATATATAGAGAGAGACATACACTGTAAGAGAACTGCAGTCATGTAGAGAATATATAGAGAGAGACATATACACTGTAAGAGAGCTGCAGTCATGTAGAGAATATATATAGAGAGACATTCACTGTAAGAGAGCTGCAGTCATGTAGAGAAATATATAGAGAGAGACATACACTGTAAGAGAAGCTGCAGTCATGTAGAGAATATATGAGAGAACATCACTGTAAGAGACTGAGTCATGTAGAGAATATATGAGAGACATACACTGTAAAGAAGCTGCAGTCATGTAGAGAATATATAGAGAGTGACATACACTGTAAGAGAACTGCAGTCATGTAGAGAATATATAGAGAGTGACATACACTGTAAGAGAACTGCAGTCATGTAGAGAATATATAGAGAGAGACATATACACTGTAAGAGAGCTGCAGTCATGTAGAGAATATATAGAGAGAGACATATACACTGTAAGAGAGCTGCAGTCATGTAGAGAATATATATATATATATAGAGAGAGAGACATACACTGTAAGAGATAGCTGCAGTCATGTAGAGAATATATAGAGAGAGAGCATTCACTGTAAGAAGCTGGAGTCATGTAGAGAATATATATAGAGAGAGACATACACTGTAAGAGAGCTGCAATCATGTGGAGAATATATAGAGAGATACATACACTGTAAGAGAGCTGAGTCATGTAGAGATATATAGAGAGAGACATACACTGTAAGAGAGCTGCAATCATGTGGAGAATATATAGAGAG
Organism: Arion vulgaris; assembly: GCA_020796225.1. Classification (NCBI taxonomy): domain Eukaryota; kingdom Metazoa; phylum Mollusca; class Gastropoda; order Stylommatophora; family Arionidae; genus Arion; species Arion vulgaris. The sequence continues at coordinate 21,667,733 of CM036764.1, forward strand.
AGACATACACTGTAAGAGAACTGCAGCCATGTAGAGAATATATAGAGAGAAATACAGTTTGAAGATAATTAACATTATGTGATTCAACCTTCCTGGCGTTCTTGAATTTTGTTCTTTCTTCAGCTTTATAAACAACTTTTCAAGAGCAATAAAATGTGCAACATTTGAAAGACATTTACCTATGTTGAGAAAAACAAGCAACACCTGGATGAACTTAAATACAACAACAACTATGTAACTTTTATTCAACCACACCCACTTGTCCACTTGTAGAAACCAAGCATCTTATCTGTTTTGTACTTTGTTAACCTCGCCATTATGTGAGGGCGGACATATACGTTTGAATGAAAGAATAACACACGTTATTCAGTTTTACTGATATCTTCATAAAATGAAACGATTCTGAAGAAGTGATGAAATCAGAGAAGTGTCTGATCAACCACTTGTAACAGCTATTATACGAAAGAGATCATTTTTTGCATAGTTTGAGAAGAAATGATCAAATGATCACACAAGAGGCATTGAAATGGGAATCGAATGGTTCAAGAAAAACAAAAAGGACTCTCTAAGGAAACCATGAAATGAACTATTCTGATTTAGGCGTGACATATTGAATTTATTTCTATAAGGAGAAATGTCGAGTTGTCCAGGATAGAGCGATACGGATACATTGCTTGCAAACCTAAGTAACTTATAGCTGAACGAAAGTAATAAAATAATAATACATATGCACAATCTTACTCATATGTACATTCAATTTTACAGCAATACTTACTTTTATCCAAGATGGCACATATTAGGCATGTGCTATAGAAATTAAACTTGTTGAGCGAAGAAATAAAACTAAGTAGGTTGAGAGATATTCAGTGTAGAAGCTCTTCCCTCAGTTCTATAAGCAAACATCTGCTGAAAGAGAATATTTCTTTAGATCACATGCAGATACGTCGTTAACGGAAAAATATACATTTTTAAGGGATTCAATTATTGAAAGATTCACAGTTTGATGAACATAATATTCAATGGAGAAAGACTGGAGCAAGTGTTAAGTTATGTATATCTTAAACATATACTATAATAACAGAGGAGGACAGATGTGAAAAAAGAAGTTGGATGCGAATAGGAACGAGCAAGACATATTTAATAATATGAAAAATATATTAGCATTCAAACAAATAACATTGTTGATATAAGGGAAGACTGCAGTAAAACTATATAGCAATAGCGAAACCCATAAAAACAAAGTACTATAGTTCTACAAAGTAAAAAAAACAATATACCGCAAAGTTTCAACCAAAAGACTTTTATCAAGCAAATAATACAACAAAAGTGAAGAAATTCAATATAAATTCAGTGCAATCATACAATAAATCATTAAACAAATCAAATACACACAAATAATGAGAGGCGTATCAAGTGTTACAAATAAGTGTTATCATTGTTGTATGGAGCAGAAGCGTGTAAAGTGAACAAGCAGATGAAGAAAGGAATTGAAATTTGCAAAATGTGGATATATAGATGAATAGGGACATTGTTATAGAAAGCGATTACAACTTTTAAAGAAGGCTCAAAACTAGAACAATAAGATTAATAAATGTTAGGTAATAGAAATTATATATTTTAGATACACTAAAGTTTACAATTCAATAATATTGATCCCTGTTTTGAACACTTCCAAATAGAAAATAAAAACAATATTTAAACATCAATTAAAATAAAATATTAAAATAAAATATTAAAATAAAATATTAAAATAAAATATTAAAATAAAATATTAGAAATAAAATATTAAAATAAAATATTAGAAATAAAATATTAAAATAAAATATTAAAATAAAATATTAAAATAAAATATTAAAATAAAATATTAAAATAAAAAGTAATAAAACCAAAATAATGTGACATGAACATGTTGTCTATTACTGTTCATAATTCAAACAAAACTGCCATATACATGTTCTCATCTATATCTCCCGTTTAATAAGTATAACTTCAGCCTCCCCACAGTTTTCTCCAGATCTAATCTGATTCAGTCTGACCACCTCAGATCTATAGATTTCCGTACACCGCTAGATTTCTTAGAACTGTATTGTTTGAAATGTAAACTAAGTTACGGATAGATAGCATGCAATGTATTTTTGTGTTTGAACACTTCTTGTGATTGATGTCTAACTCTCATTGATTGAGCTGTCCAAGTAAAATAAGTCAGTCTGATTGATGAAGTTTGCTTTAAAAGAAATAACATCAACCATAGATCATTCTCAAGACTACAGTTAGAAAAATGGAATCAACTGGTATTGAGATTATTGGTTTCAATTGACAGAAGTATATATTACTTGCGAGTCTCGTGTCAGTGAGAACTTGGATCATTTATTAGAAACGAACAGTTAATACATTTTGAATAAAGTCCGTTTCTTCTACTACTTCTTCTTCTTCATCGAACGCTCCATATCGACCACTTGTTAACCAATCTTTGTGATTTGTATGTGATCTAAGTCAAAGAGCGATAGTATGTTGTGCCAGTTATGCACCGATTAGTAGGCCGGCAATTCCGATTTCTGTGATGCTTTTTATTTACTAGGATTAGCTTCCTAGGCCCCTACATCAGTTGTCTCTTAAAACGTGCATTGTAGATCGTAGTGGTATTATTCTTTGCTTCCCTTAAGGGCCCTGACCCCACGCGGGCAACAATGTAATGAAAGTATTGACTGATAGTTTGTCTCTAATTTTGAAAGAATGAAACTATAAATATATAGTTTGTCTTTTATTTTGAATGAGGAACATTATAAACCGATAGACTTTTATACTGAAGTACTGAAATTATTAACCGATAGATTTACTTTTATTCTGAAGGTCTGAAATTATAAACAGATAGACTTTTATTCTGAAGGACTGAAATTATAAACCGATAGACTTTTATTCTGAAGGACTGAAATTATAAACCGATAGATTGAATGTTATTCTGAAGGACTGAAATTATAAACCGATAGACTTTTATTCTGAAGGACTGAAATTATAAGCCGATAGACTTTTATTCTGAAGGACTGAAATTATAAACCGATAGATTGACATTTATTCTGAAGGACTGAAATTCTAAACCGATAGTCTATCTTTTATTAATTAGGAAGGAAAGTATAAACCTGCAGTTTATTTTCTATTTTGGAGAAGTGAAACTTAAACAAATTATATACAGCGATACGGGCATACTAAATCCCATATTAAATTGCCGTATTTTAGACATACTGTTACGCTCGGTAAACCTAACAGTACTGTTTAGTTACTGTCATTCAAATTTAATAGTATTAATTGGTACTTATTACGTAACGATCAATCTTAATAATGTTTAGTATTTGTTTTACGATGTTCACTATTAACATTATTCAGTTATTGTTGTACGCTGTTCATTATTCACGTTGTTTAGCGATTGTTATATAATGTTCACTATTTAAAATGTTTACTTATTGTCAACTTATGTTCATTATTAACATTGTTCAGTTTTGATTATACTATATTTATTATTAACTTTCTTCAGTTTTTGTTACACAATATTCATTAATAACGTTGTTCAGTTATTGTTATACGATGTTCACTATTAACATTGTTAATTTTTTTCTGTTATACGCTGTTCAATGCTAACATTGTTCATTTCTTGTTACACCATATTCGCTAATGATAAGAGAAGAGAGAACAAGGAGTTTTGTTTTTTCTCTAAGAACCCCAAGGGGAAGCAACGGACGCAATGAATATGATCAATATACATAGACAAAAAACAAGTAATAGGAGCTTCCGAACAAACAAATTACCACAGATTAAATGGTTTGAACACCTGACAAGAGTGCACTGGTATCGCCTACTACAGAGAGCCACACAGAAAAAGTATAACCAGTACAAAGCAAGAGGAAGACCACACAGAAGAGATGGAGCGACGGCATCAAGAATAGCATTACGAAAATGAATATCAGCTTACAAGGTGCCTTAAAACTAGCACACACAAGAACACTACGCACCCTCCCTCCTCCTCCATCCCCACCCCCACCCCCAACACTTATATTTATTTTCTGTTTTTCTTGTTTTTTCGATCTAGAAGCACTTGAGCTTTCAGCTCTTCGGCTCGGTGCCATGGACATCGTAACCCTCCGGTTCGGTGCCACGAAGACCATAAATCTGGAGAACCTGTGATTTTTCTTCCAGCCCGCGGAATTGAACCGCACTCACAGGGGCTTGTCACCCGTCTTCCAACGCGCTACGAACACGCTGGGCAGGCGGGCATACAAAACTTATATAAAGAAGTAAATGGTGGAAGAGAAGGAGGAGGAGAAGCCCATTGCTTAGCCTAGCACTACGAGCGTTCTTACGAACACAACCAGCGAGCCGTTCACACGATATTCACTATTAACTTTATTCACTTATTTCTATACGATATTCACTATTAACTTTATTCACTTATTTGTATACGATATTCACTATTAACTTTATTCACTTATTTGTATACGATATTCACTATTAAAGTTGTTCAGTTATTTGTATACGATATTCACTATTAAAGTTGTTCAGTTATTTGTATACGATATTCACTATTAAAGTTGTTCAGTTATTTGTATACGATATTCACTATTAAAGTTGTTCAGTTATTTGTATACGATATTCACTATTAAAGTTGTTGAGTTATTTTTTAAAATGATATTCACTATTAAATTTGTTCAGTTATTTTTAAATGATATTCACTATTAAATTTGTTCAGTTATTTTTTAATGATATTCACTATTAAATTTGTTCAGTTATTTTTTAATGATATTCACTATAAAATTTGTTCAGTTATGTGTATACGATATTTATTATTAACAACGATCAGTTTTTATTCTGAATTATTCAAGTGTCATCTCTGCCAGCGTAGGCGATCATGTCTATTCACCACTCTTCCTGGTTTAGTTTATCAGTTTTCATACAAATCTCTTGTCGAAAAACGATATAAGACCACCCAACATCTTCTCTCTCTGTTTTCCCCGATTTCTCCGTCGCTGTTTTTATTTGTTGTCATCTAATGTTCCAAAATAACCTCTTTGCATTATGTGTCCGAAAAATATTGTCTAACTGTTATTCTTTTGATTAGATTTTGTTGTGTGACAACCTCTTTAAAACCTTCTTCGTTTGTTTTTTACTGTCAATGAAAATGTCTGCATTCTTCTGTGAAACCTCATCTATGTGACTACTAGAGATCGTATTTATTGGTTATATATTGTCCATGATTCCCTGCAATACAGAAGTATTGTTACAATACATCACTAGAATATCCTTCTCTACACTGTCACTGGCAGTGAATTAACACACAGTGTGTTTTTCATTTTCATAAAAGCTGTTTTCGCTTGAGCTATTATATTCCTTATCGCTGTTTTACATCTTCCATTTGATGTTATGAATGTTCTCAGATATTTGAATCGATGAACTTGTTTCAGTGTTGTGTTGAGTTAGTGTTTTACAATGTGCAGTTAACAATGTTTATTTAATGTCATACACCATTAATTATTAACTTCCTCTTCTTCTCTTCTATTCTTCCATCATTTACTTCTTTATAGAAGTGTTAGGGAGGGGGAAATGTAGTGATTTTGTGTGCTTGTTTTAAGCCATTTTGTAAGCTGTTATTCATTTTCGTAAGGCTGCTCTTGATGCCGTCGCTCCATCTTTGCGTGGTCTTCCTCTTGCTTTGTACTCATTATACTTTTTCTCTGTCGCTTCCTGTGGTAGGCGATGCCAGGGCATTCTTGTCAGGTGTCCAAACCATTTAATCTGTTGTTCTTTTATGAATTACATGACTGGTTTGACATCCAGTCTTCTTCTGATTTCTTCATTTCTAATGTTGTCTCTTATTGTCACAGCTGCAGCTCTTCTAAGACACCTCATCTCTGTCGTTGTGATTTTCCGCTCATTAGCAGCTGTTATTGGCCATGTTTGACACTGGTAGCATTGTGCTGGCCAGAAAATCGTTCTTATGAGATTTGCTTTAGTTGCTAGCGGTATCTCTTTATGTGACAACAGTGGTGTTAACTGTCCCAGTACCTGGTTAGCTTTTGTGCAACGATTGCTGATTTCGCTATCGATACTTCCATCTGCTGTGAACATTGCTACTAAGTATTTGACCTCAATTGTTTTTTTATATCTACGTTCTGGAGTTTTATTGTAAGGTTTTCTGGTTGTCTACTTATTGCCATTGTCTCTGTCTTTATTATATTTATTTTCATTTTGTACTCCTCACCCTTGATGTTAACTAAGCTCAAATGGTTCTGGAGAGATTCTTCGTTTTCTGCAATCAGTACTTGGTCATCAGCAAATAAAAGTTCTGAAATATTTTTTTTTTCTCTTTTCCTGCTTCTCTACTTATGTTGTCCATGTATATTATAAACAGCATTGGGGAGAGCACACATCCCTGTCTAACTTCTGAGTTTGCTATGAATGTTTTTGATGTTCCGGCTTTTGTTCTTATGTAACTTTTATTTGAAGCTCTTGCATAGTTTGATGAGATGTTGGCTGATTCCATATTTTCTTAGACAATCCCATAGTTTGTTTCTATCGACTTTGTCGAAGGTGTTTTCCTGGTCGATGTTTGTTATTACTAGTTATTAGTGTACTATTAATTTAATATTATTGTTAATTTTTGTTGATTTATTGATTGAGATGACCATCATCATTGCACTTCGGTGAGTAATAATGTATGCCCCGATCTCTTTCTTACACAGGAAGAGCTCAGCTGCAGTGCACGAACTCCGTAGCACCGGTGAGGATCCCCGATGTAATATTGAGATGGTGAAGAATTTTTGTACGAATTGTATTTTTTACCTTCTTATGAATTTTACCCGAGCAGCGGCTTTCCAGCCTGTTCTTCTCGATTTTTAACTGTCAATGGTTCTTTTACTTTCTCAAATTGAACATGGGACCTGCGTTTTATTGCTCGTCTCCGATAGGACTAGGAACTCGATCTCATCTACACTGAGATCAGGGATCTCTGAAAGAATATCCCGATGGATCCACAAGAGAACGAACAGGTTACATTTAGCACGAGAAGCAAGCACCTAATCTCTATGCTATAGAAACACTTTGTTGTTATTTTAGCAATGTTTAGTTAGTATAGCTTTATGTATAACTAATGTATAGTTTTATGTATAGCTAATGTATAGTTTTATGTATAGCTAATGTATAGTTTTATGTATAACTAATGTATAGTTTTATGTATAACTAATGTATAGTTTTATGTATAACTAATGTATAACTTTATGTATAACTAATGTATAGCTTTACTACTTTCATCATGTTCATTACCGGTGGTAAGAGTTTGTCTTGTTTCAGTTTGTTTATTAGTGTACTGTTGTAGATACCTTGTAATCTGTGTTTATTAGTGTACTGTTGTAGGTACCTTGTAATCTGTGTTTATTAGTGTACTGTTGTAGATACCTTGTAATCTTTGTTTATTAGTGTACTGTTGTAGGTACCTTGTAATTTGTGTTTATTAGTGTACTGTTGTAGGTACCTTGTAATTTGTGTTTATTAGTGTACTGTTGTAGATACCTTGTAATCTTTGTTTATTAGTGTACTGTTGTAGGTACCTTGTAATTTGTGTTTATTAGTGTACTGTTGTAGGTACTTTGTAATCTGTGTTTATTCGTGTACTGTTGTAGATACCTTGTAATCTTTGTTTATTAGTGTACTGTTGTAGGTACCTTGTAATCTGTGTTTATTAGTGTACTGTTGTATGTACCTTGTAATCTGTGTTTATTAGTGTACTGTTGTAGGTACCTTGTAATCTGTGTTTATTAGTGTACTGTTGTAGGTACCTTGTAATCTGTGTTTATTAGTGTACTGTTGTAGGTACCTTGTAATCTGTGTTTATTAGTGTACTGTTGTAGGTACCTTGTAATCTGTGTTTATTAGTGTACTGTTGTAGATACCTTGTAATCTGTGTTTATTAGTGTACTGTTGTAGGTACCTTGTAATCTGTGTTTATTGGTGTACTGTTGTAGGTACCTTGTAATCTGTGTTTATTAGTGTACTGTTGTAGGTATCTTGTAGTCTGTGTTTATTAGTGTACTGGTGTAGGTACCTTGTAATCTGTGTTTATTAGTGTACTGTTGCAGGTACCTTGTAATCTGTGTTTAATAGTCTTCTTCTCTCTTCTTAATTCTAATCCAGTTTTGCCTCACAGCGTCAGGATAAGAAGAAATTTCTATAGAAAGAGTTTTTATGCGCTTCATATTTTAAACCGTCTCTTTTGTTTCTGAGGTTTAACTTTTGCGTGGATGGCTTTTTGTTTTGTATCCACTGTATCAATGTAGCACTGCTATTTGAGGTGCACTGTCTGTTGGTAATCTGCTTATGTGCCCAAACCATTAAATCTGTTTTTTTTTAAAGAATCACTGATTCTGTATCCACTGTTTCCTTATATCTTCATTTTTAAACCGATCTCTTCTTGATATCCCCAATATTTTGTGTAGACACTTCATTTATGTAATTACTAGTTAATTAATAGTATACCTACTTTGTATTCCTTCTTTATTAGTATATTGCTATACGTACCATCTATTCCATCTTTATTAGTATATTGCTATACGTACCATGTATTCCTTCTTTATTAGTATATTGCTATATGTACCATGTATTCCTTCTTTATTAGTATATTGCTATACGTACCATCTATTCCTTCTTTATTAGTATATTGCTATACGTACCATCTATTCCTTCTTTATTAGTATATTGCTATATGTACCATCTATTCCTTCTTTATTAATATATTGCTATATGTACCATCTATTCCTTCTTTATTAGTATATTGCTATATGTACCATCTATTCCTTCTTTATTAGTATATTGCTATACGTACCATCTATTCCTTCTTTATTAGTATATTGCTATATGTACCATCTATTCCTTCTTTATTAGTATATTGCTATATGTACCATCTATTCCTTCTTTATTAGTATATTGCTATATGTACCATCTATTCCTTCTTTATCAGTATATTGCTATACGTACCATATATTCCTTCTTTATTAGTATATTGCTATACGTACCATATATTCCTTCTTTATTAGTATATTGCTATATGTACCATGTATTCCTTTCTTATTAGCATACTGCAGTAAATTTACAGTGTATTCTTTTCATAATAGAAAACCTCGTGGTCGATCTAGTCATGTGTTGACATTTGCAAAATTTAATTATTTTGTCCTTAGAATGTGTACCTTTGTTAAATAATAATAATAATAATTCCTCTCGTACCGTTATACGTTACATAGGGCCTGCAAGTAATTTCTCCATACCGCTCTATCCTGGGCAACTCGCTCAATCTCCTCCATGGAACTGAGACCGATAATTTCTGCCTCTCTCAGCAAAGTTCGTTTCAGGGTCTCTTTAAGTCGACCTCTCTTTCTTGAACCCTTTGCATCCCACTTCAATGTCTGCTTTGATATTCGTTGATCCTTTCTCCTCAAGGTGTGTCCAACATATCTCCATTTTTTCTTTCTTATAACAGTTGTCACTAGTGGTCGACCAGACATGTCTCTGATTTCATCACTTCTTCTGAATTCGTTTCATTTTATATTCATTATTTTTCGCAGACATCTATTTTCAAATGCATTCAACTTGCTTTCTATATCTTTAGTCATTTTCCAACTCTCGCTGGCATATCTTAGGATTGATACAACATTTGAATTGAAAATTCGTAATTTAGTAAATTGTTAAATAGGTTATCTATAAATTAATTACTGCAGTATATATGTAAAGTAACATCGAAGACACTAAGTAAAGTAACTTGTACTTTGTTGGATAACGACCTTTGAGCTAAAAGTCAGTTCAGAGTTTTATTATGTATATTTTTCGCAGCTAAACTGGTTGGGTAACGATCGAATGATGGAGTATGGTCGAATACTAACAGATATCATCTATGAAGAACTGCGGTTGACTAGAAGATCTGGGGATCACCTTCTACTTCATCACTATATTATGTCCATGAAAGATGAGTTTGATAAGGTGTTGAAATTGATTGCTAGACACATGATGATAAAGGGGTACAGTATAATGATGGAGAAGATCAAGAGTGATAGTAGTAGAAGTTATCAACGGATCTGAGGTTAAGAGCTGACAGCCTGAAGAGACACATCATGATAACACTATTTAGAAAAATATACATGAAATATCACGAAATATTAGTGAAAGACATTCCTGGTTATGCTAGACACAGACGTCATCGCCAGAGATTATAATTGAACCTATTTAGAGAAAAATTTACACTTTCGCATGCAAAGACAGAGATATCTCAAGATATACTATCAATAACTTGCCCGAGTGGTTACCAGGGCCCAAATTTGGGGTATAAAGAATAGAACCACTGTTACTTGCCACGCATTTCGTAAGAGGCGATTAAGGAGGTTTGGCTGAAATCAGATGCATGTGTCCTAAACGTGTTGAAGTCTATGCTCTTAGGGGCCTACCAAACCAATTTGCAACGTATACACGTTCTTTGCAACGATCAAACATATCACAAAGAGTGACTGAAATTGGTCGTAAAGAATGAACGCAAAGAAGAAGAAGAAGAAGACTATCGATAACTATGCCAAATATTTTTTGTTCGTCGCCTGATATGGAGTCAGGCGTAGCCATGGCCTCTACTAATCAATTTTCTGACTGAAGTTTGAAGGAAGGCTTGATTTACTTATCGCCATTGTCTCCCGCCACTCCGATTTCATAGATACTTGTAATTTAGATATTCAAGTAAAGGATCAGGGTTTCCTGTAATTCAAACTCGCATCTTGCCTGCACCGAAATTCTTTAGTTCAAGCTGGCCTCGAATTTCGGAATGTTCACGACACGTGGTCTCTAACGCATTGTGATATCACATTTGTTTTTCGACTACTCAACTGTCTTTTTAATATTACACTTTTCGAATATTAACAGTCGACCAGGTGTTGCTGGGGCTCGCAAGGAGCAAAGAATAGTAACACTGCAACCTACAAGGCGTGTTGTAAGAAGCAACTGTTGTAGAAACTACGGTAGCTACCCCAGTAAAAAAATCGCAGAAATCGTATGTGCTGACCTACTTATAGGCGTTTAACTGGCACAACATACAATCGCTTTTAGGCTCAGATCATACAAATTATATAGAGGTTAACAAGTGGTCAATATGGAGTGTTGGAAGAAGAAGAATATTAAAAGTGATAGAAAATTGGCACGACTTTGTCATGAAAACAAAACCAGAAGATATCCTGTTTACCCTAGCACAAAATTACCATAGACCAAATTGTATAATGTTAGCAAAACTGTATTGTTTTATGATAGACATTTCGATCTGTCTCCGTCTTCTTTACTAAGTGCTGATGGTTTTTTTTTCTTCCAATACCACCGATTTAAAAAAAAAAGCTGTGACGTCTGGCTGCAGCTTCAGACTCACAAGCATATGTTATTTTATTATACCATAACTTCCAGCCACTAATAATTCCGTTGTTGACATATTTTCAAACAATTACTCATGAGTACAGACTTTGCATAGTATTTTATTGTCAAACAAATTTTCTCTTGTCACAAAATATTCAAGCTGTTTTTTTTAACAAACATGTCTGCAAAAATATATGCACAAAAAACCGCGTACATATTTCTGATTGTGTGTATAAAACCCCCTTTGAGTATTAGCTCTATCTTTTTAACATAGCCTCATTAGTCATGTTAGCTTTCCATCGTATCTTCTATATTATGATACAACACTATATCCAACGACGAGACAGATTAGTCAACACGGCGTATTGTGCTGTGGCATAATTTCTTATATGCACAAACCGATCGCTCTGTTTGCTAGGACAGACAATGTTGATCATATGAAAACTACACTAAAAAATATATGGTAAATTCTAGCCACACTGTCTCGCTACATCTCGAATCAAACTCTAATAAGTGAGATATGCTTGCAACTTTATGTGATATATTTCCAATAGCAATTAACTCTGGTGATTTCTGTGGCGCCGAGATGTGGAACATAATTGTCGAGATAGGAGACACAGTTTAATCCTTTCCAAATTGAAATAAGAAATGTTGCCATTCTTTAAGAAAAACGACTTCTAAAGAACAGGCAACATTTCTACGTAAGATATGATAAGTAGTTCTCATTCCTTTTCCTCTGGTAAATAATGTCATTAAATCATACGCATAACTAGTTAGCCGTTTCTATCATTCTGCCTTTTCCCCAGTAAACTGATGTGGACTAAGCTTCTATAAACGCAATTGAGTGGAAAGACTTTCATTATTTTTTGTTTAAAACAATTATCTACTTTTAATTTGCTGGCTTCTTTAATGTCCCTTGATGGCATAGAGGTAAAGTGCTCGCCTATCTTCCCAAAGGTAGACGGTTTGTTTCCCCGAATGGAGTAATCGGTATATTTGTCTAGCGATTCCTCATTTAAATGTAGTGGAGTCGAGTAATCGTGATCGAGTTTCTAGTCATATTGTACACAGACGATAAAACAGTGATCTCCTTGAGCACACAAAAGAACCCATGTCGATTGAAAGTCAATAGAAATATGCTGGCAAGCCGCTGACCAAAGCAACATTCATTAAAATGATTACATAATTCCTACACACATTTTACAATCTAAAAAAGTACATCAGGGTTCCTAGCGGTGCTACGGAGTTTGTGCACTGCGGCTGAGATTGTTCATTGTAAAAAAAAGATATCAAAGCACTCATATATATTTAAGGGTTTTAAAGCCGAAGGATTGACTTCATTGCACCGGGTTTTACCCCATATGGCTTGGTCCCTCTCCGCAGAAATGGCACGCCACCTGCCAAGAGTATTGCACAAAGCACGAACTCCGTAGCTCCGGCAACAATCCTAGGGGTCTCTGAAAAAACTGCACTCCTGAACAGAAGGCCGCGGTCCGGATTCGAACCCACGACCTTCGACTCGCAAGGCAAAGTGCTTAACCACTCATCCACAGAGAATCAATCAATCAAGTGCCATGCCTGCCGGCGTAGGCGATCATGTCTCTCCACAACTCTCTTTGCTTGGTGCATGTAATCAGTTCTGACGTCGATATTTTGTCGAACCATGATGTCAGGCCATCTAACATCTTCTCCTCTGTCTTCCACGATCTCTCCTTCCCTGAATTTTACCTGTAGTCACCAAATGTTCTAAACCTTCTCTTCGCATTATATGCCCGAAGAACCTTGATTGTCGGATTCTTATTCTTTTGATAAGGTTTCTTTGTGTGCAGACCTGATTTAAAACCTCAACGTTTGTTTTCTTTGCTGTCCATGGAATTCTCAACATTCTTCTGTAAAACCACATCTCTGTGGCATCCAATGATCGTATTGATTGTTTGTTCAGTGTCCATGATTCGCTGCCATACATAAGAATTGGTTCAATATAGCATTGGAGTATTCTTTTTCGCAGTGTCATTGGTAGTGAGTTCACGCATAGTGTGTTCTTCATTTTCATAAAGCTGCTTTCGTTTGAGCTATTCTACTCCTAATCTCTGTTGTACATCTTCCATCTGGTGTTAAGAATGTTCCTAGATACTTGAATCGATGGACTTGTTTCAGTGTTGTGTTATTTATTTTGATATTGCATGTTGGTGTTTCTTGTTTCTTGGAGACAACCATAACCTCTGTTTTCTTTATATTCATGCTTAATCCTTTCTTTTCACTTTCTCTCACTAGTATGTCTATCAAGTCTTGCAGATCGTGTTCATTTGTAGCCATGAGAATTGTGTCATCAGCGTATCTTAGGTTGTTTATGTTTTGTCCACCGACTGCTATTCCTGTCTTTTCTTCTATAGATCTCATAATGTTTTCGCTATATAAGTTGAATAGGTCTGGTGAGAGTACGCACCTTGTCGTACTCTAACTGTATCGCCACAGAGAATACCTCATATATATTTACCAAAGTGCAATGATAATGTGCAATATTAATCAGAGAGATCGAAGCACTCATGGCATGACATTTATCATTCATGTCACGATGTAGTCAGTATTATGTACATTGCATGCCACTGGGTGGAAGTAAAGTGTCCAAGCACCGATGGGTCATTGAAGGTTGAGAGTAATTTTCCAAGTTCTTATTTTACAGATTCAAATTTGCTTCAAATAAACAGATACTAATCTATTTAAAGCAAACACACGTCAATTACTAGAATGCAAGAGCTGGGATTGAAGATTGGTGTGGCCTGAAAGAACAGCACAATATGTTTATGGCTAGGCTCATCAATCAAACTTGAACTGGTACGGTCAGTCGCTGGAGGCTGTTGGAGATATTGCGAAGGAGATTGGAGCACCTATGAGCATGTCCGGAGTGGAATGAAGATATTCCAAACTGAAACTGAAACAAATACTAATGGATCTCGCACTCTCAGTATATTCTAACACAGAAAATCACTATATTTTGTGTGACACTGATGCATGAGGTAACACATTCGAGAATATTAAAAGTAACATTGCACATTCCGTTTTTATAAATAATAATGTAATTATGTAATGAAATTATATGAAACATCACTCAGTGAGTATTTTTTCGATGCTCAAATGCAATTTAATAAACTCCTTTGTGAGTGAATACCGCTTGTCTTTGATGTCAAGTTCTATGAAAATCAATAAGAGCATTTTCTTTGTCTTGCAATCTGTGAATTGTTGAGAAAGACAAATGACATTTTTGAAAATTATTAATCACGTCATCTGATAGAATTATAAGTTGAATGTTTTAATTTACCACAATACAGATGTTTGGAGTACTGTAGATAAACAGAATCCAGTTGTGAATACAGATGTTTCGAGTACTGTAGATAAACAAAATCCCAGTTGTGATATTTCTTAACGTAACAATAATCATTGCGTTTTGTAAATCCATGTTACAGTGTTTATTATAATGCTTTTAGTAAGTCGGTATTGGTTGCTTTGATACTTTTAGTAAGTCGGTATTTGTTGCTATAATGCTTTAAATAAGTCGGTATCGGTTGCTATAATGATTTTAGTAAGTCGGTATAAGTTGCTATAATGCTATTAGTAAGTCGGTATCGGTTGCTATAATGCTTTTAGTAAGTCGGTATAAATTGCTATAATGCTATTAGTAAGTCGGTATCGGTTGTTATAATGCTTTTATAAATAGGTATAAGTTGCTACAATGCTTTTATTAAGTTGGTTTTGGAAGTTGGTATTGGAGATATGTTGAAGATATATTTGAGAAGAATAAGACTAAGTATGTTTGTATTGTTTGGTACAGCAAGTTTATGAAAACACAGTAGTGTGTTTGTATTGTTTGGTACAGCGAGTTTATGAAAACACAGTAGTGTGTTTGTATTGTTTGGTACAGCAAGTTTATGAAAACACAGTAGTGTGTTTGTATTGTTTGGTACAGCAAGTTTATGAAAACACAGTAGTGTGTTTGTATTGTTTGGTACAGCAAGTTTATGAAAACACAGTAGTGTGTTTGTATTGTTTGGTACAGCCGGTTTATGAAAACACAGTAGTATGTTTGTATTGTTTGGTACAGCCTTTTTATGAAAACACAGTAGTATGTTTGTATTGTTTGGTACAGCCTTTTTATGAAAACACAGTAGTATGTTTGTATTGTTTGGTACAGCCTTTTTATGAAAACACAGTAGTATGTTTGTATTGTTTGGTACAGCCTTTTTATGAAAACACAGTAGTGTGTTTGTATTGTTTGGTACAGCAAGTTTATGAAAACACAGTTGTGTGTTTGTATTGTTTGGTACAGCCGGTTTATGAAAACACAGTAGTGTGTTTGTATTGTTTGGTACAGCCGGTTTATGAAAACACAGTAGTGTGTTTGTATTGTTTGGTACAGCAAGTTTATGAAAACACAGTAGTATGTTTGTATTGTTTGGTACAGCCTGTTTATGAAAACACAGTAGTGTGTTTGTATTGTTTGGTATAGCCTGTTTATGAAAACACAGTAGTATGTTTGTATTGTTTGGTACAGCCTGTTTATGAAAACACAGTAGTATGTTTGTATTGTTTGGTACAGCAAGTTTATGAAAACACAGTAGTATGTTTGTATTGTTTGGTACAGTCTGTTTATGAAAACACAGTAGTATGTTTGTATTGTTTGGTACAGCCTGTTTATGAAAACACAGTAGTGTGTTTGTTAATATTATCGTTATTTGCATGATTTTTGTGGGACTAGTTTTCTAATAGATTCAACGCGTTTATAAAACAATATACCCCTCTCTCTTGCCTTGATGTTGCGCTATACTAGAATGTAATTTATTGATACCTTGATGTTTCCTTTCTACTTGTATCTCCGTCTTTATTTGCTCGCAATACATCAACTTCCCATATTAAACATTTTCTAATCAATTCATTTTGTATCTTAATGTGTCCGAAATATTTTTAATTCCTGTTGTGAATATAATTTTAGAAAACATTGTGACAACCGGTAAAATCGAGGGTAGACGAGACAGATGAAGACAGAGAGAGAAAATTTTGGATAGCCTGACTTCATGGCACAGTAGAGCGTCAACATCTGAGTTGATAGCAAACACCAACGACAGAGATTTGTGGAGATCCATGATCGCCTACGCCAGCTGGCACGGCATCTGATGATGATGATGAGTGAATCTAATTTCGTTACCAAAGAACGCGATTAGTGATGGAGGAGGAGGAATAGTGCTTTAAACAATTACAGAAAGTGAAGGTCACGAAGTCGATAGAAACAGGAAAGTACTCAAACACCTACCGTGCAGAGACGGAGGCACTAAGAATATCTGCTGAAATGATCCTAGAGAGAAGCAGCTTTCCACATAACAAAGTAGTGATATTCACAGACGCCCTGTCGGCCACCAAGGCACTAAAAAGCTCAAACGGTACAGAATTAAAAGAACTAAAAACGATCCTCGGAGTATTAACAAACTCGTTCAAACGCGCAGGTATACAGTGGATCCCATCATACTGCAATATAAGTGGAAACAAAGAGGCAGACAAGCTAGCAAAGGAAGGAGGGCGACTGCCTTAGACCGATTACGAAATCAGCTACGAGGAGGCTAAAACAACCATCGGATGGCGATACAGAGATAAGTAGTCGCAAGACCACCCTCAACACAGCGCAAACGACGGGTACTATGGTCTGTCCAGTAGCAAACAAGTTGTCATATTCCGTCTCCGTACCGGCCATAAGAGACTTCGATCCCACCTTTACAACAAATTTAAAATTGGCACAACTAGCCTGAGCCACTGGAAAGGCGGACATGACGGCAGAGCACCTACTGCAAAACTGCCCACTGCTAGCAGGCCTTTGAAACGAAACCTGGCCTGAAAATACCGATCTAAATAAGAAGCTGTACGGAAGGACGGAGTCACTAAAAACAACAGCAGAATTTATGGGAAAATCTGGTACATCAGCCTAAGGGAGGATCCGAGAGAGAGATTTCATTGTATATGTCTGTTTTTTCTTTCTAAGAAACGCGACAGATTTTTGTGTAAATAAAAAAAACGGGCCCAAGACCGTATTTCCTAACATAACATACGGTTTGAAATTGGATTATTTACTTACTTTTGATAACTTATAGATGGAACAAGTGAAGAGATAGACACACATTATTATCATTGAACGTACATGGTTGATTTTTATTTCTTCGTTCTTCTGCCACGTTTTATGTTAACCAATTGTTTTCGTTTGGTATCATCGGTTCTCAGGCCCGTTCTTTTAACTTGTCTCCAGTTGGATCTGTCCTTGGTGAGCTCTTAAAACTTGGTTCAAATACATTCATACATGTTAAGCGCCTTCGTGTCACGCTGGCATTCGTCTTTATAGCGAAATACTTGTCGTCAATGTTCAGAAGCCAGCTTCCAACATAAAATTTGACGTTCTTTAGGCATGTGTCAATATTAACTTGAATCATCGCACTCCACCCCACTAGGACAAACATTCTCTTGTCAACTCACTCCACCCACTCACCACATTTCCATCAATAAACTCACTCCACCCCACTCACAAAAAGATTATTTACAAAACAAAATCACTTAAACTCTAAAAAGCGTATGTATCAACTCAATAAATCCCACACGCATCCGATAACTAACTACAAAACACTCACGAAATTTTGCTTACTCACTCTCATGTTCATTCATTTTTCACTAGCTCACACACTCAGTTTAATTCACTTGTCTAACTCACAAGCATTCTCTAGTTCACACTCGAACTCACGTCATACTGCTTCATGAAACCGACTGCAGCATTCACTCACACATATCTACTCCAATTCACTCACTCCTTATTTAATAAAAATGAAAATCGTGGTGTAAAAACAGCAAACAGCTTCGTACCCTACGATCTGAAAGGGTTGCGAGCATTTCTTTTGGGTGTATTATGTCTGTACATATACTGCTATTTCTTTTATTTTGTTCATAGTTTTCGACGGGTGTGATTAATTCCTGCCAAAAACGACGTTCCCTGATTCACATTTTGTTATTCGTTCTACATGCAAGCGTGTCAACTTCCATTCATATTTCTGAAAAATGAAATTCAGTAACAGATCGCCAGTGAAAGATGATAAAGTCGCATGGGAAATCAACTGGAAAGTAGAACCAGGGCATTTGACATTTGGGAAAGATTTTACATGAAGAGCAGACAGTTGGCAAAATATGTCTTATCTAACATGATATTTATTTCCATTAAAACGTTTTTAATATAAAAATTGTATCTGCAAATATTACAAGAACATAGATATAAGTGCGATTTTAAAAAATATATATCACATATCTACCACATCGTAAAACTTATTTTATTTTCATCTGTGCTGTCTCTATCTCTCATTTCATCATTATGTCCTCGCTGTCTCCCTATCTATCTCTCTCTCTCTCTCTCTGTCTTCACATTATTTCCGCCAATCGTTTTCTAGCCATAATAATCATATTATTAAATAGTCCGTATGGTGACGGAGCCCGAAAGGGAATCAAAGGTACCACTATGATCTACAAGACAAGTCGTAAGTCGCGCCTGATGTAGGGCCTAGGAAGCTACCCATTAAATACAAAGCGTCGCAAAAATCGGATTGCTGACTTACTTGTAGGCGCATAACTGGCACAACTTACACTCTCTCTTGGGCTCAGATATTATTAAATTTGTCATATGTCAGAATTAGAACATTTGGGATATGTACATTGAAATATGAAGAAGCAGTTTACGAGCAACAGCAGCGTAGTTGTTAGTGCTCTCTCCTCTTAGGAGCATGGTTCGGGTTCAACTACACAGTGCCTTGGGATATTTTTTAAACAACGTCAATGCTAAAAACAGACAAATAAACACGTTTTAGGAAAACTAGGCATGAAGAAAAAATTATTAAGAGAAATAAAATTCAGACAATTAAAGTATTTTGGGCACATAAAAGACATGACACCATGATAAAACATTTACTAGAGGGGAAAGTTGAGGAGGAAGAGGAAGACCGAGAGATAAGTGGGAGGGAAAAATTTC
Source organism: Arion vulgaris (assembly GCA_020796225.1). Classification (NCBI taxonomy): domain Eukaryota; kingdom Metazoa; phylum Mollusca; class Gastropoda; order Stylommatophora; family Arionidae; genus Arion; species Arion vulgaris. Next base: position 21,687,186 of record CM036764.1, read on the forward strand.
AAGAAATGGACAGGTTACAGTCTGGCAGTGTGCAACACCAAGGCGAAAGACAGAGGATGCTGGAGATTCATTGCAGCCAACCTTCGATGTGCAGACGGCACCTAATGATGATGATGAAATGCTCTCATGTCCACCAAGACTTAATTGGGTACTAGATAAACAATGAACACAATCTGAAAGTAAAAGTTGGGCAAGAAATAATAAATATATGCAAAGAGCAGTAACAAATGATAGGACAAAAGGCGCAAATTTTAAAATGCAAACATGTCACCATGAACACAAAAGAACAATGTTCATCACAGTTTTTTTCCCCACATTATGTTATCAGTACCAAACTTGGACGCTGACATCAAATAAAAGATCAAAACTAGTCACCACACAGATAAAGTGTCTACACAGAATGCTGAGGGTGACAAGAAGAGTCCGGTTGAGAAATAAAGACATCAGGAAAAAGTGGGTACAACATCAGTATTGAACTTCATCAAGAAACAACAAATTAAACGGTTCGGCCACAAAAGCAGATTATAAACAGATAGTGCACATCATAGAGCAATGTTGCTCCGATACAATGGAAACAAAGCAAAAGGCCAAACAGGCAACAGTTGACCTCAAAGATAACAAAGGCGACAAAAGATACTATTTATTAAGCGCACACTAGGGATTGTTCTAGAGATCTCTTCTTAACCTGACACTGTGAGACAAAGCAGGATTAGAGGAAAGAAATAAAGAAAAGAAAGAGTAGTACCGCAGATTGTGTTCCAATTTTGGCAGGAGACAGTAAATATTGTAGAAGCTTTACAGGCGACCATCGAGATAAAAGATATACTTAATTTGATCTGATAGAAGCAAGGATAGTTACATGCATAAATAGTCTTTCTTTCATTCTCGAATCCTGTTTGCCTCACAGCGTCAGGTCAGAAAGATATTTTTAAAACGGGCCCTAGTATGCGCTTTATAAATAATCTCTTTCGTAGCCTCCGTTATCTATGAGGTCCATCTTTTGCGTTGCCGGCCTTTTGCTTTGTGCCCATTGTATCGGAGCAGCATTGCTCTTTGAGGTGCACTGTCTGATGGTAATTTTCTTACGTGGCCGAACCATTTAATGAGAGATAACGGATACTGGAAAGGTACTTTGTTCGCTCAAGTGTAGCGAAATTTAAACCACACTTCATGAGTTTTGACATTTTAGCAGATCAGTGTTAGCACATGGAGCAGAACATGAGTGCTAGAACATGAAAAACCTGGCCAGCAATGGTGGAATGCGGGAAGGCCATTCAGAGTCAGAACTGTTTGATTCTGAACACGACTTTGCTAGCGCATTTCCGACATGTTTGGTCAAGTATTTTCCGGTTTCGTTTGCCGAGCTACTGAGTTAGTGCTTGGGCAACGCTGTGAGCTATGAATGTTACGTGGAATGCTTTTTGCTGTGTCAACTGTGCGTTTGTTGTGTGTTAGTGTGTATTCATAAAATGGCGGACAGCGGTTATGACGAACAAGCTCAATCTGCCGTATGCAGTCATATTGCGAGTGCAGAAAGCTGGATTTTGTCATGATTGATGTTCCTTCGACAAGAATTGCAATTCAAGTGATGAACAGTTTGGTGTTGCTACATTAGCGACGGCCATATGCATTTTATGCGGAGCAGGTTGCTTTTTGTGGTGGTACACGGCTGTTTCATTCTGAAATTAGTTCACACAGGAAACATTTCACAGTTGTTAGCATTTCGTGTGATTTTCATTGGCACAGGAACAGAGCAATTATGGGGTGACCCGTTGCAGTGAAGTTGGAACCTTAATTATGAACTATGAACTATGAACCATTTAATTTGTTGTTTCTTGATGAAGTATAGTACTGATGTTGTACCCACTTTTTTCCTGATGTCTTCATTTCTCAACCGGTCTCTTCTTGTTATACCCAGCATTCTGCGTAAACACTTCATCTCTGTTGTGACTAGTTTTCTTCTATCGTTTATTGTCAGCGTCCAGGTTTGAAAATAGTAATGTTCACAAATAGTTTAAAGAGTAATGTTCACAAATCATGTTACAATTCTGATAGATAAAACCAGAAACAGTTAATGCGTTAACTCAATTATTATTTGTAGCAGTAGCATGTGTCTTCAGTTATCAAGAATTTAATTTATACTAATTTCCATCATTTTTATGTCTGTCTCATTAGTAAAAATAGACATTTTGAGATGATATACGCATGATGTGTTAAAAAAAAATATTACCGTTACTGTCTGTAGCACCCCTTTTTAGGGCGGTGTAGCAGAAAACTACACGGAGCTCTATGTAAGCTACACAAGACAATGAAATTCATACAAGAGACAACATTGATTATATAGACATATTTCAAGCGAACGAAAGGAAGAAAGGATAAGAGACAACATTGAAATTATAGACATATTTCAAGGGAACGAAAGGAAGGAAGGATACAAGAGACAACATTGAATATAAAGACAATATTTCAATCCAACGAAAGGAAGGAAGGATACAAGAGACAACATTGAATATAAAGACAATATTTCAATGCAACGAAAGGAAGGAAGGATACAAGAGACAACATTGAATATATAGACATATTTCAAGCCAACGAAAGGAAGGATACAAGAGACAACATTGAATATATAGACAATATTTCAAGCCAACGAAAGGAAGGATACAAGAGACAACATTGAATATATAGACAATATTTCAAGCCAACGAAAGGAAGGATACAAGAGACAACATTGAATATATCGACAATATTTCAAGCCAACGAAAGGAAGGATACAAGAGACAACATTGAATATATAGACAATATTTCAAGCCAACGAAAGGAAGGAAGGATACAAGAGACAACATTGAATATATAGACAATATTTCAAGCCAACGAAAGGAAGGATACAAGAGACAACATTGAATATATAGACAATATTTCAAGCGAACGAAAGGAAGGAAGGATACAAGAGACAACATTGAATATATAGACAATATATCAAGCGAACGAAAGGAAGGAAGGATACAAGAGACAACATTGAATATATAGACAATATTTCAAGCCAACGAAAGGAAGGATACAAGAGACAACATTAAATATATCGACAATATTTCAAGCCAACGAAAGGAAGGATACAAGAGACAACATTGAATATATCGACAATATTTCAAGCCAACGAAAGGAAGGATACAAGAGACAACATTGAATATATAGACAATATTTCAAGCCAACGAAAGGAAGGATACAAGAGACAACATTGAATATATAGACAATATTTCAAGCCAACGAAAGGAAGGATACAAGAGACAACATTGAATATATCGACAATATTTCAAGCCAACGAAAGGAAGGATACAAGAGACAACATTGAATATATAGACAATATTTCAAGCCAACGAAAGGAAGGAAGGATACAAGCGACAACATTGAATATATAGACAATATTTCAAGCCAAAGAAAGGAAGGATACAAGAGACAACATTGAATATATAGACAATATTTCAAGCGAACGAAAGGAAGGAAGGATACAAGAGACAACATTGAATATATAGACAATATATCAAGCGAACGAAAGGAAGGAAGGATACAAGAGACAACATTGAATATATAGACAATATTTCAAGCGAGCGAAAGGAAGGAAGGATACAAGAGACAACATTGAATATATAGACAATATTTCAAGCGAACGAAAGGAAGGATACAAGAGACAACATTGAATATATAGACAATATTTCAAGCCAACGAAAGGAAGGAAGGAAGGAGAGCGGTGTAGTACAGGTCGGACAAGAGCTTGAGAAGTGCAATGACTGCATGACAAGTTCAGTCGCCGTGAAGCTGTTCAGGTTATGATTTTTCTTTTATGTCTACACCAGAAAAAAAATGCTTAGCCTTACCGTGAATTGAACACAGACCTCCCGTCTGGGAGACACTCTCTAATCCCTTCGGCCAGCAACATCGTCGAATAGCTTGTCTTGAGCAAAACGTTTCCACCCCAACAGTCCATCGGAATTTCTCTTTCTCATATGCCCTATGTCACGCCTCTGCTTCCGTCATGTTTTAATCATCAGTTACATCATGCATCCATCTTCTCCGTAGTATTTCCCTTCTTCTCTTTGCAGTGATGACTCCTTCCGAGATGTTCTTCTCTTTGCAGTGATGACTCCTTCCGAGATGTTCTTCTCTTTGCAGGGATGACTCCTTCCGAGATGTTCTTCTCATTGCAGGGATGACTCCTTCCGAGATGTTCTTCTCATTGCAGGGATGACTCCTTCCGAGATGTTCTTCTCTTTGCAGTGATGACTCCTTCCGAGATGTTCTTCTCTTTGCAGGGATGACTCCTTCCGAGATGTTCTTCTCTTTGCAGGGATGACTCCTTCCGAGCTGTTCTTCTCTTTGCAGTGATGACTCCTTCCGAGCTGTTCTTCTCTTTGCAGGGATGACTCCTTCCGAGATGTTCTTCTCTTTGCAGTGATGACTCCTTCCGAGATGTTCTTCTCTTTGCAGTGATGACTCCTTCCGAGCTGTTCTTCTCTTTGCAGGGATGACTCCTTCCGAGATGTTCTTCTCTTTGCAGTGATGACTCCTTCCGAGCTGTTCTTCTCTTTGCAGGGATGACTCCTTCCGAGATGTTCTTCTCTTTGCAGGGATGACTCCTTCCGAGCTGTTCTTCTCTTTGCAGGGATGACTCCTTCCGAGATGTTCTTCTCTTTGCAGGGATGACTCCTTCCGAGATGTTCTTCTCTTTGCAGGGATGACTCCTTCCGAGATGTTCTTCTCTTTGCAGTGATGACTCCTTCCGAGCTGTTCTTCTCTTTGCAGGGATGACTCCTTCCGAGATGTTCTTCTCTTTGCAGGGATGACTCCTTCCGAGCTGTTCTTCTCTTTGCAGGGATGACTCCTTCCGAGATGTTCTTCTCTTTGCAGGGATGACTCCTTCCGAGATGTTCTTCTCTTTGCAGGGATGACTCCTTCCGAGATGTTCTTCTCTTTGCAGGGATGACTCCTTCCGAGATGTTCTTCTCTTTGCAGTGATGACTCCTTCCGAGATGTTCTTCTCGAACCCTTCGTGTCTTTTATTTGTTCAAAAACTTCAATTTCTCTTTCTTATTTGTAGAACCAGATATTTTTTTATTTTTAGTTATTTATAAATAGATCCATTTGTTCTCATCTCTAATCACCGTTTTTGTTTGGTGGGGGAGGTGCTTGGGGTGGGCTCTTACGTTTAGTGCTGCAGAGGCTAGTACCCGGTCACATTTTAAACGTGTAAAATCACGAGCGTCGTCATCTTGTCGAACGATAACTGCTTGGAATTTGTTTATTTTGTTTAGTAGCATAATTGGCTCTATGAAGGCTCCCACTCTTTAACCACGTCCAAGTGGGCACTAGCGCTTTGATCTTTGCCAAAATACCGAAAAGTGTTTTCATCTCTGGTCACGGTATACAAAGAATGAACTCCATTCGGAGAATCCAAGAGTTAATACGTGTCTATTACCAATCTTATCAAATATGTTTATAATGATAATAACACTCAATACTGTGTTGATATATTTATTTGTTGCAAAACCTGTATTTTATTTTCTATGTTATGTGATACACCATTTCTTGCACCAATTTATCAGAACTTCTATTTAAGTTGCATTGCTCAAAATTTGTTGTTGTGATGTTATCTCAAATTGCACACAGAAATATTACTTTCTTAAATGACACAGAAAAGAGTTATCTACCTTGCAATCAGATTATGTAAATAATACTTATCTGCTTTGCTCAATGTTTTCAAGAGTTATGGATACTCTTGCCAGTTCAAAATCGAGAAAATAAGGCTGGAAAGCCGCTGCCCAGGCAAAAGTCATTAGAAAAAATCCAAAAATAAAATTCCTACAAACATATCTTCACCTTCCTCAAAATTACATAACGGACCCTTTCCAGTCCTACATAGTTCGTGCTTTGCAGCTGAGATCTTGCTGTGTAAGAAAGATATCGGAACACACATGGCTACTCACCGAAGTGCAATAATGATGGTACTATCAATAAATAAATAAATCAATCAATTGTCGGCTAAACCGTTATATCGTATCATTATAGTATATTTGTCTATTGTCCTTCCTCAGGTGGATGAAGGAATTAGTTATCCCTCTTGCCGTTAAGCGTAGAGGTGGGATGATTAATTTACGTTCTAGGACCAGATGAGTCGCCTTTGTGCTTTTTTAGTGTGGTTTTGATATTGTCTATCCATCTTTTTCTTGGTATTTCCTTGACTCTAGTACCTGATCTCTTTATAATGTATGTTGTTGGTGATGGTTGGTTGTATTCCACTCTCATTAAATGTAACTACTGCATTTGTTGTTATTCAATGTCATATTAGTTAATGTTCAATTTATATTCAAATGCTTCATATTAGTTAATGTTCAATTTATATTCAAATGCTTCATATTAGTTAATGTTCAATTTATATTCAAATGCTTCATATTAGTTAGTGTTCAATTTATATTTAAATGCTTCATATTAGTTAGTGTTCAATTTATATTTAAATGCTTCATATTAGTTAATGTTCAATTTATATTCAAATGCATCATATTAGTTAATGTTCAATTTATATTCAAATGCATCATATTAGTTAATGTTCAATTTATATTCAAATGCTTCATATTAGTTAATGTTCAATTTATATTCAAATGCTTCATATTAGTTAATGTTCAATTTATATTCAAATACTTCTAGGATGTAAACAGATGATATCGATAGATAATCATGAACAAATTATGGAAAAAATTGTGCAATCTGATCATATGGTAAATGCTAAGTAAAGTAATAATGTTTAAATAAAATATAAGTATTACTGAACGTTGTGATAGTTGTATTTCTGAATTCGATATTGCCTGCATCATTTTCATCACCAACATACCAACAACCACAATAATCGTTAGTGAATATACCACTAACACCACTATCACAAAATGTCAGATGTACTTGAACTAATATTTTGTTTATATCCATATGATAATACTAGCTTATATTTTCTAACAAATTGATATAGTTTAATAAAATATGCCAAATTTGCTAACCTTACAATTTTTGATCACAAATCGTGATCGTTTGTCAAAGTACAAAAGGAATAGAAGCAAGTAACCTTTAGTCTCAAATTGTTTGACATTTGAAACGTGGCTGATTCTCACAATCAACAAAGAATTTTCCGTTTAAATTCAGAAAGTAAAGATGAAAGGCTGCTTCCATGAAACGTTTTACAATCAAAAATGTTGTCAACGTGGCAAATAAATGTACAGTCTGGGAAACATTTGCAGAACTTGAAGATGATTATGAGATAGAATCTCTTATCATGTATGTGATATGAGCCTAAGAGCGATTGTACGTTGTATCAGTTATGCACCTAGACGTATGCCAGCACATCCGATTTCTACGATGCTTTTTTTAACTAGGGTAGCTTCCCTAGGCCCCTACCTCAGTCGTTTCTTGCGAGAAGCCTTGTAGGTTGCAGTTATACTATTCCTGGTTCCCCTTGCAAGCCCCGGGGACACACGTACAACTTTGCAATCTCTGATTGTATTTGTTTCTCCTTTTTACTGTTGTTAGTGGTGTTTCTTATATGCACATACTATTATGTGAGATATCAATGAAGTTACCAATGTGTTTACATATCAATCTGATTTGATTGAAACCACAACTTGTGTTATGTTTAGTGTATGTAAACTGGTGCTAAAAGGTTCTGAAGGTGGAGGATTTACTTTATTGCACTGAGTTCCCATACGCCCCGTCGTTCTCCGTAGAACTAGTCGTGGGTGTTGCACACAACACGAACTCCGTAGATCCAACAACAGTTCTATGGACAGGGCCGTGCCATGCTATGACAAAATTAATGGAGACTGCAGTAAAACTATGTATCACGTGTTTCGCCATGCTATGATACAGAGATGTGGCCGCTTCAGGCGGTTCTCTAAAGGGACGGCAGAAGCAGAGAAATTAAAATACAGTTTGAACGACTCAATAATTAAATATCTTTACGCAACGCTTTTCTATATTGGTCTATTTTATTCTGATATTGATGTATACAATTTAGTATTGGTACATTTTGTGCAGTTTTAAAAATAAATTTAGAATCGAAGGTAATTTTAAAGAAAAAACATTTACGGGACGATATTTCGAAGACTTGCATCATAGTGAAACAATATACCGCACAACCTTGCTTATAGATATCCGGGAACAAATTGCACATGTGAATTAGTCCTGATTCAAAATTACAAACTTCAGAATGACAGGCAAACGGTTTTACCGCTTTGCAATAGAGACTACCATTGGTCTGATGTATGCTCAACCCACATCGATCACTAGGAAGAATAAATTGTATATACACACACAATTTGGAGAAAATCTGGTACAATAAAGTCAGTCCTTTGTTTTTAGACCCTCTTTTTAGATTTTAGTACAGAACATCGGGAAAGAAGGCAAGAGGAAGACCACGGAAAAGATGGTTATATGGCGTAGAAGAATACTGTGAAAGAGCAAAGATAACAATCACACAAGCCACCAGAACAGCGCAAGACAAAAACAGAAAACACGACACTGGGCAACAACCCGGTAGCAGTGTGACGACAAAGAAGAAGAAGAAGTAGCTGTATGACATGAGTAAATGCATTATAAAAGTAATGAATATCACAATTAATTCCAACCTTAACCTTTAAACATCTAATTACCACTGCAGTTTTACTAACAGCATATGTCTATACTCTAGAGAACAAAAGGACTAAATCTTAGGACTTATAATTTATAGAAGTAATTTACTGGCAGTGCTACTGTACAGTAGTGAATGTTGGAAAATGACCCAACAGATAATACACAAGCTGGAAACATTTCAGAATAAATGGTTAAGAAGAATCCTGCAAATTTGTTGGCTAAATACCATAACAAATGAGAAGCTTTTGAAACGAACAGACTGTGCATCCTTGGAGACCATCATTAAGAGACGAAGATGGAGGTGGTTTGGACATGTATGTCGTATGCCAGTGGGAGCATTGGCAAGGGCAGCTCTCAGATGGACATTGGATGGGAAGAGAAGACCTGGACATCCAAATAAAACATGGAGAAGAACGGTGGAGAGAGAGTTGAAGGATTGACGTGGGAGACTGTTGGTAGAAAGGCAGCAGAACGGCAACAGTGGAGGTCTCTTGTGGAAGCCTTACGTGGACACCAATAAGAGGAGATAGATATGTATAACTCTAGCACTCGACATGGTTGCTCCCGCAATGCGCGTGAATTTTTCCGACCGCGACGGCTTTCAGGTCGACCCAGCCTCAACTGGGTACCAGACATGCTCTGGGAAGTAAAGGCGGCCGCGTGATGCTGACCACATCACCCATCGTGTGCCGACGGTCAATGAAAAATACAGGCCTAACACTGTATTGACCTATATACCACGAGGTATGAAAGGGTTCCTTTTTTTTTACTCGACATGGTTAGAAACTTTGGTTTGCCTATTTCATATTGTAATATTTCTATATTAGGTAATCTCTGTGGGCACCAATAAGAGGAGATAGATATGTATAACGCTAGCACTTGACATGTTTAGAAACTTTGGTTTGACTATTTCATATTGTAATATTTCTATATTAGGTGATCTCTGTGGTTAAGTAGTTAAACCATTTCCTTGCATTTCGAAGGTCGTGGGTTTGAATAAAAACGTGCTGTTATGTTCGCAACTGCATTGTTTCATAGACACCTCTAGGATAGTTGTCTGAGCTACGGTGTTCGTGCTTTGTGCAATATACTTGGCAAGGGAGTGCCAATTCAGCGAAGAGTGACCGAACTATATGGGATAAAGACTGGTGCAATGAAGTCAATCCTTCAGCTTTATGCCCATTTATTTCTTGACCACTCCAATCTTCAATCCAAGCTCTTGCAATCTAACTATTTATATGAATTGTTTTAGTTGAAAGTGATTTTTGCGGCTATACACTAATAGAGCGCTCAGAATGTCAGCTCTATCCACTGCCTCATCAAACCCTCTCCGAATATTTTTTCGATCCAGAAGCACTTGAGCTTTCAGCTCTTCGGCTCTGTGCCGTGGACATTGTAACCCTTCGGTTCGGTGCCACGAACGCCGTAAACCTGGAGAACCTGTGGCTTGTCTGGCAGCCCGCGAAATTGAACCGTACTCACAGGGATCTTTTTACCCTTCGTCCATCGCGCTACAACACGCTGGACCGGCGAGTGAACCCTCTCCGATATGGCTGCATAGCCAGTCAACTTATGTGCTCTCTCATTGTCATCAACATACATTTGTCTTTGCACAAAGATTAAGGCGGGAGACCCACCCAGGTTTCATCGAAAATGGATATTCTCAAATTATAAACAAAAATTGTACTTTTAATGTTTATCAGTCTTTCTAGTTTGATATTTTTTTTGAATTATGTGTTTATCTTTAATAGTTTATAAGTTATTGGTGTTCAAAGAAGGTGGGTGTGTTCCCAAAAATGACATATTTTTGGTCTCAAAATATACTCTTTAGCTACCCATCAAATTATTCACCAAATAATGAATACTCCCGAAAGAAAACTTGTACAATGAGCTGTCCCTTTAATCTCGCTTGAATAATCTCCCTTGAATAAGCATCATGACAGTGAATTAACCTACCAAGATAATTGTGTTTGAAACTGAAAGTTAATTTGTTGAATTACGTGATTATATTTGAAATATTTGTGATAGTTATGCCTTCCGACAAAAAATTCAATAAACGCTTATTAAAGAAGCGTAAATTTCATGGAAATCAACATACATCTGAACTAAATCAGTGCCTAGCAATTATCGATAATGTTACGACGTCTATTTCGGAGTCAGAAATTGTTCATAGTTCGACAACATTGATGCAGACTGAATGTTTTGATATTGAAATGCAACAAAATGCCACGCCCTTTTCACAATCAGAGCAGAAACTTTTGGACATTAGCAACCTAACACATGATTCTGATGTGGATATGTTAGTGCCATGTTCTGATACAGATGTATTGTAAACAATCACCACACTCCCAGTGATAAGGAAGTTAAGAAGGGTACTAGTTTGCTTGAGGGGCACAGAGTTGTTGACATAGGTCTTCTAAATCAGAACATTGCTCAAAAATTGGTATGTGCATTTTGTCAAAGTGCTGTAGAGTTAATTGAAGTAAAGAAGAAAGGACTTGGCAGTGACTTTCTATTTCATTGTAAAAATATAAACTGCAATGAACATAAACCTTTCCCTTCAAGTAGTCAGCTCTCTGTAGGAAATGCAAAGATAAATCTTATCAATAGACGAGCAGCTTTTGCAATGCGCTGTATTGGCTGCAGTCACATCGACTTGCAAACTTTCTGTGGCGTAATGGATTTACCACCACCAGTAGGACACAGTAGCAAAGATATTATATTGAAAGGATTGGAGAATGCTGCTACTAGAGCACAAATTATTAGTATGAGAAATGCTTCTGTTCAAGAGTTTGAAAGCGCAGAATGGGGTGACAACATGTTCCGCAACATCGATGTATCGTGTGATGGTACCTGGATGACTAGAGGCCATACATCTAATGTTGGTACCACAACTGTTATTGGTCTGCAAACTGAAAAGGTACTCGATACTCATACAAAGAGTAAAATTTGCAAATCTTGTCAGTACTGGAAGAAACAAGACCAAAACACAGACGGATATTCAACCTGGACATTTTATGAATAAATTTTGTGCTGAAAAAGACATTCTCCGCATTAAAAAAGCCCAAATACAGATGAAAGTTGCTTCTTTTGAAGCAAGAAGAGCTAGGAGACGAAGGCGCCTTGTCGTGAATGAAGAACAGGCAGAAAAAGAGGATCAGCCATATCTTCCTGGGGGATATTGAGCTCTCATCAGGTAGGGATTTAACATTTTTTTTAAACAAAAAACTTTCACGAAAATCAGGCATGTGACTCATCGTGTCGGTGATATTTGCTACAATTTTAAAGCTAGAGTTATCAAATTTGAAATACATATAGCCAATACTATCCTTTATAGCGTGAACCTCCACTTTTTTCTAAGTGGTATATAAACAGAGATATTGCTGTTCTAAGTTGAAAATGTTTGCTATTTAGAAGGATCATATTTCAAGTGTCATATTTACAAAACCGATTATGTTATATAATTTTTGGAGGTTCACGCTATAATTATAGGTGTTATGTACATCATATGCTGGTTTGGTATTCTTAGCACTTCTTATGTTAGTGAAATCCTCCGCACGATGCAAAGGGGGTTTTGCTTTAAATTATTTTTCATAACTTCATGATAATATTTTTTTTAAAAATCAATAATTTAAATGTGCAAACTAAACTGTGTTTATCACCAAGAACATTATCTTATACAACATGTGGCCAAATCTTATGACAACATGTTTGTTAGTTTTTCTGTGAATTTTAAAGCGGAAACCTCATGTTCTGGGCGGGTCTCCCGCCTTAATGCCATTCTGCGAAATGTAGGCTCCTGTAATGATTCAGTCCATTGTTTGCGCACCGAAACATTCAGTCCATTGTTTGCGCACCGAAATATTCAGTTCATTGACTGCGCGCCGAAACATGCAGTCCATTGTCTGCGCACCGAAACATTAAGTTCGTTGTATGCGCGCCGAAACCTTCAGTCCATTGACTGCGCGCCGAAACATTCAGCCCATTGTCTGCGTTCCGAAACATTCAGCCCATTGTCTGCGCGCCGAAACATTCAGTCCATTGTATGCGCGTCGAAACATTCAGTCCATTGTCTGCGCCGAAAAATTCAGTCCATTGTCTGCGCACCGAAACATTCAGTCCGTTGTCTCCAGAGCGAAACATTCAGTCCATTGTCTGCGCGCCGAAACAATCTTCACTTTCCTGATCTTGATTTATTTGATGACAAAACTTTACTGAAAATGATAAATACATTTTTGTCAGAATGTGACAGTCTCTTGTTTTTTTTTATTTTTGTCGCGATTCTGTATGTCATCGTGTTTTACTCTGCACTTTATGAACAGAATAGTTGGCCACAGAAAATTCAAATATACAAAATGTTTGACATATGATATTGGGGCGCTGAGTATGCATGGACATGTTTGAAGAAATATGTTGTTTTGTCACTTGAAACTTTCAATAAAATATTCAATAATATGTTGTTTAGTCGCCCGTTTGTTGTCGGGGCTCGCAAAGGAGCAAAGAATAGTAACACTGCGAACTAAAAGGCATGTCGTAAGAGACGATTAAGGTAGAGCCTACCTAGTAAATAAAAAGCGTCGTAGAGATCGGATGTGCTGACCTACCTAGATTCCCCATATGAAGCGTTTGATGAAGATGAGGAAGAAGTTTTTATTCTCAGATCACATACAGGTAACAAAGAATGGTTTAACAAGTGGTCGACATGAAGCTTTCGAAGAAAGATGTTGTTTCTATTGATTCTACAATTTATTTTGGGTCTCGAATGCGTTGCAGCTTCTTCCCATTTTTTCCCATCTTTATTGCACTTGACGATTCAATAATTTCAGATGCAGAGCGCGTGTGGATATCTAATAATAACATGAATACAGGATTCCTGTGTCTGGAAACATGGAGTAATGACATTCACGACGCCTGCAACCATTGACCTGAATCATTAGACGTGATGAAATAACCTACGCGAACGTGATGCCTCGTGCAGTCGCGCGCATTGCTCACGTTACTTTCGGAAATATTGTCTAAAGTTATTATTAAAAAAAACAAAGTTAATAATAAATATAGTTCGTGTTCTCTAGATCTTCATCTGTTAGACAGTCTGGAAAACAATTCCAGTGGGTGTGTATGCATGAACGCAATTTGGCACCAGCAAGAAAACTAAGGTGCAGTCAAAGACTAGCTTGATAGGTCACGACACAACTAACATAAGAAAATGATTTGCGATTTTTCTGCAATGACCTGTGTATCCAAGAAGTTATTTGATTGTTGTTGTGTATTTGTGTTTGTTCTTATTAATCAATTTACCAGATTCACGGTGTTCGTGGCACCGAACCGAAGAGTTACGATGTCCATGGCACCGAGCCGAAAGCTGAAAAGCTCAAGTGCTTCTGGATCGGAAAAAAAAAGGAAAAAAAAAAATAAAAATCAATCAATTTGAACCCTTCCTAGTTAGCTGTATGTTTACGCTGATAACGCTAGTACGTTGCACCACTGTTAGGAACGTATTGCATGTAGAACAGGTACATAAGGATTTAGGACAAAGTGTATGCAAATTATTCAATGGGATACAAATGTGTACTGACGCGTAACTATACGACTTTACAAACAAACACCAAAGTACTTCTTCTTCTTGCAACGCTCCATATCGACCCCTTGTTAACAACTTTGCGATTTGTATGTGATCCGAGCTCAAGAGCGATTGTACGTGGTGCTAGTTATGCCCCTACAAATAGGTCACCACATCCTTTTCTGTGACGTTTTATTTACTAGGGTAACTTCCTAGGCCTCTACATCAGTCACCTCTTACGACATGCCTTGAAGGTCGCAATGCTACTATTCTTTGCTCCCCATGCAAGCCCCGACAAATAACGGACGAATTTAAAATAAAACGTCTGGAGTTAAACTATGGCATAGCCCGCCTGCCCAGCGTGTTCGTAGCGCGTTGGACTGCGGGTGACAAGCCCTCTATGAGTGCATGTTCAATTTCGCGGGCTGGCAGAAAAGCCACAGGTTTCCCAAATTTACGGTGTTCGTGGCACCGAACCGAAGGGTTACAATGTCTATGGCACCGAGCCGAAGAGCTGAAAGCTCAAGTGCTTCTGGATCGGAAAAAAAAAACTATTGCATGGTATCAGATCTGATTGCTTATAGGGAAAAGTTCAGGACTGATTCACGCCAATGAGAAGACAGTTTTATGAACAACTGATTCACGTGACTATTAACTTTGCGTGTACAAGAAGTGCTTTAACTAACGTACGACATACACTTTCACTACCACCAATCGAAAGTTTCCAAGTTCATATAAACGGTTCTGAGTGTCAAACAGCAAGATTCAATTTCTTCCCTTTAATCAACTTTCTTGATTAGATGTTATCTATTATTCTATACCATCAATTCTCTCCTCCTTCTATTCTCTGACTTATCGCTTGAAGCAATAGTTGATCTTATAGAGTTTGTTGATCGATTCGCGTCTGTCTGCTGTATCTGTTGGTGTAGAATTAGAAATGATGACAGGTAGTTTCGAGTGCCGGGGAAAGTTTAAAAGATAACGTATGAATTATAAAATACATCTCACTTTGAAGGTGAGGTTAGATTCTGAGAATGCTTGTCGCTAAATAAAGTATACGCACACTAAAACCATGTTTTTTTTACGCACTTTTGGTTTATAATATTTTTCCAGAGATCCCTGATCTCAGCATAGAGTGAGATCGAGTTCCTAGTCATATCGGAGATGGACGATAAAACGTAGGTCCTATGTTCAATATGAGGACGTAAAAGAACCATTGACAGCTCAAAATGGAGACGACAAGCTGGAAAGCCGTTGATGAGCAAAACTCATTAAGAATGAATAAAATTAAAATTCCAACAAAATATCTTCACCATCTTAAGAATTACATCGTCGACCGTCGCCGATGCTACAGTTCGTGCACTGCACCTGAGATCTTAATGTGCAAGAAGGCGGAGCACAATGGTTACTCACCGAAATGATGATGATCCTATAAATCAGTCAATCAGTTATTTATAG
The DNA here is from genome assembly GCA_020796225.1 of Arion vulgaris. NCBI lineage: Eukaryota > Metazoa > Mollusca > Gastropoda > Stylommatophora > Arionidae > Arion > Arion vulgaris. Next base: position 21,702,868 of record CM036764.1, read on the forward strand.
ACAGTGCAGTCTGATTGCGTTCTTACTACATTTCCAAGCCCGCCTGCCCAGCGTGTTCGTAGCTCGTTGGACTACGGGTGACTAGTCCTCTGTAAGTGCTGGTTCAACTCCGCGGACTGGCAGAAAAGCTACAGGTTCCCAGATTTACGGTGTTCGTAGCACCGAGCCGAAGGTTTACGATGTCCATGACACCGAGCCGAAGAGCTTTCAGCTCAAGTGCTTCTGGATCGGCAGGAAAAAAATACATTTCCAAATCATTTCATTTTCTGTTTTGTGATGTAATTCAAGCGTGGTCTTGTTCGTACATTCTCTAAGGTGCTAGTATTTGTGACAGTGTTTTCGTATGTTGATGGTCCCTACTCTCAATTATTGTATCTCTTTAATCCATTATGACAATAACTGAGACTAAAATATTTCAGTCTACGAGAAATGATACCAAGTACGCACACATATATCTTCAATGTTCAGGTCTTGTATGATGTTTTTTCTTTCTTTGATTTTGTACAGGAATGTTACTCACTGTCAGTAACATTTTATTCTAGATTTATAGAACAAATGTCAAAACATGAAAAGCCAATAAAACTTCTATAGGTCATGTTCTGTTTGACGTCATGTCATGTTGTGGAATTGACCATACAGTGGGTTAGTAATCAATGAGTTCGATATAAAATCGATCAATAAGTGTTCTATGAAATAAAATCGAAATCTGGATTGATGCTAATATAGTGTGTCGCACTTACAATTCCTGTAAGCCTGGTTTACAAGTTAAGTTCATATGAAAGATATTTTTACTACATACTTAGTGATGTAGAAAGTATTCATCACTGAAAACTGACTTTAAAACGTATACTTTACTTCTGATAGATAAATAGATAGATAGAAAGATAAATAGATAAGTACACGGATAGACGTGACTTGACTGATTAATTGATTTATTGATTAAACCAGCATCATTGCACTTCGGTGAGGAACCATGTGTGCTCCGATCTTTATCTTACATAAAGATCTCAGTAGCATGCACGAGCTCCGTAACACCGGCGAGGTCCCCTTTGAATTGACTTTTGCATTGGGTTTCCAAAGGCTCCGTCTTATATATATATATATATTATATTATATGTCTGGTAATTGATAACCTCACAAACAAACATGGCTAAGTATGAAGTATTGTTTTGGCATGGTCAACGGTACGTATGACTTCAGTTTGGTCTGACAACTCTTCTAATTGTTGTCAACGTTAAACGTTGTAATTATTCAGTCACCAAGCCGTTTTCCATATCGATATGATGGGCTCAGATAGACCGCTCCGTTAGTACACAATGATTCAACTTTACTCGGTTACTTAACCTTCAGATCTCTTCAGGTAGCCTGTTGTATCAACTGTTGAGCAATCCCTTGGTCCGTCAACAAGTCTAATTGTCTTGAGATTCTGAATTTAAGTTAGTAATATATTGTAATTAGATTAAGATGACCTATCTCTTTAGTATTAACATTATTTTGGCAAATATTAGTAAAAGTATCTTTACTACACGATCATCAGCGTATAACGTAGAGGTAGGGCGCTCTTCTATAGCTTCAAATGTATTAGGGTGTTTCAGTGTGGTAATGCAGATATTTTTCCAGAGACCCTTTATCCTAAAGTGAGATCAAGCTTCCAGTATTGTCGGAGAAGGGCGATAAAGCGTAAGTTATATGTTAAAGTGGAGCAAGTAAAAGAACCACTGACAGTTAAAATCTATAAAAGTAGACTGCAAAGCTACTGAGCGACAAAAATTAGTTCAAAGATTCACGTACAATTTCTACAAACATTTTGATATCAAAAACACCAAGTGACATCAAATACATGATTCAATAATTATCGAGAAAAAATCACATGTATTTTCTATCAGCTGACAACTAAAATAAATTTGACATTTAAAATAAAATTTACACTTGATATGAAATCGGTTAAACTATACTGTGTCAATCAGTCGATCAATCTAGCGTAAAGTCACGTGATATAATGCTCTACTAGTTTTATTATTGATTTTGTTGACTTAGTTTGAGAAATATGTTTTTTCTAGTTTTAATATTTATAACATTCGTAATTCAGCCAATTTCCTACACTTACTGAACTTTTGTTAGCTGGTCATCAGATCATCAGCACTGAATATGAAGCAAATGTATATGTGTTCCCATCTCATCTTAAGTATATCCTCCAGGGTTCGGTGACTGACGGTTCCAGTTCTATGTTGAGTAATGTAGCTTCTACTTCTCGTATTGTGCTTATATCCAGCAGAACATCATTTTTAAAGCAAAGTTCCAGCAGCCGTGACAAGAGACGCAGAATCCATGTCACAACCTGAATCCTTTATCCAACTAATCTTTTGGCATGGATATCGTCTCGTCCGCCATCTCGACTACACCGTAGAAGCACAGGTGGTCTCTGTGACTAAGTGGTTAAGTCTTTAGCCTTGTGAGTCGAAGATCGAGGGTTCGAGTCCGGACCGCGCCGTTATGTTTACGAGTGCAGTTTTTTTCAGAGACCTCTAGGATTGTTGCTGGAGCTACGAAGTTCGTGCTTTGTGCAAAACTCTCGACAGGTGGCGTGCCATTTCTGCTGAGAGGGACCGATCCATATAGGGTAAACCTGGTGCAATGAAGTCAATACTTCGGCTTTAAAATCCTTTTTTTTAGTACAGGTTAATTTACCAATCTAGCAGTACACAATAGGTCCTTATCAGTAGACTGCATGCACCATAGGTCACAATAAACACATGAACAGCCGTAAAAGAAAAAAGTAGCTATCCAGTACAGTGGACACTGCGTGAGAGGGCTACTAACATTCTTCTTCTTCTTCAAACGCTCCATATCGATCACTTGTTAACAACACTTTGTGATTTGTATGTGATCTGTACCTAAGCGCGATTGTACGTTGTGCCAGTTATGCGCCTACAAGTAGATCAGCACATTCGATTTATGCTAGGCTTTTTATTTACTAGGTAGCTTCCTATGCGCCTACCACCTCTTACAACATGCCTTGTAGATCATAGTGCTACAATTCGTTTCTCTTTTTGCGATCACCGACAGCACACGGGGATAATGAGATTAAGGTTATCAGTCCTGCTCTACCGTTTACCATGTAGTCGTACTATTAAAGCTCGTCTATTCGTTTATTTTTCAGACTCCCTTATTTCCAGATACAAAAAATTAAGCTGAGTGCTACCTCAAAATCGTCACAGACTCAAACCATTATCTAATCAAACGACATGCCTGTACACTTATGTTCACTCTCATTAGGAATGCAAAAATGATAATGCACTTTCATCAAATGTCCAGGCAGCATAGCACAACGATATACTACTTTGATATCACAAACATATGATATATTTCATGTTTCAAATCGTTGTGTTTACTTCAGAGAGAACTCAGCGTGTTGCCTTTGAATTATTGATAATCTGTACTTGACGTGCTTTCATGAATGATCTGTAAAGTACCCATTAGGCTCTTACCCTATTATTCATGTATGTTATCTTGTTTACAATCATTTACTATTATTATAGATTACATTCTGAGTTTTACATTTATTTATTGCTAGGAACAAGAAGTTACAAAAATAAATTAGTCTTCTTCTTCTTTGCGTTCGTTCTTTACGACCAATTTTAATCACTTTTTTGTGATATGTTTGATCATTGCCAAGAACGTGTATACTTGTACATTGGTTTGGTAGGCCCCTAAAAGCATAGACTTCAACAAGTTTAGGACACATGCATCCGATTTCAGCCAAGATAAACTAGTAATATCTTAGATGTGGATAAAAAAAGAATAGGGACTATTTCGTGCACACTAAAGCAAACACACGAAAAATACTTAAAGAAATGAAGTTTATATGAGAACAGATATACAAAAAATGCTTAAAGAAATGAAGTTTATATGAGAACAGGTATACAAAAAATGCTTAAAGAAATGAAGTTTATATGAGAACAAGTATACAAAAAATACTTAAAGAAATGAAGTTTATATGAGAACAGATATATAAAAAATACTTAAAGAAATGAAGTTTATATGAGAACAGATATACAAAAAATACTTAAAGAAATGAAGTTATATGTAGAACAGATATACAAAATGACTTAAGAAATGAAGTTTATATGAGAACAGGTATACAAAAAATACTTAAAGAAATGAAGTTTATATGAGAACAGATATACAAAAAATACTTAAAGAAATGAAGTTTATATGAGAACAGATATACAAAAAATACTTAAAGAAATGAAGTTTATATGAGAACAGATATACAAAAAATGCTTAAAGAAATGAAGTTTATATGAGAACAGATATACAAAAAATGCTTAAAGAAATGAAGTTTATATGAGAACAGATATACAAAAAATGCTTAAAGAAATGAAGTTTATATGAGAACAGATATACAAAAAATGCTTAAAGAAATGAAGTTTATATGAGAACAGATATACAAAAAATACTTAAAGAAATGAAGTTTATACGAGAACAGATATACAAAAAATACTTAAAGAAATGAAGTTTATATGAGAACAGATATACAAAAAATACTTAAAGAAATGAAGTTTATACGAGAACAGATATACAAAAAATACTTAAAGAAATGAAGTTTATATGAGAACAGATATACAAAAAATACTTAAAGAAATGAAGTTTATATGAGAACAGATATAAAAAAAATACTTAAAGAAATGAAGTTTATATGAGAACAGATATACAAAAAATAGATTCATTATACATTTTGAACGTGATATATGATACTGTTTTAAAAGTAGAATAGTATCATCTTGATTAATTGATTGATCGATGATAGGACCATCATCATTGCACTTCGGTGCGTAACCATGTGTGCTCCAATCTCTTTCTTACACAGGAAGATCTCAGTGGCCATGCACGAACTCCGTAGCACCGTCAAGGGCCCGGAAAAATAGAAATGGATGGAATTGTTGATGATAAAATGATGCAGCCTTATGGTAGAAAGTAAGCAGTAAGTAAAAAATAAAACATCTGCGTGACATGTAATATTGAGGAATATGATGATAAGCCGGTAGTTTTTTTTTACAAATGGCACAAGATATGTTGTACGGCTACTGTTTATTATACCATTGGAACCGAGATAACGTAACAGTTAGAGAACCTTATTCAAAGCCGCTTTGTCCCATAATGAAATTCCGCAGAAATAGATTCGCTTCCGTACTGGACACAACAAGCTCAGAGCCCACATGTTCCATAAATTTAAAATTAGCACAACTAGCCTGTGCCCCTGCAAAATGGCAGACATGACGGCAGAACATGTCCTGCAAGACTGTCAACGGTTAGCAGGTATAAGGAAAAAGTCATGGCCACAACACACAGAGCTTCGCGAAAAGCTGTATGGAGGAACGGAGTCCCTAAAAACAACAGTAAAATTCATGATAAAAGTTGGTCCATCAGTCTAGGCAGAGAACGCAAAGGATTCCAATTTATTTCTATAGTAACGTCTCTCAGATTGACCTATCATCAAGTGGGTATCAAAGAAATAATGGCAAGTAAAAACAGCCGGCAATATGTTGACCACATATTGTGTGCTGACGATCAAAGATAAATACTCGTCTCATTCTCCAATATAATATTTACTGTAGTATCTTCTTCTTCTTTGCGTTCGTTCTTTACGACCAATTTTAATCACTCTTTATGATAAGTTTGATCTTTGCCAAGAACGTATATACGTTGCACATTGGTTTGGTAGGCCCTAAACACATAGACTTCTACACGTTTAGGACATGTGCATCCGATTTCAGCCAAACCTCCTTAGTTGCCTTTTACGACATGCGTGGCAGGTTACAGTGATTCTATTCTTTATACCCCAAATTTGGGCCCTGGTAATCACTCGGGCGTACTGTAGTATGAAAAGGGTATATTCATTTCAGTTATCAGTTATACGAGTACTATCATCATAGCATTTTGGATGAAATCGGATGCATGTGTCCTAAACGTGTAGAATTCAATGCGTTTAGGGGCCTACCAAACCAATGTGTAACGTATCCACGTTCTTGGCAAAGATCAAACATTTCACAAAGAGTGATTAAAATTGGTCGTAAAGAACGAATGCAAAGAAGAAGAAGAAGATCATAGTATTGTCTCTGTACATTGTCTCCATCCAACTCCATCCTCAACAAATCCAGCATTGTCCAGCAGCCCAACACATCAGTTCAGTGTTGATAAAAGAATCTTTTCGAATTGTTGGTATGCCGGGTTTTTTTGGGGGGCTGTACCAATGTTGACATTATTTGACATCCATCTCTTTTAATTTTGTCAGCAAGTGATATTTACAACCTTGAAATTCCTCTGTTAGTAAGTGATATTTACAACCTTGAAATTCCTCTGTCAGTAAGTGATATTTACAACCTTGAAATTCCTCTGTCAGTAAGTGATATTTACAACCTTGAAATTCCTCTGTCAGTAAGTGATATTTACAACCTTGAAATTCCTCTGTCAGCAAGTGGTATTTACAACCTTGAAATTCCTCTGTCAGTAAGTGATATTTACAACCTTGAAATTCCTCTGTCAGTAAGTGATATTTACAACCTTGAAATTCCTCTGTCAGCAAGTGATATTTACAACTTTGAAATTCCTATCTCAGTAAGTGATATTTACAACCTTGAAATTCCTCTGTATTTACTTATTATTAAACCTCCATTGTTGATGTTGTTGTTGTATATTCCTGTAAAATAATTGCAAAATTGAAACACATTTTTTCCCTTTCAAGTTGAGGAAATAACAATCAACAAATCACAAGGCTAATCATTTAACCACGTTGAACCCATTATTACTACGGTAGCGTCTCACAATCATTAACATCTTCATGAATGATTCAGTTTTAGAATGAGTCTATCGTTTAGTCTGTCAATGTCTACAGCACTCTAGAGAAACAGAGAACATTTTATAAGTGTTGAAAATCAGGAAATGACCGTCATTTCTAGCAAGCCGCAGGGAAACGCACACACTAATTTTACTGGATGCTTGTTGGTGGGCGCCTATAATCAATCACCTTTGCGTGTCTCAGAGGAGAGTAATGCTTTCTCGCTGGACTTAATCATTGCTGGAGGCAGTTTTTAGAGAACCTTGCTTGATGTAACGCCTATGGTAATATCAATAGAAAAAAATGAAATGTGATAATAAATAGCACAAGAACTGTGTCATGTGATAGGAATATGTAAAACACTTGTAAGTTTTATGATAAACAGAACTGAAACTTGAACACATGATAATATTATGATTATCTACCTGAGAATATAGTAATAGGGTTGTTCTTACACATAAATTACAGAGGGATTGAAGTAATATATAGATTGAAGTAAACGAAGAATTGAAGTGAAAGGTGACTGGAAGTAAGAGATGAATTTGAATAAAAGATGAATTGAAAAATAAATTGAAATAAATGATATATTTTAGTCGTACTGTCGTTACTGCCTGTGGTACCGCTTGTTAGGGCGGTGTGGGAGAGGTGGAACGTGAGCTTGAGAAGGTTAATTGCTACATCACCGGGAAGCTGTTTATGTTAGGATTTTTTCATTTATGCCCCCAACAGAAAAAATCCTTGGCTTTACCGTGAATTGAGCACGGGTCCTCCGCATGGAAGCCGCGATCTAATTCTGTCGGCGTGACACTTCTCAAGTGATATATTTGTGTGAAAGATGGATTAAAGTGAAATATAAATGAATGTGAAAGATGGATTAAAATGAAATATAAATGAATGTGAAAGATACATTAAAGTGAAATATTTCTTCTTTCAAATAATGAAAAACCTGGCCAGAAATGGCGGAATGCGGAGGGCCATTCAGAGTCAGAACTGTTTGATTCTGAACACGACTTTGCTAGTGCATTTCCAACATGTTTGGTAGGGTATTTTCCGGTTTCGTTTGCCGAGCTACTGAGTTAGTGCTTGAGCAACGCTGTGAGCTATGAATGTTACATGGAATGCTTTTGCTGTGTCAACCGTGCGTTTATTGTGTGTTAGTATGTATTCAGAAAATGGAGGACAGCGGTTATGACGAACAAGCTAAATCTGCCGTATGCAGTTATATTGCGGTGCAGAAAGCTGGATTTTGTCGTGATTAATGTTCCATTCGACAAGAATTGCAATTCAAGTGATGAACAGTTTTGTGTTGCTACATTAGCGACGGCCATATGCATTTTATGCGGAGCAGGTTTTTTTTTTGTTGGCGGTACGCGGCTGTTTCATTCTGGAATTAGTTCACACAGGAAACATTTCACATTTGTTGGCATTTCGTGTGATTTTCATTGGCACAGAAACGGAGCAATTATGGGGTGACGCGTTGCAGTGAAGTTGAACCGTACTTATAAACTATGAGCAATCTGTTATTCTATTCTAATTGTTAACTGTCTCCCTGAGATATGGCGTTGACAGTCGGATAAAACTATTTGTTTGAGGAATGTGACCAGATTCTACTGGTTGAGTAGACACGATCCAGTTAGTACGACAGCTAAGCTTAAATCTGATCTTTTTTTAAATCTGAGTTAGGTTAAGCAAATATTGTTTGAAGACAGAAAATGAACATTATATCTACAACGTTAAGATACGTTACTTTTGAGCATCTAGTTGAACGTATGTAGCGTCTGTGAGCGTCTGTGAGCGTCTGTAGCGTCTGTGAACGTCTGTAGCGTCTGTGAGCGTCTGTAGCGTCTGTAAGCGTCTGTGAGCGTCTGTAGCTTATGTGGTAGTGAGCTTGAACATAACACAAGCGTACCTGGTACCATGGCTCGGAAACATGGACAAAGAACAAACAGTTAGAAGACAGAATTGATGCATTTGAGATGTGGATATACAGAAGAATAGGCAGAGTTTCATGGACAGAAAAACAGACAAATAAACAAGTTTTAGGAAAACTAGGCATGAAGAAACAATTATTAAGAGAAATAAAATTCAGACAAGTAAAGTATTTTGGGCACATAAAAAGACATGACACCATGATAAAACATTTACTAGAGGGGAAAGTTGGGGGAAGAGCAAGAGGAAGACCGAGAGATAAGTGGGATGGAAACTTTAAGAAATGAACAGGTTACAGTCTGGTAGTGTGCAACACCAAGGCGAAAGACAGAGGATGCTGGAGATTCATTGCAGCCAACCTTCGATGTGGAGACGGCACCTGATGATGATGATGACCTGGTTTAAACTCCGCTGTGGGCAAATTTAGAAGCAAATTAGTTCCCTTGAATTTTTACGAATGAGAAAAATAGACCTCATCGTTCAGAAAGCAATGGCAAACTACTGAACGTAAAGTGGTGCCTAGAAAATCGATGACTCGTTTGCTGTTGTTGATGTCTAAGTCATGTAATTGATATGTCACGATTTCCATTTTGATCTAGTTGAACACGTAAACAAACCTTTGGTAGCTGAGAGCATTTTAAGAATAATCTGCGAAGCCCCCTCTCTACTTGTCCCTTTCTCTCTCTTTGCTCTCTCTCTCTCTCTCTCTTTCTCTCGTTTTCTCTATCTCTTTCGCTTTCTCTCTCTCGCTCGCTCTCTCGCTCTCCTTCTCTCTGGCGCGTTCTCTGTCTCTCTCTCTCTATCTCTCTTGCCTTTTAGATACAGACCACCAACTTACTGGTGTTCATGGTTAGTTGCATTGTGTAGCTGAAGTGTTTTACAGGATTGGGTAGCCAGTAAGAAATGGAACTCATAGTAGACGAGAGAGTACTCGTTATATCAGCTAGGCAATCCGTAGTGATATATTTTCTACCAGGTTTTGGACGTCAGCCAAAGAATATGTGTAGATATGACCACACCGAGTTATTGACCGTCTGGTATGCGACAATTCTCGCATTATGCGTAAAAGCGTATACACTACCACCACATCGGGTGAATGATACACCCTTCAATCCACATATGTTTTGCCAGGCTTAAGATTGTTTCCAGGGCCACCGTGTGGAGGTGGGATAGAATCTTTGTCAATGCCAACTCATTGATCCTGGCACTTCTTTGTCTCAAAATTTCTTGCATTTTTGGGCTCGTAAAGTTGATGCCCAGGTATAATTCATATAAAACCATTCAAATAAATTGTCCTCATCATCTTCATTATTTTCAAAAATTACATCGGAGACCCATGCTGGTGATATGGAGCTCGTACACTGCTGCTGTGATTGACCTGCGTAAGAAAGAGATCGGAGCATACATGGTTATTGACCGAAGTGCGATGATGATTTTCCTATCGATAAATCAGTCGTTGTCCTGCCTTCTAGTAGCGAAACCATGTGTCCTGTACAATAACATATGCTATGACTCAAGGAAACATTCATGTTTCTCCTGCTGACCACCATACTTGTCTGTTTTTCCCTTTCTTCTGTTTTCGATCTTTCTCATTATTGTAGTAATTTCGAACTGTCAATTCTGATGTGTGTTACTGAATGTTTGCTTGTTAACTATCTCGTTTATTAAAATAATGACATTGTTATACATGTTAAGATTATTCCTGTACGTGTTTTGTAAATATAAGTAATAGCTAATCATCGTATGCGTATCGTTATGTTTATAAGTCACTCTTTTGTTATCACAAATAATGCATTTGTATTTGCCTACTCATCCTATAAGTCGGACGTGCTTAAAACAATATTGTTTCTACATTTTCCTCTCTTTTCTTAATTGCAATGATCTTGTTTCTTAGCATTTTTTAAAATATAAGTTTCTGTGCGATTGCTATGGATTGCACATTCTTTGCACAGAAAATTATCATGCATAGATGTTTGAACAATGTTCATAATTTGAGTAGGTCTACAGACTAAACGATGACTGAATTGCTAGGAAATTAACACAACGTTTAACTGATTTGCAAACGGTGGTTTTTTTGGTCTCTGAACGGAATTATTTTTTTTTAGTTCCAAAATAATTGCACGCATTTGTAGTTTTGTAAAACTAAAATATTGTTTCTAAATATGATTTTTAATATGATTTATTATAGATCAATTTGAATACAAATAAACATAGTTTAACCAAATATATACTGTATAATTATCTAATATTCATTCATTCATTGGCCTCTTTGTCTCAGGAGACAATAGGTGTTGCGTCACGTAGTATGTTCTGTGCTGAATCACAACGTTTCATGTGGCTGTAATGGCCTATTCTGGAGTGGCAATCCTTGCCACAGTTGCTGCAAGTAAAACTGGAGACTAGAGCCGATGCATGGGATGTTCTCTATGTTCTCTGTGCTCTCTTTTGCCTCCATATGTTATGTTGTTTTTCTTCTTTTCTTTTTGAGCCGCCCCTCACTGCCGCTCGCCAAGCTTGCCTGTCTTTGGCCAGCCGCTCCCAGTGTTTTTTTTCTATGCCGCATGAAGTTAGATCACGTTTGCAGGTGTCAATGAAGCGTAATAATGAGCGCCCATGCTGTCTAGCACCAGATGCGAGTTGACCACATATAATGTTCTTTGGGATTCTATCATCGCTCATACGGCACACGTGTCCCAGCAGTCTGATATAATGCAGTGTTAAATGTAAAGAAAATATATTAGCATTAATTTAAAATACAAATTGAAAATCCAACTTATGATGGTTCTTGATGAACAATATGTTAAATAAACAAGTCCGACTGCTCTATATATATTGTTAATCCATTTATGTATAAATAATAATTAAGAAAATTGTGAATAGATACATTGGTTATTAAATGTTTACAAACTAGCATCGTGATCATTCATTAAAATACTCCAGGCACTGGGTATCCTAGAATGAATGATAAACTCCGTTTCACTTCTACTTCAAGCATTAGATCTGATGATATGTATTCTTTATCGTTTACAATTAACCTTTCAATAGTTCACTTATTATAAAGACGAACAGAGACGGGAAAATAATGGAAAAGCAATTAAATGCGTGCAATCTTTAACACGACGATTCGTTCATGCGATAAGCATTGTTGATTTTTGCAGTGATCTCTCGTACGCAATCAGTTCAAGCTTGAGAACTATTCTAACATCTGCCTTGAATGATGAAGTCGATATCAAAGACTTGTTTATGCATTCTGTAGTTATCAGTTATCAGTTATATGAGGACTATCATCATAGCACTCCGGACATGTCCATAGGTGCTCCGATCTCCGCCTCAGCAAATCCAGCAGCGTCCAGCGACCCAACACGCCAGTTCGATGTTGATTAATCAATCTCTTTGCATATTTAGTATGTCGTTCTTTTCGGGCTGCACCAATATTAACACCCATCTCTTTCAATCTGGTCAGCCAGTGGGATTCACAGCCCTGAAACTCCTCTGTTCGGAAAGACTCTCTCAATGCGTGAAGAATGTCACTTCGATCCATTGCAGCTCCCTCTGATATTGTAGCTAAGCCAGCCAATCTATCAGCTCGTTCATTACCCCTAACTCCTGCGTGCCCAGGGACAAAAATAAATGTGATTTCTCTGATCATTGTCTGTACCAGTACCTCCACCCAGTTGCGTCTCACCATACCTGATTCGACTTTACGAATCATGCTCATGGAGTCACTGAGTATGAAAACATGAGAGTATTCCGTAGTTATGTTTTGCTCAATTGTGTGAATCTCAAAGTGAAACTTGATGAAGTCATCGGCCGTTTTAAGGATTACCATTTCACTTTGCTTGAGAATCTTACAGCGAAGTGAATATCTAAAGAAAGTAAGATAGAACTAACTTGAAACTTGAATTAAAGTACGTAGTATGGTTTCTTTCAGTAAAGCACATAGTCTTTTGAAGGAGTGGTCTGGGAATTAATTGATAGCCCATTATGCAATCTCAAAAACATTACGGAGACACAGAGGGATTAGTCGATGAGTGTTGCCGAGTGGTAGAAACTTCACAACTTAATATTGATTCTATTAATGATTAGTCGATGAGTGTTGCCGAGTGGTAGAAACTTTACAACTTAATATTGATTCTATTAATGATTAGTCGATGAGTGTTGCCGAGTGGTAGAAACTTCACAACTTAATATTGATTCTATTAATGATTAGTCGATGAGTGTTGCCGAGTGGTAGAAACTTTACAACTTAATATTGATTCTATTAATGATTAGTCGATGAGTGTTGCCGAGTGGTAGAAAACTTACAACTTAATATTGATTCTATTAATGGTTAGTCGATGAGTGTTGCCGAGTGGTAGAAACTTACAACAATATTGATTCTATTAATGATTAGTCGATGAGTGTTGCCGAGTGGTAGAAACTTCACAACTTAATATTGATTCTATTAATGATTAGTCGATGAGTGTTGCCGAGTGGTAGAAACTTCACAACTTAATATTGATTCTATTAATGATTAGTCGATGAGTGTTGCCGAGTGGTAGAAACTTCACAACTTAATATTGATTCTATTAAGAACTAAGAAATCTGTTTCATTCTAACTAATTAACGTCTGGCTAATATTTGCAAATACTTTATAATCAAATTTATATATTTGGTCGGGGGGAATTTGGATTACAAATTCAATTGAAACAAATATTTATTGCTGGAAAAACCAACATTAGTCGTAAGAATCAATGATGATGTGTTGAATCCCACATTTTGAGTTTATCATACATTTGACAAGTAATAATATGTAGTAATAAATTGTTAATAAAAATGAAAAAAGGGAAAAATATACAAATATTTCTCTTCTCTCTCTCTAGCCTGCGACGCCCTAGTGATTAAGGTAGCAAAAATGTACATCATTTCTCACTATTCTTGGCCTTCCTCTGTTCTTTCGGTTTTCACCACTTTCAGTCATATGAGTCAATGACTGATAGTTCTTCATGCCCGTAAATAGACAGTGTCTTTGTGGCTGCTTCTTTAACGTAATGATGTTTACAATATAGGATTGGTAGTCCCAAGCTAAGGCCCCAACCTGGAGAACCAGAAAGTCATATTTCGCCTGACCCCCTAAGAACATGTCCGGCCTGGGTGACCCTGCTAGGAACCTAATTTCCGCCGCACAAACCAACTGTATCGTTAGAGCACGCAAGCATCCCCACTACTACAAGGTAATGACCTCATGTAAGGAAAGAAACGTAATCAATAACATTATAGTCATCTTAATTTCAATACAAATAAATCACAGTTTAATATTGATAGTGTACATTTTCACAACATGTCTGTATTTTGTTTAAATATGAACACTGATGAAGCAGCTGGAATAACATTGGAGCTGAAATATCTATACATATATATATATATATATATATATATATATATATATATATATATATATAAAAGGTGTGTGTGTATGCTCAATAATTCTTAGAACACATTGTGACAACCGGTAAAATCGAGAGGAGACGAGATAGAGGAAAACAGAAAGATAGAGACAAGTTTGGACAACCTGACTTCATGTCACGGAAGAGCGTCAACATCTGAGATGATAGCAAACATCAGGAACAGATATTCGTCGAGTTCCATGATCGCCTTTGCCAACCTGTGCGGCACCTGATAATGATTAGGTTGAATCAAGAATATCGCGCGTGTGTTGCCAGGGCTCTTTAGAGGAGCAAAGAATAGTAATACGGCGAACTATAAGGCGACTGGGAGGTAGGGGCCTCCTAGGTAAACTACCCTAGTAAATAAAAAACGTCGCACAAGTAGGATGTGTTGGCCTACTTGTAGGCGCATAACTGACACAACGTACTATTGCTTGCAGGCTTGCATCACATATAAATCACATAGAAAGTGTGGTTAACAATTGGTCGATATGGAGAGTTCGTTGAAGAAGAAGTAGAATTAAGAATATTATCACTGCATGTTGAATACCTAACATAACTTCAGATGTAGAATACCTAACATAACTTCAGATGTTGAATACCTAACATAACTTCAGATGTTGAATACCTAACATAACTTCAGATGTTGAATACCTAACATAACTTCAGATGTTGAATACCTAACATAACTTCAGATGTTGAATACCTAACATAACTTCAGATGTTGAATACCTAACATAACTTCAGATGTTGAATACCTAACATAACTTCAGATGTTGAATACCTAACATAACTTCAGATGTTGAATACCTAACATAACTTCAGATGTTGAATACCTAACATAACTTCAGATGTAGAATACCTAACATAACTTCAGATGTTGAATACCTAACATAACTTCAGATGTTGAATACCTAACATAACTTCAGATGTTGAATACCTAACATAACTTCAGCTAATAATATCAACATTATATAATGAATGCCACACGTATTTCCGATTTTATTGTTACTATATATTCCCACCCCACCCCACCCCTTCCTTCCAATCATAAAAAAAAAAAAAATTATTCATTCGAATTCAAGCTTTCATCTTCCCATTCAAAGTATGCAACATGGAGGGCAACATCGACTGATTTTTAATTTTATTCGATCCAGAGGCACTTGAGCTTTTCAGCTCTTCGGCTCGGTGCCATGGACATCGTAACCACTCGGTTCGGTGCCACAAACACCGTAAATCTGGGAATCTGTGGCTTTTTCTGCCATCCCGCGGAATTGAACCCGCACACAAGAGGGATAGTCACCCGTAGTCCAACGCGCTACGAACACGCTGGGCAGACAGGCATCATCGACTGATAAAGAAGTCAATCTTTCATCTTCCTATTCAAAATATGCAACATGGAGGGCATCATCGACTGATAACAATTTCAACTTTATTAAATGAACAGAAAGCATATAATCCAGAATTGTCAGTTCGGACACAATGTTCTAGATCACGTTAGAAGGTCACAAATGAGCTGAAAGTGCACACCAGTTGTCATGGTAACGTATGTTTAGTGTCTTCTGTTTGAAAACCCAAGTGTTGACACGTGCGATTGTATCTGGAGATCTTGAAGTAGTTCACGTGGAATTATTGTTTCACTAGAATGGGTGGTCGCGTGCAAATATTTAATTTAGTGGCACATATTCTCAATGTTGGGAGTTAGTGGGAAACGATTGTGCTAAAGGTCATGTCAAGAGCTATCTTGGAGAAAAACGATTACGATCTTTAGAGCAAACGATGTCTTCTCAGTTCGATATTTCCCTTCTTACAGCTAAGTACATTAGCAGATAATCGATACGTTATTACAATATTATGAGTACTAGTACTACCTGCTCCCAACTATAAGTTAGCTTTTTTTCAGTCATTTCCATTTTATGACTTTACATTTTATATATATATTTGATAGAAGGCGTGTACATGATTCAAGTAATAGTGGTGAATCTACAACACTTACGAGACTACAAGAATTCCAAGTTAAGTGTGGTGTAGCTAAACAAGAACAATATGCTGGTAGCCAAAGAAGAATAGTAAACCAACAAAGAACCGGGGTCGCTAGTCATACTGATGGGAAGATCGTACCACTTATGGACTAATTGGTTCAACTTGTAGGGATGATGATCCAACGACTACACTAAAATAAACTAACACATTTTTATTCTTTCAAAGCACAACACAATTGTTTCTTAAAATGATCTTCTGGAAGAAAGAACAGTGATAAATATTAATGTAAGAATAATGGAACATAACATAAATATAAGTAAAAACACAAAGAGGTTGTGATAAAAAGATTCAAATCATCAGCAAGCATACTCAGAAGATAAAACACTATAGTGTGGGCAGTAAATCACGTTTCCTCCAGGGTGAAACAAAAAATAGATATACAAACACAATTAACACATGTACTACCCAATTGAAAACACTGTGTGATTGAATTGTTTTGTTCACATGTTCCAACATGACAAATATATAAATTTCATTCAATTAACACATTTTGACCAAACTTCCGATCGGACCACGATGTTGAAACAATCAACTTTACTCGAGGTAAAAACCGATAATTGGATCAGATTTCATTGACATTAATGTAACAATAATTTTACACGAAAGCTCTTAGATGGACAGCTGATGGGAAGTGAAGGCCTTGACGTTTAAAAAAAAACCGAAGAAGACTTGTTGAGAGAGAGAGAGTTGAAGGAGTGCGGCCTGACGTGAGAGACGGTTGGTAGAAAGGCAGCAGAACGACAACAATGGACGTCTCTTGTGGAAGCCTTATGTGTCAATCTGGACACAAAGAAGATATAGATAGATATAATTTTACATGAAACAATGCTTGTCGTAATGTGCGTCAATTAAGCTATTTAGTAGACAAATTTGGCGCACCATGCGGCAGTTAATACGGAATGAGATACGCTAGACCTGAACTGCTTTTCTATACGTATGAAGCCAGCGTGGAATGACAATATAGTCCGTTTATCTCACATCTGTGGACTAGCATGCTAGTTGTATCATTAGACCACATCTGTGGACTAGCTTGCTAGTTGTATCATTATACCACATCTGTGGACTAGCTTGCAAGCTGTATCATTAGACCACATCTGTGGACTAGCTTGCTAGTTGTATCATTATACCACATCTGTGGACTAGCTTGCTAGTTGTATCATTATACCACATCTGTGGACTAGCTTGCAAGCTGTATCATTATACCACATCTGTGGACTAGCTTGCAAGCTGTATCATTATACCACATCTGTGGACTAGCTTGCAAGCTGTTCATTTGATCCACATCTGTGGACTAGCTTGCAAGTTGTATCATTAGACCACATCTGTGGACTAGCTTGCTAGTTGTATCATTAGACCACATCTGTGACTAGCTTGCAGTTGTATCATTAGACCACATCTGTGGACTAGCTTGCAGTTGTTCATTAAATCCACATCTGTGGACTAGTATACTAGTTGTATCATTAGATCACATCTGTGGACTAGCATGCTAGTTGTATCATTAGACCACATCTGTGGACTAGCTTGCTAGTTGTATCATTAGACCACATCTGTGGACTAGCTTGCAAGTTGTATCATTAGATCACATCTGTGGACTAGCATGCTAGTTGTATCATTAGACACATCTGTGGACTAGCTATGCTAGTTGTATCATTAGACCACATCTGTGGACTAGCATGCTAGTTGTATCATTAGACCACATCTGTGGACTAGCATGCTAAGTTGTATCATTAGACCACATCTGTGGACTAGCTTGCAAGTTGTATCATTAGATCACATCTGTGGACTAGTATACTAGTTGTATCATTAGATCACATCTGTGGACTAGCATCATGACATTAGACTTGTGACTAGTCATGTTCATTAGACCACATCTGTGGACTAGCATGCAAGTTATATCATTAGATCACATCTGTGGACTAGTATGCTAGTTATATCATTAGATCACATCTGTGGACTAGCTTGCTAAGTTGTATCATTAGATCCAATACTGTGGACTAGCATGCTAGTTGTATCATTAGACACATCTGTGGACTAGTATGCTAGTTTATCATTAATCACATCTGTGGACTAGCATGCTAGTTGTATCATTAGTCTTTGAATATTAAGAAATAAAAAGAGTAGATATAAGAAAGTAATATTAGAAATCAGAAAATTAGTAAACTAAAGGATCCAATGGTGACATATGGACCTTATTGAATCTGGTTTCCTCATATAGCTACGTACCTATAGGCAGAACAAGAACGCCAAATGCTGAGAATGTTGCAGACTGTCAATCCAGCAACAATCCTATAGACCTCTGAAAAATATTGCACGTGGGACTCGGTCTGGATCCGAAACTACAAACTTCGGAACGCCAGGCAAACGACTTAACTATTTAAACTGGTTAACTGCAGGGAAGTAGATCGACTAACTACTTAGGTTAACTGCGAAGTATTGCTTAACTACTCGTTAACTGCGGGAAGTATGATACGACTTAACTACTTCAGTTAATGCAGAAGTATGATCGACTTAATACTTCGTTAACTGCAGGGAAGTATGATACTTAACCTCCAGTTAACTGCGGGAAGTATGATACTGCTTACTCTCATTAACTGCGGAAGTATGATACGACTCTCTTGGTTAACTGCAGAGTATATCGACAACTACTTCAGTTTAACTGCGAAGTGATACGACAACTCTTCATTAACTGCAGGAAGTATGATACGACTTAACTACTTCAGTTAACTGCAGGGAAGTATGATAATCATTGTAGCAGAGTGGTAGTCTATAGTGAAGTTTGTTACATACCGGTGAAATTATCGGTTTTGAAGGAACCTTTAATCGTTTGCAATGTCTAAGAAAAGTTATTCATCATCAAATAGCTTGTCCTGGGCAGAAGTTTACCACCCCAACAGTCCTCCGGAACTTTTCTCTCTCTCATAGGCCATATTCCTGCCTCTGCAGCCGTCATTATCAGACCATCAGTTACATCCTGAATCCATCTTCTCCGTGGTCTTCCTCTTCTTCTCTTTGCCGGTATACCTCCTTCCATGATGGTCATCTTCAGCCCTTCATGTCTTTTTGTATGTCCGAAATATCTCAATTTTCTCTTTCGTATTTGTTATTAGGAACATTTATTAGGAACAGTTGTTAGGAACAGTTATTAGGAACATTTATTAGGAACAGTTATTAGGAACAGTTATTAAGAACATTTATTAGGAACAGTTATTAGGAACAGTTATTATGAACATTTATTAGGAACAGTTATTAGGAACAGTTATTAGGAACATTTTTAGGAACATTATTAGAAACAGTTATTAGAACATTATTAGACATTTGAATACAGTTATTAAGGAACTTTTAAACATTTTCAAACATTAAGAACATGACAGTCAAGGACAGTTTTGATAACCTGCTTTTTGAACATTTATTAGCATAAATTCGGGAACATTTTGAACTTAAAAACAGTATTAGAAAAAATTACACCGTGATAAATGAACTGTTTGAAGAATAACTGTCAAACACTCAAACAAGACTGGATATAAGTGACAACATGATAACCTCCTATTTCTGGAATTGGGTTATATTAGTATTGTTAACTAAACGACGAAATTCCCCTGGAACTGAAATGATGTCAGTCTACACAAAAACAGATATAATATATTGTTGGAATAACATCATACATCCAAACATTCAGAGACAGAAAATAAAGTGATTCAGTCATCTAAAGAGAATGGAACTAGATCTAATACCATCACGCGCCAATAACAATCAACAACACGACAGAAAGACACAAGGAAAACAAAGAGCTCAATAGACCGTTAACATCACATAAATCCTTCGACATCATGGAATGACAGCGACAGACTCAATACATTTGAGACACGATAGAAAGCAACAAATCCCACGTCGCTTCACGGCAAATGTGGTCATGCTAGATAAGACAGGATAGTTCAGAATATAAAACATGAATAAAGTAGGCGTAGATCTGTAGCTCTGTATAAACTGGTTGAATAAAATTAATATTATTATCACTGAAATGATGTATTCCATTGATTGATTGATAAGACCATTATCATCGCACGTCGGTGAGTAATCATGTGTGCTCCGATCTGATTCTTACATAAGAATGTCCCAGCTGCAGTGCACGAACTCCGTAGCACTGGCGAAGGTCCCTGATGTAGTTTTGAAGATGTTAAAGATATTTTGCAAGAATTTATTTTAATCTTTTCCTAATAATTTGTGCCTGGACAGCGGCTTTCCAGCCTGCTCTTCTCGATTTTGACTTGCCAGGAGTTCTTTTACGTGCTCAAATTGAACACGTGACCTACGTTTTATCGTCCGTCTCCGATAGAACGTTGAACTTGATCTCACCTACACTGAAATCAGGATCTCTAGAAAAATTATCCTGATGACTCACGAGGGCGATCCGGTTACCTTTGACATGAGAGGCGAGCGACTAACCTCTACGTTACAGAAACCCTCTATGTACTCCATGAGCTTTCCATAGATAACACGTTACTATCAAGACTCACTACATACTATAACAAAATAAATCACACGTTATGACCA
The DNA here is from genome assembly GCA_020796225.1 of Arion vulgaris. Lineage (NCBI taxonomy): Eukaryota > Metazoa > Mollusca > Gastropoda > Stylommatophora > Arionidae > Arion > Arion vulgaris. The sequence goes on from CM036764.1 coordinate 21,723,655, forward strand.
TCCCGTGTTTCCTACTGCCAAGCAATGTCTTGGGATATTATTGATTTGCTCTGTAAGGATGCGATAACAAATACAAAAAAAACATAACCTATTTATTTTCTTATCGACTCGTTCATTTGGTGCATTATACTGTGTTGTTATTTCCTTTGCATATTTTGAATAGGAACTAGATCGTATTATTCTCAGACTGAAGGATTCCTATTCAATAAGTTTTCTTGTTTTCTCTCTCGTTCTCTGGGTTGCGATCACTCTATTTGCATGAATTCACTCGTTTCCTGAATTTGTATTATCGATGTCTACTTTTTCCATTCTTTCTTTATCGCTCTCTCTCTCTCTTTCCCTCTCTGTGTCTATCTCTCTTTTTATTCTTTCTCTGTCGTTCTTCTCTTTCTGTTATTTATATATTCTTTACTATCTTTTTATTTTTCATCATTCGTCTTCTCTCTAACGCACACTCTAGCAACATCTGTTTTCATTCTTTCTATTTAATATATCTTTTATTTATCTGTTTTCTGAACGACATTTGTGTCTTTGATGTGCATTATTTAACTGTCATTATTTATGTTCTTGATTTAAACCAGAATAATGATGCACATTCTAAGCTAATAATTAATCTGTTTTGTATGACACTGTAGAAATAATGTTTTGTTTTCCCTTTATCCACCTGTATTTTGTTGGTCCTCCCAAAACTTGTTTATTGTATCAAATTGAGTGCATCTAGAATGTTTGGTCTAAGGGTTATATAGGGTGCTCAAAATAAAAGCAGCACCATTAATAAATCAAAGGTTGCCAGGTACGCATTGCCTTTCGTCTATTTACTATTTAAACCGTTGTGACTAGCTAGTCCGTTCGTCAAATTTGTTCACTCCCCTTCCCGCACTTTAATTATACACTATCACAAAAATATTCCCTCACTTTCCCTATTCTACGTCATAATTGAACCTTCTCATTTTCACAAATATATGCCAGATTGGCTCCCTTGACGAGACTGCTTTTATCTTGAACACACTATATTATAACATATCTTGAACACCCTATATTATAACATATCTTGAACACCCTATATTATAACAATCTTGAACACCTATATTATAACATATCTTGAACACCCTATATTATAACACATCTTGAACACCTTATATTATAACATGACACATCTCTTGAACACCCTATATTATAACACATCTTGAACACCCTATATTATAACATATCTTGAACACCCTATATTATAACATATCTTGAACACCCTATATTATAACATATCTTGAACACCCTATATTATAACATATCTTGAACACCCTATATTATAACATATCTTGAACACCCTATATTATAACATATCTTGCTAAAACATACCCTATATTATAACATATCTTGAACACCCTATATTATAACATATCTTGAACACCCTATATTATAACATATCTTTGAACACTTTACTGACTATATTATAACATATCTTGAACACCTATTATAACATATAAACCTATATTTCATTTAAACAAAAAGAAACCTATATTAAAATTCTTGAACATAATATAACTTCTTGATATATTAAAATCTGACACCTATATTATAACATTCTTGAACACTATATTAAATTGACACCTATATTATAACATTCTTGAACCTATATTAAACATATCTGACACCTATTATAACATTTGAACAATATTATAACATATCTTAACATATATTATAACATATCTTGAACACACTATATTATAACATATCTTGAACACCCTATATTATAACATATCTTGAACACCTATATTACCCCATAAAACTTAATATTTCATTTAAACAAAAAGGAAACCATCAGTAAAGATTCATTGTAAAATAATATATGTTCGTGTATATTCAAATGACACCTAGCTATTGTCGAATATTTAGATAGAGCTATATTCAAATGACACCTAGCTATTGTCGAATATTTAGATAGAGCTATATTCAAATGACACCTAGCTATTGTCGAATATTTAGATAGAGCTATATTCAAATGACACCTAGCTATTGTCCAACATTTAGATAGAGCTATATTCAAATGACACCTAGCTATTGTCGAACATTTAGATAGAGCTATATTCAAATGACACCTAGCTATTGTCGAACATTTAGATAGAGCTATATTCAAATGACACCTAGCTATTGTCGAACATTTAGATAGAGCTATATTCAAATGACACCTAGCTATTGTCGAACATTTAGATAGAGCTATATTCAAATGACACCTAGCTATTGTCCAACATTTAGATAGAGCTATATTCAAATGACACCTAGCTATTGTCAGACATTTAGATAGAGCTATATTCAAATGACACCTAGCTATTGTCGAACATTTAGATAGAGCTATATTCAAATGACACCTAGCTATTGTCCAACATTTAGATAGAGCTATATTCAAATGACACCTAGCTATTGTCGAACATTTAGATAGAGCTATATTCAAATGACACCTAGCTATTGTCGAACATTTAGATAGAGCTATATTCAAATGACACCTAGCTATTGTCCAACATTTAGATAGAGTTATATTCAAATGACACCTAGCTATTGTCCAACATTTAGATAGAGCTATATTCAAATGACACCTAGCTATTGTCCAACATTTCGAATGAGCTGCATAAACTGTTAAACAAATAAATACCAGAAGCATTGAATATTTATACAGAATTATATTTAGAATACAAAAACTATGATAATTACCTGCACAAACGGAGATGAAAAATAAACAGAACAGAGAATTGAGGGCACGCAGAACAAGAAAAATGTTGATTACATCGTGGACACGTAAATACTGACAATGAATAATTTGGAACAGAAATTGAGACGACATTGTGATTGGCAAAACTTATAATTATCACAACGAGAACAATTAGTTAGTTTGTTCTTTTCGTGCCAAAGGCGGCACATAGGAGGGCAGAGGTTTTAGATCTCCATGTGATGCGGTTCGTTGCTTGCAGTTGGAGATCGTGTATGGTTTTACATCTCAATAGTTACGAGAACAATACTGATATCTAAATAAATAACTGCTAAATAGGAAGAAGAAAAAAGTGAAAAAAACATTAGCTCCTGCTATTTAATTACTTCTTCTTCTTCAAATGCTTCATATTAACCACTTGTTAACCAATCTATATTATTTATATGTGATTTGAACCTAAGCGCATTTGTACTTTATGCCAGTTATGCGCCTACAAGTAGCCCAAAATCCGATTTCTGCGACGCTTTTTATTTACTATGGTAGCTTCCCCTACATCAAAGCCTCTTACGACATGCCTTGTAGTTCGCAGTGGTACTATTCTGTGCTTCCTTGCGGCCCCGGCACCCCACAGGTGATTTAGGTGTTGATAGTGACTTCTCCTTCATCTAGACAAGGATCCATACAAAATATGTCACATTTTAAGAAAATAATTCGTCAATTTACGTCGCATGTCTGTTAATCAGCAGCTACAGAACCAGTGACTTTAATTAAATATATGCCCGCTTTCCCAGCACGTTTGTAGCGCGTTGTAGCTCAATTCCACAAACTGTCAGAAAACCCACAGGTTCTCCAGATTTACGGTGTTCATTGCAGCTAACCGAAGGTTTGCGATGTCCATGTCACCGAGTCGAAGAGCTCAAAGCTCAAGTGCTACTGGATCGGAAAAAAAATTAAATTTATGATTCGCTTACAGTCCTATAATAATTATAACAGATTGGAAAGTATCGCTTTCTATGAAGACCATGTTATTCCTATGTATAGTATTTTACTTTTGTAACCTCTCCGAGCACTGCAAGCAAAGTTCAACCAAGAAATGCACAAAATACACACAACTTCATAATTTTTCGGAAGATTTCTTTCTTGTTTATTGACAAACTAAGTAGATTTGATATTTGTGTGAAAAGTTTGCTACTTTCGAACATGAAATTGAATTACTGATTATTAAGAAATAATAACGTCAAAGACAAAACCAACATGGGGATACGTATGTATGTATTTATGTACGTACATGTGCGTGTGCTTGTATGTTTGGGTATGTGTGTGTGTGTAGTTTGTTTCACTGTGTGTGTTTAGAAAAACAAACTGAAAATATGTAGAAATATTTGAATACTTGGGCTTACTACTATCTAGTAGCAAGAAAAGAATGAAGGAGATTGAAAGAAAAGCATATATTTCTCTTCAGAGATTGATAAAAAAAAAAGTCAACGTGAATCAAGGTAGTTTTACACGAAACAAAAGCAATATTACATTTTTTTGCATTTTACCAATCTTATGTATGTTTACTTATTTCCCAATTTTGTACATATATTTACTGCAGTATTCCTTGTACATATATTTACTGCAGTATTCCTTGTAATATGTTTACTGCAGTATTCCTTGTATATAATTTACTGCAGTATTCCCTTGTACATAGATTTACTGCAGCATTTCCTTGTACATATATTTACTGAGCATTCCTTGTACATATATTTACTGCAGCATTTCCTTGTACATATATTTACTGCAGCATTTCCTTGTACATATATTTACTGTAGCATTCCCTTGTACATATATTTACTGCAGCATTCCCTTGTACATATATTTACTGCAGCATTCCCTTGTACATAATTTACTGCAGTATTCCTGTACATATATTTACTGCAGCATTCCCTTGTACATATATTTACTGCAGCATTCCCTTGTACATATATTTACTGCAGCATTCCCTTTTACATAGATTTACTGCAGCATTCCCTTGTACATAATTTACTGCAGTATTCCTTTACATAGATTTATGCAGTCTTCCCTTGTACACAGATTTACTACAGTCTTCCCTTGTACACAGATTTACTGCAGTCTTCCTTGTACAAGATTTACTGCAGTCATTCCTTGTACAGGATTTTCTTCATTCCCTTGTCACAGATTTACTGCAGCTTCCTTTACAAGTATTACTACAGCTTCCCTTGTACACAGATTTACTACAGTCTTCCCTTGTACACAGATTTACTACAGTCTTCCCTTGTACACAGATTTACTACAGTCTTCCCTTGTACATAGATTTACTACAGTCTTCCCTTGTACACAGATTTACTACAGTCTTCCATTGTACACAGATTTACTACAGTCTTCCCTTGTACACAGATTTACTAGTCTTCCATTGCACACAGATTTACTACAGTCTCCCCTTGCACATAAATCTAAGCGACTTTAGAAACTGTGCGGGGAACAGCAGACAATTATTCGATTTTTAAATGTCGTCCACATTTTCTATTGCAACTGTATTCCTCTGAGATATAGACGCTTCTGAACAAATCAACATAGAAGAACATCAATGCATTTGGAGACAGAAATGTCATAGAAAAATGTGTTGCAGATCATGGTTACAAAAAAAGAACATATGCATTCATAATTCATGAACTAAACATTGAAGATGGTTGCTTATTGCAGAAAATTGAGCGACGACAATTGAAGTATTTGAGTCAAACATGAAGACTTGCGTACAATTATTGAAGACTATTACATCAGTGGGAAAACAAATAAGTAGTAAAGCCAAGTAGAAAATGGATATAAGATTTAATAGATTAATTGCAAATGGAGGTATTATATGTTGAGCACAATGCACATGATCAACTAGTTTTCAGGAGATGTGTAATAGATGCAAAGTTCAATAAGGTACTTGCTTCTGAATGAATGAATATAGAGAATATTTTGATATGAACAATCGAACACTTCTGTTATGGAAGGTACAATAGGGCGCTGCTTAAGCTAAGCATGTCTCTAGCTGGTCCTAATCCTACTAATGGCTGAGCATGGATCTTGCAAAATTACAATGTACAACAAATTGCTACAACACTATTAATTCTATAATGGCTCAGCATAAGAAAGAAAGCTGACACAGAACCTTACTTGGATTACGTTGAGAAACTAAGAATGAAGTGGTTTGGTCACTTAATAAGAATGCATACAAATTCCACAGTATACAGAGTCTTCTACAAGAACATCAGGAAAAAGCGAGAGGGAGACTATACGAAAAGATGGTTAGATGACATAGCAGAATCCTGTAAGAGCAAAAACAACAATCACTCAAGTCACCAGAACAGTGCAAGACAAAACGAAACCACGACTTGGCAGTGTGACGACAAAAGAAGAAGACGAATGACTCACAGTACATCTTGTGAATGAAAGAAAACGAGTAGCGACTTTTCGTTACGAGCTCAGAAAATAACAAGCAAGGGCTACATATAAGGCATCTGACACGGACAGATTAGCTTAAGTCGAACGATTAAACGCTAGCAAAAATTATTTGTAATGTTAATGATTCCTGAAAACATGTAACGGGATTCGTGAATATCTAAGCTTACGCAACTAGCGAAACTAATCTGCTTATCTGATGAGATACATGTTAAAGTGGGAAGTGAGCAAACAGAGGTGGATTTGCAGCAGCCTGTCAGAGTATACAATAAGGAGAAGTAATATACATTTCTAAAAATCCATTGCAGTTAGCCTTCCATGTCGGGGCAGCAAAAGCTGGTGACATAATCGTGTAAAGGTAATGATTACTTTTTACTACGTCTTATTCGGTAGTTTTCGATCTAGGCAATAATAGGTATTTGAGTAACGTATAGTTACTATTTGTCCTCACTACTATCTAGTTATCAGTATGACTATGCAACATCATCTTACGGTTCTCATATGCAGTAATCAAGATAACTAAATCATCAGCGTATTGTTTGTAATAGAGTACTTACACGTTATCTCTAACAAAAATTACAAAGCCATACATATTTAAAGAGAATGTAATTGAATCTAATGAAGTGTTAGTTAGTTTCACAGACATAGACCCCAAATAACATCATTAGTTCTATTCCAATAAGCAAATATGTTGTTTAGAGAGTCACTGATGACATATCAAGAAAACAATGAATGCAGGAAACATCACTGTCTGCACATTGTAAGATTCTGACTGCCTAAACTTTAATTAAATTTATGGAGAATATGTGGCTAATTGTTTATGCTGGTGTCTTGTGTACCAAAGGTCGCAGGTTCGAAATCGGATCTCGTGCCAGTTCTGTTCACGAGTTTACATTTTCCAGAAATCCCAAGGATTGATGTGGTAGCTAACTTTTTTTTTTTAAAGTTGATAGATCATTGAAAAATACAAATTACGTCACTTGTAAGGTGGAAAGACATGGGGTGATAGTTGAGTAAAATGATGGTTCGATAGAAACTGCATAAATATGTCAATGCATATAACAACTATATCTATAATCCTTTATACATTTATATATATAGCTACTTACAAATCAGTGTAGAGCAGTATATATTTAGCTATCCAATTGTTTGTTCAAGTTTGTATATCCTTGTGTATATATTTTTATCTGTTTCACACAACTTATACTTATATATTCCTCTAGTACCGTTAAACGTTACATAGGGCCTGCACCTAATTTTTGTCCATACCGCTCTGTCCTGACCAACTCGCTCTATCTCTTCTATGGAATTGAGTTTCTTCTTCTTCTTTTGCGTTCGTTCTTTGAACCATTTTAATCCTCTTTGTATATGATTTGATCTTTGCCAAGAACATTATACCTTCAATTGGTTTAGTGAGGCTAAAGCATAGACTTCTACACGTTTAGGACATGTGCATCCGATTTCAGACAAACCTCCTTAGTCGCCTCTTACGACATGCGTGGCAGTAACAGTGGTTCTATTCTTTACACCCCAAACTTGGGCCCCGGTAACCACTCGGGAATTGAGTTTGATATTTCTTGCCCTACTCAGCAAAGTTCGTTTCCGGGTTTTCCTAGGGCGGCATTTCTTTCTTGAACCATTTATTTCCAACTTCAATGCCTGCTTTGGTATTCTTTGATCAATACTTCTCAAGGTATGCCCAACATATCTTCATCTTTATATTCTTCTTCTTAAAATAATTGTTACTATTGAATAAGCAGATATTTATCTAATTTCATCACTTCTCATGAATTATATATACATTAATTGGTGTGTATATCTATCTTTTCCCTGATCCTGTTATTGACTTTCAGCATCAGGTCGAAAAGGAGGCATCTGAAGCAAGCCATTGTTTATGCCACTTGACTTTCTTTTTTCTCCAGTCATGAATTTGCCTCAAAGCTTCAGTAAGACACGATTTCTAGAACGGGTTTTAGTGTGTAGCTTCATAAGCGTGTTGTTCAGTCTCCTCTATTTATCCCATATAACAACTATATCAACAGCTGTAAGAAATGAACTAAGTATTATATATATATATATGTATATATATATGTATATATATGTATATGCTTACATTCCTTTTATTCAATGTGATATATCATTCTACATCTGCTTCTACCTATCTATTCATCCACATAGATTGATATTTTATTCTGTATGTATATTTATACATCTATTTATCTTTACAACCTTCCATACCTTTATGTATTCATCCACCTTCCATACCTTTATGTATTCATCCTATCGAGAAATCGATCTATCTAATCTATCGATCGTTCTATCTTTGTCTCTTTCTTTATCTGCATGGGCTATCTATCTAATAAAATCATCAACCTACACATTTGAATTCTTTTGTTTCTTTCAGAACCCAAGAGTATTTACCAGCTTTTCTGTTTATCTTGACGTTATTCTGCATATCGACCACCCTGTTCATATTTGTCTTTGTTCCTATTTCCAGCGTCCTTAACAACACATTCAGTGCAAGCTTTAACAACACTTACAAGTTTAAAATTAGCAGCTGCACTAGAACTATATTTATATTTAGCAGCGCTTTCTTTCTCCCAGCATCTACTGTCACACAAGCATCCCTGTAAGAAAACTATTCAAACTATGGACACTGTCCTACAGGAAACGCTATTCCCAACTTGTATTGAATCTAATGTAAGATCGATACAGTTTCGGAAACTACATGATTGGGCATGAAGTTTATCATAAAAATCACCTTTGTTGTTGTTTACAATACCATAAAAGGCATCAGGTAAATTTCAGTGAAATGATGATGAAGATGATGATGATGATGATGATAATGATGATGATGATGAAGATAATGATGATGATGATGAAGATAATGATGAAAGATGGCATCCTGTTAGTCTCAATAGACAATGAAAATCGCCCATGAGGATTTTTAGAATAAGTTTCAGTTTTCTGCTAATTCATTTTATATCATATGGTTGTTTGAATTTGGCTTTAGCAGAAACTGGTACATACCTGCTCAACAACATAATCTAATTTTGTGTGTTCAAATTTGAGAACTGTGTACTTCATTCAGAAATTTAAGGACTGGATAAGAGTTAAGATATGACAGTAAAAGAAAAAAGAAAAACAAAATATGGGGGATAGCAGGTCTTATAACTAATAGAGCTGTAAGCGATAGGAACCAAAAATTATTACACTTTTAATAATTTCTATGAGTAATGTTACTGTAAAAACTTTGTAGAAAAGTATCATGTTTTCTCTACAGAAAAATTGTTGTCATTTCTCAACAGAACAGTCAATGCAACAGAAAGAAAGCATTTTTCTACACAATGTTCTAGTTCTCTCTGGACATAATGTTTGAGTCAATTATCCATATAACATGAGCGGTCTATGAAACTGAATGTGACCGCATTCATCTTTAATATCGATATCTGCAAACCAGAGGACAACAGTTATAATAAATCAATATAAAATATCGACTCACTTCTATTCTATAATTGCCACAGTTCAAAATAGGAGAAACTGGTTTTTTTTAGTTTTTATTTACTCGTTTTTTTTGTGCGGACGATGATGACGCTGCATTGAATCGCACTTTAATTTTAGCAGCTTTTTGCTGATGACTATACACAATAGAATGACACTTACTCAGTGATGAATACACACACATACGAACGCACACACACATACAGAGACATATTTATATATAGATATCCCTTGCGGAAATTCACTTTCATCACTTGTGGAGGGGGAGCTAAAGAGAGAGAAAGCTAATGGCTAGGGAGTAAATAGTAATAGAACATTCCCACTGCCCTGTGGTTCAGCACGGTTATGTAGACGGCTAGAAAAAAGTAAACCTTGACCACAAATCTGGAGCGGAGAGGACCTCCAAGACCAGTTGATGATCATGTATGTATTCCATTCCATCTTCTAGCATCTCCTGCAAACCCTGCTTGATTCCAAACGTATGGACTTTGTCTTTCCTTTGGACTAAACAGTAGTGTAGAGAAGGGTTTGTGCAAAATAGGCACGGCGCATTAACAATATGAGCTGCACAGGCTGGCCCGCACAAATGAAGAGGCCAATTGACTGCCTGTAAAGACGAAAAAGGCTGTCTAAATGTAATGTATCTCATCAAATCAGCAAGACTACACCAACATAGTGTACATTCAAATAACTATAATTATAGATGAAATTACGCTCGTGTATTGCCGGGGCGTTCAAGGGACTCAAGGGGAGCAGAGAATAGTAACACTCGAACTACAATGCATGTCGTAAGAGCCACTGAGGTAGGAGGCTACCCTAGAAAAGATTAAATGTTGCAGAAATCGGGTGTGTTGGTCTACTTATAGGCGACTAACGGACACAAAGTACAATGTTATACTCGGATCACATACAATAAATTGTTAACAAGTAATCAATATGGAGTGTTCGAAGAAGAAAATAGGTCAAATTGTAACAATAAATACATCAACACATGGATATGAATAAGACTTGAACCACAACAACTATTGATTACAGTGAGAAATTAATATATTGATAAGACATTCATCAATGATACAGCGGTATCAGCAGCAAGCGCTTAATATGAACACTAAATGGAAGAAAATAGCAAGACGACAGTATAAAAGTACGATCCTACTATTCAGGTCAATTATATTTGATTGAACATAATGCAGGAGAACATCTCAAAATAAATAATCAGGTTTGTTGAGTACTCTATCTTTCTTATGGATCAGAAATGATTGATTTAAGTGACACAAACTGATTATGGTCAGGCAGTATTTGAAATTTCTAAAGACAAGTATTCTATTAGAATGGCAACATATTTTTTATTTCTGTATTCATGAAGATATGAGTACAGTAGAACCAATACAAGAATTATTTCACTATCATTAACAGTTGATATGAATAATGGCTTTGGCGATCATGTATCTCCACAACTCTTTAACCCACCACCTCCTTTCCTGACTTGCGGAGGAGTTACTTTACTGAATATCTTCTTTTCCCTGATGGCAATCTATTCAACATTCTCTTTCTCTCTCTCTTTCTCTCTCTCTCTCTCTCACTCTCCCTATCCCTTTCTCTGTCGAAACCTATCTCTCTTCCAAGCAATGTTTATGTTGCTACAATGTTCTAACCTATATTTCCACTCGTGTTGTGCCGGGATCGCAATGGAAGCAAAGAATAGTACAACTGTAACCCACAAGGCTTACATGTCCTAAGAGGCGACTGATGTAGGACGTACGGAAGCTACACTAGTAAATAAAAAGCATAGCAGAAATCGGATGGGCTGGCCTACTTGTAGGCGCATAACTGGCACAACGTCCAATCACTCGTAGGCTCAGATCACATACAAAGCACACGAAGTGGTTAACAGGTTAACAAGATAAGGAGAGCTCGAAGAAGGATAAGCCATATTTCGCAGATTATGCCAATACACGCTATTTCAATCGAATGTTTTTCATAGAGTTCCCTTTATGCAATATCTCTGTCATCACACCTTTCATTAATCCTTTTTGAAAATGCATACGATTCTTACTATTTTTCGATAAAACTCCATATCCGTGGCCAACATACATTTTATTTTTATTTTTTATTTATTGTACAATATTCACTTGCAATCGTAGGGCTGCAGGCGGAAGAAATGACGTAGAACGTGCAGTGCCAGTGTCAGTGAGCTGAAGCTGATCAAAATCTTATTCCACCTTTATGGGGTGAAACTGGTAACAGTTTTCTGCACGTCAGTCTAACGAAATCAAGTTAAGATCGTAGATGAACTTCTTATGAGATTAGGCAGTTGTGATCGTACAACAGACGAAGGAAATCTTTATTCTGACTTGCTCCGTCTTCAGATGCACTTTAGAGGATTTTCCATGGCACTCGTTTACTTGCGCATTGTGTTATCAACTTCGCATCGCCGACAACTGACAGTTGATTTTTCTCTGCCCTCTATGACTTCCTGCGTTGTCATGGCGGCGAATATGGCGTGCCTGCCTAATTTGTGCGGAAAGGCTGATTTTCCTTAACACCAGGGTCCTTTCAAATGTGCCTCTGACTTCAGAAGTGCATATAAATTGAATCCCAAAGTAAAGGATCAGTGTTCATGTAGTCTTACCGCGTACCGTTTGCACTCATATAATCAATGTTCCAAGCTGAACTTAAACATTGGAATATCCACAGCCAGTGATCACTAGCTCAGGGTGTTATGCACTCCGCTATCGACTACCACGTCCCTTTCTTGACCGGAATATTTGATTTAAATGTAGACTATTTTGTTTGTTCATATAGATCAATTTATAATTAAGTTTATAACTTTTAAGAGTAAACACTGCAATTCATTGACGATAGCGAAATACGTAAAAACAAAGTACTGTAATTTTACAAAATACAAAAGCAATAACAATACACAGCAATGTTTCACCAAAAATGCATTTGTCAAGACTAATTAAACAACAGAAGTAAAGAAATACACTTCTTACACAGCACAGAACAAACAGAATCAGACAATAGATTTCTAACTGCCCTAAAATTAAAATCTGTGACTAAATAAGAATAACGAAATAAATGCAAAAATGTAGAAGTGGAAAAAAAAGAAGATAAACAATAAAAATCAAACATATATACATTTATCATATAATAATAATAATTCCTCTCGTACCGTAATACATTACATAGGGCCTGCAAGTAATTTCTCCATACCGCTCTATCTTGGGCAACTCGCTCAATGTCCTCCATGGAACTGAGACCGATATTTCCTGCCTCTCTCAGCAAAGTTCGTTTCAGGGTCTCCTTAGGTCGACCTCTCTTTCTTGAACCCTTTGCATCCCACTTCAATGTCTGCTTTGATATTCGTTGATCATTTCTCCTCAAGGTGTGCCCAACATATCTCCATCTTCTCTTTCTTATAACAGTTGTCACTAGTGGTTGATCAGACATATCTCTGATTTCATCACTTCTCCTGAATTAATTCCATTTTATATTCATAATTTTTCGCAGACATATATTTTCAAATGCATTCAACTTGCATTTATCATATACACATATAGAATATGGAGCATGAAAAGAGACAGTATCATGAAGCATAGGAATGTAGTGCGTTGAGTCCATGAGGTCGTAAGGTACCATATAAAGATAAAAACGATCCTCTAGTGCACTGAAATAAAATATTAAGGAAGATTACAAGAAGTCGCAGAAATCAAATATTGGGTTGGAAAATAGCACAGACTTCCAAGAATCGTTTTGCGTGAATAACAGTGCTACAAAACCGCTAAGGAATCCGAGCGTAAATAAAACATAAATGGAGGAATTGCATTCACAGATTGCGATTGTGTCAGACGTGTTGATCTGGTATTTTCCTCCCATGCCATTTTTATTAGACTACGCCAATTCTAGAGCATCACACCGTAAAATCCAAACCGGCACAATTTGCATTTTATCTTCTTTGTTAATGCCAGGAAGTCCGTGAAACGTTTGTTCTCTTAATATTATCATGCTAAGCCTTTTAGACTTCAACTTTGTTGACTGAAGTATCGAAATGTACGGGTCATACGGTGGTGATGTCATCATCATCTTCTTCATCATCATCTTCTTCATTATCATCATCACAATCAACATCCTTTTCTGTCAGATGCTAACGACTCATCAATGTCCAATCACTTATCCTCTGCAGTTATGTGTCCTTATGACAGTAGTTCTAAATTGCTCTTTATCATAGCTTAATTGTCGGGCCTCTTTTAATGTCATGTTTAAGTCATCACATGACACCATGGATAAGTCTTAACAGTTGTTTCCTCTTCCATGCAATCTCGAAATGTCTCCCCCCATAATTGCTTATTCCAATACACATCTTGTTCTCCAAGTCCACAATACTTCATTACACTCCTTCATCTTGTATGTCATACAAGATCATTTTCATAAATTATGAGTTTCTGTTGAATAGATCTATCTCTTCTATTTTCTCTGTTAATGTAATTTTGCGAACTATTTTTGCAACATTTATATGTATGGATGGTCACAGAAATTATATGATGTTCCTTTGTGATCAGTCGATTTGTTCTAGAAAATCGTTTTATATCGTTATATTGTAACGTTCGATCTCTTGATGTAAATGCAATACACTCATATAGTTCTTGATACAGTCTCCTCACATGCTCCATAATATATGTGTATATGTTAAATGAATATGTTTTATTGTTATTGTTTTGTTTATTTTTGTCATTTTTAGTTTTTCTCATTTGATTAGTTTTTAGTAACATATTTTCATTTTAGCGCAGTTAGGGATTTATCGTCTGACTTTGTAAATTAGGTCTAGTGAACTAAACAGTCTCAGTTCTGTGTTTTGTTTTGTAATCTTTACTTGATACAGAAATTATAGTCGAAATGTCGATATAATTTTGTTTTTTATACTTTGTAAATCAACATTATTTCGTTTTACGTGTTTCCCCCTTGTCTATACAGTGTTACTGCAGTCTCCCTTTATGTCAATAATTATCATTTATCTTCGAAATCGCCTGTTTTTCAACTGATGTACTGTTATTACGAACTCAGATTGTACGGTACAAATCACATACATATCACAAAGAGCGGTTTAACAATTTGCTGATATACAGCGAACGAAGAAGAAATATTTATATTGCTGCTTTGTTGTCTTTAGTTTGTTACTTTTGTTAAACGTTCTGGTAAAGCAGTAGTGCAACCATCGTCCAACCATAACTAACAACATTTTTTGTTTGTGTTAAACTACAAATACAATAATTAACTATACTAGCTAATGTTATTGTTTCATTTTTGCTGTTGTAAATATATGAAATATGTAAATCGTTTTGGTGCTGCAATGCCAATGTCATCATCAGTTACCAGTTGTGTAAGGACTATCATCATCAGTTACCAGTTGTGTAAGGACTATCATCATCAGTTACCAGTTGCGTAAGGACTATCATCATCAGTTACCAGTTGTGTAAGGACTATCATCATCAGTTACCAGTTGTGTAAGGACTATCATCATCAGTTACCAGTTGCGTAAGGACTATCATCATCAGTTACCAGTTGTGTAAGGACTATCATCATCAGTTACCAGTTGTGTAAGGACTATCATCATCAGTTACCAGTTGTGTAAGGACTATCATCATCAATTACCAGTTGCGTAAGGACTATCATCATCAGTTACCAGTTGTGTAAGGACTATCATCATCAGTTACCAGTTGTGTAAGGACTATCATCATCAGTTACCAGTTGTGTAAGGACTATCATCATCAGTTACCAGTTGTGTAAGGACTATCATCATCAGTTACCAGTTGTGTAAGGACTATCATCATCAGTTACCAGTTGTGTAAGGACTATCATCATCAGTTACCAGTTGTGTAAGGATTATCATCATCAGTTACCAGTTGTGTAAGGACTATCATCATCAGTTACCAGTTGTGTAAGGACTATCATAATCAGTTACCAGTTGTGTAAGGACTATCATCATCAGTTACCAGTTGTGTAAGGACTATCATCATCAGTTACCAGTTGCGTAAGGACTATCATCATCAGTTACCAGTTGTGTAAGGACTATCATCATCAGTTACCAGTTGTGTAAGGACTATCATCATCAGTTACCAGTTGTGTAAGGACTATCATCATCAGTTACCAGTTGTGTAGACTATCTCATCAGTTACCAGTTGTGTAAGGACTATCATCATCAGTTACCAGTTGTGTAAGGATTATCATCATCAGTTACCAGTTGTGTAAGGACTATCATCATCAGTTACCAGTTGTGTAAGGACTATCATCATCAGTTACCAGTTGTGTAAGGACTATCATCATCAGTTACCAGTTGTGTAAGGACTATCATCATAGCACTTCGGACATGTACATAGTTAATCTGATCTCCGCCTCAACAAATTCAACAGAGTCCAGCGGCCCAACATGCCAGTTCGATATTGATTAATACATTTTTTGCATATTTTGTAATTTTATCTTTTTGGGCTTTACCATTGTCGACACTCATTTCGTTCAGTCTTGCCAGCGACTGGGACTCACAACCCTGAAACTACTCTGTTCGGAAAGCCTCTAGCAGTGCTTCAGAAATATCATGTCGGTCTATTGCAGCTCCCTCTGTCATTATATATCCACTATCACAAACTTAAACGTCTCTGTTGTTTGTCAATTTGCAAATAATACAACTTATGAGATTAGTTAAAACTCAAACACAAACATTGGATATTTGGCTTCAATGAAATGAAAATCGTGGTATATCCTGTACAGAGCGTAACCATCAACCACAGTAAACGTGTCGTTTATTTTATAGATACCACTTATACGTTCAGTAGTTTACCATTGCTTTCGGAACGGTGAGGTATATTTGTACCTTTAGTAAAAATCACACAAAATGAATTTGCTTCCAAACTGAATGCCGCGGAGTTTGAACTAGGTACACGTGGGTTGTGATCGAACTCACCCACCGCTTAAGCTACAGACGCCCACTTTGGCATCAATACTGAACAGGAAATACGAGTCAATAGACATGAACAAACACCATATAACACAAACATTCTCTCAACCATGTGCTATCATTACCAGACATTTGTGCGAGACATCAGTGCGAGAATTTGGATGTTTATTTTTCACATGCCAGACAGTGTCATCTTCGTGGTAGAGAGCGAAGGTATACTTCTCATGGGACGGTGAGCAAATGGATGGTTGTTGCAGCGGATGACAGAGTGCGAATGGGAATGCCCAATGTGCCATGAATAAAAAGAGAAAATTGAGATAGTAGGGATATATAAAAGACATGAAGGGCTGGAGAAGACCATCATGGAACGAGGCATACCGGCAAAGAGAAGAAGAGGAAGACCACGGAGAAGATGGATTCAGGATGTATCTGATGGTTTGAAAATGACGGCTGCCGAGGCAGGACATCTGGCCTATGAGAGAGAGAAATTCCGGAGAACTGTTGGGATGGCAAAGTTCTGCTCAGGACAAGCTATTTGATGATGATGATGATGATGAATGTGCCATGATGTCGAGCTATAACATACATAACATAACATAACATTAACATACAGACATAGATGATGACAACAACAGATAACATGTTTTTTTAAACCACAACAGAAATGAGATTTCTGGGAAAAAAACTCAATGTATCAAAAATAGTTGAAATCAGAAATGATACAATCAGTTTCAAAGTGTGTATAAGAACAGAAACATAAATCAGTCGGAAGTATTAGTTCAAATGATTAGGTCTTAGATCATGCTTGTCTTTATATAGTATACCATAATAAACAATAATACAAATAATAGACTCAATCTAAGGGAAAGGATGGCATGAAATCAATGGACTAACGGAATAGTAGATCCTTTAATTAAACATCTCTGTATACTTCTTCTTCTTCTTCTTCTTTTGTCATCACACTGTTACTGGGTTGTTACCCGTGTCGTGGTTTTCAGTTTTTGTCTTGCGCTGTATTGGATGATTGCTATTTTTGCACTTTGACAAGATTCTGCTATGCCAACTAATCATCTTTTCGTGCTCTTCCTCTCGTCGTGATTGTTAATTTTGCTCATTGATAGGTTTATGCTATGCCTTCTAACCATCATTTTCCTGCTGCTCCTCTTCTCGCCTTCTTTCCTCCTGTTCATCTCTAGATACAAAACGCATAAAACGACTCTCTGCTGAAACCCTAAGTTTCACATGAACACAACAAGAGTACATCAGAGACAAGATAAGATGTGATAAGACGAGACTTTGGCTTGCTTTGTTGTTATCGGGGTTTTACTCTTGTTTCTATGCTTGCTAACTTTCTAAATATTTCATGGTTTCCTTTATACATTCTACCCTTCAAACAATCTCATTTCTTTCTTAATCTCTGCCAATCTCTTTCATACAATAATGTTGTGATTCACAATTTTACCAACGTTGTATTATATCTTTTCCTTCTTCTTGTTCTTCTTCTTCCGCACCATGTCAACCACTTGTTAACCACTCTGTGTGATTTGTATGTAATCTGAGTCTGTGCGATTGTACGTTGTGCCAGTTATGCACCTACAAGTAGGCCAACACATTCGATTTCTGCGATGCTTTTTATTTACTAGTGAAGCTTCCCTAGATCCTTTATCAGTCGTCTCTTACGACATGCCTTATAGGTCTCAGTGGTACTATTCTTTGCTTCCTTGTGGCCCCGGCCCTCCTGTGGTATCACATCTTGATCTACCAATACCCTTCTGATAGATAATATTTTTCCATGCTTCTAGAAATGACCATTTCTGCGCATGACAACACAACTCCAGATTGACTATTTCCGCTCTTGTATATATGTTAATTTGTTGTCATTTAACATTTTTATACAGGTCGCTGCTGTAGCTTTTCTTAACGTTGTAAACTCGTGATACATTGTAAATCTATAACGTATTTACTATTGTTGTATTGGATAGCGTAAACCATTTAACTTGCAACACATAATGAAGCAGCTATATGTGTCAATGTATAAGAACTGCCAGTATTTAATGAAGATGTTCTTTGGCTAGAAGTTTATTTTAGGATATCTTTATTTCTTTTTATTTGTTCTCCCAACATCACTTGAAATGTGTGTTCTTTGTTCTCCCAACATCACTTTAAATCCTTTTTTGTGTTCTTTGTTCTCCCAACATCACTTTAAATTCCTTTTTATGTTCTTTGTTCTCCCAACATCACTTTAAATCCTTTTTTGTGTTCTTGTTCTTTGTTCTGCCAACATCACTTTAAATCCTTTTTTTGTGTTCTTTTTCTTCATCTATTTTCTTCATTTTTTTCTTCAGTCACGATGAACTATCAGTTCATTATCTTGTATCAAAATGTACATGGAGAATACGATACATGTTGTAACAGTTTCTACCACTTGAATAGTACGCTCACAACCAAAAAGCAACAACGAGTCGCAACATCCAATTAGTTTTTTTCCATTTTAACTGTGCCACCAACTGTCTTTGATACTCTCATGACAGTTATGGTCACGCTTTCCAATAGTGAGAGAGCCTACTATATTCTACACATGTTTAGATTTTCATCCTCAGTAAATCTCAGTCTTCATAAACTTTTGATTTCATATCAACATTGAACTGGGGTGTAGGGCAGCTGGACACTTGATTTGTTTAAGTGGGGATCGGAACACCTATTAGAATGTTTGTAGTGTTTATAATGATAGTCCTCATATAACTAACTCTGATAACGGTTTATGTATAATTCATTTGATACATACTTTTTGTACAATAGTCTATGGCCGTTATTTTATGGTCAACAGTTTACTTACTCAACAACTTACTCATGTACTATAGTTCACAACACACAATCTAAAGCAGAGATCTACATCATTACGAAAGTAGTATAACTAAGAAGCAAAGAAAATGACGACAGTTTCATTACTCAACAACTTACTCATGTACTATAGTTCACAACACATAATCTAAAGCAGAGATCTACATCTGTACGAAAGTAGTATAACTAAGAAGCAAATAAAATGAATATCTAATCATCAGTTTGTTTGCAAAAATGATCAATACCAGGATCAATTCTCTCATATTGAATAAATTAACGCTCGTATGGTTCGGGGCCCACAAGGAAAGCAAAGAATAGTACCACTGCGATCTACAAGGCGTGTAGTAAGAGGCGACTGATGTAAGGCCTAGAGAAGATACCGAGTAAATAAAAGCATCGCAGAAATCGAATGTGCAGACTTAAATGTAGGCGCATAGCTAGCAAACATATTAGAGCCACTGTTTGCAGATATCTGGGAGAAAGAAGAATTGCCTAATGATTGGACTAGGGGTACTGTAGTGAAAATCCCCAAGAAAGGAGACCTAACAGATTGCAATAACTGGAGAGGAATCACGTTGCTTTCAATCCCAAGTAAGATATTCTGCAAAATTTTCATAATGCGAATACAAGAAGCAATAGATAAATGTCTACGAATGGAGCAAGCAGGATTTAGGAAAGGAAGTGGAACAAATGAACATATATTTACCCTGCGTAACATTTTAGAACAATGTAGCGAGTGGCAAAGGACTATATACATCAACTTCATAGATTTTGAAAAGGCATTCGACAGCGTCCACAGAGACAGCCTATGGAAGATACTAAGACAATACGGCGTACTTCAGAAGCTTGTCAACATCATAGCCCTCTTCTATAAAGATTTCTCCTGCAACCTAAAGAATTCCAACAAAACATTTCCAGTAAAATCTGGTGTAAGACAGGGATGCGTAATGTCCTCTCTTTTGTTTAGTATTACAATTGACTCGGTGCTAAAAAATGTCATAAAACAACAAGCACCAAGAGGAATAAGATGGACCCTTTCGATATGCTTGAGGAACTGGATTTTGCAGATGATATACCCCTGGTGTCACACAAATATGAACATATACAAGAGAAAAGTACAATACTTCACAGCACGGCAAAGACAGTAGGCCTCAAAACAAACACAGGAAAAACAAAAATTATGACAAACAGTGAAATCCAACAACCAGTAATGTTAGAAAATGAAACACTGGAAGGGTTGAGCAGTTTACATATCTTGGTAGCGTACTGACACTAAATGGTGGCACAGAGGAAGATATAAAATCACGTCTAAGTAAGGCCAGAACCGCTTTTGCCAGAATGAAACCAGTATGGAAGTCCAAAATCTACAATAGGACCACAAGCTTAAACTCTATAAAAGCATTGTTTGCCAGTTTTGCTCTACGGATCGGAATGTTGGAGGATGACCAAAGGAGATACTAGCAGGCTGTCAGTTTTCCACCACTCTTGTCTTCGCAGAATCTTGGGAATCTTTTGGCCAGTAAAAATATCCAATAACCAACTACTCCAAGATACAAGACAAGAGGCAATGAATGACATACTCAAAAAGAGAAGATGGAAATGGCTCCGACATGTTATGAGAATGAGACAAGAAATGCCTGCAAGGATAGCCCTCACTTGGACACCAGAAGGAAAGAGAAAGAGAGGCAGACCACGGACAACATGGAGGCGCATGATGGAAGAGGAACTGGAAACCGCATCTCTGACGTGGGGCTCTGCGCTGAAGGTTGCACGGGACAGGACAGGAGAGCATGGAAAGTCCTTTCTGAAGCCCCATGTGTCACTAGGCATGACGGATTAAGTAAGTAAGTAAGCATAGCTAGCACAACGCAGAATCGCAGTTATGCTCTGATCACAAATAAATCACACACAGAGTGGTTAACAAGTGGTTGATATGAATTGTTGGAAGAGGAAGAAAACACACGATTTAAAGCAGAAATCTACACATGTACGAGAATACCGCAACTAAGACGCGGAAAAATGGAAATCTAATAAAGTTTTTTGCAAAAATGTTCAAAACCAGGAACAATCTTCTCAAATTCAATCATTGAACTAAAAATGAGTTTCAGTTTACTTAAATACATCGCCTAAAAGCATTATTTAAACAGCCACCAAAAACACAATCATAATATCGAAAAATATCCATAAAAAATATCCCCCAAAATATTCATCCTTTTGCTTATCTCTCTCTCTCTCTCTCTCTCTCTCTCTCTTTGCCTTTTACCCCGGGTTGGGGCATAGGCCCTCAACCAACTCATGCCAAGTCTTCCTATCTCTAGCTATCTCCTGCAGCTCCCTCCAGCTCTTCTTTATATTGTTGATCTCCGCCTCCAAATCTCGTCTCCATGTATTTCTCGGCCTCCTTCTTTCGCTGCCCTGCGGGTTCCAGGCAAGGACCCTTCTTGTTATATTCCCCTCCGGTTTCGCAAAGTGTGTCCTATCCAGCGCCAGCGTCTTTTTAACCTGTTCGTTCACTGGAATCTGTCTTGTTCTCTCCATAAGTTCCTCATTTGTGACCCTATCATACCATCTTATTCCCTCTATTCTGCGCAGACACCAGTTGATGAATGTTTGCAATTTATGCGCTATTGTTTTAGTTGTTCTCCATGTTTCTGACCCATACAGTAGAACTGCTTTAACATTAGAGTTAAATATCCGTATTTTTGTTCTAGATTTGATTTCTTTGGACTTCCAAATGTTTCGCAGTGCAATGAAAGCTCCTCTTGCCTTCTGTATTCTTATTTTAACATCTCTATCTGTTCCACCCTCTTTGTCTACGTTGCTGCCCAAATATGTGTATGATTCTACCTCTTGAAGTGGGATTTCCCCCAAGGAGATCGAGTTGTCGTTTGCTTGGTTAATTCTCAATATCTTTGTCTTTCCCTTATGAATGTTCAGCCCTAGTTGCTGGGACCTTTGATTCAATGTGTTTAGCTTATCCTGCATCTGATTTCGTGTATGTGACAGAAGGGCTATATCATCAGCGAAGTCCAGATCATCTAGTTGCTCTGTCAGAGTCCATTGGATTCCATTTCTGGTGTTAGTTACTGTGGTCTTCATAATCCAGTCTATTGTCAGTAAGAACAACAAAGGTGATAGAAGACATCCCTGACGCACTCCTGTTTCTATTCCAAAAGTATCTGTTAGTTTACCTTCATGAAGAACTCTACATTTCATATCTGTATATGTTGCTTTTATTAGGTTAATAATTTTCTGTGGGATTCCATAATGCCTCATTAATTTCCAAAGGGTTTCCCTATCAATACTGTCAAAAGCCTTCTCATAATCAACAAATCCGATATAAAGTGGGGATTTCCATTCAATACTTTGCTCTATTATTATACGTAATGTGGCTATCTGGTCAGCACAGGATCTATTTGGTCGGAAGCCTGCCTGTTCATCTCTTAGCTTTATATCGATGGCCTCTCTCAATCTCTCCAGGATGACTCTGCTTAGTATTTCCCAGGTACTGACAACAGCATTTTCCCCTATAGTTTTCACACTTCTGAAGGTCCCCTATCTTTGGTAGCTTCACCAGGTATCCTTCTCTCCAGTTTGCTGGTATTTCTTCAGTCTCCCAGATTCTGCTAAATAATTTATACAGTATTTCTGTGGATGTGTTTATGTTGGCTTTAACCGCCTCCGCTGGAATACCATCTGGACCAGCCGCTTTCCCATCTTTTAAAAGTTTAATGGCTTTACTAATCTCCTCCTTGGATGGTTTCTCACAGTTGATGTCCAAGTCAATCTCCCTTTTGCTTATAGTCATACAATACTCCCACTTAATCATCCCTCCCATAATGTATGTCTACATAACACAGCTTAACTTTCTTGTATTTTAAATTCTTTAAAAAAATATAAAACGTAACCAAATTTAGTTTAAAATTTACTTTAACTCAATTCTCCAAAAGTAAAAATGTTTCTCACGAAACCACTCTGATAGCACCACTCCAGAGATCAATATGTCAGCGTCTTTTTTTTTTTCTTGTTCTTGAGTATTCTCATACAAATCCATGTAACCAGATCTTCTTTCTACACACACTATGTCAGACATAAAAAAGCAAATTGTCCTGTCGAAGACGGATATTTTCTGTCTAAACTGAACAAATTTTCCATTTCTGAAAATATATCAAATTTGTGATAGTGAACATTTAGTATGTCTGAATATTTGACTACCCCATATCAATTTAACGAAATCGTAAATATCATTGATCTGCTTGTCTCTTAGACAAAGAGATTGAAGAAACAGAATTCTTCTGATAGTGTTATTTCTATTCAAACAACAACGTACGAGATGAGATACATAATGTTATTTGTCTTTCTAACATTAACGTATTCTTGATTATCCAGTTCTTAATAGGGGAGAGGGTCTCTATGGTGAACTGGTTAAGTAGTTTGCCTGTTGTTCTGAAGGTTGGGAGTTCGATTTCGGACCGAGTAACATGTGCAATATTTTCCTGAGATAATTAGGACTATGGTTGATCTACGGAGTTCGTGCTTTGTGCAACACTCTCGGTAAATGGCTTGCCATTTCTGCCGACAGGACCGATATTGGAAAACCCGGCACATCGAAGTCATTCGTTTGCTACTATACCCTATCTAAAAATAATTTATCAGTCTTGTCAATCTTGTTTGATGGTACCCAACAAATGGTAACTGTGACTTAGTCATGTACTCTTCTAATCTTAATTCTGAAGATCGTAATTAATATAGGTCTCTTCAATGTAAACTGACCAACCAAAGCATTGAATAGCTTGTATGTAACTCTTCTGTGTATGTCTTCTCTAACTTACCACAATTGAAGCAATAGTGTACCCGCTATAATTGGTTATTGGTTACTGAGCTGACGCCATAGCACTCCGCGGAGACCCAAATGTGTCTCCTCAAACAAGCATCGAAGAGTGTACATACTGATGGTTCATCGAAGAGTATACATACTGATGGTTCATCGAAGAGTGTACATACTGATGGTTCATCGAAGAGTATATACTGATGGTTCATCGAAGAGTATATACTGATGATTCATCGAAGAGTGTACATACTGATGGTTCATCGAAGAGTATATACTGATGGTTCATCGAAGAGTGTACATACTGATGGGTCATCGAAGAGTGTACATACTGATGGTTCATCGAAGAGTGTACATACTGATGGTTCATCGAAGAGTGTACATACTGATGGTTCATCGAAGAGTATACATACTGATGGTTCATCGAAGAATGTACATACTGATGGTTCATCGAAGAGTGTACATACTGATGGTTCATCGAAGAGTGTACATACTGATGGTTCATCGAAGAGTGTACATACTGATGGTTCATCGAAGAGTGTACATACTGATGGTTCATCGAAGAGTGTACATACTGATGGTTCATCGAAGAGTATACATACTGATGGTTCATCGAAGAGTGTACATACTGATGGTTCATCGAAGAGTGTACATACTGATGATTCATCGAAGAGTGTACATACTGATGGTTCATCGAAGAGTGTACATACTGATGGTTCATCGAAGAGTATATACTGATGGTTCATCGAAGAGTGTACATACTGATGGTTCATCGAAGAGTGTACATACTGATGGTTCATCGAAGAGTGTACATACTGATGGTTCATCGAAGAGTATACATACTGATGGTTTATGTGACTCGCTGGTTAAATACCGAATCCACTACATTTCTCCTTCTTCGTACTTTCCATATCGACCGCTTGTTAACCACTCTTTGTGATTTGTTTATAGTTCATATGTACAGTTCAAACTTCACTGCAACGGGTCACGCCATCTTTGTGATTTGTATGTGATCCAAGCCTAAAAGCGATTGTACATTATGTCAATTATGCGCCTACATCCGATTTATGTGACAGTTTTTATTTACTAGGGTAGCTTCTCTAGGCACCTACTTCAGCCGCTTGTTACGACATGCTTTGTAGGTCGCAGTGTTATTATTATTTGTTCCCATTGAAAGCTCCAGCAACATACAAGCATTCGCTAGACCATAGATTCCTAAACTTGTTCGATCCTTCGCCCACTTTCCACAACATAAACTGTGTAACGCCCCCTACCACATTATAACAGTTTGCCAACGACCCTGCCATATATATATACATGCTCTATTTTCTCTTTGACCAAGAAAATTGATATATTTCTATTATACATGGTCAATTTTCAAATGATTATATGCATGAAATAGAAAATGGATGTAAAAATGGATAGGCATAAGATGAATTAAAATGCAGAATTAAAATTTTAAATGATTATTCAATCGTAAAATCACGAAAATAATTTATTTTAAAATATTTAATATTAATTTCTTCTTTTAGGAGCCACCGACCCCTAATAGCCTGAACACGTTAATGACAGTCGTTAGGATATATTGTGAACTGATTAATTCCACGAGATTCCCGATTTTGATTTGCACTGAATTGCATGCGGAACACGAAAATGCTTAGTTATTGACAAATTTGACAACCGCACAGTAAACTTTTGACAAGTATACTTAATCAACATCATTGTTATTTTAGTAATATCATAAAATAAAAATCTTACAGAACTAAAGGTTTGGGTGGGAAAAAATACATTTGGAAGGTCGTCACTGTTACCTATATAAAAATGTAAAAAATCTAGAATTTATGTCAAGTGGATGATTTTATATCGGTCGATATGTACGCCCTGAGTGGTTACCGGGGCCCAAATTTGGGGTGTAAAGAATAGAACCACTGTTACCTGCCACGCATGTCGTAAGAGGTGACTAAGGAGGTTCGGCTGAAATCGGATGCACATGTCCTAAACTTGTAAAAGTCAATGCGTATAGGGCCTACCAAACCAATGTGCAAGGTATACACGTTCTTGGTAAAGATCAAACTATCACAAAGAGGATTAAAATTGGTAAAGAGAAGAAGGAAAGGAAGGAGGATATCGGTCGGTAAAGATGATCACGAATTTTGAATCGAACCATAGTATAGCATTACTACAAAAAGGATTAGTATTAAAGATACAAATTTTGGTGATATCAATATAACATTACTATAAGAAAGTATTAGTAGTATAACAGTAGTAATACTATTATTAATACCATTGAAATTATAGTTACTATATGTCTCTGTCCAATTTTATAATACTACAGAACGGTGTCCAATTTAAATAATGTCCGTTTTACTACCACTATTGTTAAGTACAGCGCCAGTAATCCGGTTTAAGGGGGGATTCGGTAGTAAGGGGATCATGAAGCTATTTTCGTTGTTTTCACATTAATGTAAAATTTGTATAACCATTTTGAAAGAGTATGACTTAGAATAGTAGAAGAAAAATTAGTTAAAAAAAAAAGTCGAGCGTTGCCATGGAAACAATACAAAATGGCCGCCAAAAACAAAATTTCAAATCCTAAGGCTCTGAATCTAATGAATGTAAATGAATTCTGTTTTACTCTAAGGTGCGCAATTGTAATATCTAAAATATTACACATGATTTTTAGGATATGTTAAATATTTAATTTTTTATAAATTTTTGGGTAAAAATTCCCTCAAAATTCTGTCAAAAAAGCTGTTTTTATGGGGTGTGTTTACCCAAAAATTCATAAATAATGTAATACTTAATGAATGCTAAAAATCAGGTGTAATTATTTAGATATTACAATTTGCTCACTTTAGAGTGAAAACAAAATTCAATTATATTCTTTACTTTCAGAGCCTTAGGGATTTGAAATTGTGTGTTTGGTGGCCATTTTTATTGTTTCCATGGCAACGCGTTGACATATTTTTGAAAACTTAACTTTTTCTATTCTTTTAAGTCATAATATCTCAAAATTATAATACAAATTCTACATTAATATGAAAGCAACGAACAAAGTTTCCAGACCAGAATTCCCCCTTAATAATTCAACTCACAGTCACTACAGCCAGTAACAAGTGCAAATTGCTTCAGGTAATGTCAGATATCTTGTACAATGTCACGATTATTTGTTACCAGACTTGAGAAACTGCGAGCTATGTAACTCGATCAAGAATGTCAAGTTACACAGGCAGCTAGCTATAACATAAAATTACTCTCAATATTGACGGCATACAAGCTGTGTTTGAAGTAACGTTCTAGCTATGTTTGAAGTAACGTTCTAGCTGTGTTTGAAGTAACGTTCTAGCTGTGTTTGAAGTAACGTTCTGCTGTGTTTGAGTAACGTTCTGAGCTGTGTTTGATGTAACGTTCTAGCTGTGTTTGAATAAAGTTGTGTCTCTATTTACGACATACTAGCTGTGTTTGAAGTAACGTTCTAGCTGTGTTTGAAGTAACGTTCTAGCTGTGTTTGAAGTAACGTCGTGTGTCTCTATTTACGACATACTAGCTGTGTTTGAAGTAAAGTTGTGTGTCTCTATTTACGACATACTAGCTGTGTTTGAAGTAACGTTCTAGCTGTGTTTGAAGTAAAGTTGTGTGTCTCTATTTACGACATACTAGCTGTGTTTGAAGTAACGTTCTAGCTGTGTTTGAAGTAAAGTTGTGTGTCTCTATTTACGACATACTAGCTGTGTTTGAAGTAACGTTCTAGCTGTGTTTGAAGTAACGTTCTTGTGTTTGATAACGTGTGTCTCTATTTACGAAATATTAGCTGTGTTTGAAGTAATGTTGTGCGCCTCTATTTACGAGATACTAGCTGTGTTTGAAGTAATGCTGTGTCTCTATTTACGACATTACTGGCTGTATCTAAAGTAACGTAACGTGTCTCTATTTAAAACATATTAGCTGTGTTTGAAGTAATGTTGTGTGTCTCTATTTAAAACATATTAGCTGTGTCTAAAGTAACGTTGTGCGTCTATATTTATAAACATATTTTGTTAGGTCTGCAGAAAGTTGTGTTTATAATAAATGATTAATTGATTGAGAGGACCATCATCAATGCACTTTGGTGAGTAGCCATGTGTGCTCCGATCTCTTTCTTACACAGGGAGATCTCAGTTGCAATGCACAATCTCTGTAGCATCGGCGAGGGTCCTCGATGTAATGTGGAGGTGGTAACATATTTTGTAGGAGTTTTATTTTTATTCTTGTTCTAATTAGTTTTTGCCAGGCAGCGGCTTTCTTGTCTGCTCTTTTTGACTTTGATGTGCCAAGTGTTCTTTTACGGATTCAAATTGATCACGGGACCGATGTTTTATCGTCCGTCTCTGATAGGACTAGAAACTCGATCTCACCTACATTTAGATCAAGGATAACTGGAAAATAAACCGTTGGTTCCACGAGAGAGCGAACCGGTTACGTTTGGCCTAAGAGGCGAGCATCTAACATCTACGCTACTGAGACAGTTACGTTTGGTCTGAGAGGCGAGCATCTAACATCTACGCTACAGAGACAGTTACGTTTGGTCTGAGTGGGGAACACCTAACATCTATGCTACAGAGACAGTTACGTTTGGTCTGAGAGGGGAACACCTATCATCTATGCTACAGAGACAGTTACGTTTGGTCTGAGAGGAGAACACCTATCATCTATGCTACAGAGACAGTTACGTTTGGTCTGAGAGGAGAACATCTAACATCTATGCTACAGAGACAGTTACGTTTGGTCTGAGGGAGAACACCTAACATCTATGCTACAGAGACAGTTACGTTTGGTCTGAGAGGAGAACATCTAACATCTATGCTACAGAGACAGTTACGTTTGGTCTGAGAGGAGAACATCTAACGTCTATGCTACAGAGAACACCGTTTATAATTAGTATCCATCTATATTATCTTCAGGCTCCGTTTGACACATACAACTTTCATAACTGGTTTCCTTTGCTGTTGTTCTGTCGCTTGTCTAGCAATTGTTTCCCATGTCCGGCCACATTCTTTCAACTCTCTTCCCACCGTTCTTCTCCATGTTTCCTTTAGACACCCAGGTTTTCTTTTTCCATCCGCTGCCCACCAGAGGGCTGTTCTAGCCATTATCCTTACTGGTATAAAACATACATGACCAATCTATTTCCATCTTTGTCTTTTAATAACGGTCTCCAGTGATTATATATTTGTTCTTCTTTATAGTTTGCATTTGCTATCGTACTTGATCAGAACATATTCTTCTTCTTCTCGTTCATCCGCTATGACTTCAGGCGATGTCAGTGCATCCAGTATGGTGCTTCTGCCCGCTTTTTGTGTGAAGGCTTGCTTTCCTTATCATCAGTGTACCTCGCCATTCAAGCGAGCCTTTTCCGACTTCAGAGGTGACCAGAACATATTAGAACAAAAGAGAATATTAAGAAATAACAAATCAAATGATTGACCTATGTAACACAATTACCAGTCAACAATACACGACAACAAACTCTGCTATACAGATACATTAAATTCAAAGCCAATAGTCGACCATGTAAACAATGACCCCAGCAATATGAGAACCGATAGGAAACACCACATACGAGGTGCACTCGAAAGCTCTTGGCATAATTTTTAGCATACCTTGAACGATGAAAGAAAGAAATGGAGGAAAAAGAAGAAAGACATAAACAAATCAAGTCTCTTGAAACTGTGAAGTTAGCGTTTATAAATATGTAATTGTTAGATAAATCAAAAATAATAAAACAGCGTTACAGGTGTGAGGTTGCGTACCTGAATCTGCACTATAAATGTATTTGAACTAACAAATATTTAGATTAATTCAATAAAGTAATAAATAAGGTTGGTACACGGACGTGCTCAAAAGTTCAAACACTTTCAAACTTTGAATTATTACATATCGAATCATGTACACTTGACAGAATGTAACCAATTTTTACTGTAGGTTACGAAATATAAAAAAACTACAACGTAAAATAGAATGAAACAAAACAAAACACATTTTACAATCATATTGTGAAATGTATCACTTAAAATAGAGTTAAATATAATTGAATGTTGATAAATAATATATGATACATGAACTTAATTACCCTAGACACATTCTTGGAAATGAACTCATTTTATCGTTATTTTGTCGTTCAGCATTATCATCAAATAAATGATATTGCTTTACATTCTATGATTTAGTGGCAAACCAGCTGATTATAAAGTTTACATTGTGGTAAGGATCGCTGTAACATATTAAAATTGCATCTTGTAATTCAATTTTAAAATAAAAACTTAGTTAATACTCATATTTTGTAAGAAAACTTAGAAGCAGATACATCCAACTGAATAAATAAAATAGCCTTATCATGAAATTTTACACAAAAAACAGACCACTGGCTCAGATTACGAATATGATAATAGCCATCCACCGCAAGAGGTAGAGAGCCGCGGTAGCGTAGTTGTTAGTGAACTCGCTTCTCAAGGCTGATGGTCCGGGTTCAACTCCTGAAGTGGGCGTGGAATTTTCCCGACCGCGACGGCTCTCAGGTCGACCCAGCCTCAACTGGGTACCAGACATGCTCTGGGAAGTAAAGGCTGACCACATCACCCATCGTGTGCCGACGGTCAATGAAAATACAGGCCTAACACTGTATTGCCCTATATACCACAAGGTATGAAAGGGTTCCTTTACTTACTTTACCGCAAGAGGTAAGGACAACAGTCTCAGACGTATGTTGCTGCACTTCTCTGGTGTGTGCGGAGGCAACTGTAAAGTCCAATCCTCAAACACAATCCTATAACACAGGTGGGGCATATATGATCAAGGTTAGACATGTGGGTGTTGAGTATTTTGTCTTTTCCCACAACTCGCTGCAACTCGCTTTCTCTGCGCCTCGACAGAACAACGAGTCTCAGCTATGCGAGCTCTTCTTGTATTGTTACAGCGCCACATTTGACGATCTTCCTCAATGGATTCACAGTACACGGTTTTCTATATCGAAACATTTTAGAGTATATAAATATGATGCAACATACTGAGAAGTTATAATTACAGACACAAATGATAACTGTTGAGTCAGAACTGTATAATTTGTGAACTAATCATAGAGACTACGTAATGCATTCGTTTTGTACGACGGTTCTACTAGAAAGACTGGAATCAAATATGGTCTATCGAGACAACACTTCCGAACTTGAGAGAATTTATAGATGAAATGATGTATCATATAGATCATATAAGCTATTTGGTACTGCTATTTGATGACTGACGAACACCAGCTAGGAAAAAGGAAAATTAAAAGTTTATTCAAATTAAATAAAAGAGTCAGAATATCTTAAAAGAAGATAACAAAACAATTGTAGGAGGTTGAAGCATCAAGAAAACTAGTTTGAAAAAATAAAGGTGGAAAATGTAAACAGAAAGTAAGAGTATTAAAAGCTTTGAAAAAAAAACAAGGTACATCAACGTCTCGACCAAAAGGACTTTATAAAGCAAGGGATATATAAGAACAACAGTGTATAAGACAATGGACATATGAAGCAGACCTCATAGACAAATGGAAACCATACATTTTCAACTTCCCTAAAAATCAAAATATGGAACTAAAAAGAAAAACTCTAAAAAATAAAACAATAATAAAATATGCGCATTTATATGTATATATACTCGTAAATTAGACTTCAAACATGGTTTACCATAATATTTATTCGTCTCCTAACATATGAATTGTCATAATATTTATAGATTTTTAACTTATACTTTACCATGATAATATTAAGAATCCCATAAAATACATGTAAAACACTTTGAGAATGTGATAAGAAAATGAATAATATGCGAAGTATGTTATACTCAGATAGAACACGCAACATTGCCCGTATGTCGCGTATGTCGTGAGAAGATAAGGGCAAAAGTTCAATTTGACAGAAAGGACAATTTCTAGGACACAACGAGGATGTCGCTGAGGTCAATGAGGATAAGTTATACGATAACTTAACATCAATACATTCAACCGCAGATTTGATCAATACAACTAGAGTATGAGTTCTGGTGTGGCGGCCTCTTAGATAGCCAAAACGTACTCGGACTTAGTTAGAAATTGATGAACCTCGGCTAAAGGAAACTTTAATCCCATAGAAACAAACAAGTCCTAATCGGACGGTGCATGTATTATTGGGTTAATGAGAGTTTAATAGAATGAATGATATTGATGTGATACAGGAAATGTTGAAGATCCATTGCAACCCACTGCGTGGATATGGAGCCTAATTAATCATTCGATTATTTTATGAGTACTGTCAGATCCAGCTTGCACCTCAGGATAGTTGGCTTGACGACATGTTTGTAGTACTGTCTCCCTTTAAGCGTTAGTTTTTTTTTATGTCACATGTTTCTAATTAAGTTTTCTACGGCAGTGACATATCCTTCATTACTTGCATCTAACAACCTGAGATCGAACACTTTCCATCATCTGGGAATTGCATTCAATGTCTTCTATTTTGATCATTACCTGGATTTAGTGGATTTCTTGGAGACACGTTTCCTGTCTTGGAACGATCTATTTGGTGGAACCTATAGTCCTCTGTTTAAAATAGTTTTAGAACCGCTGATCAAAGTCATGGTGGTTTTCTTTCTCTTAGTTGCTACCAGTTTTTATTGAAGAAATCGACAGATGAATCAAGATGCATTAAGACATTTGAAAAGAGTTGCTATTTTTATTTCGCTTAATGATTATCTTATTGAGGACGTGAAAAGATGCTCTGCTAAAAAGAGAGGACACTTCAAACAAACAATTCCGTTTTTGTTGAAACAACTCGGTAGTTTCTTCAAATAAACATTCCCTTTAAGGACAAGTTTTCCCCACAGCTTCGTTGATCTTCAGCAAAGTTATTTACCTAAGATGAGCACTCAATCTACTTATTAACATTGGCCATCCTCATTCTCCCAACCTAACCAACCGCTGTTTCATCTCTCAACTAACTGTTTCAGTAAATCCTTTAAAGAACAGCTGGCTAATTGAATTATAGTAACTAATATTAGAACTTGTTAACATTAGTAGTATTGTAACTTTGTAGTCTTGATATCACTTGTAACTTTGTTACATACTGACATTAACCAATTTTTCTGATCGATATGTAACAGTTATACGGTCAGCTCTAGTTCAATTTTCCTCATCGGCGTCTTCTTAAAACATTGGACAAGTCCATACACGCTTTGTCCCCCAATACATCAACAATCTCAATATTACTACCCATAATGTACCAAAGTGAGGGTGGCTGCATATCTTCACTCATTACCTTTCAGACTACACTGGTGTAAATAGACTAACATCACAGTACATGATCTAGAAAAGAGTTTTCTGACTTTAAAAGAAGGCATAATTTCCCCTTCAGTGGATTCCATCTCAATGTAGCATTGAAAACAATGAGAACGCTGATGTCATGGCTGATATAGATGGTGCAAAGAACTAACCTACCATCTGCTTTACCTGTTTTAGAAGGTCAAAAGTTTCATTACGAGAAAATATGTAGTAGACTGTAAAACAAAACATGATATAATTATTGAAAAGATTTCCTCAAAGACTTCAGCAAAACCGACCAGGTATTAATATTTTGCTTTCGTATCATACACTGTGGACACAACACACATTTACGCAGTCTAACATAAGTCGAAAAAACTATCTGTCAATGTCAACAGATGGAACCAACAGCAGAGCATGTTCTTTAAGGAAGCCACCTGCTTTAGAGCTGAGAATCAACATGCGCTCACACCCAGGTGGCCTAAAAACTATGATTTCGGAAAACCTGACAGACCGTATGCTGGTTGCACAGTGTGGGGTGAAAGGTTAATTACGCACATGAACATAGATTGCCGAAGAAGAAGAAGCACAATCTATAAATAGTTAAATAGTCCTGTCACTTGGTCAGGTGTACCCATCAATTAAATTTCTTATCGCTGCATCTTATGCTGTCTGTTGCCATACTCCATAGTACCTGGTCAAGGTTTTTGATTTCTCCATATGCTGACGTAACTAAAATGGAATACTAGCGCATTCATCGTCATGGCTGATAAGATGAAGTAGACTAGTCTGAGAGACATTATTCCGTGACCCCGCCATCCAATACTGCTCCCCAAGTCGTTCGCCCTCTGGCAGACAGCAGGGCAATGGATGCTGTCTATCAGAATAGACCCGCAAATAAGCATTGATCCGGGCAATCTCGTATTCTTTAGAAATGTCTGGAAATCAAACGTTTATTGCATTATATTTGCGTTATATTTGGACTGTACTAAATACATGTTTAGTGTCCGGTAATAATTACATGGTAAGAGTACAGTAATAGTTGAAAATTGTAGTTACATGGTAAGAGTACCGTAATAGTTGAAAATTGTAGAATTTCTTTTACAGGACGTAGCCATCAACAACAGTAAACGAGTCGTCGATTTTCTATGCACATATATACATTCAGTAGTTTGTCATTGCTTTCTATGCACATATATACATTCAGTAGTTTGTCATTGCTTTCTATGCACATATATACATTCAGTAGTTTATCATTGCTTTCTATACACATATATACATTCAGTAGTTTGTCATTGCTTTCTAAACAGCGATGTCTCTATTTTCACTTCGTAAAAATCCAAGGAATCAAATTTTTTTCCAAACTTCACATTTGTCAGAATTTAAACCAGATATCTAGGTTTGATCGAACTCACTACCTATAACTACAGACGCCCAAGGTAATATTACTGATTAGATTCTGTCACATTTAGATATTTACATTAATAGTTGCGATTAGATTCATGTCACATTTAGATATTTAGCATTGTAATAGTTTGTGATTAGATTCATGCACATTTAGATGATTTAGCATTGTATAGTTACGTATTAGATTCATGTCACATTTAGATGATTTAGCATTAATAGTTAGCGTGATTAGATTCATGTCACATTTAGATGATTTGTCATTGTTAGTTACGTGATTAGATTCATGTCAATTTAGATGATTTAGCATTGTAATAGTTAGTGATTAGATTCTATGCACATTTAGATGGTTTAGCATTGTAATAGTTCTGATTAGATTCATTCACATTTAGATGATTTGCATTGTAATTTACGTGATTAGATTCATGTCACTTTAGATGGTTTAGCATATTAATAGTTAGTGATTAGATTCATGTCACATTTAGATGATTTAGCATTGTAATAGTTACGTGATTAATTCAGTCAATTTGATGCTTTAGTATTGTAATAGTTTCGTGATTAGATTCATGTCACATTTAGATATTTAGCATTGTAATAGTTCGTGATTAGATTCATTACATTTAGATGGTTTAGTATTGTAATAGTTACTGATTAGATTCATGTCACATTTAGATGTTTAGCATTTAATAGTTACGTGATTAGATTCATGTCACATTTAGATGATTTAGCATTGTAATAGTTACGTGATTAGATTCATGTCACATTTAGATATTTACATTCAATAGTTGTGATTAGATTCATGTCACATTTAGATGATTTAGTATTGTAATAGTTACGTGATTAGATTCATGTCACATTTAGATGGTTTAGCATTGTAATAGTTACGTGATTAGATTCATGTCACATTTAGATGGTTTAGCATTGTAATAGTTACGATTAGATTATGTCACATTTAGATGATTTAGCATTGTAATAGTTACGTGATTAGATTCATGTCACATTTAGATGGTTTAGCATTGTAATATTACGATTAGATTCATGTCACTTTAGATGATTTAGCATTCTAATAGTTACGTGATTGTTCATGTCACATTTAGATGATTTAGTATTGTAATATTACGATTAGATTCATGTCACATTTAGATGATTTACATTGCAATAGTTACGTGATTAGATTCATGTCACATTTAGATGATTTAGCATTGTAATAGTTACGATTAGATTCATGTCACATTTAGATGATTTACATTTAATAGTTACGTGATTAGATTCATGTCACATTTAGATTGATTTGTATTGTTAATATTACGTGATTAGTTCATGTCACATTTAGATGATTTAGCATTGTAATAGTTACGTGATTAGATTATGTCCATTTAGATGGTTTAGACATATAATTAGTTAGTGATTAGATTCATGTCACATTTAGATGATTTAGCATTGTAATAGTTACGTATTAGATTCATGTCACATTTAGATGGTTTGCATTGTAATAGTTACGTGATTAATTCATGTCAATTTAGATTTATTTAGCATTGTAATAGTTACGTGATTAGATTCATGTCACATTTAGATGATTTAGTATTGTAATAGTTACGTGATTAGATTCATGTCACATTTAGATGGTTTGCATTGTAATAGTTACGTGATTAGATTCATGTACATTCAGATGATTTAGCATTGTAATAGTTACGTGATTAGATTCATTCAATTTAGATGATTTAGCATTGTAATAGTTACGTGATTAGATTCATATCACATTTAGATGATTTGTATTGTAATAGTTACTATTAGATTCATGTACATTTAGATGATTTAGCTTGAATAGTTACTGATTATTTATGTCACATTTAGATGTTTAGCATTGAATAGTTACGTATTGATTCATGTCACATTTAGATGATTACATTGTATGTTAGTGATTAGATTCATGTCACATTAGATGGTTACATTGTAATAGTTACGTGATTAGATTCATGTCACATTTAGATGATTTAGCATTGTAATAGTTACGTGATTAGATTCATGTCACATTTAGATGATTTAGTATTGTAATAGTTACGTGATTAGATTCATGTCACATTTAGATGATTTAGTTTTAATATTACGTGATTAGATCATGTCACATTTAGATGGTTTAGATGTAATAGTTACTGATTAGATTCATGTCACATTAGATGATTAGCATTGTAATAGTTACGTGATTAGATTCATGTCACATTTAGATGATTTAGCATTGTAATAGTTACGTGATTAGATTCATGTCACATTTAGATGATTTAGCATTGTAATAGTTACGTGATTAGATTCATGTCACATTTAGATGATTTAGTATTGTAATAGTAGATTAAATCATGCATTATGATTTTGCATTGTAATAGTTACGTGATTAGATTCATGTCACATTTAGATGGTTTAGCATTGTAATAGTTACGTGATTAGATTCATGTCACATTTAGATGGTTTAGCATTGTAATAGTTACGTGATTAGATTCATGTCACATTTAGATGATTTAGCATTGTAATAGTTACGTGATTAGATTCATGTCACATTTAGATGATTTAGCATTGTAATAGTTACGTGATTAGAGTGTTGTAATATATCTTCTACCTTCTCTACAAAAACACAGAGTACATTGTAAAACAAGATTTTATCGAGGGGTCGAACACGGAATGTTTCCATCACAGTGTTTAATCATTCGCCCACCCCGCTATGTAGCCAAGTCTGAAAGCACACAAGTAACGCCCCATAACAATAATGTCTTTAATGTGAACGCGGTCAAGGTGAATAATTTACCTGAATGTACAGAACCGGTCCAGGTCTTTAGATCATATTTTGTAATTTGTTAAACGATGTCTGACGCCGCTGTTGCAACTCTCTGTTTGTAAATTATATATCAGGAGGATTAATGAGAGACTACGTCGGAACACTTAGCATAATGTTTGGTTGTAGAGAGATAAACAAGGAATTAAAGTATCGACCTGTACGGTAGACGTTGTCAAGTGCAAAACGAACAACTATTATCACATTTATTGAGAAGCTAACGATGAATGTTTAGTAACCACGTTCAGTTAATTATAAACTTTATATTTCAAATACTTTAGCGTGTATTTTAAACTGTGAATAGATATCATTACATCATATCACTATTGTCGGATATTTTGCAGATTGTATATATATATATATATACACACACATGTGAGCGTCTGTAGCTCAAGCGGTAGTGAGCTCGATCATAAACCAAAGGTTACCTGGTTCAAACCCCATGGTGGGCAAGTTTGGAAGCAAATTCGTTTCCGTGATATTTTAAAAAAGGTTAAAATAGACTCACCGTTCAGAAAGCAATGGCAAACTACTAACTGAGTGTGCCTAGAAAAGCAACGACTCGTTTGCTATGGTTGATGGCTACGTCCTGTAAAAGATATGCCACGATTTGTCATATATATATATTCCAATACTAGTGAAATATACATACATGTGAGACCTCCTATGTTGTTGACTGATATATCTGCTGTTGAAGTTTATCTTTACGCGTTTTCTGGTAAAGAACTATCTCTAACCAAGAACTTATTGCTCCTGTCAACAAGAGAATATGAGCACCATGTGGATAATGGATCTGACATGTGATACGCATAGAGACTAACTTTGTCACGATAACTGCACTGAATCGACACAAAAGTGTAAACGAAAACTTGAGATACCCACAGCGACCTGGATGAGAACAGTAGAACAAGTACTGAAATTCATGTATCACATCTGTAACACTATTGTTTTATATTTTTCCTGATCCAGAAGCACTTGAGTTTTCAGCTCTTCGGCTCGGTGCCATGGACATCGTAACCCTTCGGTTCGGTGCCACGAACACCGTGAATGTGGGAAACCTGTGGCTTTTCTGCCAGCTCGCGGAATTGAACCCGCACACACAGAGGGC
This sequence comes from Arion vulgaris, assembly GCA_020796225.1. Lineage (NCBI taxonomy): Eukaryota > Metazoa > Mollusca > Gastropoda > Stylommatophora > Arionidae > Arion > Arion vulgaris. The sequence continues at coordinate 21,762,571 of CM036764.1, forward strand.
TAGCCACCTGCAGTCCAACGTGCTACGAACACGATGGGCAGGCGGGGCTGTAACACTATACAGAGGACGGTCAAGAATAAAGAAAAATGGTGCGCATATATTGCTGCGTTAAGCGCAAGAGGCCTCAAAAACAAGAGAGAGAGAGAGAGAGAGAGAGAGAGAGAGAGTGAGATTTGAAAATTTACTTCACGTAATTGTATTTATTTTTTATTATGTTGCTTTAATTATTTACATTTTTGTAGAAAGTTCTTGGTTATTGCTAACTGGAGCGACGTAATAAAACTCAACGCAGTGCGTTATATTTGTCTAGTTTCCCATTAAATATCGAAGACCATGCATGCTGATGTTTTCTTGCGGATCGTTTATATACCCACTCCTTCTTTCACTCCGAAACGCCTACTAATGTTCGAAATAGGGAAGACTGCAGTAAAACTTGGTAAATAGTGAAACACGTACAAACAAAGTACTATAGTTTTACAAAATACAGAAACAGTGACGATAAACAGCAACGTTTCGACCAACAAGGCCTTTATCAAGCAAACGAACAAACAGGAGTGACAAATTAAAATGAAACACAAATGGACGACCAAATACCAACGTATCTAAGAAAATCTGAATAAAACGAATAACGAAATAAATGTAACACAAAAACACATAAAAACTGAAATGAAAAACAATGAAACATCTAAAATATAACTTAAATACATGCAACATATACCATAAGATTATAAAGCATGGGAAGAAAGTACTAAGAAGCATAAGAATGAAACGTTAGCGCGTGGTCAAGGTCCATACAAAAATCACCGATTCTCCAGAGCAAATCGACTACGATCATCAGAAGAACATGATCGGATGGCTGTGACCTGGACATCGCAAGCTCCTGAATAGCCAGTATCATTGAAATGGTAGTACAGGTCACAGACATTGGCGTATATCGCGCAAGTGTTGGGCGAATCTGTCACTGAGTCTCCTGCCGGTTTCCCCAATATAGGCCTTGTTCCTTACCAGATAATAGGCATAGATAATATTACGGGACTCGCACATGAAACTGTCTTCAACAATGAACGTGGCTTTGGAAAAGATAATATTATCTTTCGATGCGAGTCCCGTAAATGTATCTATGCCGATTATTGCAAGCTGAACAAGTCTATATTGAAACGCACGAGCTCAGTGACCGTCAGCCTGCGCGATCGCAATGCTCTGTGACTCGTAGCTCATTCATGATACTGGCCATTCAGAAACTTGCTTAGTCAGCCATCCGAATTTCCTCGATGAGCTCAGTCAGCTCTGGAAATCTTGATTTCTTGTTGTAACCTTCGACGCAGATAAGATTCATATACTTCTTAAGCTTTCTTTTCACATGCTATGAATAGGAGTAAGTAGTATTGAAGTAGTATTATAGATGTTTCATTTTTTATTCTAATTTTTATTGTTTTTGTGTTAATTTATTTCATTTTTGTCCAATTCCTTGATTATTGTATGGTCGTCATTAGTTCATATTTTCACTTCCTGTTTCCGTTTAGATAAAGACCTTGTTATCGACTGTGTTTATCGTCTTCTGTTTTTAACAACTATTTATGTTGTACTAATGTTCGCACAACTTGTGATTCCAAACTACTTAATTTAATGCGTGTATTTAACGTCATTTCATGTATCATTACTCCACTGAGTGTCATTGAGTAATACAAACATCTTCAACATTCTTAAGATGGGTTCTTTTGACACAAAACTGTCTCTTGTCCAGGATATCATTTCAAGTAGGTCATTGAATATCGGATGTCTAGTTAAAATCATCATCGTTGATTTAGCTAATCTACAACGTTTACAATCAAATCAAAGCATGCAAGTACTTGTATTTTTTAAAACACAATTCCAACAACGTTTAAACGGTTTATTGAATGTCTGCATTTTTATGTAGAATTATTTGTTTCAATTGGTTATTTACGCACGTAAGAGGTCTATCATTAGATTTGTAATTCTATTTTAAATTTGTTTCCTGTAATTTCTGTTTATACCTTGAACAAGCACATTCTTTGATAAACATATTCAGTAAAACTCAAAACATAATCGTCTTTAGTCATCTCGAATTGCTCTCAAATATTTTCTACTCCTGTGTTAAGTTATACCATTTCTTTCCTCTTCTCTCTCTCTTTCTCTCTCTCTCTCTCTTACTCTGGTTCCATGGTTGTAGAATTCTCATCATGTCCCAAGTAGTTAAGCACATTGACTTCCCAGTGGGTGTGCGCTTTGATTGATCTAAAATCAATTGTCTTACTTCACAACCTAAGTCCTGAGGATATCACTTCTCAGCGATTTGTATTTTAGTTGGTGATCTCTAAATGACTTACATTATAATCAGATAACAAGTGATTGTTTTTCTTTGTGACGTTTTATCCCTATTGGATAAATGAAACTTTTATTTGATATTTGCATTCGTAACGTTTGTTAGTGTTGGACGGATTAGCGTATTACATAAGGGTTCCACTCATGTGTTGTCGGGGCTCTCAAAGGGAGCAAAGAATAGTAACACTGAGTCCTACAGGGCATGTCGTAAGAGGCGACTGAGGTGGGGTCCTAGAGAAGCTACCGAGTAAATAAAAGCGTCGCAGAAGTCTGATGTGCTGGTCTACTTGTAGGTGCATTACTGGCACATCGTACAATCGCTCTTAGGCTGAGATCACATACAAATCACAAAGAGTGTTTACCAAGTGGTCGATATGGAGCGTTCAAAGAGGTAGAAGAAGAGGCATAAGTGTACGGCACATCATACAATCGATCTTAGGCTCAAATCACATACAAATCACAAAGAGTGGTTGCCAAGTGGTCAATATGGAGCGTTCGAAGAAGTAGAAGAAGAGGCATAAGTGTACGGCACATCATACAATCGCTCTTAGGCTCAAATCACATACAAATCACAAAGAGTGGTTACAAGTGGTCGATATGGAGCGTTCGAAGAAGTAGAAGAAGAGGCATAAGTGTACGTTTATCGACTCAGATACACGAGGATTGTGGGTTTAATCCCAAGCTCGATGATTCACATATACATAACAGAACTGGCACTACTACCTCATGCCCTCTAACGTCTAGAAATGAGAAGTGACAGGCACTTGATAACTCAAAGTCTGGAAAAGGCTACAGAAAATGTATATATTTGATAATGTATATGTATTTTGCATATCCCTAGTTTTGATGCATGTTTCTAGGAATGAGTACTCTCACCAGACCTGTTCGACCTATATAGTGAAAACATCATGCGACATATACAGGGTGTTCAAGATTAAAGCAGCCCCATTGACAAATCGAAAGTTGCCAGATATTCTATCGCGTAATGTTTATGTACTATTTAAACCGGTTCTGACTAGCTCGTTTTACGTCACATTTGTTCATCGCCCCTCCAGCACTACAATTACATACCGTCACATAACCTTGACCTATACTACGTCATAACTGAACCTTCTCATTTTCATACATATATGCCAGATTGACTCCATTCACAGGCTGCTATTATCTTGAACACCATGTAGAAGAAGATTCAATAATAACAGTTGACAGACAAAACATTAACATTATAAGATACTCTGACGACACACCTCTCATAAAAATAAATGAACAATATCTACAAAGCTTGTTTTACACATTAGAGAGAGAAAGTGAAAAGAAAGCATGAATATAAAGAAAACAGAGGTAATAGTTATCTCAGAAACAGAAACACCAAAATTTAATATCAAAATAAACAAAACAACACTGAAACAAATCCATTGGTTTAAGTATCTGGTAACATTCCTAACATCAGATGGAAGACGCAACTACAAAATTAGTTGATATGTGGGGACAAAAAATAACTACGAAAACGTATGTCTGAATAGCAAGAAGATATAAGTTATAATGATTTCAAAACATAATAAATAAGATGATTGAATAACAAACAAAAGACCGAGACCATGAAAATCAGCAGAACACCAAGCCAAGCAAACATACAAATAGATAACACCAGAGTAAAGCAAGTTTCCGAATTCAAATATTTAGGCAGTATTTTTACAGAGGACGGAAAACTAGATAGAGAAATAGAGACAAGGTGTCAAAAAGTAAATGCAGTGACTTACCAGCTGGCACCATTACTACAACACCCAAAGATCAAGATGGAAGTGAAAAGACAGATGATAACCAACACTTTGTTACCAGTGCCAAACTTGGTCTCTTACAACAACACATCACAGAAAGCTCACCACATGTGAAATGAAATGCTTGAGGAAGGCAGTGGAGTCACCAGGAAAGACAGACTACGAAATGAGGACAACAGAAGCAGAGTGGGCATAACTTCATGCACCGAATACATCGAAAGATAGCAAATGCAGTGGTTTGAACATTTAATGAGAATGAAATACAACCAACCACCAATGACAGCATACAATAAAAAGAGATCGAGTACTAGAGCTAAGGGAAGACCAAGAAAAGATGGATAGACAATATCAGGAGTACACTACATAAACACGGATACAACACAACAAGGGCAACTCATCTAGCCCTAGAACGCAAATTAAAGCTCCCATCCCTACGCTTAACGGCAGGAGTGGACAGCCAACTACATCTTCCACCTGGGAATAGACAATAGACAATAGATTTCAAAACAGTGAACTGCGTTCAAATTCCCTATTAAACTAAATCGAACGAAGTGAAAGCAAGTCCATCAATTTAAACACAGTAAAACCCTGATAACATCAGATGGTAGAAGCATATAAGATATAAAGAGTTGAAGAAGTCAAGCAAAAACAGCATTCCAGAAAAGAAAATGCATTAAGTGCATCAAATTTATTGTCTTTTGAATTCAGAAAGAGAGTTCTTCTTCTTCTTCTTTTCTATAATCCTGTTTTGCCTCACAATGTCAGGATAAGCCTCATGGAGTTCTTCAGTGTTATATAAATATAATACTGACTTATATATATTCAAGTCATGGACAATCAGTACAAGGGTAGCAAATTTTCAGAGTTGACATAACAAGGTTAGTATTTTCGAAGAATGTTTAGATTCCCATCAACTGCTGAAATGACTTATGGTGATGTTTTGAAAGAGGCAAATGCACAAAGTAAACGTAATATTAATATAAGAAAGAAGCATTCATCATATGTCGGACATGTGATGAGAAAAGTAGGTTTAGAACAATTTGTGACAACCTACAAAATCAGTGGAAGACGAGACAGAGGAAGATCGAGAGTAAAACGCTGTCTTCATGGCAGGTAAGAGTGTCAATGCTCTAACTATAGTTAGCACAAACTACAAAATAATGTGGAGATCCGTGGTTTCCTATGTGAGTCGGTAACATGATGATGATGGTAATTTGCAAAGTGTAGTCCCGTTGACGGTCCCCTTTTAATAATCAAAGAACAATTGGTAAAACATAGCAAGTCGTGCATCCAAATTAAAACAATTGTTGACGAACAAGTATTTAAAAAAATTAACATTAATAAAGAAATATGAAGAACTGAAAATATATTATTACTTCACCATCATTACATCGTTTACATATGTATCTATGTTATGTTATTCAATCGACGATATTGCACATTAGGCATTTCATGCGTGCTCCGTCCCCCACTGCGCTGCCATCCCAAAGTAAACTTACTCACTGTACGCATGGGAGGTTGATTAGTATATCTTCTTTCTCTACCACGAAGACGACGCTATCTGGCCCTGTCCAAACTTAACTCCTAATTCTTTGCAATCGGTCAGGTGTCTGAGACTCGCCCATATCACATAAATGAACGCACACCGCATTGATGGAATCGTCCATATTTCTGTCCATATTTCTGCCAGCTTGAGTTGGGGCATTGTTAGCAGAAATGTCAGCACGTTCGTTGCCTTGCATTCCATCATGTCCAGGTGTGTATGTGTAGCCATGTTTCTCGATGCATACGTTAAGTTTCCATTTTATCTCTTTTATTTCTTCTACGAAGATAACATTACTAATGTTGTATACGCACGTAGTCTGACATCAGTGGAATTTGAATCCATATTTTCATTCAAAGTCTCTACAAACTTTCCAAAAATATCGCACCAGAATGGCTCGGTTAGGGGGAAAAAATAAAATGGTTTCTACCATTTTAACGAGTTGTTGAGAGTACGCTTCGCATAATGATCATTCAAGTCAAACAATACAGAAGTATACCTCGTCACTTCAGAGATTTATGCGTATTTATATCATCCACTGCACCTAGATCTGTCTTTATTTATTTAGACTTGTTTTGCAGTAGGATTTATATGAACCCCGTACGAGAGACTGAGATCGACGAACAATGACCTTATCTTTACTTTAGGCGTTATGCCGAGCGCGAGGAACAGAAATCGACGAACCTGGACCATCTTTATTGCAGTGAGGATTTATAGAAGCCCCTAGAAACTAAAGCGTCGACGAACAATGCTCATCTTAATTGCGTAGGATTTATTGAACCCGAAAGTAGACTGAGATCGACGAACAAAGGGCCTATCTTTACTTAGGCCGTGAAGTGCCGAGGCGCGCAAAATACAACCGCGACCAAGCATGTAAGGCGATTGAAGAGCAAGCCTAGTAATAAGCGTCGAAATGATGTGCTGCATACTGCACACAATCCTCTAATTCTCAAATCAGAAGTGTTAAAAGGTTGTCGACTGGAGTTCGAACAAGAAGATGAAGAATCATTTCCTACGCAGTCTTTCACTCATGTCACCCATATATTGACCCACTTGAAGTTAGTATTTCTATCTAGTAGATAACCATAGTGATTGTGATATATGAATTACAATCTCCAACAAGCATACTTTAGTTTCATGAAAATTTCAGGAAAATGTAGTTTTTTTTTAGAAAGCAATGGCAAACTACTGAACGTATAAATTATGCCTATTAAATCAGCGACTCGTTTGCTGTGGTTGATGGCTACGTCCTGTAAAGGATATGTCATGATTTTCATATTCATACTTTAGTTAGGTTTTCAATTCCCTAGCACATCATTTCTTTTCATGTAGCTTCTACACCAGAACAACAAAGAATATCTATATTATGTTACTTGACGTTTTCGTTTGAAACTCTGTCTATCCATCGTGTGTTCCAATTTCAAACAAACGTTCTCTTTGATAAACTAATTAGCTAAAAACACATCCCATCATCATTTCTCATCCTCCGATAATACTCAGAAATGTGTTCTGCTCTGATGTCAAGTTATGCTGTGTTCCACCCTCTCTCACTCCCTCTCTCTCTCTCTCTCTCTCTCTCTCTCTCTCTTTGTCCTTCTCTCATCTGACCGCTAATAAAATTATACAAGCTGGTGCACGTAAAATCATTTCATCATTTTGTTTTGATTGTTGAACTTTTGAATGTTTCTAATTGAAATCTATCGCTGATACGAAACTGAAAGCAGAATTAATTCACATAGGTATTAATTTGTGATCAAGGGCGTATTATTAAATGTCGGTTTCTCACAGACGTGTAGGGCTGGATAAAAATATGCAGCCGAGCAGCTTACACATTATTATTTCCTTTTTAACTAACAGAAAAGTTGTAATAGTCATATAGAATTAAACAAAATGGCTTCGTATGCATTTGTGTGAAGCAGGAATACTTTTGAGCTCCTAATTCTGAAATATGAAATTTGAACAGCTTATTCGTGTAGTAATTTGTATATAACGTGGTTATTTTCAATTTTATATGTTCTTTCTTTACCTAGTTTTTACCAGTGTGTCGGTATATATAGTGTGTATTGTGTTATTTCTGTCATTATTAGGTCATGACAGTAGATCATAGACAGTAGATCATAAACAGTAGACCGTGAGATTACGTGAACACTTATCTGCACCATTTTTGAAAGTTGACAGTCAGTTACAAATAGAATATCATTGTTTGCCTATCAAAACAGTTCTCAGTCATGAAACGGTCCACAATAATAATTGCAGTTTGAAACATCGTTTGGAATATCTGTCCAACGGGTCCAAAGGCGTAGAATTGACTTCTTTGCACCAGGTTTCCCCATACGACTCCATCTCTGTCGGCAGAGATGGCATGCCCAAAGCATTGCTGGTATTGCACAAAGCACGAACTCTGTAGCTCCGCCAATAATTATATGGTTCCCATTAAAAAAATCTCACATGTGTCTTGGTTCGGATTCGAGCACACAGCCATCAGTACGACATGCAAATGACTTAAACACTTCGCCATTGCGACCTCATTGGAATATATGTGTTTATGAGGATGTCAGCCCGCCTGCCCAGCGTGTTCGTAGCGCGTTGGACTGCGGGTGACTAGCTCTCTGTGGTGCGGGTTAATTCCGCGGGCTGGCAGAAAAACCACAGGTTCCCCAGATTCACAGTGTTCGTGGTACCGAACCGAAGGGTTACGATGTCCATGGCACCGAGCCGAAGAGCTGAAAGCTCAAGTGCTTCTGGATCGTAAAAAAATTAAAAATGGGAATGTCAAGTGGATTCATGCCACTGTTTAAAATTTAAGTCAACTGCATCACATGTTTGGCTCACTCATACCACTGACGAAACAAAAAGTCACTGTCCTGCAAATTTACTCTCTTGTCGGCGCAGACACTGAAGCTAAACAACTTTCTACTGTGATTCCTGTCACCAATAACAAATAATATATTTGTGTTTGCAAAAGATGTGGCAAGAGAACAATCACAACGTTTAGCAATTCACATTGGCACTTAACGAAAACGCAAATAAAAGACATTGAGACCATTGTTAAGACATGCAAGAATCCAGCATATGGTTCTAAACGTGTCTTTAATGCACAAGTGGTCAGCAAAGTCTCAATATTCATTGATGGAAATGAACTTGAAAAAACCGATATTTTTGGAGGAGCATCTGATCGAATGGATTATACGGCGGACCAGTGTTCAATTCACGGTAAGGCCAATAATATTTTTCTGTTGTAGGCATCAGAGGGTTACAGAGATGTGGTTTTACAGAAGAAGTATGAGAATCCCATGGACTGCTAAAATGACTAATGTAGAGGTGTTGAATGATGTCAAGACACAGAAAAGCTTATTATCAATATAAGAAAGAGGCAGTCCTCTTTTTCGGGCATGTGATGAGGAGGGAGGTTTAGAACACATTGTGACAACCGGTAAAATCGAGGGTAGACGAGACAGTGGAAGACAGAGAGAGAAAATGTTGGGTGGCCTGACTTCGTGGCTGGGTAGAGCGCCAACATCTGAGTTGATAGCAAACACCAAGGACAGAGATTTGTGAAGATCCATGATCGCCTACGCCAGCCGGCACGGCACCTGATGATGATAATGATAATGCATAAATGAAAAATCCTAACCTGAATAACTTCGTGGCGACTGTATCAGTCATGCGGTCATTAAATTCCTCAGGATTCACGTCCCACCAGTCCTACATCGCCCTAAAAAAGTGGTACTACAGACAGTAACGTTAGTTTTTGTTTTTGTCTCTTCTTTCCCCTTCGCTTCGTAACAATGAGATAACTTAACATATACGAGACGCACATTTCGTGTGACTATGTTCATATTCTCTGAAGTTTCTACGTGAATATGACACATAGGTAAGCAATAGTATTCGAATTTCCTCAATGAATGTCATATATGGTCAACAAAATGATATCGACAGTGTAGTACTATATCTAACGATTAATTGTTCGATTGATTGTGCGATTGAATGTGAACAGATTGATCAGTTATCATTAGTTACTACATATATCATGTGGGCGTAGGTAGCTTAAGCTCAAGCACAAGCACTGCTGGCAGTTTTGAAGAAAATATGTTTCAGTGGATTTTTACGAACGGTAAAATAGATCTGAAAGCAATGGCTAACTAATGAACGATAAGGGTGCCTAGAACATCAACGACTCGTTTTCTGTGGTTGATGGCTAAGTTTTTGTTACAGAATATGCAATGATTTTCTTCCATTGACTACATATATATTTGGTTGAGATGCATGCCAAGGTCGAGACTGAAAGATAATATATATTTGGTTGAGATGCATGTCAAGGTCGAGACTGAAAGATAATATATATTTGGTTGAGATGTATGCCAAGGTCAAGACTGAAAGATAATATATATTTGGTTGAGATGATGCCAAGGTCAGACTGAAAGATAATATATATTTGGTTGAGATGCATGCCAAGGTCGAGACTGAAAGATAATATATATTTGGTTGAGATGCATGCCAAGGTCGAGACTGAAAGATAATATATATTTGGTTGAGATGTATGCCAAGGTCGAGACTGAAAGATAATATATATTTGGTTGAGATGCATGCCAAGGTCGAGACTGAAAGATAATATATATTTGGTTGAGATGTATGCCAAGGTCAAGACTGAAAGATAATATATATTCTTTACAATATTTCTTTGAGTACATAATTTATGGTTACCGAATTCTTTTTCGTGTTGTTGTTTTTTTCTGCATCTGAGAATTAGTTTCTTTAAGATGTTAAATGACCCGCCTGCGCAGCGTATTCGTAGCGCGTTGGACAACGGGTGACAAGCCCCCTGTGAGTACGGCTCAATTCCGCGGGCTGGCAGAAATGCCACATTTTCTCCAGATTTACGGTGTTCGTGGCACCGAACCGAAGGGTTTCGTTGTCCTTGGCACCAAGCCGAAGAGCTAAAGGCTTAAGGGCTTCAAAAAATACATGTTAAATGTAAAATGTATTGGTACACACAATTTATCTTTATAAAAATGTAGATCACAGGTAAATCAGCAGCACACTACATAAAGCTTACCACATGCGAAATTAAATGCTTTAGGTCGGCGGTGGTGGTCACCAGAAGGATAGACTACGAAACGATGACATCAGAAACAGAGTGGGCATAATTTCATGCACCGAATACTTTGAAAGACAACCATTGCAGTGGTTCATTGTTCATTTGAGTATCATCTTAATCGCACACCTGACATGTCTATAATTGATAAGTAACAACACAACTAAAGTTAGCATTTATAACATTTTTTCTGCTATTTTGTATGAAACATGAAAATCGTGGCATATCCTTTACAGAAGGTAGTAATCAACCACAGTAAACGAGTCGTCGATTTTTCTAGGCACCACTTATACGTTCAGTAATTTGCCATTGCTTTCTGAATGGCGCGGTCTATTTTTTTATTTTTTTTAAATCTCATGGATACGACCTTTTCCACCCTGGAGTTTGAACCAGGTATACTATTTTATATGCTACTAATGTTACAGTAGTGTATGGGCGTTCACGTACATTTTCTGGGGGAGGTGAGGGCGGAGGGCGGAGTAAAATGAATGTCCAACCAATTTAGTTAGTAGTTTATAATAATAATAATTCCTCTCGTACCGTTATACGTTACATAGGGCCTGCAAGTAATTTCTCCATACCGCTCTATCCTGGGCAACTCGCTCAATCTCCTCCATGGAACTGAGACCGATATTTCCTAACTCTCTCAGCAAAGTTCGCTTCAGGGTCTCCTTAGGTCGACCTCTCTTTCTTGAACCCTTTGCATCCCACTTCAATGCCTGCTTTGATATTCGTTGATCATTTCTCCTCAAGGTGTGTCCAACATATCTCCATCTTCTCTTTCTTATAACAGTTGTCACTAGTGGTTGACCAGACATGTCTCTGATTTCATCACTTCTCCTGAATTCATTCCATTTTATATTCATTATTTTTCGCAGACATCTATTTTCAAATGCATTCAACTTACTTTCTATATCTTCAGTCATTTTCCAACTCTCGCTGGCATATGTTAGGATTCATACAACATTTGAATTGAAAATTCGTAATTTAGTTTTAATACTATATAACTTGTAGTTCCATATTTTATTTAGACTTTTACTTTATTAGAGATTAGTTTTCTACACCGAAATGGAGAAGATGTGGTTCAGATTATATTTAATTTGCCGGCTCCATTCAAAAGTGGGAGATCTTACAGAATGACTTATAACGTGCAAATGATACACGCATATGTATGCTTTATATGTATACGCTTTATATATGTATACGCTGAATATTGCAAATAAATATATCTGTCTCCTTTTGTATTGTGTTATTTGCTGAGTTAATCGTCTGTTAGGGGCTGTAGAGGCCTATTCTAGAGTGACAATCCTTTGCAAAAGTTTACTGTTGCTAAATTTATCACAAATTTCTAAACTGGGAAGCATTGAGATTAAGCTCATAGAAGAGATCTGAGAGATTTAAATAAATTCAAAAGTGGATGTCATTGACAGAGACAATAAATTGATAAAATTGAAGGTTTGGAAATTGCTTATAAAGCACCAAAAAAACCGCTTCAAATGTCATCAATTTTTGAATTAGAAAGGAATTATTTGATTTGCATGCACGAAACGAACTTCTTTTATTGATTGCAAAAATGCACTTGCAGACACATATAATTGATTATCAGATTATACGATGATAAGAACAATGAGCAATAATGATTTTAAAATTAAGAGTCTTGTTGCAAATAAGAAGTGGATAGAGGCTTAAAAATAACATCAAAGTTAAAGAAAATTACTAGAGTTAAATAACGAAAGATGATGGAAGTTTGTTAAAGAAAAAATGGAACGATATCAAAAGTGAATAAAGATTGCTAAGGATAAGTAGAATAAAAATACCATAGAGGTAAATAGTTTGTTTTTCAACCAGTCACATTTATCAGTGGTGTCTTGTCTTATCCACATGTACCGTGACGCTTGAGGAGATTCAGTTTTCTATCATGTGCCGTGTTGCATCTGTAGGTGATAGTGTTTGATGTCGTTTATGATAGTCTATTTTCTCTCCGTAAGTATGCGTACCGTAGATAAATCTTTCAAAAAGTAGCACCTAACCAAAAATTAACAGCAGAGTGAGTTCTAATTTGTAAATGTAGGTTCACATTTGATTTTTGTAACGCGTCAATAATCATAGACAGTGTTCGAAACTGGTCAATTATAAGTTGTAGTGAAGTCACTTGTCTAGAACACAATCAGTCTATATTTACTTATTATGTATCCATAAATCAGTGAATACAGGAGATTAGTCTGTCTGCAAAATTAGGAACATTATGTTTTAAAGCCTAATTTCATGAGTAAGTGAATAAAGAAAAATAGATTTGTTTCTCGAGTTGGTGAATAAAGGGGGAAAACCAGTTTTCAATAGCTACGGAATGAAGGAGACTAGTATGGCTCATGAGCTATTGAATGAATATAATTAATATGGCTTCATTATTTTGTTGAAAAATAACGAGTTATTGTGAAAGAGAACAGTTACTATCACATACACATTTGTATGACTAGTTCTTTATGATACCACCACATCATTATAAGTCTGATATTCTCATTTGACTTAAAACTTAACATCTTTTAATTCAGATTTATTTTCCTTTTACATATTATTTTAATTATTTCTCTTTCATCCATTTTTACTGGTTATTTGTGAACAAACAATTGGAGTTTACATTTTCTATTTACTTTGTATGATCGTAGTTTCTCCAAATAAATAGTTTAAGTTACAATTACTTGCTTCTTGTTCAATTATTATGTCAGACATATTCCATCAGTTCTGTACACAGTTTCATGAGACCGGTGTTATTAGTTCTTTACTTTCACGAGGACAATCTTTCGTAATCTTGTTATATCTAATGAATAATTCCTGATTATCTAATTATTTCACATGTCCGTGTTCACACAAATATGTTTTTTTTATCATGTTCAGAGATATTACTTTGATTTCTGGTCAACGAATACGGCATAGATGCATATATATAAATGAAATACGTTGCTTGTCATTACATGATAGTATAGAGACCAGGAGAAATTAATAAGATGAACGAATTAAGTTTCTGTATAAATATATAATGCAATGTCAAGACATTGAAATCTGTCTATTATGAACATATATTGATCACCATCATTAATTAGCTTGTTCTGAACAGAACTGTGCTACCCTAGCAGTCCTTCAGAATTTCTCTCTCTCATAGGACATATGTTCCGCATCTCCAGAAGTCCTGCTCAAACCATCAGTTACATCCTGAATCCATCTTCTTCGTGGTCTGTATCTTCTCTAGCCCGGAATGCCTTCTTCCGTGATGGTCTTCTCTGTCATATTTGATACTAAATAAAATAACAACTAAGAACAGGATTGTTTTGAACAAAGAGCAATTGTATTTTAGGCTACGTTTTTTAGTACAAAATTGTATGTAGGTGTAAAAGATGGCATTGTCTATACACTTTATGTTTTCATATATAGAAGTAGTGTGTGCTTGTTTAGAAACTTGTTACTTGTGATCATCTTCTTGTCTTGATGTCACCTTCTCTGACGTAAGTAATCTCAATAAATACGTGAATATGGAAACAAAAAAACTAGTTCATTGCTGTTCTAGGTGAGCTCAACATCAAAGAACACTGTCTAATGCTGCAAATAAGATGGAGGAAATTGTATAATGCTACAATTAAGAAGGAGGAAATTGTATAATGCTACAATTAAGAAGGAGGAAATTGTCTAATGCTACAAATAAGATGGAGGAAATTGTCTAATGCTATATATAAGAAAGAGGAAATTGTCTAATGCTACAAGCAAGACGGAAGAAATTATCTAATGCTACAAATAAGAAGGAAGAAATTGTCTAATGCTACATATAAGAATGAGGAAATTGTCTAATGCTACAATTAAGAAGGAGGAAATTGTCTAATGCTACAATTAAGAAGGAGGAAATTGTCTAATGCTATAAATAAGATGGAGGAAATTGTCTAATGCTACAATTAAGAAGGAGGAAATTGTCTAATGCTACAATTAAGAAGGAGGAAATTGTCTAATGCTACAAATAAGAAGGAAGAAATTGTCTAATGCTATATGTAAGAAAGAGGAAATTGTCTAATGCTACAAATAAGAAGGAAGAAATTTTCTAATGCTATATGTAAGAAAGAGGAAATTGTCTAATGCTACAAATAAGAAGGAAGAAATTGTCTAATGCTATATGTAAGAAAGAGGAAATTGTCTAATGCTACAAATAAGAAGGAAGAAATTGTCTAATGCTATATGTAAGAAAGAGGAAATTGTCTAATGCTACAAATAAGAAGGAAGAAATTGTCTAATGCTATATGTAAGAAAGAGGAAATTGTCTAATGCTACAAATAAGAAGGAAGAAATTGTCTAATGCTATATGTAAGAAAGAGGAAATTGTCTAATGCTACAAATAAGAAGGAAGAAATTGTCTAATGCTACATATAAGAATGAGGAAATTGAATTTTTGTGAACATATAAAAAGACACCATGGGTTGGAGAAGACCATTGTGGAATAAGACACCCCAGCAAAGAGAAGAATACCAGAGGAGATGGATTGATGATGTAATTTATGATTTGAACATGGCGGCTACAGAAGCTCGACATCTTGCCTATGAGAGAGAGACAGAGAGAGAGATAGAGAAACATTCCGAAGAAGTGTTAAAGTGGCTAAGTTTTGTTCACGACAAGCTATTTGATGTTGATAAATAATCCTAAACTAGTTCATTTACCTAAAACTTTAAACCTGCTCTTTTCTTATAGTCAATATTGAGCACAAATATAAGTACTAGAAATATATCACTCAGTAATATACTGGTATAGTATTTCTTACAAATCATTATACTTTACTAAGACCTAGTTATAGTCAATATTGAGCACAAATATAAGTACTAGAAATATATCACTCAGTAATATACTGGTATAGTATTTCTTACAAATCATTATACTTTACTAAGACCTAGTTATAGTCAATATTGAGCACAAATATAAGTACTAGAAATATATCACTCAGTAATATACTGGTATAGTATTTCTTACAAATCTTATATTTTACTAAGACCTAGTTTGTGTTTCTTCGTATTACCAAAATCAAAGATTATTTGTGATCTGGTAGTCTGCATGGTGAAAACATGAATTAGTTGCTGTCCTTGTTAGAACTATAGAAAAAAGATCAGATTTCTGTATTTTAATGCAATTAGTTGAAATTTTGTCTATTTAACATATTTGTTTTAGCTTGTCAACAGAACTTAAACTGCAGTCCTTCAAGAATTATCCTTTATAGGACATTGTTCCTTCTGCAGAATCTGTAAACCATCACTCCTGTCTCTTTTGCAGTTCACTTCTGTCGAATCTTCTTTCATGGTCTTCTTTCATATTTGTAGCAAAATAAAATCTAACTAAGAACAGCTTGTTTTGAACCCAAGCAATTGTATTTTAAGGCTATCGTTTTGAGTACTAAATTGAAATTTCTGTATAATATGCATTGTTTATCACTTTATGTTTTAACATTTGTTCTTTTTACTGTACTATATCATTTCTTTCTTTTTTCTGTCGCATGAGTAATTCATAAATCTTTGTAGCATTTAGTTTCTGTACTAACATAAAAATTCAACTGTAAAAAATAAAATAATGTACAAATAAATAATGTTTAAACAAATGAATAAGAAATTTCTACAAAGAAAGAATATTTCATGCAAATTTGAGGAAAAATTATCGAACGATTAAAGATGTTTTGTCTTCCTTCTGGAAAAGACATGATCTCAATTAGATGCAAATTGTCAAATGCTATAAGAATGAGAATTGTTTTTCCAGGGTTGCAGAAGAACTTTGTGAAGGAACTCGCAGCAAACAGAGATGGAAGAAACCAGAGGAGAGGGTTTGAGATGTAATTGATTATTTGAAATGGTGAAGACGCTGGGCATCTTGCCTATGAGGTAGAGAGCAGAGAGAAGTGGGGCATACAGGAAAACACTTTAGATAGAGGTTTTGGGAAACAGTTAGTAGTTGATAATAATCCCTAACATTATTTTCTGAAAACTTCACTACTCTTTTATCTGACTTCAGTCGATTTGCACAAATCATGAAGTAACTTTCAAGTCATGAGTTGATGCTGTCTATACAAGTTTCTTACTAGGGCTTACTTTACGTCCGGCATGGGTGATACCAATGAAAAGAATTTGTGATCTTGTGAAGTTTGATGATAACGGAATTATTCGGTTCTCGACAAGTCGACTTTCTGGCCATTTGGAATTGAGCAAACTTAGAAATCGATTTGAATCTATCAAAATTTGGTAGTTTGGATACCCTGTATATAAAACTGCATGCCTATATAAGCAATAATATTTAAATTCTAGCAAAAATAGTTCATACTTTCTGTATCTTTGGGCTCTAGTAACCATTAGGTTTGCCCGGAGGATGGTTTGATCGTCAGTTTGTTTACCAATATTCAATTCAGAGTTCTATAGGATTTTGCCGAACGTTCTTTGAGCAAAGTCTTGGCAGGTGGCAACTACCAACTTCTACGGTGTGGGAACGAGCCATATGGGAAACTAGTGCAATAAAGTTAATCATTCGTTTTCTTTTCGATCATTTGATCATTTAGACGTACATCTTCTTCTTTTCTTTCTTTATGTCTCATTAAAGAATAAGTATTAATAAATTTCCTCCAACCAAAATCAGTCTTGAACAAGCAAGCTTAGTTCGTTCTAGTTCGCTCTTGCTCCTTCTATTTCTCTATCCACAGTTCGTCTCCATGTTCTCTAGGTCATCCCCTACCCTCTTCCTGGATTCCATTTCATAGCAACATGTGTATTTGGTCCCCTGCTTCTTAACGTATGTCCCTACCACTTCAATCACATCTTTATTATTTCCTCGTTGATATAGATGACGTATGTGCTTTGGCTGAGCTCAGTGTTTGGCAACCTTTCATCCCAACGAGTTCCTTGTTTTAGACGCACCTAGCAATTAGTTTACTTACAAGTATATGTCCAAAAGGTACAAAGACGACGGATTGATTTCATTGCACCGGTTTGCCCCATATGTCTCCGTCTCTGGCGGCAGAGATCGAGAGCATTGCACAAAGCATGAACTCTGTAGCTCAAGTAAGAATACATGAAAAAATTGCACATGTGTCTCGGCCGAATTCGAACCCCAATTGTCAGTATAACAGGCAAAGGCCAAGTGTTATATGCATATACTAGAAACAAATACACTATCATGAATACTTATAATAATATACTACAAACTCAATCGTACACATGAAAGCTCGCTTAATCAATAACTATCTCACTCAATTAAAAACTCATTGTAGAATTTCATTTATTTACTCGTATTTACATCTGTCACTCAATCTGTCCCTGGCAGAATCTCGTTCAATGAAATTTTCTTTATAATTGACTCTATTGCCTCATATATCAGCTGTTATACAATGCCAGACACACGCCTCTGTGTCCGTCAAGTGGATTCCATAATGACATATTTGAACGTTTATCTGATTTCAATGTGGAGAAGAAAAAAAACACGTAAGAGAATTCGAAAATTGAAAGAAGTGCATAAATAGAAAGGGATACAGATGAAAGAGATACAAAGATAGGTTTAATAAGTCGGAGATGAAACTTTAAAAAGATAGTTTTTTTGAACAACATGCATAAACTGTATTATCTGAGCTTCAATTAATGCTGCTGATGCTTTCTTTCCAGATAGCTTTTAACAGCTAAACCCAACTTTATCATCCTTGTGGCAGTAGGATTAACTAACATGGGAACGAGTGAAAGTTAACTTTCAAGTATTCTGTTTATAATTAGATGATTTAAAATGACGTGAATTGTCGAGCTAGTGTGTACATCCTCAATAAGATACAAAATTAGTTTGAAACAGTTTACTTGTTATGTGTATAAGACCTGTCAGTCAAAGATAAGCTGAGATTATGAAAGCAAAATAGTAGAAGTAAGAAAATCGTGGATATCCCAAAGGACGTAGCCATCAACCCAGTAAACAAGTCGTTGATTTTCTAGCATCACTTATCGTTCAGTAAGTTGCCATTGCTTTCTGAACGGGTGGCGCCATCGTCCTTTGTTAAAATCAACGAAACAATTTGCAAGCAAACTGTCCAGTAGAAGTAAGGTAAGTGTAATTATCGTCCATCGCAAACAATGATGATAACAGCCTCATACGTTTGTTGTTGCATCTCTCTGGTGTGCGCTGAGATGACTGTAGTGTCCAAATCCTGGAACGCAGACCCTACCACAGGTGATCATGGTTTGACATGTAGTTGTTGTGTGTTTTGTCTTTTCGCACTCAACATTGCGTTGATTCTCACTTCTGCAAATTTGTCTTGTGTTGTTTCAACGCATCACTTGATGATAGTATTGGTCGTTTACCACAGGGATACCCTGCTCGTGGTGTCTACGTCGAAGCATGTTAGAGAAAAGCAAGGTATAACCACAATCTTAGTAAGCAAAGTTATTTATATTTTGTTTCAGTTACTTGATTAAGGTTTTCTTTGAACGAGAACTTGTAGTTAATAATTAATTTGCTTTGTAAATACATAAATTTTGCAAGAACTGAACATGGCGAGTTTCATGGACAGAAAAACAGACAAATAAACAAGTTTTAGGGAACGAGAACTTGTAGTTAATAATTAATTTGCTTTGTAAATACATAAATTTGCAAGAACTGAACATGGGGTTTCATGGACAGAAAACAGACAAATAAACAAGTTTTGGAACAGAACTTGTAGTTAATAATTAATTTGCTTTGTAAATACATAAATTTTGCAAGAACTGAACATCACGAGTTTCATGGACAGAAAAACAGACAAATAAACAAGTTTTAGGGAACGAGAACTTGTAGTTAATAATTAATTTGCTTTGTAAATACATAAATTTTGCAAGAACTGAACATGGCGAGTTTCATGGACAGAAAATCAGACAAATAAACAAGTTTTAGGGAACGAGAACTTGTAGTTAATAATTAATTTGCTTTGTAAATACAACAATTTGTGCAAGAACTGAACATCACGAGTTTCATGGACAGAAAAACAGACAAATAAACAAGTTTTAGGAAAACTAGGCATGAAGAAACAATTATTAAGAGAAATAAAATTCAGACAAATGAAGTATTTTGGGCACATAAAAAGACATGACACCATGATAAAATCTTTACTAGAGGGGAAAATTGAGGGTGAAGATCAAAAGTAAGACCGAAAGTTAAGTGGAGGAAAGTTTAAGAAATGGACAGGTTACAGTCTGGCAGAGGGCAACACCAAGGCGAAAGACAGAAGATGCTGGACATTCATTGCAGAAACTTTCGATGTGGAGACGGCACCTGATGATGATGAACATCGGGAAACATTTATTCATAAATAACATCTTGCCTGTGTGACTCGGAACAATAAATATTTTAATCACTTTAAACATGACACAAGTTACATTATAATGATGCTGTATGAGTTTAATAGTGCTTTAGTTAATTATCTGTGCTACCATATTACAATAAACACTTTGCTACCATCTGTTGAAGCAGAGTTATGGTTTTTCATATATAATTAGCTAAAAAAACGTATACATGCCTAGTTAAAAATTTAATTAAAATACAAAACTATATCTTTTTGCAAACTAAAGATAGTTTCTATTTCAAAATTGGATGTAATATATAAAATATTAAAAAGCTCAAATTTCATTTTTTTAAGAAAAATCGTTAAATGTAGGGGTGCGGTCTGTCCTTAAAGCTTTCTTTCCCAGGATAGAGCGGTATGCAGAAATTACTTGCAGGCCCTATGTAACGTATAACGGTACGAGAGGAATTATTAGTCAGTCTAAATTACTTATATAAAGCTTTCTTTGCCACCGCTGTCTTGATTGATATCTGCGTCTTATTCTATGAACCATGGCTTCCATTATTGCTCTCTTTAAGGAAATCTTTAACATAACGTTGGAGAAAGTAGAGAACTAATTAGATATAAATGAGGGATATTTCAGACAAACTGCGATAAGTGATAAGTGTTAGATAAACATTCTACATGAAGAGGTGTGCTTTGTAAATGAATCTACTAGGTTTATTTAACAAAATTATTTCACTTTAGTCGCTTTTATGTACAGTTGAGAAAGTCTGACTGAATGAATTAGAGCGTGGGCTCCCAAGCGGAAAATCTGGTTCGATCTCCGGTAAAGCCAATGATATTTTTATGCAAGGGGTATAAGAAAAATCATAATCTGAATAGTTTCTTGCCAACTGCAAGGCCATGAAATTCTTCAGGCTCATGCCCCTATCATACACCGCCCTAAAAGCGGTATAACAAAGTAAGTTAAGACAGTTTATTTTTGTCGAACAGTTAACTATAATAACATCTCCAAACAGGTGCTCAATTTTCTTAGAGACATTATGGACATTAATGAGACATTCAGGAAAGCTGATTCGTCCAGTTGGATCGATTGTACTCTACATGTGATAGCCAATAGTCAATGGACTTATACAGGGTGTTCAAGATAATTGCAGCCCCATTGACAATTCGAAACTTGCCATGTACACATTGAGTTGTGTTTATTTACTATTTAAACCGGTTCTGACTAGCTCGTCCTACGTCACATTTGTTCATCGCCCTTCCCGCACTACAATTACAAACCGTCACACAACCTTGACTTATACTACGTCATAACTGAACCTTCTCATTTCCATACATATATGCCAGATTAACCCCATTCACGGGCTGCTTTTAAGTTGAACACCCTGTATAAACATCATTAGAGTATAACACACACGATAAAAGACATGTGGAACATTACAAATATTATGTGAAACAGAAACTATGGCAATTTTATAATATAGAAATAATGTAAATGTACTAATATTATTACTAAATAAGATTGAATAATTCAAGAACAAAACTGCGTCTTAGAATAGTGTACTTTATTGTGTGAATGAAGAACGCAGACAGATTAGGTGTCCTTATTTTATCGACAATCTATAAGGAGTGCGTAGAAATCAATGTTTATAGAAGTATACTAGTCTGTGTTTATATAATGTATCTGTATAATGCTCAGCTCGTGATGGGAATTAAGAAAATATTCAAAACACAAAATAAGGTAGCTTACATACAAGACATGACTAAATCGACATTTCGTCTAAACTATGTATTTTGTCATTTCTCATCTTTCATATGGTTTTTGTTTCGGTTATCGTTGTTATTGAAAGTAAGATAGAATACATTTGATAGATGTTTAGTTAGTTAGTCTAAGCAAGAAAACTTGAGAAACTTACATCTATGAAATCAAATTAAAAAGTATTTAACTATCTTTGTCTAGCTGAACTATCAGCATCAGATCACGTGCACACAAGCTTCGGCAAAGGTTCGTTTCTTTCTTTCAATCACATGTTGTCATGGTACACATATTCATCTTTACAGACTAACGATTCAATTTGCGCGAGTTATATCTTCTTCTATGCATCATGTTTAACACACATAATGGTTTCACAACAGATTTCCATTTGTACAGTTCTGCGTCGTTTCTACGATATATTTTCAACTTCAGGTCACAGAAGAAGAATAGAAATTGTGTAAGAGTATGCTGCAAAGTCATGTCCGGGCACAATTCAATACACAAATTAAAAGAACAATATTAACATTATTTTCATTTTCTTCAAAATGACATCAGATAACCTCACTTTTCCTACGGAACTCGTGTACTGCCTCGTAGATTTTCACTTCTAAGAAAGAGATCGAAGCACGCATAGTTATTTACTGAAGTGTAATCTTCTTTTCGTTCGTTCTTTACGACCAATTTTAATCCCTCTTTGTGATATGTTTGATCTCTGTCAAGAACGTGTATACCTTGCACATTGGTTTGGTAGGCCCTAAACGCATAGACTTCTACACGTTTAGGACACGTGCATCGATTTAATCCAAACCTCCTTAGTCGCCTCTTACGACATGCGTGGCAGGTACAGTGGTTCTATTCTTTACACCCCAAATTTGGGCCCCGGAACCACTCGGGCAACTGAAATGTAATGATGATAGCCCTATCAATCAAGTAACCAAACAAACTACCAACATAATTGTCATAGACAACAACGATTTAGCAACTCACTAACAAATGATAAGAACAATTGGTTTAATATATACTGCAAGAGAGAGCCAACATACACAGAGAATATTTGTCTATTTAGTTTCCAAGCACTCTATTCATTAAAACAGCAGGTTTGTTGGCTGATGCTAGCTCTGCGTTCTATCCATAAATTTACATAGATAATACTTGAAGGGGTAGTTGCAGCTATACGGCTTGATCATGGAAACACATATACATAATGAAGTCCAACATAGATCTATAGATGTCTGTACACTTTGGATTGAGAATACACAGTCACACATTGATAGAGGACATATACATAATGAAGTCAAACATAGATCTATAGATGTCTGTACACTTTGGATTGAGAATACACAGTCACACATTGATAGAGGACATATACATAATGAAGTAAAACATAGATCTATAGATGTCTGTACACTTTGGATTGAGAATACACAGTCACACATTGATAGAGGACATATACATAATGAAGTCAAACATAGATCTATAGATGTCTGTACACTTTGGAATGAGAATACACAGTCACACATTGATAGAGGACATATACATAATGAAGTCAAACATAGATCTATAGATGTCTGTACACTTTGGAATGAGAATACACAGTCACACATTGATAGAGGACATATACATAATGAAGTCAAACATAGATCTATAGATGTCTGTACACTTTGGAATGAGAATACACAGTCTCACATTGATAGAGGACATATACATTTGTCTTTTCTTGATATTATTGTCCGTGTACTTGCAGTAAGAATATATTCGAACTCTTATCTTCTGGAAGTAGATACTAATTACCTGTTACTGAACTGACCTGATGATACTACGGCCAGTCTGAAACTTGTACATATTCAGCAATTAGAAATTCTAGTAGTCTAAGATAAGACATCAGTAGCTCTAGTAGTCTAAGATAGGACACCAGTAGCTCTAGCAGTCTGAGATAGGACATAAGTACCTATAGCAGTCTGAGATAGGACATCAGTAGCTCTATTAGCCTGAGATAGGACATCAGTAGTTATAGCAATCTGATATAGGACATCAGTAGCTATAGTAGTCTAAGATAGGACATCAGTAGCTATAGTAGTCTAAGATAGGACATCAGTAGCTATAGTAGTCTAAGATAAGACATCAGTAGCTCTAGTAGTCTAAGATAGGACACCAGTAGCTCTAGCAGTCTGAGATAGGACATAAGTACCTATAGCAGTCTGAGATAGGACATCAGTAGCTCTATTAGCCTGAGATAGGACATCAGTAGCTATAGCAATCTGAATAGGACATCAGTGCTCTAGTAGTCTAAGATAGGACATCAGTAGCTATAGTAGTCTAAGATAGGACATCAGTAGCTATAGTAGTCTAAGATAGGACATTATTAGCTCTAGTAGTCTGAGATAGGACATTATTAGCTCTATTAGTCTGAGATAGGACATCAGTAGCTAAAATAGTCTGAGATAGGACATCATTAGCTATAGTAGTCTGAGATAGGACATCAGTAGCTAAAATTGAGATAGGACATCCTTAGCTCTAGTAGTCTGAGATAGGACATCAGTAGATAAAATAGTCTGAGATAGGACATCAGTAGCTCTAGTAGTCTGAGATAGGAAATCAGTAGCTCTAGTAGTCTAAGATAGGACATCAATAGCTATAGTAGTCTGAGATAGGACATCAGTAGCTATATTAGTCTAAGATAGGACATCAGTAGCTATAGTAGTCTGAGATTGGACATTATTAGCTCTAGTAGTCTGAGATAGGACATAATTAGCTCTAGTAGTCTGAGATAGGACATCAGTAGCTAAAATAGTCTGAGACAGGATATCATTAGCTCTAGTAGTCTAAAAATATGACATCAGTAGCTCTAGTAGTGGGAGATATGACATCAGTATCGCTACCAGCCTGAGATATGACATTTTCCTATATCATCATCCTTTTGTAGTCTAAGATATGACATCAGTAGCTCTAGTAGTGTGAGATATGACATCAGTAGCTCTAGTAGTCTAAGATATGACATCAGTAACTCTAGTAGTGTGAGATATGACATCAGTAGCTCTAGTAGTGTGATATATGACATCAGTAGCTCTAGTAGTCTAAGATATGACATCAGTAGCTCTAGTAGTCTGAGATATGACACCAGTATCGCTACCAGCCTGAAATATGACACCATTAGCTCTAGTAGTCTAAGATATGACATCAGTAGCTCTAGTAGTGTGAGATATGACATCAGTATCGCTACCAGCCTGAGATGTGCCATTTTCCTATATCATCATCCTCTTGTAGTCTAAGATATGACATCAGTAGATCTAGTAGTGTGAGATATGACATCAGTAGCTCTAGTAGTGTCAGATATGACATCAGTAGCTCTAGTAGTGTGAGATATGACATCAATAGCTCTAGTAGTGTGAGATATGGCATCAGTAACTCTAGTAGTGTGAGATATGACATCAGTAGCTCTAGTAGTGTGAGATATGACATCAGTAGCTCTAGTAGTGTGAGATATGACATCAGTAACTCTAGTAGTCTAAGATATGACATCAGTAACTCTAGTAGTGTGAGATATGACATCAGTAGCTCTAGTAGTGTGAGATATGACATCAGTATCTCTAGTAGTGTGAGATATGACATCAGTAACTCTAGTAGTCTAAGATATGACATCAGTAACTCTAGTAGTCTGAGATATGACATCAGTAACTCTAGTAGTCTAAGATATGACATCAGTATCTCTAGTAGTGTGAGATATGACACCAGTATTGCTACCAGCCTGAAATATGACATCAGTAGCTCTAGTAGTCTGAGATATGACATCAGTAACTCTAGTAGTCTAAGATATGACATCAGTATCTCTAGTAGTCTAAGATATGACATAAGTAGACAAAATAGTCTGAGATATGACATCAGTATCACTACCAGCCTGAGATATGACATTTTCATATATCATCATCCTCTAGTAGTCTAAGATATGACATCAGTAGCTCTAGTAGTCTAAGATATGACACCAGTAGCTCTAGTAGTCTAAGATATGACATCAGTAACTCTAGTAGTGTGAGATTTGACATCAGTAGATCTAGTAGTGTGAGATATGACATCAGTAGCTCTAGTAGTGTGAGATATGACATCAGTAGCTCTAGTAGTCTCTTCTAGAATTAACCAATATAGTGAGATGGTTGGGCTGAAAATAAATCAGAAGAAAACTGAAGTAATGACTCTGAACATAGCAACCCCAGCACCAGTCAAACTAGAAGGTAAAACCCTCCGAGATACAACCGCTTTCACATACCTTGGAAGTGTTATTAGCAATGAAGGAGGCGCTGGATCTGACATTAAAAACAGACTGAGTAAAGCACGCAGTGCATTCATGACCCTTCAGACCGCCTGGAAATCTGCCCAATACAGCATCAGAACCAAGACTAGTATCTATAACAGCTGTGTGCTGTCAACTTTGCTGTACGGATCGGAATGCTGGAGAATGACAGAACAGGATATGTCCAGACTCTCCGCCTTTCATACAACTTGTCTGCGAAAAATCTTACGCGTGTACTGGCCGACTACTATCTCGAATCAAGAATTGCTTGCACGATGCCAACAAGAGAATATGGGCACTATCATCCGAAGACGACGCTGGAGATGGATTGGACATGTGATGCGCATGGAGACTGGCTCCGACACGAAAACTGCACTGAGATGGACTCCAGAGGGTAGGCGAAAGCGTGGAAGACCCAAGACGACCTGGAGGAGAACGATAGAGCAAGAGCTGAAGGAAATGAATCATAGCTGGAACACAATACAGAGGAAGGCCATGAACAGGGAAGAATGGTGTACGTTTGTTGTGCCCTAAACGCCAGGGGCGTAACAGGCTAAAGAGAGAGAGCTCTAGTAGTGTGAGATATGACATCAGTAGCTCTAGTAGTGTGAGATATGACATCAGTAGCTCTAGTAGTGTGAGATATGACATCAGTAGCTCTAGTAGTGTGAGATATGACATCAGTATCGCTACCGTCCTGAGATATGACATCAGTAGCTCTAGTAGTGTGAGATATGACATCAATAGCTCTAGTAGTGTGAGATATGGCATCAGTAACTCTAGTAGTGTGAGATATGACATCAGTAGCTCTAGTAGTGTGAGATATGACATCAGTAGCTCTAGTAGTGTGAGATATGACATCAGTAACTCTAGTAGTCTAAGATATGACATCAGTAACTCTAGTAGTGTGAGATATGACATCAGTAGCTCTAGTAGTGTGAGATATGACATCAGTATCTCTAGTAGTGTGAGATATGACACCAGTATCGCTACCAGCCTGAAATATGACATCAGTAGCTCTAGTAGTCTGAGATATGACATCAGTAACTCTAGTAGTCTAAGATATGACATCAGTATCTCTAGTAGTGTGAGATATGACACCAGTATTGCTACCAGCCTGAAATATGACATCAGTAGCTCTAGTAGTCTGAGATATGACATCAGTAACTCTAGTAGTCTAAGATATGACATCAGTATCTCTAGTAGTCTAAGATATGACATAAGTAGACAAAATAGTCTGAGATATGACATCAGTATCACTACCAGCCTGAGATATGACATTTTCATATATCATCATCCTCTAGTAGTCTAAGATATGACATCAGTAGCTCTAGTAGTCTAAGATATGACACCAGTAGCTCTAGTAGTCTAAGATATGACATCAGTAACTCTAGTAGTGTGAGATATGACATCAGTATCGCTACCGGCCTGAGATATGACATCAGTAGCTCTAGTAGTGTGAGATATGACATCAGTAGCTCTAGTAGTGTGAGATATGACATCAGTAGCTCTAGTAGTCTAAGATATGACATCAGTAGCTCTAGTAATCTAAGATATGACATCAGTAACTCTAGTAGTCTAAGATATGACAACAGTAGCTCTAGTAGTCTAAGATATGACATCAGTAACTCTAGTAGTGTGAGATATGACATCAGTAGCTCTAGTAGTCTAAGATATGACATCAGTAGCTCTAGTAGTGTGAGATATGACATCAGTAGCTCTAGTAGTGTGAGATATGACATCAGTAGCTCTAGTAGTGTGAGATATGACATCAGTATCTCTACCAGCCTGAGATATGACATTTTCCTATATCATCATCCTTGAAATATGTTTTGTAATCTCCAATGCATTTTGAAAGAAAATTATATAATATACACTTACAGGTCGTCGATCACAGAAAATTGTATGGGCTACTTAAAAAATGTTCCTCGCTTTTCTTATAGTGTTCCAGGATTTTTGAATGCAGCAACTATATTCTAATCTCATCTCAAGTGCCATGCCTGCCGGCGTAGGCGATTATGTCTCTCCACAACTCTCTCTGATTGATGCACATAATCAGTTCTGACGTCGATCTCGTGTCGAACCATGATGTCAGGCCATCCAGCATCTTCTCCCTCTTTCTTCCGCGAATACATTCTAATACTTACTGTAATTTAATCCTGTTGATGGAATAAAAGATCGACTAAAGCAAGATTGGTTACACTTTTCAGAAACTAAGCAAAGATACTCGCTATGTTAGTTCTGCAAATGATAGCTAAGGTAATCGTCGACGTTTCGATCAATATGTCTTTATCAAATATGAACTAAAATAGAAATATATAAGCGAGGACATTATTTTCTGACAATCCACAGTATCAAAACTTTAAAATAAAATTGCACTTTCATAATAATGCATTTAAAAACAGTTTTTAAGAAACTATTCTGAATACTCTGGTGTATTTTTAATGCAGTTATTGTTTGAATAAGTTGTTATTGCATAACCTTTTTAAATTGTAGTTCAATCTTGGTTGACTTTTCGTGTTGTTTCTGTAACATTTCTGTCCTTTCAACGAGTTTTTAAAACGATAGTGGCATTTGTCTGCTTTTTGTGTGTCTGAATTTTCTCTCAGTTTGTACTGTATTTTAGACTGCATACCAATAATATCTCAATAAAGTTCATCAAAGGGTTATATTTTGATTGCTCATATTTTTCTGCTAACAGCTTGCATACGTATAAGGTGCGGAGTACTATTACTTGCAGTTGCTAAAGGGCAGCCTATTACCAACCGATAGCTGAATGACAGTGACAGCAATTAACCTTCTAGCATAATCTTTTGTCTGCCGTACTGAAGTTCAGGATCTATTCTTGATGTTCAAAATACTTTTGTTTTTCTGTTGCCAATATGTCAACTTAAACATGGAATGTAACCTTCAAAATAGACAATCAGTGGCTTACAAGACAATTAACTCTGATCGAGGACAAATAGTTATAACTTCTTGGTGACATTTCTTGTGGCTAAGTGGTTAAACCCTTTGCCATGTGAGTCGAAGGTCGGGTGTTCTAAACCGGCCGTGTCGTTCTGTTCACGAGCGCAGTTTTTCAAGAGACCCTAGGATTGTTGCTAGAGCTACGGAGTTCGTGCTTTGTGCAATAATCTCGGAAGGTGGCGTGCCATTTCTGCTGAGAAGGACAACCCGGTGCAATGAAGTCAATTCTTCGACTTTAAAACCCATTTTATTTAAGGACCGTCTCTCTTTCTCTCTCTCTTTCTCTCTCTCTCTCTATCTTTCTCTCTATCTCGCTCCAACGATACAGCTCAGCACAGAACAAAACTACGTGACGCAAAACATATCGTCTTCTGAGACATAGCGGCCGATGGTGATGATGATGACACTTTCCAACAAAATCTTAAATTTCTACGTATGATGACAACTATCTGCACTAATATTATCTATATTATTCTTGTTTGCTCAAACTATTCGCACTCTTTTCTTCCTATCTCTCTTTCTCTCTCTCTTTATCTATCTATCTCTCTCTCTCTTTCATTTTCTCTTACATATTGCATTTCTTTATACTCAATTTTAATATATTCTCCACTTCCCACACACGTTTATTTTTACTTTTTTATTATCATGCACTTTATGACATATTTTCATTGATGACATACAACAGTTCATCCTTCCAAACATTTTTCTGTAATCTGTCCATTCTATTTTGAATTCTTAGAAATTTATATCCGTCTCTAAATTTCTAGAATCCTTCTAACGTCATCCGTCTGTTTTTATAGAATATCTCTACCGACACTCCATGTTTTTTCCCTTGAATCTTCTGTTGTTTCCGTATCCATTTTATTCATCATCATCATCAAATAGCTTGTCCTGAGTAGAACGTTGCCATCCCAACAATCCTCCAGAATTTCTTTCTCTTATAGGCCAGATGTCCTGTCTCTACAGCCGTCATGTTCAAACCACCAGTTACATCATGAATCCATCTTCTCCGTGGTCTTTCTCTTCTTCTTTTTGCCGGTATGTCTCCTTCCATGATGGTCTTCTCCAGCCCTTTATGTCTTTTATATGTCAAAAATATATCAATTTTCTCTTTCTTATTTGTAGTATCACTTTTATGCAAACTTTAATTCATCTGTTCTTCATCTCTGCCTTTCTGGAATATATAATCTTACCTTCTGTTTTCTCCTGGAATATTTCTATCATCTCTCCGTGTCAATTTTTCCTGAGAACTTGTCATTTATCCGTCTCAAATTTTCTGAGTTCAAGCTCGTTAGAAGAACAAGTCCGTGAAAATTAGTGTGTACAAACATTCCTGCTTTCTTAATGCACAGACGTTTTATTTTCTTCTTGGCTTGGCACACATAAAATGAAGAGTCATTATTTAGGACAAGATATCAGGAGTCTTTTTACGGATAGCATAAAACCAGTTTACGTACACAGCTTCCATGATATTGCTAATTATGGTTCTAGAATAACCATAACACTGACCAGTGTCGTCTCGTCATTAGGGGCCTGGGGCAGGGCCCCACCACAAAATGATCACGAGCCGAGACTGACACTTGTTATCAGGAAAAAAAACCAACTGGAATATCTTTCATGCTAGGGGCACCTAAAAGCATTGTTTTCCGAAGAGTGTCAGTCCGAGTTTTGATTTATCTTTCTTGTCTCTTATCTCTAATTATATATCGTATAATATAATTGACGAAACACATAACAACAAAGTACCGTAGTTTTACCAAATACAATAACAACGTACAACAACGTCTCGGCCAAAAGGCCTCCATCAAGTAAAGTACACAAGATAAGGGAGAACCTCACCTCTCACACATCACACACCATGTAGAATCAAACAAGAAGTTTCTATAGGCCCTAAAATAAAAATATGGGACTAAAAACGAATAACGAAAAAATGCAAAACACTAGAAGTGGAAAATGGAATACAAAAATTCAAATCAAATATATATATTACTTATATACATTTAACATACATACATATAGAATATGGAGCAAGAGAACATATATCTATAATATCATTGAGAGAGTTGTAAAATGATTAATTTCATTGAATGCAAGTGCTACAGAAAAGTAAAAGTACAGAAGAGTACCATTGACAGAGAAAAGTCAAATACGTCAAATTTTGCCGGAGCTTAAAATGAAGAGAAGTGGTTGATAAAGAAGATGAAAGTGATCACAAATGAAAAATGTTGTATATATATAAAATAACATCATTCTCTGGAGATCAGTCTGAAGGGAATGATAACAGTAGTTGATAGAGAGAAAAATCAATGAGAAGATGAGTGCATGATGCCATTGACGAGTTAAATATGACTGCTTCAGACACCTGACACAAGACAGACATTAATTTAGAGTTGTTATCGTGGAGGCCAAATTCCAAAAGATGCTGGTTAAATCATGAAAATGTGTTTTATATTTTTCAACAGCTTTAAGCTCATTATATTTTGAATTAAACTTGGCTATTTGCTTTATTTCGATAACATCTCTAAGCTAATTCCATATTGGATGAGTGTTCAAAATTACACATTTAAATAGTTCGCCCAGATAAGCAGTTTCGACCAACAAAGTGTGCCACAAAAAGTAATTCTACTACGAAACAGTTGATACAAATCAAAAGACCTCCACTATTAAGAGGAACTTAGAAATAACAGAGGCGATGAAAAGCACTAATTATGAAGAATACATAAAAACCTGTTCTAGAAATCTCTTCTTATCCTGAGACTATTATGCAAAACAGGATTAGAGTAAAGAAGACGCTCCAAGAAATAATATTTCCATAGATTCATTAATATCATATTTTGCATTAAATAACGTATAACTTTTATTAAGTGTCGTGTTTTGTATCTATTTGTTGTCATTTGTGGAGGAATATAAAATTGAAACTAAATAAACCAGCGAAGCCGCCATGCCCAAACCATCATGTACATCCTGAATCCAATTTTTTTCTTCTTTTTTCCGATCCAGAAGCACTTGAGCTGAAAGCTCTTCGGCTCGGTGTCATGGACATCGTAACCCTTCGGTTCGGTGCCACGAACACCATACATCTGGGGAACCTGTAGCTTTTCTGCCAGTCCGAGGAGTTGAACCCGCACATACAGAGGACTTGTCACCCGTAGTCCAACGTGCTACGAACACGTTGGGCACGCGGGCAATCCATCTTCTTCATGATCTTCCTCTTCTGCTATTTGCTGGGATGCCTCCTTCCATGATAGTCTTCTCCAGCCTTTCGTGTCTCTGTATATGTCAAAGCTACTGTGTTTATCATTTTTATTTCAAACCAGCCAGATTTCTTTGATTTTGAATTCTTTTTAGATAGAAGTATTTCCTCTTTTCTGTCTATGATTTTTTCCGATCCAGAAGAACTTGAGCTTTCAGCTCTTTGGCTCGGTGCCATGGACATTGTAACCCTTCAGTTTGGTGCCCCGAACACCGTAAACCTGGAGAACCTGTGGATTATTCTGCAAGCCCGCGGAATTTAACGCGCATTCACAGAAGGCTTGTCACACCGTCGTCCAATGCACTACGAACACGCTGGGCAGGCAGGCCTGTCTGTGATATACGGGCTCTTCTTAACACTTATATTCAATAGCACATATATTTTTTTTCTACTGTCTTGTTAAATGTCCATGCTTCACACCCATATGTTACATAACGTCTGTACACGTTCAAAATATATCATTTGTATTTTACATTAACAAAATCATAGCAAGTAGTAACTATTGAGTCGTTTATTGATTTGATGTACATTTGCAATCAGGCAGAACCATTCGTCTCAAACAATGCATTGTCTGTTCATGTTTACAACTGACTGTGTTGTTTGTAACTAATGGATATTTCTTCCTGTCGTGTTGGCTGCTAATATACAGTAATTGATACATCAAGGTCGTGAAATAGGACACTTGGATCGCAGGGGTCAAATTAACATGTACTACTGATCCTCATGAAAGTGGGTGGACATTATATAAACAATAAAAAAAAACCTAGTATTGATCCTTCGATAGTCCCTGTTTATGGTCAATATATTGCACTATTAGTTAGAATATCTTCTTCTTCTTCAAACATTACATATCGACCACTTGTTTAACTACTCTTTGTGATCTGTATGGGATCTGAGCCTAAGCGTGATTGTACTTTGTGCCAGTTATGCGCTACAAGTAGGCCAGCACATCCGACCTCTTCGAGACGTTTATTTAATAGGGTGAGCTTCCCTAGAAAAATGTCACTTAGATTCAGGAGTAAGACAAGGATGCGAACTATCTCCGCTGCTATCCATCGATCAAATCTTTAAAACAGCTAACACCAGTGAAGCAAACGACCTTGGGAAACTTTTAATCGAATTTCTTTTTGCAGACGATCAGACAATCATATCAAAAACAGAAGAACAGCTACAGCAGCACATTAACAGACTCCAGTTAGCATGTAATGAATACAACATGAGAATAAACATCGACAAAACCGAAGTAATGACATTCACTAGAGAAGAAAACGCTACCTATATTTCCACCGACATTCGCCCATTCAAACAAGTCAAAACTTTACATTTCTAAGGAGCGCATTTGTTCAGCAAACGGAAGAAAAACTACTGAAATCCAACACAGATGCAACAAACCAAATCAAATGATAGGATAAATGGCGACAATTTTTTAAGGCAAACATGTTACCATGAACACAAAAAGAACTATGTTCAACACAATCTTTCTTCCCATATTATGCTACCAGGGTCAAGCCTGGTAGTTGACATCAAATATAGAAGAAGACTAGTCACGACATAGATGAAGTGTCCAGAATAGACGGAATGAGATGGTATGGAGGGAAAATGAGAAAGATCACCATGAATCAAGAGATGACGAGAAAACTCTAATTCTAGATATGCATTACCATGAGAAAAATCGATACTAGTATAACAGAATATGGCTCTTCTTGAAACCCGATAGGGAAAGTGAAAGCGAGAGAAGTATAGAAATACATGAAGAGATTTGGAGGAAAAATTAAAGTTATGCAAAAGAGCCGAAAGAGGCTGAGAGATATCTATAACATAGGGAGACATGGTATGAGCTCATTGAGGATATCTATAACATAGGGAGACATGGTATGAGCTCATTGAGGATATCTATAACATAGGGAGACATGGTATGAGCTCATTGAGGATATCTATAACATAGGGAGACATGGTATGAGCTCATTGAGGATATCTATAACATAGGGAGACATGGTATGAGCTCATTGAGGATATCTATAACATAGGGAGACATGGTATGAGCTCATTGAGGATATCTATAACATAGGGAGACATGGTATGAGCTCATTGAGGATATCTATAACATAGGGAGACATGGTATGAGCTCATTGAGGATATCTATAACATAGGGAGACATGGTATGAGCTCATTGAGGATATCTATAACATAGGGAGACATGGTATGAGCTCATTGAGGATATCTATAACATAGGGAGACATGGTATGAGCTCATTGAGGATATCTATAACATAGGGAGACATGGTATGAGCTCATTGAGGATATCTATAACATAGGGAGACATGGTATGAGCTCATTGAGGATATCTATAACATAGGGAGACATGGTATGAGCTCATTGAGGATATCTATAACATAGGGAGACATGGTATGAGCTCATTGAGGATATCTATAACATAGGGAGACATGGTATGAGCTCATTGAGGATATCTATAACATAGGGAGACATGGTATGAGCTCATTGAGGATATCTATAACATAGGGAGACATGGTATGAGCTCATTGAGGATATCTATAACATAGGGAGACATGGTATGAGCTCATTGAGGATATCTATAACATAGGGAGACATGGTATGAGCTCATTGAGGATATCTATAACATAGGGAGACATGGTATGAGCTCATTGAGGATATCTATAACATAGGGAGACATGGTATGAGCTCATTGAGGATATCTATAACATAGGGAGACATGGTATGAGCTCATTGAGGATATCTATAACATAGGGAGACATGGTATGAGCTCATTGAGGATATCTATAACATAGGGAGACATGGTATGAGCTCATTGAGGATATCTATAACATAGGGAGACATGGTATGAGCTCATTGAGGATATCTATAACATAGGGAGACATGGTATGAGCTCATTGAGGATATCTATAACATAGGGAGACATGGTATGAGCTCATTGAGGATATCTATAACATAGGGAGACATGGTATGAGCTCATTGAGGATATCTATAACATAGGGAGACATGGTATGAGCTCATTGAGGATATCTATAACATAGGGAGACATGGTATGAGCTCATTGAGGATATCTATAACATAGGGAGACATGGTATGAGCTCATTGAGGATATCTATAACATAGGGAGACATGGTATGAGCTCATTGAGGATATCTATAACATAGGGAGGCATGGTATGAGCTCATTGAGGATATCTATAACATAGGGAGACATGGTATGAGCTCATTGAGGATATCTATAACATAGGGAGACATGGTATGAGCTCATTGAGGATATATGCCTCAACTGTGGTTGAAAAGGTACGAGAAAACAAATAGATTGTCATATTTGTTGTTACTTTCCTTCCTTGACGTAATTTAGATGAAACTTTTCGAAACAGCTCACAATTCTACTTTGTTATATATCTAAATAATATGATATGTATTTAAAGATGATCCTACGACAGAACTTGCAGAACGGTAGGGGATTTACATGTGCACAAATTTCTGCTATAGATATTACGCACGAGGCAGGCCAAGAACACGGTGGATAGATAACATCTCAGAGTATCTGTGAAAAAATGGACTGACAACGTCAAGCGCAACACACCTGGCACAAGATAGAAAACTAACTCTCCCCACGCTGCTTCACGGCAAATGTGGTTAAGATAAAATAAGATAAGATAAGATATATTCAAATGTATTAAATTAACATAGTCTTTGTTTATCTTACTGTTAGTCATTAAACTAATTTAGATGATATATATTCTTTCACAGACAGTAACTTCGTACTCGGAAATGCCCAAGCTCAAGGCTGGCCGATCGTATACTGCTCAGATGGGTTCTGTGAGCTTACAGGTTTTACACGGGCTAACGTTATGGCCAAGGGTTCTGGATGCAAATTTCTGTATGGACCTAATACAGCGGAACCAGAAACGATCAAGATATCGGAAGCACTAGTGGAAAAAAGAGAACTTAAGACGGAGTTGCAATTTTATCGTAAGAATGGTAAGTATGATTTATGTAACAGTCTGATTTCTTCTTCTTCTTCGAACGCTCTATATCGATCACTTGTTAACCACTTTGTATGATTTGCATGTGATCTGAGCCTAAAAGCGATTGCACGTTATGCCAGTTATGCATCTACAAGTAGGCCAACATTAACATTTTCTGCGATGCTTTTTATCTGCTAGGGTAGCTTTTTTAAATGTTACATCAGTTGCCTCTTACGACATGCATTGTAGGTCGCAGTGATACTATTCGTTTCTTCCCTTGCGGGCCCTGGCACTACATGGACGACAGTCTCATTTAAAAACCACTACATTACAAATGTAGTTGATCACGTTAAGTGAAAAATTAATAGTTCATAAAATATAATAACCTTCTTGTTCACAATAATATGTAAGTTACAACATCCCCTCTGTAACAATATCATATTTACTTTTTGAAATACGTCTTTATTTAAAGTTCCAATTTGACTAGATTCTATTCTACTGTTCCTGTCAGAGATTATATGGTACCAGCCACTTCGCTTCGTATGTGGAACTCGATCAAGTTCATGTTTCCTTGTATCTATTCAATCATCCCATTTTCGTATTTTAATCTGCCTGTTATATTGGCTGCTGTCATGCCCTCATCCATAAGTATAATATACATTTTGCTACATCTAAATTTCTGAAAACTAACACTGAAAACTGAATGTGTGCAAATATAAGCTTTATCTTATGCTGGCACATTAATGTTCATATTATGATTATTTGTTATGAACTCAAAAAGTATGTAATACAGAACCATAAAGTTAAACAAAAAGAATACAAAATATAAATATATGCATATATCATCATCATCAAATAGCTAGTCCTGAGCAGATCTTTGCCACCCCAACAGTCCTCCGGAACTTCTCTTTCTCATAGGCCAGATGTCCTGCCTCTGCAGCTGTCATGTTCAAACCATCAGTTACATCCTGAATCCATCTTCTCCCTGGCCCTCCTCATCTTTTCTTTGCCGGTATGTCTCCTTCCATGATGGTCTTCTCCTGCCCTTCATGTCTTTTTATATGTCTAAAATATCTCAGTTTTCTCTTTCTTATTTGTAGCATCAGCCAGTTTTCTTTGATTTTGAGTTCTTTCTGGATAGATCTATTTGTTCTCTTCTCTGTCCAAGATATACGAAGGATTCTTCTGTCCAAGATATACGAAGGATTCTTCTGTAACACTTATATTCGAAAGCACATAAATGTTTTTCCACTGCTTTATTAAATGTCCATGCTTCACACCCATACATTGCCACTGAGAATATGCATGCTCTCAGTATTCTGATCTTTGTTTTCTCATCAGTTCCGTTCCATACTGTTTTTAGTTGTTTAATTTTTGCAAAGAGATGCTTGTTCTTCTTTTAATTTTCTTCATCCCATTACCATCTGTTGTTAGCAGTGAACCAAGATATTCAAAACTGT
Organism: Arion vulgaris; assembly: GCA_020796225.1. Classification (NCBI taxonomy): domain Eukaryota; kingdom Metazoa; phylum Mollusca; class Gastropoda; order Stylommatophora; family Arionidae; genus Arion; species Arion vulgaris. Next base: position 21,800,339 of record CM036764.1, read on the forward strand.
TCACATTTTCTACTTTCTCTCCATTGATAAAAATATTCTTTGTCATGTTCGTTTTATCTGTTGTCATTATTTTTGTTTTTGCCACATTGAGATATAGATTTTGTTTTTCGCTTTTATCTTTCACTTCTAATAATAATTTCTCAATCCCTTTGTGTGATGTTGACAGTAACACTGTATCGTCAGCGTATCGTAGTTCAGGTATTTCTCTTCTCGATCGATTATAAAAAGATTGTATTGTTCTTTTCGCTACCTTCTGTAACATTCCTCATGATGTTTTCTGCATATATGTTAAACAGACAAGGCGACAAAATGCAGCCTTGTCTGACTCCCTGCCTTATGTCAAGCCAATCTGATGTATCATCACATGTTCTTACAGTCGCCATTTGACCCCTATAAAGTTCTCTTATGATCTGTATTTAAATGTAATGGAAATCTCATTTCTCCCATAATCTTCCACAATTCCTGATTACACAATCAATACGCATATATACGTTGGTATTTCCTCATGCATTCATATACATATCCAGTGACATGTTGTACTCTTTGTACATCGTTGTTGCGAATAATAAGACAATATCGATCTATTTCCTCTTCGTGTTCCGTATGACATATATGGATTCCAGAAACAACATCCATTGTTCCCAGTGGCGGCTCGTCATTAGGGCCATTGGGACCTCCTTCTCCCACCACAAAAATAGTGTGTAACGTTTATTTATTATTTTATAAATTATTTGTTCATAATTATTACTATTCACGGCAGACGGATTAGCTTTGAAAGTTCAATATATAACGCTAATATCACACACAGTATGAAATTCCACACATTTCCTCCCTAATTAGTATAATAATTTTTACTAATTAGTATACATTTCCAGCGCCCCTATTGTTTAGAGCCAGTATAAATTTGGTCTATATAAACGTCTGTTAATATAGCAACCTCTGACCTCTTTCTCGACTGGTTATTAGCACAGACAAATATGTGGTTTTCATTCGTTCTGTAGACACATTCTTACGCGGCAAAGTCAGTGCACAGTTAAACGGTGTTATTGTGCTAAAAATGAGTTTTGGTTTGTAAATACCGAATGATATATACAACTAATCGAAAATACTAGAAATAATTAACTAACCATCATAGAATAATTTACGGTATTAATAGTCGCCGGTATCATCAATATACGTCAGTGTACGACAATGTACGTTTAGATAAGTTAACGAGCTGTGACCTACATATTCTAGTAAAGAGCTGATAACTTCCCGGAAAAGACAAATAATAGTAAATACTAAAATATGACCTGACCCAAAACCATTAATTTTCCCAACATTTTTGCCTGGCCCTACGAACAAAAGTGAGCATGAGCGTCGCTGATTGCCCCCGTTCTGACGGTTTCTTACCAATTGTTTCCCATGTCAGGGCAAATTATACCAACTCTCTTTCCACAATTCTTCTCCATGTTTCTGTTGAATTTCTCGATCTTCTTTCCCTGTCTGTCATCAGTCCATCGGAGAGCTGTCCTAGCATGCCCCTACTGGCATCATGTTTCTGCTGAATTTCTCGATCTTCTTTCCTTGTCATCAGTCCATCGGAGAGCTATCCTAGCATGCCCCTACTGGCATCATGTTTCTGCTGAATTTCTCGACCTTCTTTCCCTGTCATCAGTACATCCGAGAGCTATCCTAGCATGCCCCTACTGGCATCATATTTCTGCTGAATTTCTCGATCTTCTTTCCCTGTCATCAGTCCATCGGAGAGCTATCCTAGCATGCCCCTACTGGCATCATGTTTCTGCTGAATTTCTCGACCTTCTTTCCCTGTCATCAGTACATCCGAGAGCTATCCTAGCATGCCCCTACTGGCATCATGTTTCTGCTGAATTTCTCGACCTTCTTTCCCTGTCATCAGTACATCGGAGAGCTGTCCTAGCATGCCCCTACTGGCATCATGTTTCTGCTGAATTTCTCGATCTTCTTTCCCTGTCATCAGTACATCGGAGAGGTGTCCTAGCATGCCCCTACTGGCATTATGTTTCAGTTGAATTTCTCGATCTTCTTTCCCTGTTATCAGTCCATCGGAGAGCTGTCCTAGCATGCCCCTACTGGCATCATGTTTCTGCTGAATTTCTCGACTTCTTTCCTGTCATCATCCATCGGAGGCATTTTAGCATGCCCCTACTGGCATCATGTTTCTGCTGAATTTCTCGACCTTCTTTCCCTGTCATCAGTACATCGGAGAGCTATCCTAGCATGCCCCTACTGGCATCATGTTTCTGCTGAATTTCTCGATCTTCTTTCCTCGTCCATCAGTACATCGAGAGCTGTCCTAGCATGCCCCTACTGGCATCATGTTTCTGCTAAATTTCTCGATCTTCTTTCCCTGTCATCAGTCATCGGGGAGCTGTCCTAGCATGCCCCTACTGGCATCATGTTTCTGCTGAATTTCTCGATCTTCTTTCCCTGTCATCAGTACATCTGAGAGCTGTCCTAGCATGCCCCTATTGGCATCATGTTTCTGCTGAATTTCTCGATCTTCTTTCCCTGTCATCAGTACATCGGAGAGCTGTCCTAGCATGCCCCTACTGGCATCATGTTTCTGTTGAATTTCTCGATCTTCTTTCCCTGTCATCAGTACATCCGAGAGCTGTCCTAGCATGCCCCTACTGGCATACAACATGCATGACCAATACACTATCATCTTCGTCTTTTAATGTTCAGTGATGAACAGTTTGCTCGTTTTGCAAGCTATTCATTTGCTATTGTATTTGTCCAGACTATTTTTATGAATCTTTTAAAGCATATTTTTGGGGTAATGTACTGCTGATTTGTAAGCTTATATATGTAAAACCAAAATTATATTTGTCCTGTTGAATTGTAATATTTAGTAAGTTTCTATTTCTGGATTTAAATGATCCATATTCTCATAATTTCACAATATTTGTTGTTGTTTTTTGTCCATCAGAATCCATATATTTCCTAATTGTTACTTCATTATAACTTCTGACTTTATCTTTACTTTCTCATCTTTCTTATTTGTATTCACTTCAACATTTTCATTAATATTTGTGTTTGTTATTCACTCTAATAGTCGTATTTCGTTCATCGCCACTGCTATCTCCTACATTATGTTACTAGCTTTCCTCAAGATTCTTATATTTACTTCTATTTAATACAATACTTCTACACACACCCTTCATTATCAAATTCAATGTTCTCCTGTTCCTATCTTTCGTTATTTTTCCTTCATTATCAAATATATTTTTCCCCAGTGGTTCGGGCCCAAATTTAGTGTAAGAATGAACCACTGTTACTGCCACGCATGTCTAGAGGCGACTAAGAGGTTTGGATGAAATTGATGCATGTGTCCTAAACTCATAGAGTAAAGTCTATGGGTTTAGGCCTACAAACCAATGTGCAATATACGTTCTTGGCAAGATCAAACATATCACAAAGTGATTAAAATTGGTCGTAAAGACGACGCAAGAAGAAGAAGAAGAAATATATTCTTCTAAAATTCAAACTCCTTTCAAATATCTCTATTTCTTATCAAATTTCAGTTCTCATTGTTTTATTCATTTGCTTGCATATGTGACTGTCATAAGTTCCATTCAAGTTTACTACATTTATTGAATGTTTTATTTTGGGGGGGGATGTGGGGTTGGGTGTGCTTTAGGAAAGGAATTCTCTTCTTTATATAACAACTGACGCTTTGAACACGTTTGACATATATAATATTGGCGTTCAATTCCCCAGTAGGAGTGGCACTTTTTCTGATAGCAACAGATCTCAGCTGGACCCAGTCTCAATTAGGTACAAGACAAGAAAAACATTGTAAATAAAAGGCCGAAGACGTGATGTTGCCCGCATCATCAATCGTGTGCTTATGGTTAATGACAAATACAGGCTTAAGACTGTATTCCGTAATATGAGAGTGGTTCAACATGTCTGTATACCTAACTCAGGGATACTCAGCTTTGAAGAAAGAAAATTGGAGTATTGAGTCTTTAGTCAATATCAGTTTTGTATATACTCTATTCTATTAGTTGACGTCTGTAGCTTAAGCGGTAGTCAGCTCGATCACAACCCAAGCGTATCTGGTTCAAACTCGCCGGTAGGCAGTTTTGATGCAAATTTGTTCGGTTGGAATTTTATGAACAGTAAAAGACATACCTCACCGTTCAGAAAGCATTGGCAAACTACTGAACGTATAAATGGTGTCTAGAAAATCGTCGACTCGTTTACTGTTGTTGATGGCTACGTCCTATAAACAATATGCCATGATTTTCATGTCATGAGACTCTATTATAGTGGACAATACATATTTCCTTGTCTTTCTGTATCCTTGCTCTCTACTGTTATTTTTACAATAATAACATATTTATTGATAATTGCTCCAAACATAAAATGGCTTCCCATACAGAAAACAAGGGACGGCAAAGTATAAACAAGATAAATTCGCCGATATTCGTTGACAGAAAGATTCCGAACATCACTATAACATGTTCGGATTGATGTCACCTGAATGACATCAATGTCCAGATGATATCTAGTTCTAATCTGACATCTTGTAAGCAGACTCAGTGACCCAGGCATAGAATGTTCAGCTAACAGTAAATGTAGTGGTGTCATGGGAATAATTGCAGTAATCAGACTGATATGCATATATTTGCTGATACGTTCTCAGCATATCTTTGCAGTTTTGTGTGGGCAATACATCTCATTACTATTGCATAGGATGGTATAGATAACTTTGGGGGAAACTCAGATGTAATATGAACATGGATACAAAATATTGCACTAAAGTTTGCTGTCCAGCGTGGTTGTACAGGTGTTCAAGATAATAGCAGCCTGTGAATGGAGTCAATCTGGCATATGTATGAAAATGAGAAGGTTCAGTTATGACGTAGTATAGGTCAGGTTATGTGACGGTATGTAATTGTAGTGCGGGAAGGGGTGATGAACAAATGTGACGTAAACGAGCTAGTCAGAACCGGTTTAAATAGTACATAAACATCACGCGATAGATTATCTGGCAATTTTCGATTTGTCAATGGGGCTGCTTTAATCTTGAACACCCTGTATTATACTGAATTACGTTTTGCGACGTTACTGACACGGTATATTGATCAGAGTGACTGACCGCCGCGAGTGCTGGGGCCAGCAGAAGCAAGAATAGTACCATTGCGACCTATAAGGCATGTCAAGAGGCGACTGTTGTAGGACCTAGGAAGCTACACTAGTAATAAAAAGCATCATCGCAGAAATCGGTTTGTTTGCCTACTTGTAGGGCATCTACCAACGTAGATCGTCTAGCTCAGATCACATACAAATCACATAGATAGGTTAACAAGTGATCGATATGGAGCGCTCGAAGAAGACGAAGAAGAAAAGTGACAGTATAACTACATACGTTTTTAAAAAAATAATATTTGCCTCTATAAAAAAAAACACTTACAAACATTTATTAGTATATGCAATCAAATACACAGGATTAATGTAGTTTAGTTCAGTTTAAACGAAAAATCTGGCCAGCAATGGCGAAATGCGGATGGCCATTCAGAGTCAGAACTGTTTGATTCTGAACACGACTGTGCTAGCGCATTTCCACCATGTTTGGTAAGGTATTTTCCGGTTTCGTTTGCCGAGCTACTGAGTTAGTGCTTGAGCAACGCTGTGAGCTATGACTGTTACATGGAATGCTTTTGCTGTGTCAACCGTGCGTTTGTTGTGTGTATTCAGAAATGGCGGACAGCGGTTATGACGAACAAGCTCAATCTGCCGTATGCAGTTATATTGCGAGTGCAGAAAACTGAATTTTGTCATGATTGATGTTCCTTCGACAAGAATTGCAATTCAAGTGATGAACAGTTTTGTGTTGCTACATTAGCGACGGCCATATGCATTTTATGCGGTGCCTGTTTCTTTTTGTAGCGGCACGCGGCTGTTTCATTCTGGAATTAGTTCACACAGAAACATTTCACAGTTGTTAGCATTTCGTGTGATTTTCATTGGCACAGGAACGGAGCGATTATGGAGTGACCCGTTGCAGTGAAGTTGGAACCGTACTTATGAACTATGAACTATGAACTATCAGTTTAAACGTCGGATTATCATCGCTGCACATCATCGAACCATAAGTCCATAAGTGAATCTCAGTATGTTTCTCGTCGCGTGACAACTAATAGCAGCAGTTCTATGTTGGTTTACTATTCTTCTTTGGCTTGTAGTATAGTGCTCTTCTTCTTCTTTGCGATCACTATTTTGATGATTATACCGTTAGACGCGTTCTTATGATGAAGTCGACTGTTGTCTAGAGCTCATCTCGGGTACCTTGTAGTTTGGAATGTAGTGTTGTGTTGTAGGGCCAGCATTTCTTTCCAGGGAGCATATACATGGGACAGTCTTGCAGGACATGTTCTGTGGTTTGTTCAGCGGTGCCACAGGGGCACAGAGAGGATGGGGACAATCGTAGCCTGCGTAGGTGTTTGTTCAGTCTGTTTTGACCTATCCTGAGTCGGAAGATGATAGTCTGTCCTTGTCTGTCAAGTGTGTGGTAGTCATCGTTGGATGGTTTGGGTTCTTTTCTAATGTCCACGATAGCTCTTTTTATTCAAAGTATGGGATTTCATTATCTATTTGTTCGCATTCTGCTCCCTTTTTAGCAAGTGTCAGCTACATCACATTTGAATTAATATTCTTGCTGTCTGGTTAGAGTTGTAGATTCAGCACTATTACTTGACTTATTCACACGCCCTCTCTCTATTAAAGAATTCAGAATAACAGACAGATCTATTGTCCACCAGCTTTTTACAGCAGCCATACGTGCAAACATATCGGGACATTCATTTCACTTTACCCCTGCATGCCCTGGCATGAAAAACGTGTTTGTAAAACTTTCATCTGAAGATTAAGTGCGGTTGATGACATCATCTGAACAAACTGGACACGAATTGTAAACAAAGCTGTGATCAAACGCACACTGACATTTGTTTCAGATGTGATAAGGAACATGTGATTCTCATCATAATGTCAAAGTTTTATTCAGGAAAACCAATTTGCTATGGAAAATTGCATGCGTTGTCAACAGTATCAAATCGGACTCAAGTGAGTTGTGGGTCGGTCCAACCCTTGACTTTTGATAGGAAATTGAAGGAATGGACTCTTCTATTTCTCACTCATTCCGGTCTAAAAATGAGAAGGGACAAATATTTCATACCCTAAGGATTTACAAGGCTACCGGACATTTTTTTCTTTTAACAAACCAAAACTTCTCTTATCTTCCATGTCAATGAAATTTCACAGTAAAACAGCTAGAGTCATGTCCTCCGTTATTCAAGAGCACTGAAGTGCCATCATTTAATTCACAGCCATAGTCAATCACTTTGGCCACATCAAGTGTCACGATGGCCTGGAGAGAACAAAATTGGAGGGCAGGGTCCCAGGACGTAGAGGCAGACCTATAAGAAGATGCTACAAGATATTAAAGAAACCATGATCATCGACAAGTGGGTGAACTGGCTAGAGATAAAGTGAATTTCTGATGCGCTTCAAAGACAGCAACGTCCTATAAAGGACACGCACCTTGATGATAAATCTAATCAACGATTATTGAAATGTCTGATCTCTGTAAACGTTTATCTTCAAACTTATTAAAATGAACAATGCAATATATTTCCATAATATATCACATTCAACGACATGGTCCGCTTCATCAATTGCATTTATGTTGCATGTGTGTTATCTGAAATCATATAGGTGCAAAATTCGGAAAAATAATCTACTTGCGAAAACGACTTGTTATGCTCTGTCATTAAAGCCGACAATGCTATCTGTGATCTAATTATTTTGCCTTCGAGACAGACCTCTTTTGGTTTATTGAAAAACATGTTATTGTCTGGGGTTTTGCTTTTGGCTTGAATATTTTTATGTTCTTCTTCATATGTTTATGTACCAATGAAATGTTATGTTGGCATTAATAAGTATGCAGGAACACACGTTCAATTGCTGAATAACGACTCACAGTCTAGGTTTATCTAATCCTTCAGGTCCCTATTTGTTAGAAATTCCTACAGAAAGCTATCCGATAATAGCTTCCTTTTGTTAAGGTACATCTATCGACTTAAGCAATGCGTGTAGTTCTTGGCTTGACCAGTGAAAAGTATTGTCATACTATAAGATATCTCCTATATATAGTTCTTGCTTGACCAGTGAAAAGTATTGGTCATACATAAGATATCTCCTAGATATTCTACATGAGGCTGGTTCGACATACCGCAGAACATGTAACGGTTGCATTCCAGATACTGTAGATCTGGCGATGATCGTAATTTTGAAAATGGTGAAAATATGTGTAGGGAATAATCTTGACTGCCTACTTTTCTAAAATGTTAACTGTTAATGGCACTTTCACATGCTCAAATTGAACATGGGTCCTATTTTTATCATCCGTCTCCGATATGACTAGGAACCTTAATATCAAATACATTGAGAAGAATGATCTCTGGAAATATATCGCGATTGCTTCACGCTGGCAACGAACATAGAACTTTTGAATAGATAGTCGAATTCTTACATCTAATCCACAAAAACACCAAAGATGATTTCTGTGAAAGATTGCAGATCTACCTAAGATAACATTCAAAATCTTGGAATAGTGACAGAAATGTATCTTCTTCTTCTTTCTTCCACCATTTACTTCTTTATAGAAGTGTTGGGGGGGTAACGTAGTGATCTTGTGTGTGCTTGTTATAAGGCATTTTGTAAGCTGATATTCATTATCGTAAGGCTGTTCTTGATGCCGTCGCTCCATCTTTTGCGTGGTCATCCTCTTGCTTTGCACTCATTATATTTTTCTGTGTGATTCTCTGTGGTAGGCGACACAGGGCATTCTTTCAGGTGTCAAAAAAAAACAGAAATATATACTAAAATGAAAGCAAACATTCAAGTATAACAATCTTGACTTTGAGCACAATGTCAAAATATTATGAAGAGTTACTTGTGGTAAGGTGTTGGTTTTGTGATGTATAACTAATAGTATGTTGAACCACATATTTTGTAGGAGATTTTAGTTACCAAAATATTAATCTTTTATTCACACCATTTAATAAGAAGAACTAGATCGACATAAATTGAATTTATCATTTCCCTATTATATATTTAAGAAAAATCCATAATTTGAGAGAGAGTAAACCAAACAGTACTATCTTAAATGTACTAACATGTCATTTATACAAGTACCATTTCTCTCTGTACACTAAACAAAACGAGGTAGCCATATAAAATGCATTTAAAATGTTCCACTTTTTTCACTTCTAGTTTATTGTTTTTGAATATATTTCGTTATTCGTTTTTAGTCACAAATTTTCATTTTATTACCGTTGGAATGTCTCTGTAACAGTCCTATATGAAGGTGCTGTGAAATTCGTCACTTCCGTTGTATCGTTTGCTTGATAAAGGCCTTTTGGTCGAAATGTTGCTGTGTATTCTCATTGTTTTTGTATTTTGTAAAACTACAGTACGTTGTTATTACGTGTATCGCAATTTTACATGGTTTTACTGCAGTCTCCCCTTATATCGACTTAAAATGTTGAAAATAAAATTTCTACAAATATGTTCAAAATCTTCAAAATTACGCAGCAGTGAGCCCTTGCGGTTGCTATTGAATTTGTGCGTTGCTGTTGATATAATCCTATGTAAAAAAAAGGAAATATTAAAGCACACATGTTTATTCACGGAAGTGATGCTGGTTCTATCAATCTTCTTCTTCTTCCATGAACGCTTCATATCGATCACTTGTTAACCACTCGGTGTGGTTTGTATGTGATCCGAGCCTAAGAGCGACTTACGTTGTGCCAGTTATGCACCTGCAAGTAGGCCATCACATCCGAGTTCTGCGATGATTATTATTTACTAGTATAGCTTTCCTAGATCCTACATCAGTCGCTTATTACGACATGCCTTGGAGGTCGCAGTGGTACTATTCTTTGCTTCCCTTGCGGGCCCCCGCACCACATGGACGAATCAAACAATCAATCACTCAATCCGGTAGTCATACATTGGTACTATTCTTTGCTTCCTTGCGGGGCCCCGCACTACATGGACGAATCAAACAATCAATCACTCAATCCGGTAGTCATACATTGGTACTATTCTTTGCTTCCCTTGCGGGCCCCCGCACTACATGGACGAATCAATCGATCAATCAATCAGGTAGTCATACATTGGTACTATTCTTTGCTTCCCTTGCGGGCCCCCGCACTACATGGACGAATCAATCAATCAATCAATCAGGTAACTGTAAGGATATTTCCTTCATTCCTTTATGATAAATGTGTCATTTTGAAAGTATGAAAACATGTGTGGTTACGTTGAACAAAACTTATTTGATGACAATTTGTACCTGATGTAAGTGTTCTGCTGCACACAATAGTTGGAAGCAAAAGAAATAACGAACCTGTTTTTATACCATTTAAATATTTTTGACCATGTTAAACGTCACAGTGGTTTGGAGAAAACTGTAATGGAAGACATTGTTCCTAAAGTACGAGGCAGGGGACAACCAGGAAGAATGTGGCAAGTAATGGAAGACATGGTTCCTAAAGTACGAGGCAGGGGACAACCAGGAAGAATGTGGCAAGTAATGGAAGACATGGTTCCTAAAGTACAAGGCAGGGGACAACCAGGAAGAATGTGGCAAGTAATGGAAGACATGGTTCCTAAAGTACAAGGCAGGGGACAACCAGGAAGAATGTGGCAAGTAATGGAAGACATGGTTCCTAAAGTACAAGGCAGGGGACAACCAGGAAGAATGTGGCAAGTAATGGAAGACATTGTTCCTAAAGTACAAGGCAGGGGACAACCAGGAAGAATGTGGCAAGTAATGGAAGACATGGTTCCTAAAGTACAAGGCAGGGGACAACCAGGAAGAATGTGGCAAGTAATGGAAGACATGGTTCCTGAAGTACAAGGCAGGGGACAACCAGGAAGAATGTGGCAAGTAATGGAAGACATGGTTCCTAAAGTACAAGGCAGGGGACAACCAGGAAGAATGTGGCAAGTAATGGAAGACATGGTTCCTAAAGTACAAGGCAGGGGACAACCAGGAAGAATGTGGCAAGTAATGGAAGACATTGTTCCTAAAGTACAAGGCAGGGGACAACCAGGAAGAATGTGGCAAGTAATGGAAGACATGGTTCCTAAAGTACAAGGCAGGGGACAACCAGGAAGAATGTGACAAGTAATGGAAGACATTGTTCCTAAAGTACAAGGCAGGGGACAACCAGGAAGAATGTGGCAAGTAATGGAAGACATGGTTCCTAAAGTACAAGGCAGGGGACAACCAGGAAGAATGTGGCAAGTAATGGAAGACATGGTTCCTAAAGTACAAGGCAGGGGACAACCAGGAAGAATGTGACAAGTAATGGAAGACATGGTTCCTGAAGTACAAGGCAGGGGACAACCAGGAAGAATGTGGCAAGTAATGGAAGACATGGTTCCTAAAGTACAAGGCAGGGGACAACCAGGAAGAATGTGGCAAGTAATGGAAGACATTGTTCCTAAAGTACAAGGCAGGGGACAACCAGGAAGAATGTGGCAAGTAATGGAAGACATGGTTCCTAAAGTACAAGGCAGGGGACAACCAGGAAGAATGTGACAAGTAATGGAAGACATTGTTCCTAAAGTACAAGGCAGGGGACAACCAGGAAGAATGTGGCAAGTAATGGAAGACATGGTTCCTAAAGTACAAGGCAGGGGACAACCAGGAAGAATGTGGCAAGTAATGGAAGACATTGTTCCTAAAGTACAAGGCAGGGGACAACCAGGAAGAATGTGGCAGCAGGACATCAAAGAAACATTGAACATGAAGCTAGATGAAGCGGAAGAACTTGCTAGAAACGGAGACATTTTGAAGACAGCCTGGAGGAAAGCGGCGTTCCGTAAGGGACATGCTACTTGATGATGACTTGATGGTGATGTATATTCACAACTGCTATCTTATACAACATTTTTCTTGGATAAATAGCTCACGCTGTGTTATGTTTTCATCACCACGACAGTCACCTTTACTTCTCAATGTATCCACTTATTCCCATTTTAGAGCTGATCACATGAGAGCCATTACGATTAAAGAAATCAAACTCTAACGGGGGAATTTGATTCTGCAAGAGCATTAAGAAAGATGCCATCAATTTGCGCATCACATGATATTATGTCTATCATATATAGAGAGTAATTTTGTGAAGAATGTCAAATGCTTTGTTGTTTTGTGTTTCACGTTTCAGATCAATAAAATTGTGTTAATGTAATGTTGTTATTTTCTGTGTCACATGTTGACGTGTTTTTGTGATTAGTTTATTTTTAATGTGCATGTTTACAACAGTGATAGTTATTCCATTTTGTTTAAAATAATATAGGTACCACACCTTCCAGACAACATGTTGATCCCATTTTAGTAAATCTTCACACCACATCTTGTAGACTTTATGTGGTGCCCATTTTAGTAAATCTTCACACCACATCTTGTAGACTTTATGTGGCGCCCATTTTAGTAAATCTTCACATCTTATCTTGCTGGCCACATGTGGCTCTCCTTTTTAGTAAATCGTCACACCACATCTTGTAGACTTTATGTGGTGCACGTTTTAGTAAATCTTCACACCACATATTGCTGACTACACGTGGCTCCCATTTTAGTAAATATTCACACTACATCTTCCTGATTACATGTGGCTCCCATTTTAGTAAATCTTCACACCACATATTGCTGACTACACGTGGCTCCCATTTTAGTAAATATTCACACTACATCTTGCTAACCACATGTGCTCTCAATTTAACATACATGCATTCCGTATCTACCTTCCCAAATACAACAGTAAAATTTAGCAAACAGATACACCACGCCGTTTTGACCACATGTGGCTACCAATGTGAATACAATTATATTACACATTTCTGATCACATTTGGCACTTACAGTGTGCAAATATACACACCACACCTTTCTGACTACATATGGTTCTTACAGTGAGCAAATATACACACCACACCTTTCTGACTACATATGGCTCTAAAGTAGGCGAACAAACACACCAAAAATTTCTGATCACATGTCGCTCTTAAAGAAATTGATTTACCACGCTATTTGACCACATGTAGTTTCAAAGCTGAAGCAAAATGCGAACCAAACTTGCCGGCAATATATGTCTATACAATTAGCACACTGTCTCTTCACACTTGTTGACCGCAAGTTACATCAACGTTTAACCAACAAATATAGCAAGCACACTTGCTGACGGAACGTGACATTCAAGTTTAACCAACAGATGTATCACTCATACTGACTGCATTCGACATTCAAGTTGAACCTACAAATACATCACACTTTCAGACAGCATGTAATTTATAACTTGAATATGCTGCATATTTCAGAACTACTCAATCATTTGGAATTGCATATAAATCAGAAGAAGACGCCGATGGTTACCAGGCCCAAATTTTGGGTGTAAAGATTAGAACCACTGTTACCTACCACGCATGTCGTAAGAGGCGACTAAGGAGGTTTGGCTGAAATCCAATGCATGTGTCCTAAACGTGTAAAAGTCTTTGTGTTAGGGGCCTACCAATGTGCAACGTACACGTTCTTGACAAAGATCAAACATATCACAAAGAGTGATTAAAATTGGTGGTAAAGAACGAACGCAGAGAGGAAGAAGAAGAAAGTTACTTTTGAAGAAGCTCTATTTCAAAGCTATCACAGAACTCAAAATAACAACTCCTAGGCTATATAAATTGCACAAACACAAAGTAATGCAGAGGATGCTTTCAGACAAGCAGTTCACTTGTGCTTCGTTTAATTTCAGATGCCCGTGCTGGTATCGATTTTCTTTCCTCTCAATTCCTTGTTTAGATACCTGATTTATTTTTTGTCTTCTAAATCCCCCAAGGAAAATGAAAAGAATCACGTACGATACTTCATCGCTTGTGGCATCAATTTTTGCGACTTTATTAAGTTGGTTTTTTTTGGTCTACTTCTTAAACGATTAATCGATTCATTAACAAAGAATTGAAGGAACATTACAAGTTGCTGTTATTCATGTAAGCTTGTGAATCAATCGCTAGGAACAGCTTGAAATGTACTCACTACATGGTATATATTATTGTGGTTGTAATAGTAATTGTTCGTAGTCTTAAAATACCACCTAAGTTCCTTTATTCTATGTAAACATCCATTTAACGGAGGTGTGATTTTATTTTTCTGTTGGTTTCTTTTATTCTCCTTCATGTTTCCGAGCCATACAATAGCACTGATAACACATTTGATTGAAATATTGTCAACTTTGTGTTTCTTTTTGATCTCCTCTGAGTTCCATATATTACTCATTGCAGTGGCGGCTCGTCATTAAGGGCCAGTGAGGCCGGGCCCCACCCAAAAATGTGCTAAGTGTTTTAATTATTTTATAAATTATTTGTTAATATTTATTACTTTTAACGTGATACCGATTAGCTTTGAAAGTTGAATATATAACGCTAAAACATCATATTCAGCGTCTTTCCTCAATAATTAGTATGCTTCACTCATTTTCAGCGCACTATGTGATAAATTCCCGGAATAGACAAATAATAGTAAATACTAAAATAAAATTTAACGCAAAACTATGATTTTTTCGAAAATATTTGCCTGACACCACCAACACAAATGATCACTGAGGATGACTGCGATGAGGGTAATGGCTGCGGCAGATATCCGATGAGGGTAATGGCTGCGGCAGATATCCGATGAGGGTAATGGCTGCGGCAGATATCCGATGAGGGTAATGGCTGCGGCAGATATCCGATGAGGGTAATGGCTGCGGCAGATATCCGATGAGGGTAATGGCTGCGGCAGATATCCGATGAGGGTAATGGCTGCGGCAGATATCCGATGAGGGTAATGGCTGCGGCGGATATCCGATGAGGGTAATGGCTGCGGCAGATATCCGATGAGGGTAATGGCTGCGGCAGATATCCGATGAGGGTAATGGCTGCGGCAGATATCCGATGAGGGTAATGGCTGCGGCAAATTATGAGCAGCGCCATTTTGTCTTTTATACCAAGGACTGGTCCTTTCTGTGGTTGAGTATGCGCTGGCGATCCTGACTCTCAGTCATAGTCAGATAGAACGACTGGAAAGAATACAGAACGAGGCGATGCGCATTATACTTGGCTGCACTAAAGACACGTCGTGCAGGGCGATGCGATATCTTCTTGACTATCCTACTATGGAATATAGAACACTGATGAGCCGTGCACGAGCATACCTTCGAGTCAATGCTGACACACAACATCCTCTGCACATGGAAATAAAGAGACAAAAAGGAAATAGGTTAAAAAGAGGAAAATCTTGGATGGGTCAGGTCGAGGACTGTATTGAACAGGTGTGTACACTTGAAGACATTGATCCCGGTGAAGAATGGATACCAGTGCCAACAGGAATCGCTACATCCTTTCTGTATGCATCGAACTTGATAAAGAATGCAGGCAACACAACCCACTTGTTGTGGAGGCAGAGGTTCAGGCATTAATTTCTGAGAACGCATCTGAGCATGATGTAATCATTTATACGGATGGTTCGGGGATTCGACATGTGCGAAGCTCGTGGGCTTTCACTGCTCAGGTCGGAGGAGATGTTGTGAAGGAAGATAGTGGTGGTTTTGCCGTGACCACGAGCAGTCACACTATGGAAATCATGGCGGTTACTAAAGCGATGATTTGGCTGGAATCACAGACTTTTATCCATGCATGTTTTTCAGTGACTCAATGAGTATGCTCAGGAAGATTGAAACAGGATGGGCTAGGAGACATTGGATGAAGTTGCTGGAGAGGTCTAAGCTGACAAAGATCACTTTTATTTTTGTACCAGGGCATGCAGGTATAATGGGGAATGAACGATCGGATAGGCTTGCATGTATGGCTTCTGTACAAAACGGGCGAGCAATGGACCAGGCTGATATTACAAATTCCTTAAGAGAGAGAGAGAGAGAACGTGTACATAATTCACGTAATAGCGGTGAATCTGCAACTCTAACCAGAATGCAAGAACTCAAAGTTAAGTGTGGTGTAGCTCGACAAGAACGCTATGCTGGCAGACAAAGAAGAATTGTAAACCAACAAAGAACCGGTGTCGTTAGTCGCCACACGCTGATGGACATACTGAGGGAGAGATCGGAGCACTTATGGACTAATTTGTTCGACGTGCAGTGATGGTGATCCGACGACTAAACTAAAACGACTAAAAACCAGTAGCAGGGCTACTACTACTACTATTTTTAATATTAGTTAGTTAGTTTGTTCCTTTCGTGCCAAAGGCGGCACATAGGGCAGAGGTTTTAGATCTCCATGTGATACGGTTCTTTGCTAGCAGTTGCAGATCTTGCATGGTTTTACATCCCAATAGTTTACTTTCTTGTTGGATGGTTCTTCGAAGAGTGGTCTTTGGTCTTCCACGTTTTCTTTTCCCAACTGGTGACCACATAGGACTTGTCGATTTAGTCTCTTTTCGTCTGATCTAAGCACATGACCTAAATATTTCCACCGTCGTTTCCTTATAATATTTGATATGGGTTGTTGGTGTGTTCTATCTCTCACTGTGTTGTTAGAAACGAAATCACTCCATTTGACTTTTAATAATTTTCGTAGACATTTATTCTCAAAGCTGTCCAGTTTCTTATCAATTTTCTTTGTTGATTTCCAACTTTCACAACCGTAGGTTAGTACAGGAATCACACATGACCTAAATAATTTAACTTTTGTGCATATACTAAAGTCTTGAGATTGCCAGATATTCGTTTTTAATATTGCTACTACTTATACAACTGCTAATACTACTATTACTGTTTCTACTACTACTCATACTACTAATACTACTATTTTACTGCTTTCACTACTACTGCTGCTACCACTGCCAGTGTCACTAGCATAACCATTATTACTAAACATACTTGTTTCCAGTAGCATTGTGTTTTCAATAATGTGTTTCTCGCTACCTCTATTTTGGAGTCTTCTTCAGCTCTATCCACGAGGCTAAAATTACAGTTACCTTTCCCACAGATCTTTGTCAAGAATCTTCTTACCTTCCCATAACTTTATTTTATGTATGGGTTTCAGTTAAGAACATGTCAAGTTATGCTACTTGGTTGCTTCCAACATGTGTCTCCAATCAGTGGATATTTCTTATGAATAGCTGTTATTTGAGGTCAAATAACACATCTAGAGTACAAAAAGCAAATGCTGTAACCTACCAGCTAGCCCCATTGTTAAGGCACCCAAAAATTTCACAGGCAGCTAACAACAGATGATCAACAGCATTTTTATACCTACTTTGTGTTACCAGAGCCAAACATGGACATTGAGCAAAGCGCAGTCACAAAAATAACTACATGTGAAATGCGTTGCCTGCGAAAAGTTACCAACAACACAAGAAAAGACAAAATCACCAACATCAGCATAAGAAAGAAAGTTGGCACAAAACCGTGCTTGAATTACATAGATAAACAAAGAATGAAGTGGTTTGACCACTTAATAAGAATGCATCCAAACTCCACAGTATACAGAGTCTTCTACAACAGAACATCGGGAAAGAAGGCAAGAGGAAGACCACGGAAAAGATGGTTAGATGGCGTAGCAGAATCCTGTGAAAGAGCAAAGATAACAATCACACAAGCCACCAAAACAGCGCAAGACAAAACAGAAAACCACGACACTGGGCAACAACCCGGTAGCAGTGTGACGACAAAAGAAGAAGAAGAAGAATAACACGTCACATTTAAATACAGTCCAATACTTGTGTTACCAGAGCCAAACATGGACATTGAGCAAAGCGCAGTCACAAAAATAACTACATGTGAAATGCGTTGCCTGCGAAAAGTTACCAACAACACAAGAAAAGACAAAATCACCAACATCAGCATAAGAAAGAAAGTTGGCACAAACCGGCTTGAATTACATAGATAAACAAAGAATGAAGTGGTTTGACCACTTAATAAGAATGCATCCAAACTCCACAGTATACAGAGTCTTCTACAACAGAACATCGGGAAAGAAGGCAAGAGGAAGACCACGGAAAAGATGGTTAGATGGCGTAGCAGAATCCGTGAAAGAGCAAAGATAACAATCACACAAGCCACCAGAACAGCGCAAGACAAAACAGAAAACCACGACACTGGGCAACAACCCGGTAGCAGTGTGACGACAAAAGAAGAAGAAGAAGAATAACACGTCACATTTAAATACAGTCCAATACTTCTTCCTCTGTGAACGTCCCATATTGACCACTTATTAAACTATTCTTTGTGGTTTGTATGTGAGCTGAGCCTAAGAGAGATTTTGCTTTGTGCTAGTTATGCGCCTATGGGTGCCTTGGCCAGCACATCCCATTTCCTGCCACGCTTTTGATTTACTAGGTAGCTTTCAGAGCTGTGGGACGGACAGGTTTGTCACTTGGACGTCATCTTACACGTGCAGGATGATCGGCGTCCGTAAAGTACTGCCCTTCTCCAATGTTTGGATTTGTACAGTCCAATACAAGAGACAGAAATGGAACTAAATTATTGAGTTGCCATTGAAGTTGTTACGTAACAAATTTATACGTAGAGAGTGATGATCAATAAATAGATAATGTGCAAGTATTAGGAGCTTCTGAAAAAAACAACTTTGCAAACACATGATTTGAACCACACATCCTTATTTGTTACGGCACCCATTGCCTAGTCCAACAGTTTGAGCGTTTTTAAGAGCACATCCATCTAGCTCATAGATTTTCAAACTTTTTCGGTCACCCGCCCACTTTGCACGACATAAACTTTGTAATGCCCTCCCCATTATAACAGTTTGCCAACGCCCCCACATATATACATACATTCTCTATTTTCACTTTGACATAGAAAATTGATGTATATATTTCTGTCATACATGATCAATTTTCAAATGATTATATACATGAAATAGAAAATTGAGGAACAAAATAGATCGTGTAAGAAGGGCATAAGATGAATTAAAAGGTTTGGGAAATTCAATTTGAATGATTATCAATCCTCCAAATAAACAACACGATAATCTCCCACAATGTTTCTAAACCAATATCAGCACGTAATCCTCCACTGGGAAGACTTCAGGGGCACACTGGGAGAATGGTTCAATGAGAACCAGAACAGACAAGATAAACAGAAAACTCACAACACATGGGCAAGAACCGGTAGCAGTGTGACGACACTGGACAAGAACCTGGAGCAGTGTACGACACTGGACAAGAACCCGGTAGCAGTGTGACGACACTGGGCAAGAACCCGGTAGCAGTGTGACGACACTGGGCAAGAACCTGGTAGCAGTGTGACGACACTGGACAAGAACCTGGTAGCAGTGTGACGACACTGGGCAAGAACCCAGTAGCAGTGTGACGACACTGGGCAAGAACCCGGTAGCAGTGTGACGACACTGGGCAAGAACCTGGTAGCAGTGTGACGACACTGGACAAGAACCTGAGCAGTGTGACGACACTGGGCAAGAACCCGGTAGCAGTGTGACGACACTGGGCAAGAACCCGGTAGCAGTGTGACGACACTGGGCAAGAACCTGGTAGCAGTGTGACGACACTGGCAAGAACCGGTAGCAGTGTGACGACACTGGACAAGAACCCGGTAGCAGTGTGACGAACTGGGCAAGAACCCGGTAGCAGTGTGACGACACTGGGCAAGAACCTGGTAGCAGTGTGACGACACTGGGCAAGAACCCGGTAGCAGGTGACGAACTGGGCAAGAACCCGGTAGCAGTGTGACGACACTGGGCAAGAACCCGGTAGCAGTGTGACGACACTGGGCAAGAACCCGGTAGCAGTGTGACGACACTGGGCAAGAACCCAGTAGCAGTGTGACGACACTGGGCAAGAACCCAGTAGCAGTGTGACGACACTGGGCAAGAACCCGGTAGCAGTGTGACGACACTGGGCAAGAACCCAGTAGCAGTGTGACGACACTGGGCAAGAACCCGGTAGCAGTGTGACAACACTGGGCAAGAACCCGTAGCAGTGTGACAACACGGCAAGAACCCGGTAGCAGTGTGACACACTGGGCAAGAACCGGTAGCAGTGTGACGAACACTGGGCAAGAACCCGTAGCAGTGTGACAACACTGGGCAAGAACCCGAGCAGTGTGACAACACTGGGCAACAACCCGGTAGCAGTGTGACAACACTGGGCAATAACCCGGTAGCAGTGTGACGACACTGGGCAAGAACCTGGTAGCAGTGGACGACAAAGAAAAGAAAGTATCACTTAATTGTGGCAAGAGTTACAAATTGAGATTACTCACATACTACTCGACTCTTGTTCAAAATGTCCAACTCTGCCCACTGTCATCCAATTTAGGTTCCTTGGTCCGTGATCAACTAGCCATACTAATTTGGTTGCTATTGAAGAGGACACATCATGAGTAAGTGTCACGCAAACTAGGTAGAGAGATATCTGACTTCCGTTCTGCTATTCCGGTGCGTGCACGTGCCTGCGTGTCTACTTGTATGGTGGGTATATGTGTGATAGTGAGACACTTTGCTAGTATGTGTAAGATGATATACGTATGTTCTATTAGTGGTTACTAAACTGATATAACATCTCTCCGGACACACCCATAAGCGCTCAATCTCTCCCATCAGATGTCGAAGTTTATGCATGTTGATGGTTTCGGTGGCTCGTTGGTTAAACACTCTCCCCACTACCACCGATCTGTGTGAAGTAGCGGTTAAGTGCTCTTCTCTCGTGCCAAAGGTGCCAGGTTCGCGCCCTTTGGATATTCCTTAGAAAAGATTGCAAAATAAAATTCCAACAAAAATATTATCACCGTGTTTAAAATTACATCGGGGACCTCGCCCTTTACTGAGTTCATGTACTGCAGCTGAGATCTTCCTGTGTAAGAGCGAGATCAGATCACACATGGTTACTCACTGAAGTGCAATGATGATGGTCATATCAATCAGTCAATCAATCAATCTACTACCAGGTAAAGGCTTATACAACGTGAACGTGTAATTTCAAACATTTTAAATCGCTGGATAGATTCAATATTAAGTTCTTGTTCCCTCGTCCATTTTCAACTTTCCAACAATCGAAGTTATTCATGCAATCATGTACACTCTCTCGTTGACGCCGAGCACCCACAAGTCCAGGACGTAGATCTACGTAATCCTCTGAAAGTTGAACATGTCAATAGACGACATTCACTCATACTGCAACCTGTGCTTTTAGACCTTCGATGTATCGACTGTGAGTCGGAAGCATCAATGGCCCTAGTAAAATAACGTACAGAGAGCCACTGCAGAGCAGCAGAAGTTACCTCAACCTCTCTTCTCTTATAAGATGTAATTGTTCTGTCAACCCTAACAACAACCTTAGCAACAACCCTAACAACAACCCTAACAACAACCCTAACAACAACCCTAACAACAACCCTAACAACAACCCTAACAACAACCCTAACAACAACCCTAACAACAACCCTAACAACAACCCTAACAGCAACCTAACAACAACCCTAGCAACAACCCTACAACAACCCTAACAACAACCTAACAACAACCTAACAGCAACCCTAACAACAACCCTAGCAACAACCTAACAACAACCTAACAACAACGCTAGCAAGGAAAAACCATTCTGACTTTATACTACAATGCACAGACTTATCGGCATAAACAACGACATTGTCATAACTCCAACTATTTGTTGACATTTCTTTAATTGCGAGTTCAGTCTTCATTATACAATACATATAAACATTACTATCCAAAATGAATGATAACGCTACGGGTGATCCTTATGCTACTATCTATTGGGATAACTGTTGTCACCTGGTCAATTGTTTTCTCAGCATGGGCCATCCACAACATGACATGATTGATTCTCTTTCCCATAACATCATTAGTGTTAGTGTGCAGTGAGTGTTTTGTAAACATCATAATTAAACGTTTCAGTGTGTTTATCTTGTTGCTACTGTTTCGTTACATGAGTGTTGATGTGTGTTTTTAATGTGTGCTTGTGAATGTGTTTGTCTCTGTGCGTATGCCTGTCTGTATGTGCAAGTGCGTTTATGTGTCTGTACTGCTTCGTGTGATAACGTATATGTGTGATTCTTATTAACTGTTCATGTGTACCTGTATGTGTGTTTAAACTGCTTGTGTTTGTTTTGATGTGGTTTGGGTGGTTTGTTTATACGTCTGAATGCATTTCAAACTTCATGTTTCTACTTACCGGACTGTAATATTATAAATACCCTAAGGGAGAGAGGCCGTGTACATGATTCAAGTAATAGTGGTGAATCTACAACACTAGCCATACTGCAAGAATTGCAATGCAAGTGTGGTGTAGCAAGACAAGAACACAATGCTGGTAGCTAAAGAAGAATAGTAAACCAACAAAGAACCGGGGGCTGTTAGTTGAGAGCCATACTGAGGGGGAGATCGGATCACTTATGGACTAACTGGTTCGACTTGCAGTGATGATGATCCGACGATTAAACTAAACTTACCTAACTGCGT
Organism: Arion vulgaris; assembly: GCA_020796225.1. Classification (NCBI taxonomy): domain Eukaryota; kingdom Metazoa; phylum Mollusca; class Gastropoda; order Stylommatophora; family Arionidae; genus Arion; species Arion vulgaris. The sequence goes on from CM036764.1 coordinate 21,822,889, forward strand.
GTGACATTGTGACTGTGTAGTTATATATGCCTGTGTAGCTGTGTATGTACTTGCTGTATGTGTGAGTGTTCTGTGTTTCAGTGTGTATACAATCTATGAATGTACTTGTCTATGTACATGCTACAGGCCAAATCAAGCACTTTCGTATTTCTCTATAAATTGTTATTTAATTATGTCAAGCTGATCTTATTTCTAGACTCTTCTAATATCCATATACCACTTAACAGCTAATTCTCTCTGAAAGTTTATAACAGACCAGGTCGAGTGCTCACATATTGAGAAGCAAAATAAACAGAGTTAATATCATAGAATCCAATTTTCAATCGTTGTGATTAATAAAACAGTCTCTTATCAAACATGTTGATGTATGTACAGTTCATTAACCTTCTTGTTTGGAACCTAATTCTTATTCAAGAAGCTTTCAAAGTCGAAGGATCAGCAGCATGTTTCATGCCGCCAGGTTAAGTGCTCATGGATGTTCACAAATTCATGTTTCTAATTTAATCTATCAATTCCGATTTCATAAATTTGCTTCTCATACATTTTATATGTTATGTATATTTTTCTATCTCATTTTCTCTCTCTCTTCTTTAATTGATTTTTTTTTTCGGCTGTCACAGTGCGGTTCGTATATTTTCTTTTTACAAAATGTCATAATGTTTACCATTGTCACTTTCTGATGTATGTAATGAGTTTATTTTCTGCGTTGACTTTTCTCTGAATAGCAATACTATTTTTTTCTCAAAAGTCTTTCTCTCTATCTCTTTCTCTCTCTCTCGCGATCACCGCTTAGACTGATGTACTAGATTTCCCATAAATTCTGCTGTTGTTTTTAGGACTCCGCCCCTCCGTACAGCTCATTTAGCTTTGTATTTTCCGACCAGGTTTCGTTTCTCAAGCCTGCTAGCAGTGGGCAGTCTTGCAGTAGGTGCTCTGCCTTCACGTCCGCCTTCTTGCAGATGCATAGGCTAGTTGTGCTAATTTTAAATTTGATATAGAGGTGAAACCGTAGTTTGTTATGGTCGGTACGCGTACGGAATATGCCAACTTGTTTGCTCAGGACAGACCATAGTACGCATCTTTGGCGCTGTGTTGAGGGTGGTCTTGCGACCACTTCTCTCTATATCGCCATCTGATGGCTGTTTTGGCCTCTTCGTAGCTGATTTCGTAATCAGTCTGGAGCAGTCGCCCTCCTGCCTTTGCTAGCTTGTCTGCCTCTTCGTTTCCGCTTATATTACAGTGTGATGGGACCCACTGTATGACTGTGCGTTTGAATGAATTTGTTAATACTCGAGGATCGTTTTGGCCTGTTTAGCTCTGTGCCGGTTCTTAAAAAAGTCTAAAGACGCCGGTTTTACCCCATATGTAACTATGTGGGTGTGCATGTACATAGCCAGTGTAACTATGTGGGTGTGCATGTACATAGCCAATGTAAGAACATTGGTGTTTGTCTATATAGATTGTTATTATTCATATCAAGCTGAGCTTATTTCTCAGCTTAACTTCTGCCATTTTATAATACTAAGATTCTAAGTACCAGGGTCGCCAAAATTGTCATCTTTTACCAAGGACTCCTAATCAACCGATCATATCCGGGAAACGAACGATCAAATCCTGCAGTGTACGGTTTCCAGGCTAACCTACATGTATTGTATTCAGGAGTGCAACACGTTATGTCTTCGCAAACACTGTGGCATTGTGGTTAAATATTCTAGTGATATTAAATCTCCATGTTACATTTTCACAGATCCAGATACGGTGTTAGGTCCGTATTTTTCATTGACCCTTCGGCACACGATAAGTTATTTGGTCAACATCATGTCGGTACTTCCCAGTGCTTGTCTTGGTCGGAAACAATATTCCACACCAACCGTGGAATTGAACCTAGAATTAAGAAACGAGCTCACTAACAACTATGCTGCTTCGGCTGTCTATTTTGTTCTTATAGTTTAAAAACAAAATACTGTTCTAATTTATCAAACTAGTAATATAGTTTATTCCTATGCTTTTTGAACAATTTAAATATAGAATTAGTAGACAGACATTTTACGAAAATGTAGTATTTGTAGCTGATAATCCAATTGTATTTTTCAATCGGAAAAAAGTTCATGATTTTTCAACTGTTATGGTTATTGGTTACTGGTTACTTAACCGGTGTAATAACACTCCGGGCAGACCCAATAATGCTCAATCTTTCCTAGGAGATGTCAAAGGGTATGTATACTGATCGTTCCCGTGGCTCGTTGATTAAATACAATACTCGGTTCCCAAATAATTATATCAAATATTGCTCGTATATGCTTCGTAACAATTGTTATAAGAAGGAGAAGATGGAGATATGTTGAACACACTTTGAGAGGAAATGATCAAAGAGTGTCAAAGCAGACATTGAAGTGGAATGCAGATTGTTCAAGAAAGAGAGGACGACCTAAGAATACCCTGAAACGAACTTGGCTGAGAGACAAGAAATATCGGTCTCAATTCCATGGAAGAGATTGAGCGAGTTGCCCAGGATAAAGCGGTATGGAGAAATTACTTGCAAACCCTATGTAACGTATTATGGTACGAGAGGAATTATTATTATTATTATTATATGTTGTTCTGTATCAACCAATAAGATGTATAAAATGTGTTGAATATTTCTTTTGTTCACACATAGGTACCCCATTCTGGTGTCTTCTGGATATTGTGCCCATCAAGAACGAGAAAAGAGATGTTGTCCTGTTCTTGGTCTCACATAAGGACATAACGAAGGAAAAATTGATTAAGGAGAACAAACTGCTGGAGAAAGGTATGTAATGCCATTACTCTCTTCTACCAATACATTAAGGAGAACAAACTGCTAGAGAAAGGTATGTAATGCCATTCTCTTTCTACCAATACATTAAGGGGGAAAAACTGCTAGAGAAAGGTATGTAATGCCATTACTCTCTTCTACCAATACAAAAAAGATATCGTTTTAATTTCTTTCGTTACATTATGGGAATACTATGTTGTGTAGATACATTTACTGACTAACGGTACAATAATGATAATGTCCACATAAATAATAATGGTGGTCATTTTTAAAGAGTTACTCATTTCTAATGGTATGCTTTATGTCTGATACAAAGTATTTTGGACATATCAAAAGACGTGAAGTGTTAGAGAAGATCACTATGAAAGAAGACTTACAAGCAATAAAGAAGAAGAGGAAGACCACGAAGAAGATGATTCAGGTTGTGACTAATGATTTGAGCGTGACCGCAGCAATTGCATATGAGATAGAGAAATGTTGAAGGACTGTTGGGGTGGTAAAGTTCTACTCAGGACAATCTATTGAATAATAATGACCACATCGTTATATAAACAGTTACCTAAAAAACAGTTCAGAAAAACAAACGAAACTATTAGTTTTTTAAATGTCTGCTTTGTCTGATACAAAGTTGTAATTTTTTATCAAATATACACAGAAACACTATTGTAGCTGTAACTAAAATTACTTTATTGTAGATTTGTCTGAAATATTACGAAGCTAGATAATGGTATTGGTTATTGATCTGATCTAATCACACTCCGGACGGGTGAATTGATTCTCAATCGGTCAAAGCAGATTTTGAAGATGATGCTTGTTAATGGAATTGGTTGTCCACTCTTACCGTTAAGCGTATGGGTGGGAGCTTTTATTTGCGTTCCAGCGCCAGATGAGTCGCCCTTGTTCTGTTATTGTGTTTCATTAGTGTGGTCTTAATATTGTCTATCCATCTTTTTCTTTGTCTTCCCTTGGCTCTAGTACCAAGACAACTGTATTTTTACTCCTGTATTTCTTCTTCGTCTTCTGGGATAACCTACCTGTGCTCAGAAGCAGGTGCATTCTCTTAGAAGATCATATTGTAATTAGGAAGTTGACAATGGTGTCATAAAATGTGGGCTTCCAAACTGGTTTCCTGTGTCTCCAATATACCTTGTTTCATATTACAAAAGGGTTTTAATTATGTCTGACGTCGCCTCAAGGGGTTACGGGGCCAAAATTTGAAGTGTAAAGAATAGAACCACTGTTACCTGCCACGCATGTCGTAAGAACCGACTAAGGAGGTTTGGCTGAAATCGGATACACATGTCCTAACTGTGTAGAAATATATGCGTTTAGAGGCCTGCCAAACCAACGTTCAACGTATACACGTTCTTGGCAAAGATCAAGCATTTCACAAAGAGTGATTAAAATTGGTAGTAAAGAACGAACGGAAAGAAGAAGAAGACGATGTCTGACGTCCTTCCATTTGACTATTGTGTCACTGTGGTGCTAGAGTATAACGCAGTAGATGGGGAAACTACACGTCGCAATTTATGGTTCTTAAACTTGAAGTAGTTCATCATCGTATATATAAATGTGTATCTATTGAAAATATTGTCCAGTCTTTGCGAGACTTGGCTTTAAGTCTAGTAACCAAGAACTATAAAATGAATGCTGTTGCAGAAACTGCATCGACAATCTGACATATGTTAAGAGCAATGTCGGTACTAAAAAAGAAGTACAATGGAAATTGTCAAACGAATGTTACTGAGAGGGGCGAGAAATACTGGACTCAATTACATAGAAGAGATAGAAGAAGTTACTATGATAATCCAGTATGAAAAAATTGCTAGCATCCCCTATGTTACGCGGAGAACTGCAACAGCGTAGTTGTTTTGAACTCGCTTCAAGACTTGTGGTCCGGGTTCAACTCCCCACTGGGAGTGAACTATTTTTCCGACCGTAACGGCTCTCAAATCAATTCAGCCTCAATTGGGAAGCAGGAAAAACACTAGGAAGTAAATGTGGCTGGCTTGATGTTGATTATATTATCCAACAGGCGTCGGTGGTAAAATAAAATACGGCCCAACACTGTTGTACCCAATATATCTTGAGGTATCAAAAGTAATTTCTTTACTTTTACGATTACTTTTGCACTGTGTAACGTACGCGTTGGCATGTGTAGCTTAATCGATAGTGAGCTCGATCACAACCCAAGTGTACCTTGTTCAAACTCTGCGGCAGACAGTTTGTAAGCAAATTTGTTCATTTGGAATTTTGTGAACGGTAAAAACAGAACTCAACGTTCAGGTAGCAATGGCAAACTACTGAATCTATAAGTGGTACCTAAAAATCAACGACTCGTTTACTGTGGTTGATGTCTACGTCCTGTAAAGGACATGCTCCCATTTTTATTTTAAGTACGAGAGGAATATATAATAATAAACAACAAACCCTAAACTATGTTTCATTAGAAACGCTAACAGTAAAAACTAATAAAATATTACTGATACTTTACAACCTTATATTTTATTAGAAACGAAACGGAATGAGATCACAAAAGAATTAAAATATCAAGAAACAAAATATTTCTCAGCGATGAAAAAACTGATTCACTTAAATAGTTCTTTGTGATCTAAGAAACTGTCTCCAGAATAAGTACAAATATTTCTTGACATTTGCTGGAACTAATGTCTAGACTATTTGACTTGACTCAAAGAGAGATGACAGCCGTTCCGTGAATATCTGAAGTACATAAGAATATCAAAAGGATTACATTAATTAATACACAATCTCAGCATTATCAAAATGTCTTCAAGTTCAAATTGGTAAAGAAGGTTGTCATATATATCTATATATATATATATATATATATTACTAAAATATGGAATTGCAAGTTATATAGTATTAAAACTAAATTACGAATTTTCAATTCAAATGTTGTATCAATCCTAACATCCTAACATATGCCAGCGAGAGTTGGAAAATGACTAAAGATATAGAAAGCAAGTTGAATGCATTTGAAAATAGATGTCTGCGAAAAATAATGAATATTAAATGGAACGAATTCAGGAGAAGTGATGAAATCAGAGACATGTCTGGTCAACCACTAGTGACGAAGGTTATAAGAAAGAGAAGATGGAGATATGTTGGGCACACCTTGAGGAGAAATGATCAACGAATATCAAAGCAGGCATTGAAGTGGGATGCAAAGGGTTCAAGAAAGAGAGGTTGACCTAAAGAGACCCTGAAACGAACTTTGCTGAGAGAGGCAGAAATATCGGTCTCAGTTCCATGTAGGAGATTGAGCGAGTTGCCCAGAATAGAGCGGTATGGAGAAATTACTTGCAGGTCCTATGTAAAGTATAACGTTACGAGAGGAATTATTATTATTATTATTATTTATATATATTACTGTAACGATATTTAAGATCGTCATTGTTGTCTATAAAGCTTCCTTGCCAAAGTCATCATCATAGCACTTTATTGGAAAACCATATGTGCTCCGATCTATTTCTTACCCTAGAAGATATCAGCTGCTTAGCACGAACTTCGTAGTTCAAGCGTGGGTTCTCGATGTAAATTTGAAGATGGTAAAAATATTTGTAGAAATTGTATTAAAACTCATTTATTGAATGTTTCCCAGTTTGCGGCCGTACAGTCTTCACTTATTTAGTTTTAATTTCTACGGTGTCTTTAACGTGTTCCCCTTGAACACTTTCTTCTCGCTATCTATTCTCTTGTGCCTGTTTAGCCACGGTTGGGACAAAGACTCTCGGCCAGCTCATACACGCTCCTGATTGATTGAAATGTATTATCTATAATAGCATCGGTATGTTATATTTATCAAATTATTGAATCCCATCATTACTTATTGTATACAACTAAACTTATTGAATATTTGCTGGCTGTTGGTTAATCAGACAATAGTAGTCAAACAACAACATCAAAGATAAAATACTGTGATGACATGACTAAAATTTCTAATTTCTTATAAAGTTATTATCTTTCTGACATTTCTATTTATGCAGAAATATATGATCTTTCACTCTATACAATCACGGTTACAATCTATGAAAATATCTTAATACTTCAGAATAGTGTTGACTATATTCAAAGTGTTTAGTTCTATAAAGTACAAGATTCGTACTATTGATTACACATAAAATTATGTCGTTTTTGTTTGTGTATTAGCATTACACCATTAATAAGAAACGCTTAATTCCAACCTTTTTCTTTTAAATTCCAAGTTTAAAATTGAGTTTTCTCAAAATAATTTGTTTCAATTTTTTTTGTATGTCGGAAATCCATGAATTTGAAGGAATGCGAAAGCTAGATACACGAGATTTGGGGTGAACATCTCACATATAATTTTGTAGCTACAGGTCAATTTCAAATTACAGTTTCGTGAAAATGTGTTTTTAAAATTAATTTTAAATGTGAAATGATGGCACATTTTGTGCAGTTTTTTTTTTTGCCAAGCATAATTTTATAAATAAAAATAAAATATATTTCTTGAGAATTTACAGAACATTAATGGACCTGTAGCTATAAATATGCTTACAGTTAATAATAATTACTCTCGTACCGTTATACGGTACACAGGGCCTGCAAGTATTTTCCCCACACCGCTCTATCCTAGGCAACTCGCTCAATCTCCTGCATGGAACTGAGATATATCCATCGTGTTGCTGTTGGTTAAAGACAAATAAGGGCCTAATAACGTATACCTGCACAAAATATCATGACAAAGTATAAAAAGTAATCCTTTTTAAAAAATGCTATGGTGTTATACTAACTTTAAAATAAAATAAATATTCAACAACGAAAATACCAGTATTTCACCAGCCACCTATCTATTTTTGTAACTGTGCCTTCTAGGGCGATAGAAAGACTAACAACAAATATGGACGTTAACTTTAAACAGAGTAGAAAAGAAAATGAAGGAAATGCATTATCTCTCTCTCTCTGTCTCTCTCTCGCGCCGCGCGATCACCGCCAGATCGATGTACCAGACTTCCATAAATTCTATTCATGTGGAAATCTGATTCATGCAGCCTTAGCATTGTTTTACGTCACATCTTCAGCACCATTTTGGAGCTCTGGTGTTTAACTTTCGGCGATGTGTCCGATTTCAGCCAGCGTTTACTTGGTTCGCTCTATGTTCTGTAGCCATCTAGTGTTTTTTATTTACGGTGTGGGGTATCTAGTAAGTAAGTAAAGGCAATACAGTGTTAGGCCTGTATTTTCATTGACCGTCGGCACGCGAGCCGTCGCGGTCAGGAAAAAGTCCACGCCCACTATGGAGCTGAACCGGACCACCAGCCTTATGAAACGGTTCACTAACAACTACGCTACCGCGGTTCTCAGGGGTATCTAGCCCCACGCCCAATCTCCTTTGTCGCTTCTTACGACATGCGTGGCAGGTAACAGTGGTTCTAATCTTTATACCCCAATGTGCGCCCCGGTAGCCACTCAGGCGAAAATGCATTATAATTAATTTTTGATATTTATATTGTTTGCCCTTTCAAATATGTTTTCCAAATGTATTTTGAGTTTCTGGATTTGATGAAGTTAGCTTGAGAAAGTGTTGAAATCTTAAAGGGCCTTAATAAAATAAATGATTCACCGCTTATCTTTTCTGAAGTTAGTGCCCTTGATAAACGTAGTCTTTAGTCACTGGTCACCACCGTGGCGTGGGCGTCTACATATATTTTTCAGGAGGGACAAAATCAATGTTAAAATATTTAGTTGGTTGTTTACAACGCGGAAATGGAGAATACCAGATTCATATAACACTGTGTTATCAAAATCAAATTTTTCCAGGGGGTGGCACTTGTTCCCACTCCTCCCACCCTGGTTTAACATATGGATACCCATGACTGGGAGGACATGAAGACGTAAATGAACTAAGATACAAAAACAAGAGAGCATATCACATAGTAAAATCCATCTAGCACTAAACAATAGTAAGAGTAAATAATAAGTAACGGTGCTTTTAAAGCCGAAGGATTAACTTCATTGCTTCGGGTTTTACCCATATCCATTTCTCTCTCCGCAGAAATGCACGCCACCTTCCGAAAGTATTGCATAAAGCACGAAATCCGTAGCTCAAGTAACAATCCTTTCGGTCTCTGAAAAAATGCACCGTTAACAGAACGTCGTGGTCCGAACCAACGACCTTCGACTCGCATGACAAGGACTTAATCATTTAGCCGCAAAGAAAATACTAAGTAAAGTAACTTTAAATCAAACGCTAAGATAGTGGTATTGTAATGATCATAGTACTTCCCAGATGAAATACATCAGTACACATTATGGCAAGAAAATTGTCTAGTGACTTTTAGAAACAAACTCAAATGCTTGGACTGGTCTATTCTGTTGTTACTATGATGATTGTGCAAATGTAAATTTACACACAACAGGGCCGCCGGAATAAACGAGTGTTGTAAAGTGACTACACCACACATTAATTACCTGTAGCCCAGCAGTTGCATGAACACCGACTACTAAAGTTACATCAAATCACTGTAAGTTAAACCAGGTGAATGTACAGGTATGCCTCGCACCATTTATCCACGTGTGGGAAGACATGATCCGGGGGACTTCGTGGATGAAACCACTTCCACACTAGTTGTATTCACAGACTATCCAAACTAAAATGGCAGATTAAAATTCCAGATACCGAAGACCTCATAAAAGCTCAGATTCAAAGCATCAACACACTATTACAGAGGGCCCAGGTGAGTTGAGCCGTTGCGCAGATGCCCGATAAACGGATCCCAACAAGCTTGATGTGTTTTATACTTTAAATAGGCAGACGTTCGGTTGATGTACAGAAAAAAACAATGTTTTGACGATACTCGTAACCTTTATGATCCTTAATGTCTTAACATAAACATTATCAGAATGCTGGAGAATGAAATAATAAAATGTGTTCACACTCTCCACCTTCCAAACATCGTGTCTGCGAAAAATCTTAGCATGTTATAGCCAAATACTACAGGGTGTTCAAGATTAAAGCAGCCCCATTGACAAATCGAAAGTTGCCAGATAATCTATCGCGTTATGTTTATGTACTATTTAAACCGGTTCTGACTAGCTCGTTTTACGTCACATTTGTTCATCGCCCCTTCCGCACTACAATTACATACCGTCACATAACCTTGACCTATACTACGTCATAACTGAACCTTCTCATTTTCATACATATATGCCAGATTGACTCCATTCACAGGCTGCTATCATCTTGAACACCCTGTATATCTAACCAAGAACTGCTTACACATTGTCAGCAAGAAAATATATACGCCAGATCATCCAAAGAAGACGCTGTAGATGGATTGAACATGTGTAAGCATGAAGACTAACTATGTTACGAAAACTGTACTGTCATTGACAGCAGAGGGTAAACGAAAACGAATAAGATCCAAAACGGGCCTGGATGTAAATAGTAGAACAATTATTGAAAGAAATTAATCACAGCTGGAACACAATACAGAGGATAGTCAAGAATAGAGAAGAGTACTGTGCATTTGCTTTTGCTCTAAATGCCAGGAACGGATGGACATTATGGTTGTCGGCACTGTTGCGTATTTTCAATTGTCAAAAAACATGTTTTAATATAATGCAATACTTTTTATTTACTTTTCTATTTTCCATATTTAATTTGTTTGAACGAAATGCATCAAATTCTTCTCAATAGAAACATTTCGTGTGTGTTTAATTATTTTGTTTAATTTCGTGTGTGTTTAATTATTTTGTTTAATTTCGTGTGTGTTTAATTATTTTGTTTAATTTCGTGTGTGTATTATCTAGATACGTATTTTACTGTCCATTTCTCTAAATAATTTATCATTTTTATTTAATTCTAGGATTAGTTTCCATCAGTAACGCATTAACAAAGATTAACAAAGATTAACATTCTGGCGGAAGATTATGCAGTGTGGCTTTTCTACTCCGTTCACATTGAGTCCTCTTTTTCTGTGACAAACACCATTAAGTAAAATAAAAAAAACTGATCAAATTACAGTATTTCATTTATACTTATTTCTCGCTTAATTAAACTACAAGCTTACATAAACAATAAAATGTCATTTTTAATTTTTTATTTCTTTGTTGATAGAAAGTATCACAAACCTTGTAACTTTGACCGATTATTGATCTCACATGGTTCTAATTCGAATTTGTCTTCTAGAAACTTCTTTCAACATCACAACTGGCACTAAAGGTATACACTAGATCAATACAATCGTCTGTGAAATTAGGAAATAAAAATGTATTATTAAGCGTTTAACAAGCAACTAACCAAAATATTAAGAAACAAAAATGTATAATTACGCGTTTAACAAGCGAACTACACCAAACATAAATTTTCTTATATATGTATAATTACGCGTTTAACAAGCGACTAACCAAAACATTCTTTTTTTTCTTACATAACCTTTACAGGACGTCGTCATCAACCACAGTAAACGAGTCGTTGAGTTTACAGGCACCAGTTATACGTTCAGTAGTTTGCAATTGCTTTCTGAACGGTGAGGTCTATTTTTACCGTTCATAAAATTACACCCGAACAAATTTGCTTGAACCAGGTACACTTGGATTGTAATCGAGTTCACTACGGCTTAAGCTACAGCCAAAACATTTGGAAACAAAAATGTATAATTACGCGTTTAACAAGCGACTAAAACAGAAGACTAGGAAACAAAAACGTATAATGTACGCATTTAACAAGAGACTAAATTAAAAATGTTATGAAACAAAAAACGTTTAACCAGTCTTGTAACATGCGACTAAATAAAATATTAAACATTTACCGATATCTAGCTTCGTCAGACCAGACTGGTGTAGAATCTACCAGCTCAACAATATCCACTGTTAATAGAAGTATGAGTAACAGACACCAGACTGGTATAGAATCCTGACCAGCTCAACCATATCCACTGTTAATAGAAGTATGAGTAACAGATACCAGACTGGTATAGAATCCTGACCAGCTCAACCACATCCACTGTTAATAGAAGTATGAGTAACAGACACCAGACTGGTATAGAATCCTGACCAGCTCAACCATATCCACTGTTAATAGAAGTATGAGTAACAGACACCAGACTGGTATAGAATCCTGACCAGCTCAACCACATCCACTGTTAATAGAAGTATGAGTAACATGTATGTTTGATTGTTTAGCGGGCTTGTTTCAGCATACTTCATTTTTTTCAAAATGTCTCCTACAAAAACGATGCAGAAGAGTGTACACTGGGTTAGACCTCAAAAACTTACTAATGATATCATTCCTTGGCGCATCTTTAGCTACATTGATAACAGGCGTAGACTGACCTTCCTCTTTATTCTCCCACTGGTAAGGATGATAATACGTCTTTCCCAGTGTGGAAAATTACGTGAAGAACACAATTTACTTTACGAAAACAGTGCATCGAAAGTCTCTTTGGCGAAGTGTTACGAAGTTTGTCTGTCGTTCTGAAGTTCGGGGTTGGAATCAGGACCGAGTCCGTGTGCAATTTTTCATGAGATTCTTAGAACTTCTGCTGAAGTTGCGGAGTTGGTACTTTGTTGAACACTCGGCAAATGGCATGCAATTTCTGCCGTCAAGAGCGGATTCATATGGGGAACCCGATAAAATAAAGTTAATCATTTGCATTTAGAACCTAGTAGGTGTAATAGTTTTCTAAAGAATGTCAGAATTCTTATTATTATATAAGCAACAGTGAAACATGTTCTATATCTTTTATATATTTACATTATATAACTATTATCATTAGTAGATAGACTTACTCAGGATTCTTGCATCGTTTCTCATCTTATATACATTATATAACTATTATCATTAGTAGCTAGACTTACTCAGGATTCTTGCAACTATCGTTTCTCATCTTATATACATTATATAACTATTATCATTAGTAGATAGACTTACTCAGGATTCTTGCATCGTTTCTCATGTTATATACATTATATAACTATTATAATTAGTAGCTAGACTTACTCAGGATTCTTGCATCGTTTCTCATCTTATATACATTATATAACTATTATCATTAGTAGCTAGACTTACTCAGGATTCTTGCAACTATCGTTTCTCATGTTATATACATTATATAACTATTATCATTAGTAGATAGACTTACTCAGGATTCTTGCAACTATCGTTTCTCATCTTATATACATTATATAACTATTATCATTAGTAGATAGACTTACTCAGGATTCTTGCAACTATCGTTTCTCATCTTATATACATTATATAACTATTATCATTAGTAGCTAGACTTACTCAGGATTCTTGCAACTATCGTTTCTCATCTTATATACAATATATCTACATTTCAGATGGACAAAGCTCTCCGTCGAAGAATAGTGGCAATGATGCATCTTTGGATGAAGAGAATGAAAATGAAGACAGCAATGAGGGGGCCCCAATGCCAGACAACTACGACTATGGTCGCAGACGCAGTCGAGCAGTGTTGTACCATATAAGTGGACAGCTAAACAAGCAAAACAAGACCAAAAGCAAACTTCAGCATCTAAATATGGTACACTTCTTCTTCTTCTTGTGGTTGTCATTTCATGTAACGTAGGCATTCGCTGAAATAATATATTGTAGTATATCATTTTAACTCTTTTCCTTACCATGAAATATCGTGAAACATACAGTGGAATGTGTAATATTCGGAATGTATAGTTAGTAAATATCCTGAAACGTCATCAGTTCAGTGACTAACACCCCACTGTGACGGACCCGGCAAGCCGGCGGTGCGTAATATTGCTAAATTAATTATTTTGCAACCAACCACCAATAACAGCATACAATAAAAAGAGATCGGGTACTAGAGCTAAGGGAAGACCAAGAAAAAGATGGATAGACAATATCAAGACCACACTACACAAACACGGACACAACACAACAAAGGCAACTCATCTAACCCTAGAACGCAAATTAAAGCTCCATCCCTACGCTTAACGGCAAGAGTGGACAGCCAACTACATCTTCCACCTAGGAATAGACAATAGACAATAGAAAATTACCGAGTTGATTGATTATTGATTGATTGATTGATTGATTGATTGATTGATTGATGATTGATTGACCATCATTGTTGTACTTCGGAGAGGGACCATATGTGCTCCGATTACTTTTTTACACAGGAAGATCTCAGTGGCAATGCACGAATTCCGTAGCACCGGCGAGGGTCCCTAGTGTAATTTAGAAGATGGTAAAATATTTTGTAGAAATATTATTTATTAAAAGTTATAATAAATTTTGCAAGAGTAGCTGCTTTCCAACCTGCTCTTCTCGATTGTCAAATGCCAAGAGTTCTTTTACGTGCTCAACTTGAGCACGGTATTTACGTTTTAGCGACCATCTCTGACGTGATTAGGAACTCGATCTCACCTACACTGAGATCAGGGATCCTGGACAAATATAACCTGATGACTCCACAAGGAGAGAACAGAAGCTAACTGTGGGAAATAGAGACAAAGCACTTAACCTCTGAGTTCTAACTACACTAGTTTCATGACACATGCATTTGAATCGCTCAAATATTTTGAGTTATGTTATTTGAAGTAGATATTTTATTTTACATTTTCTAGCTTCAAAAATATATTAATTTAATTTAGTCTTTTTAACAAAGTTTTCCAAACTCTTGTTTGGACAACGTTGTAGAAATAAATAGCTTTGCTGTAGATAAAAAGCCGAAATAAATCACACTGTGTTGGTATAATATTGACAGTAATTTTACATGAAAGAAAGATTGTCACATTGTGCGGAGGTTAGGTAATATTAATAAACAATGCTGGCACACACTGTGGCAGTTAGTACGGAATGAGCTAATATTCCGTTTGTATTCTATAATTTGTCTAACAATGCATTTAAATGAAGATCTTAGAATCATAATTTTTTTCCCTACAATTTAACAATATTGTCTTTTTTCCAGATTGCTGCCCAAATGCCGGAATATAAAGTGCAGGAAGTGAAGAAATCTAGATTTATTATAGTGCATTATGGGATATTTAAGATCGGTTGGGATTGGTTGATTCTGTTGTGTACATTTTACATAGCTTTCATGGTACCCTTCAATGCAGCATTTATGAAATCTGGCAGATTCAAGGATTTTACGTACCTAGATGCTATAGTAGAAGTATTGTTTGCCCTTGGTAAGACAAGTTCTGTATCTGTTCTACACTAGTTTAACTCTTAAACGTTCATTAGTTTTAAGTTTTTATGTTAATTTTGATTACCTGCTCTATACAACAGCCATATTATTCCTTGCTTAAAAATAGATACTGTTATATATGGTTGGAAGTTAATTGAAAGACCTATTGTCAGTTAATGAATACTAGGATATGTGTAGGTCTAGGAAAGTTAATTGAATAGACTATCGAGATATGTGGTAGTCAGAAAGTTAATTGAATAGACTATCGAGATATGTGGTAGTCAGAAAGTTAATTGAATAGACTATCGAGATATGTGGTAGTTAGAAAGTTAATTGAATAGACTATCGAGATATGTAGTAGTCAGAAAGTTAATTGAATAGACTATCGAGATATGTGGTAGTCAGAAAGTTAATTGAATAGACTATCGAGATATGTGGTAGTCAGAAAGTTAATTGAATAGACTATCGAGATATGGGGTAGTCAGAAAGTTAATTGAATAGATATCAATTGATAGTCTTAATTGAATCATGACTACATTGTAGTCAAACAGTTATTCAAAAGTGACGTTTAGTTAGAAACTTATACAACCCAACAGGCCTTTAACTTTTTGTATGAGAACAATCATTACTTGTCTACAATAAAAATATCCTGATATCTTGCTTCTTTGCCTTTCTTAATAGATTTGCTTTCAGTGTCTGTATGATTCTTCTTTGCTTTCTTCTTCTTTTCTTTCTCTAACAATGTATTCCCTACAGCGACAGGATAAGAAGAGATTTGAAAACAAATTTTGCTTGCGCTTCATAAATAGTGTTTTTCGCCGCCTCTGTTATTTTTGAGGTCCACCTTTTGCATGGAAGACCTTTTGTTTTGTATCTGCTGTATCGAAACATTGCTTTTGAGGCGCACGGTCTGTTGGTAATCTACTTATTTGGCCGTCCCAGTTAAGTTGTTGCTTCTTGATAAAGTTCAGTACTGATGGTGTACCCATTTTTCCTGATAATTTCATTTCTAAATCGGTCTCTTTTGATACTCCAGCGTAGACACTTCATCTCTGTCGTGACTAGTTTTCTTCTATCGTTTGATGTCAGCGTACATGTTTGGCACTGATAGCATAATGTTGAAAGAAAGATTGTGTTGAACATTGCTCATTTTTAGTGTTATGGTCGCATGTTTGTATTTTAAAATTGGTGCCATTTCTCCTATTATTTGATTTGCTTTATTGCATTTGTATTGAATTTCGGTAACTATTCTTCAATTTGCCGACAGTTCTGTAGAGTAATCATTATTATTATTATTATTATTATTATATTACCAGATACATTCCGGTAAACCCATTAATGTTGAAACCAATCGCTTTAATGTTTTTAAAATATACGGTACAGAGAAATGTACAAGCTTGAATTGAATGGACATTTTTTGTCCCTGTCTTTTGTGCCCTTGGGCGCGACGAGTACTGATGATGATGTCAATGTTTTTGTCCTTTTACATGTTAGATTGTTTCAAATATATCTTCATGAACAGACTTGTTTGGTGAAATGTCACTATTATGTTGAACTAAATGTTACTATGTTTTTCTCACTGAAGAAACAAGAGAATTAGATACTACTGTCTCTCAATTCTTCTTCTTCTTCTTTTGTCGTCACACTGCTACCGGGTTGTTGCCCAGTGTCGTGGTTTTCTGTTTTTGTCTTGCGCTGTTCTGGTGGCTTGTGTGATTGTTATCTTTGCTCTTTCACAGGATTCTGCTACGCCATCTAACCATCTTTTCCGTGGTCTTCCTCTTGCCTTCTTTCCCGATGTTCTGTTGTAGAAGACTCTGTATACTGTGGAGTTTGGATGCATTCTTATTAAGTGGCCAAACCACTTCATTCTTTGTTTATCTATGTAATTCAAGCACGGTTTTGTGCCAACTTTCTTTCTTATGCTGATGTTGGTGATTATGTCTTTTCTTGTGTTGTTGGTAACTTTTCGCAGGCAACGCATTTCGCATGTAGTTATTTTTGTGACTGCGCTTTGCTCAATGTCCATGTTTGGCTCTGGTAACACAAAGTAGGTATAAAAATGCTGTTGATCCTCTGTCGCTTAGCTGCCTGTGAAATTTTGGGTGCCTTAACAATGGGGCTAGCTGGTAGGTTACATTTGCTTTTTGTACTCTAACCTCTATCTCTCTATCCAGTTTTCCGTCTTCTGTAAATATGCTTCCTAAGTATTTAAATTCTTTCACTTGGTTTATTTTAGTGCCATTGACATGGATGTCTAGATTATTATGTTTTCTTCCCATATTCATTATTTCTGTTTTAGTGTTGTTGATTTTCATGTCATGTTTTACACAATTTTTGTTCAAGGTCTCTCTCAACTAACTACCATTATCCACAGATATATTTCTCAACTTTCGAACAACATTTCTTAACAAAAGTGGGCAGGTTGTGTACGAGTCTCGAATGATAGCAATCAACTACATCAAGGGATGGTTTGTTTTGGACCTACTAGCAGCTATTCCCTTTGAGCTGTTGTATGCCTTTAGTGTGGAAACGGTAAGTCTCATTTACAAAAGTTAACATTTGTCTTATTTAATTTATTTTTGTATTATAACATCATGTATAAATGATAGGCTGCATTTATACTGAGTCAGATTTTCAGCCCATTGAAATTTATAACGTACAGGATACATGTACAACGATAACATTAGTAATGTTGCAAAATCTAGAGTAATAGGAGTATTATCACAGTGTTTCAATTTATATTGAAAAATTTAATTTCAGATTTGAATTCTTATTATGTGTGTATTGTTTTCCCGACGGAGCACATATTGATAGTTACGGTTCTTGTGTTAATTTTCTGGTCCTGATCTTGGTAAAACTGACAACTAAATAAATATAATTATGGTTATCAATAATGTTTACATAGTGCTAGTTTGCATATTTGGGTTTGCTTACATAAACTTGTTTGGGTTGGCAAGATTTAAATGAATACTTTCGTGTAGATTCTTTTAAACGTATTTTGATAAGAATGCGTCTATTCCGAAAATGTTTAATGATTACATCAGTAAAGATTCTCAAATAGTGCAGTGATTACAACAGTGCAAGTTACGAAACTGTGTGAATGATCACAGCAATCATCATTGGCCTCTTTGTCTCAGGAGACAATAGGTCTTGCGTCACGTAGTATGTTCTGCACTGAATCACAACGTTTCTTGTGACTGTAATGGCCTATTCTGGTGTAGCACTCCTTGCCACAGTTGCTGCAGGTAAAACAGGAGACTGGAGCTGATACATAGGATGTTCTCTCTGCCCTCTGCGCTCTCTTTTGCCTCCCCGTGTGATGTTGTTTTCTTCTTTTTGAGCCACCCTTCACTGCCGTTCGCCATGCTTGCCTGTCTTTGGACAGCCGCTTCCAGTGTTCTTTGTCTATGCCGCATGAAGTTAGATCACGCTTGAATGTGTCAATGAAGCGTAATAATGGGCACCCATGCTGTCGAGCAACAGTTGTGAGTTGACCATATAGAATGTTCTTTGGGATTCTATCATCGCTCATACGGCATACGTGTCCAAGCCATCTCAGACGTCGCTAACTCAACAAGGTGTACATTGTTGGAATGCCAGCACTTTCCAGAACTTCTATATTGGAGATGTGGTCTTGTCATCGGATGTTGTATATTCACCTGAGACAGCGCACGTGGAAGGTGTTAAGGCGATGTTCTTGTCTAGCATATGTGATCCATGTCTCACTACCATACAGCAGAGTGCTGAGAACACAAGCCTTATATACTTGTGTCTTGATGTTTCTTGTGAGTGCCCTCACATTTAATATAAAGATAATATCTCAGCACATACATACATTCCAAATAAATCTACTAGTATGTCAACAGACAATACTGTTGTTGTTGGTGTATGTTGCTATTTTGTAGAGTTCTCTTGTGTCTGCCTAAAGGGATGGGACACAAAAGTTGCAGTCTTTCTGAGGCCAAAAGGACAGCTTTCGTTGTCAAAGGTATCAATGTCTCCGTGACATCTCACGCACGCAATAAGCTTCATGTTTTGAGAGTGAAGCTATATACTTTGCCCAGAAAGCGTTGAGTTCGATGTTTGGAGAGTGTCAATGTCTCTACATCACAACAAGCTCTGAGATTAGTGATTTGAGAATGGTGATGTGTTAATATTTAATTAATGTCCGACGTTAAATACTAACGACCTCTTTTCTCTGACAATAAGTGTCTCCAAAACAGTTGTATTATGTCAGGAGGTAAGACATCAAACATCACTTTAAATGGCGACCATCTAACACCAGTGCAAAAATTCTGCTATCTTGGGTCCACGGTCACTGCCAGCCTTTCTCTTGACGAGGAAATCAACGCTCGTATAAGGAGTGCCGCTACTACATTCGGCAAACTATCAAAGCGAGCGTGGGACAACAAAAATTGACATTGCAGACGAAGACTCAAATATATCGAGCCTGTGTAATTAGTTCTTTACTATATGGCTCAGAAACATGGACAGCCTACTCAAGACACGAGAGGAGACTTAACATCTTTCACCTTCGATGTCTCCTAAGATTATGAACATCAGGTGGTACGACAAGATAACCAATACTGAAGTACTACAACGTGCAAATCTGCCTTCCATCATGGGCATGCTCAGCAGTAGACGACTAAGATGGTTGGGACATGTGAGAAGAATGAAACTTATCGCATACCAAAACAAATGTTGTTCTGTGAACTTTCGGAGGAAGAGGCACCAGGGCAGACCACTGCTCAGATATAAAGATGTCTGCAAAACCTCAATGAAAAACTTTTCTATAGATCCCAGCACATGGGAGGACTAGCTGATGACAGAGTTGTGTGGAAAGCCAAATTACGGAAGGGCGCAGAGTCTTTTGAGAAGAGACTTATGTACGAGCTGAACAACAAGAGAAAAGCGAAAACTCAGAAGTTGTCACAGTAAAACACTTGCCTATTGACCGTCTGTAAAGATGAAAAGGGCCATATAAATACTAACGAGTTCAGTTAATTTAGTGTATGATTCAAGAATAAAGCATATAAAGTCGATTTTTTTCTGACTGCTACAATAGTCTATTTTAAAATGTATTGAGAATTATTAAACCAATGTAGATACATTACTATTGTTTTTCAAAGTTCAGTTAGCATGATATAATTTGTTGTCCAGTTTTCCCTTTACCATTTATGAACTATTTTCTGTTCATATTGTACGAATAATTATTCATTTTTTACGTCAATATTTTTTTTTAAATCAATTAATTTTTTCTGTCCATATTTTACAACGAATTATGTATTCCTATTGTTAATATTTTGCTGAGCAGCATGCAAGGTGTCTTCGTATATTTATCTACGAATTATGAATTCTCATTTACTGCTCATATTTTGCTGAGAACACGCAATGTGTTTGCTTATGTTTTACTAATAATTATGTGTTTCTAATGTTCATAACTCGCTGAGCGGCATGTCACATGTATGCTTCTATTTTGCTAACTATTATGTTATAAGTTCTGATTTTACTAACGATCGTATATTTATCTATTCATCTCATCTTTCTAAGCACATAACGTTCCATTAAATGTTTTATATTCTTACGTCACCTAAATGAGAGATTCAGCATCATGGTCTACACACATTTTCCCTACACATATACCGAGCTAACGTATTTCATTTGTGAGGTTACTTAGACATACAACTTGTAGCTACCAATTTTTTATATTAAGATTATGTTAAGATACCATCGTCAAGTTGAAATTTCTATTCAATTCTCTACTAGATAACAATAACGGGACATTTATTTCCTGCGTTAAGCAAGTTTCAAGTAATTAATCAATTATATAGCTATTTAATTAGCATAACAATAATAGAAAAAATTTAATAAGCAATGCTCATAATTATTAAGGCTGTAAAACATAGCGTTTTTATGAAAAATTACTTTATCTAAGGCTGCAAACGTTAGTGAGAAAGTTAGTATTTTATTAACTATTTTTATCTATTCCTGTTTTATTAACTCTCATATATTTTACTGCTCATATTTTGTTTTGCTTATCATATCGTTTTATTGTTCATATTTAACTAACCCTCATATATTTGGTATTTTCTAATTGCATTAACCACCCAATAATTTTACTGTTTCTATTGTGTTACTCATACTAAAATTGTTATGTTCATATTTTACTAATGTACATCGAAGAAACTGTAATTATAAGTTTTGTTATTGGGGTTCACACGAGAAGCAGATAAATAAATAGACAATAAACAAGTTATGTTATGTTATGTTATGTTATGCGATCGACGTCACGGCACATTGGGCATTCCCATGCATGTTCTGTCCTCCGCTGCAGCAGTCATCTCAAAGTCCATTTGCTCACCGTACCCATGAGAAGTTGATTACTAGGATAAACAAGTATTAGGGGCTTCAGGAATAATTTATTTTTTTTACCAAGCACAGGATTTCAACGACAATCCGTTATTTTTTATAGCAATCGCTGCCTAGCGCTATAGACGAGCGGTTTGTTTTTAAAGAACAGACCCAGCTAGTTCTCATAAGAGAAGAACAAAGTAGTAACACTGCGACCTACAAGGCATATCGAAAAATGCGACTTCGGTAGGGTTTGACTTGGGGTTGCCTGCCCTAACTAGTAAACAGCTTTATCTACAACATTCAACCAAATATAAACTAGCTGAATTGGTTGAGGGATATGCTTCAATATGGCACAAGAAAGAGAAATGAGAATGAGTTGGTTGAGCTGATATGTTCCAACAATATGGCACAACATAGAGAGAGAAGAAAAGAAAAATAAATATTTGATTATATTTATATTGTCAGGAAAATAATAAAGGAATATGCAAACGTTGTGAATATGATGACGTATGATCAGGAAGTTATCCCACCACAATGCATTTTCTATGCATTTTCTATTGAAAATATATATTTGGATTCACTGAATGGAGAACATTCTTATTTGTCATGTTTGTTGTCCTACCCGTTGTAATATAACTAAAACAATGTTAATCCTTTGGTTGAAAGAAACGTACATATGCTTAAAGGGGCTTTAATCCCATGCATAACAAAAAATAAACGATATGTTTGTAGCTACTTATTATATGCTAATAAGGGTGAGAGGATAGGGCAGGAGAGCCGCTGTAGCGTAGTTGTTAGTGAACTCCTTCGCAAGGCTGGTGGTCTGGGTTCAGCTCCCGCAATGTGCGTGGAATTTTCCCGACCGCGACGGCTCTCAGGTCGACCCAGCCTCAACTGGGTACCAGACATGCTTCTGGGAAAGTAAAGGCGGCCGGCGTGATGCGGACCACATCACCCATTGTGTGCCGACGGTCAATGAAAATATAGGCCTAACACTGTATTGACCTATATACCACGAGGTATGAAAGGGTTCCTTTTTTTCCTTTTACTTATTACATGTTAATCTTACATTGGTTTCTAAGAATACTTTCAAAACTTCATACATCATTTTGTTAATTCTTAATCTATATCTGATGTTCTTACTAATCAATGAAATATCATTTAGCTCTGTCTCTTATGTGGTGACAGGGCCGCATGGAAGCAAAGAATAGTAACACTGCGATCTACAAGGCATGTCGTAAGAGGCGACTGATGTATAACCTAGGAAGCTATAAAAGCATCGCAGAAATCGGATGTGCTGGCCTACTTGTAGACGCATAACTAACACAACGTACAATCGCTCTTAGGCACAGATCTCATACAAATCACACTGAGTGGTTTATAAGTTAACGATATGGTGCGTTAGAAGAAGAAGAAGATTTAGCTCTGTGTGTGTATTTCCTTCATCATCTCTATAATCACTGTATGTGATATAATTATGTATATGTTTTCACCATTATTCAATAAGCTTTCACCCTATTTATCCATATATCTGTTATTTTCCTTTCAGCAGCAACACAGTTGTTATCAAATATTGTAATGTCTTACAAACGTTGTATTAACTTTATACTTGCTTCAAACTAGAAATGGACGGAGAATAAAAACATCAACACTTTCTAACAGTTGTGAATATCAGAACTAGAAAGATAATTACACATTAAAAGCAACAATACAATTTCTGGATGCAAAGAGTCTGAAGAGTGTGCACGATCGTGACAAAATGAGAGACAGTAGAAAATGTGGTTTCTAAACAGAATGTAGAAAAGAAAAAAAATATAAATTTAACGTGAAGGAATAAATGTTTTTAATTGCACTGCACAACTTGTATAGCATTACAATGTAATCATTATTCCGCACATTTCTTGTAAATTTTAGAGTCATATAATTAGATCCGAATTTATGATGTCTCAAATATTAAGAGATTTTTTTTCT
The DNA here is from genome assembly GCA_020796225.1 of Arion vulgaris. NCBI lineage: Eukaryota > Metazoa > Mollusca > Gastropoda > Stylommatophora > Arionidae > Arion > Arion vulgaris. The sequence goes on from CM036764.1 coordinate 21,846,169, forward strand.
AAAACAGAAAATATAGTGTGTTTATATCTTAGTCAATTTACCCTTCATATATTTTTAGCTACAAGGAGTGTCTCCCTAAAGTTTTATTAAAATGAACGTTTCTGAAAATATATAATGGTTTCAAAATGTTCATGAAATTATTGTAATCAAAATGTGTGAAAAAATGTATATCTGATCGGTCAAATTCCTAGCAAAGTAAGGGATGAACAATATTGTAAAGGATCCAGAAAGCGCGCACACATTTCTCAATTTCACTTTCAGTTTTAACTATCTTCATTGCACTCCGTTCATGTTCATAAGTTGTCCAATCTCCTACGTGATAACCACATCAACATCCAGCCTCTAATCGTGCCAGTTCGATGCTGATTAATGAGCTTAGTCATACCAATTTTGTACTGATCTTTTCTGAACACTTTAATCTTCAATACAAGCTCGTAGATGGATTATCAAGTACTGTGATATTATCATCCTGAAACATGTACATCCTGATTGTAAATTTTCTCAGCCGGAGTTATAGCTGGAATATCAAGACTTGTCCTAACACCCAACACGACATCAAACAGCAACTACAAATACAACATAGTACAAGTACAACATGCAGAGATATTTTGACCCAAAGACGTTTATTAAGCAAAAAACACAAAAGTAGAGAAGAAATTCAAACTTTGTATACACAAGACATACTATATACAATCAGACAATAATCAATATCGGCCCTAAAATGAAAATATTTGACTAAAAAATGAAAAGGAAATGAATGTAAAAAACTAGAATTAGACACATTTATTTCGTTTTATCACCTTTGCTGCATAGTTTTACTGCAGTTTTCCCTTACATAAGATATTCGAACATCAACAAAAAACGGAAACAATCAGACAAATTCATAAGAAAAACATTAGATCGAAAAGAATTTGTTGCGTTGAGTGTTTCCACGATGTAGATTTATCTATATCGTCTAGCATTTCTCCCTTTGAACATTATTCTTCTAAGTGTTTTGATCCGCATTGCGAAAGTTTATGCCTTTGGTTGATCTATGCGTGATCTAGACTTGTCTCTATAGAAGATCAAATATCATTGATTATTTACTTGTTGAAGATGCAGTTAATGTTTGGTCGATTAGGTAACTAAAATATTAGAAATTAATTCATTGATTGATTTGAGTGATTGATCGTACCGTCATATACGCACTTCGGTGAATAACCATTTGTGTTCAGATATTTTTCATATATAAAACTATTTCAGAGGCAGTGCACGAACACAGTAGCGCCTGCGATAGTTCCGAATATAATTTTGAAGCTAGCGTACATATGTTTGGAATTTTGTTTAAATCGTTTTAGTAAAGTTTGATCGAACATAGGCATTACAGCCTACACCTAACGACTTGGAACTATCACACGTTTGTGTGTGTGTTAAACGTGATCACTGGAGCTACGATTTATCGTCCGTAATCGATATGATGATGGTGGCGTCTGTGACCTAGGGTTAGTGACTCGGTCTATTAACCTCGACGTTCTGAGTTCGAATAACGCTGCGAACAGTTTGGTTGCAAATTGTTTGCGTGGATTTTAACAAAGGACGAGGGCACCACCCGTTCAGAAAGCAATGGCAAACTACTGAACGTAATAATGCCTAGAAAATCACAAACAGCGTTACAAAGCTGGGGTTGATTCGCAAAGTCCTGTACAGGATATGCAATTAACTTTTCAAATCGATATGATTAGGAACTCGATCTACATGAAGATATTAGTCTCTGAACAAATATATGATCGATCCACGCAAAAACAGACCTAGTACATTTGAAGCAGAGGTGAGCACATTACTTCCAAGTCACAGAGACCACACCCACCCGCCCCTCACACCACACCTTCTCACCCCTCTAAAAATAATATCATTATAACGATAATAGAACAATTTATGAAACGACATTTTAATAATTGAAACATCTATTCATAAGTCGCTTATAGATCTGCTTCATTATAGCTGAGAAAATATCCATATGCTAGATAAAAAAACGTATTTCATTAGCACAAAACAAATGTCAGTCTAAAAAAACGAAGTTTATCTCAAACAATAAAAGAGTATATACATAGATATATATATATATCACTGTTGGAGACATATCTACCTAACTTTTCAGCTGAAATAAAGACCGAGAATTGTAATCAAGAAAGACTCCAACCGTAAGGAATATATATATATTCCACTGTAATAAAGAAAGACTCCAACTGTAAGGAATATATATATTCCACTGTAATAAAGAAAAACTTCAACTGTAAGGAATACATATATTTCACTGTATCAAGAAAGCCTCCAACTGTAAGGAATACATATATTTGACTGTATTAAAGAAAAACTTCAACTGTAAGGAATACATATACTTGACTGTATTAAAGAAAAACTTCAACTGTAAGAACTATATATTTCACTGTAATAAAGAAAGACTTCAACTGTTAGGACTATATATATTTCACTGTAATAAAGAAAGACTTCAACTGTAAGGAATACATATATTTCACTGTAATAAAGAAAGACTCCAACTGTAAGAACTATATATTTCACTGTAATAAAGAAAGACTTCAACTGTAAGGACTATATATATTTCACTGTAATAAAGAAAGACTTCAACTGTAAGGACTATATATATTTCACTGTAATAAAGAAAGACTTCAACTGTAAGAACTATATATTTCACAATAATAAAGAAAAACTCCAACTGTAAGAACAATATATTTCACTGTAATAAAGAAAGACTTCAACTGTAAGAACAATATATTTCACTGTAATAAAGAAAGACTTCAACTGTAAGAACTATATATTTCACTGTAATAAAGAAAGACTTCAACTGTAAGGAATACATATATTTCACAATAATAAAGAAAAACTTCAACTGTAAGAACTATATATTTCACTGTAATAAAGAAAGACTTCAACTGTAAGGACTATATATTTCACAATAATAAAGAAAGACTTCAACTGTAAGGAATACATATATTTCACTGTAATAAAGAAAGACTTCAACTGTAAGAACAATATATTTCACTGTAATAAAGAAAGACTTCAACTGTAAGAACTATATATTTCACTGTAATAAAGAAAGACTTCAACTGTAAGGAATACATATATTTCACTGTAATAAAGAAAGACTCCAACTGTAAGAACAATATATTTCACTGTAATAAAGAAAGACTTCAACTGTAAGAACAATATATTTCACTGTAATAAAGAAAGACTTCAACTGTAAGGAATACATATATTTCACTGTAATAAAGAAAGACTTCAACTGTAAGGACTATATATTTCACTGTAATAAAGAAAGACTTCAACTGTAAGAACAATATATTTCACTGTAATAAAGAAAGACTTCAACTGTAAGGAATACATATATTTCACTGTAATAAAGAAAGACTTCAACTGTAAGAACTATATATTTCACAATAATAAAGAAAGACTTCAACTGTAAGGAGTACATATATTTCACAATAATAAAGAAAGACTCCAACTGTAAGAACAATATATTTCACTGTAATAAAGAAAGACTTCAACTGTAAGGACTATATATTTCACTGTAATAAAGAAAGACTTCAACTGTAAGAACTATATATTTCACTGTAATAAAGAAAGACTTCAACTGTAAGGAGTACATATATTTCACAATAATAAAGAAAGACTTCAACTGTAAGGAGTACATATATTTCACTGTAATAAAGAAAGACTTCAACTGTAAGGACTATATATTTCACTGTAATAAAGAAAAACTTCAACTGTAAGGAATACATATATTTCACAATAATAAAGAAAGACTTCAACTGTAAGGACTATATATTTCACTGTAATAAAGAAAGACTTCAACTGTAAGAACTATATATTTCACTGTAATAAAGAAAGACTCCAACTGTAAGGACTATATATTTCACTGTAATAAAGAAAGATTCCAACTGTAAGGACTATATATTTCACTGTAATAAAGAAAGACTCAACTGTAAGGACTATATATTTCACTGTAATAAAGAAGACTCAACTGTAAGGACTATATATTTCACTGTAATAAGAAAGACTCAACTGTAGAACAATATATTTCACTGTAATAAAGAAAGACTTCAACTGTAAGGACTATATATTTCACTGTAATAAAGAAAGACTCCAACTGTAAGGACTATATATTTCACTGTAATAAAGAAAGACTCCAACTGTAAGAACAATATATTTCACTGTAATAAAGAAAGCCTTCAACTAAGGAGTACATATTTTGCCTGTAATAAAGAAAGACTTCAACTGTAAGGACTATATATTTCACTGTAATAAAGAAAGCCTCCAACTGTAAGGACTATATATTTCACTGTAATAAAGAAAGCCTTCAACTAAGGAGTACATATTTTTGACAGTAATAAAGAACGTTAAGCAAATGTTAATATTAAGTATAACATTCTTGAAATCAAATACAGTTATTTAGTTCCCATCTTGAAAGGAGAGGAGCGATCATTGTTGTTAGTATTTCCTAGTGATCTCTGTTCTAAGGTTAGATAATATTGAGTTTCCAGTTCTATAGGAGACGGAAGATAGAAAGTAAGACGTGTGTTTAAGTTGAACACAGTCAAAATCTTGTAAATTGAAAAATAAAATGTAAAAGAACAGGTATCAAAGTGTTGTCCAGTAAAATGTTAATATCAATCCTACTTCCTACTAAATATTTATAAAGTATATGTTAGAAAACAATGATTCTGTGCGTAGCAAAGCCACAATGTAGATGATACTGCATTAAAACTATTTGATTGGCGAAACACGTAATCACAAAGTACTGTAGTTTTACAAATTACAAAAACAATGACAATATACAGCAACGGTTCGACCAACAAGACTTTTATCAAGCAAACGAACAACAAGAGTGACGAATTTAAAAAAACAATAACATATGAGACATTCAAACTTGTCTAATATTGGTCGAAACGTTGCTATATATTGTCATTGTTTTTGTAACTTGTAAAACTACAGTACTTTGTGATTACGTGTTTCGTAGCAAAGCCATAGACTTGCAAGAAACAAAATTAATTAATCCAGGTATCCAGCCAATACTCAAGTGCTATATTGAACCAATACTTATGTATGGCAGCGAATCGTGGACAATGAACAAACAATCAATACGATCATTGGAAGCCACAGAGATGTGATTTTACAGAAGAGTACTGAAAATTCCATGGACAGCAAAGAAAACAAATGCGGAGGTTTTAAATCAGGCCTGCACACAAAGAAACCTTATCAAAAGAATAAGAATCCGACAATCAAGGTTATTCTGGCATATAATGCGAAGAGAAGGTTTAGAACATTTGGTGACTACAGGTAAAATTCAAGGAAGGAGAGATCGTGGAAGACAGAGGGAGAAGATGTTGGATGGCTTGACATCATAGTTCGACAAAATATCGACGTCAGAACTGATTACATGCACCAAGCAAAGAGAGTTGTAGAGAGACATGATCGCCTACACCGGCAGTCACGGCACTTGATTGATTTATTGTCCAGCCAATGGATAGAGCTGACAATTTGAATGGCAGAAAAAAACATTTTCATTTAAACCAATCGACGTCCACTGATATATTGTAAAACTGGGATTGAAGTTTGGGAGTGACCAGATAAGGACAGCACAACATACATATAAGTAGGCTCATCAATTAAAATCGAAATGGTACTGTTAGTCGCTGAACGCTGTTGGGGATATTGCGAATGAGATCGGAGCACCTATGGGCATGCCCGGAGTGTAATGAAGATATTCCAAACTTATATTTAAACAATTAGTTACATGAAGCCAAAAAGATAAACGTTCACAACGGAGATGGTTATTGGTTACTAAACTGACGTCATTGCACTCCCGGCAGACCCATAGGTGCTCAGTCTCCCCAACAGATATCGAAGAGTATGCATATTAATGGTTCCTGTGGCTCGCTGATTAAACACACCTCTCACTCTGCCTCTCAGGCATCCAGTTCTACTTGAACAACGGGTAACTCCAAACTGCTTAAATCGCTTGATCGATTCAACATCGATTTTAGTGTCCTCATCCAACAGACAGTCGCGAAGAGACCAAAGAATATCCCCTTATCCATCTTCAACTCCCCAACAATCGATGCTGTTGATGCAAGCCTGTCCGCTCTCTCATTACCGTAAACACCCGCATGCCCAGGACAGTATATCCACGTAAGCCGCTGGAGGTTAGAAACTTCTATAGACGACATCCACTCATACCGAAACCTACCCTTCTGGATCTTGTGAAGCATCGACTGAGAGTCAGATACAACAACGGCCCCAGTAAATGAAGTCCCAGATGGGAAAGGAAGCATTAGCAATATATCCATGCGGACGGAGATATTTGGAAACAATAACAGATCAAATAGTTATATGTTTATATTTTGACTTTATTATCATTATTTAAATATCTCTGAATTAAGTTTTGATTATATTTCATACTAAAACAACTGATGTGTGTATTCATATCATTGTTATTGAGTTTTGATTTTGCTGTATTCAACTAATTACTGATTTGTATCTACGTTGTGTTGATGTTTCTGTAAGATTAATCTCCTCTTGTTGTGTCTTGCCTTACTAAAGGGAGACTCGATAAAAATCAACATGGTAAACAATTCAGGTCTTTCTCAAGGATTTTCAACGAAGCATGCACGCACCTCTGAGGCTAGTTTGAGAAGAATGAAGAAGTTAGAATATCATATAAACATGTTTAGTTCGCGATTTAAAGGTAACATTCGAACATCATATTAAATGTGTCTACTTCTATTTGAATTAGTCGTATATTTATTATTGGAGTACTATTAGTATTTAACTTATTCCGTACCGTATACCCTTATAGTGGATTAGAAATGAGCGACAACCACACTAACATCTAATCTAATGGTTTTTAACATAGATCATTATCTATCAGTTTCAATTAAGTATCGCAGCTATAAATGATAAAATAAATGCATATATAAGTATAAATAAATATTTGGCAATATATATATATATATTTGTGAGACCCACTTCAAACAACGTAATCACAAAGTCGTTTTCTGATTTATTTTTAAACTATGGTGTAATACAACATTTGTGGTTAGAATTTAATAACATCCATGGTATGGAAAGAGTTAATTTTAGTTTAGTTGCTAATGATTAAATCAGATTGATTTTCCAATGTTGATTGTAAAATGGGTTACCATTATTCAAGGTATTATTACATGCAGTGGTGTGCAACACCATCATGTATGGAGACAAAAGAGAAAGTAGAGTACAGAGAAACCATCCTGTGTATCAGCTCCAGTTTAGAGTTTCACTTGCCACAACTTTGGCAATGATCGTCACTCCAAAATAGAACATTACAGTCACAACAGACGTTGTGCTTCAGCACAAAACAAACTACATGACGCTAAACCTATTGTTTTCTAAGACAAAGAGACCAATGATGAGTATATGCAGATATGTTGAAGGTACAGACGACAGAAGCACGATATACGTCAGTCTTGGTGTTTGAACTGGTAACTGGGAAAATCAATGACGCACCTCAGCTTAAAATTACATATATCTGAAGTGACATGTGATACATGTTGCTAAACATACCAGGACTGGGGGAACACATATCTAAGAACTCAGCTAAAAAAAGTTAATTGCATATCCTTTACAGGTCTTTACGAATCAACCCAGCTTTTTTAACGCTGTTTGTGATTTTTCTAGGCATTATTACGTTCAGTAATTTGCCATTGCTTTCTGAACAGGTGGTGCCATCGTCCTTTTGTTAAAATCTACGCAAACAATTTGCAACCAAACAGTCCGCAGCGTGATTCGAACTCAGAACGTCGGGGTTAATAGACCGAGTCACTAACCCCTAAGCACAACGTCACACAACTCAGCTACAACTACATATATTTGAAGTCATATGTGGTATATGTTGATAGAGTAACATACCAGGATTAGGGGAACACATATCTAATAAATCAGCTACAACTACATTTATTTGGAGTCATATGTGGTATATGTTGATAGGGTGACATACCAGGATTAGGGGAACACATATCTAAAACTCAGCTACAACTACATATATTTGGAGCCATATGTGTATACTAAGTAATAAGGTTGGATATAGTCACTACTACATGGATTCTGGTTGGGACACATATATAGGCACTGATTTCAAGAGCAGCGTCGATAACGTTTCTGAATTTTCCCATTCGAAAATTTCCGGGTATGTTTATTCTACTGGAAACATGGAGAGTCAACTACTAGGGAAGTGAACATACTCCGTGTGTGTGTCACATTCAATATGGCTACCACTGTCCTACATTTGAGAACAGTATCACTACCAATTTTAACAAAGGATTGAGATGATGCAGAATAATAGATCAACGTATTGAGATAGTAAGAACAAATATAACAAAGGATTGATATGATGCAGAATAATAGATCAACGTATTGAGATAGTAAGAACAAATATAACAAAGGATTGAGATGATGCAGAATAATAGATCAACGTATTGAGATAGTAAGAACAAATATAACAAAGGAATGAGATGATGCAGAATATTAGATCAACGTATTGAGATAGTAAGAACAAATATAACAAAGGATTGAGATGATGCAGAATATTAGATCAACGTATTGAGATAGTAAGAACAAATATAACAAAGGATTGAGATGATGCAGAATATTAGATCAACGTATTGAGATAGTAAGAACAAATATAACAAAGGATTGAGATGATGCAGAATATTAGATCAACGTATTGAGATAGTAAGAACAAATATAACAAAGGATTGAGATGATGCAGAATATTAGATCAACGTATTGAGATAGTAAGAACAAATATAACAAAGGATTGAGATGATGCAGAATATTAGATCAACGTATTGAGATAGTAAGAACAAATATAACAAAGGATTGAGATGATGCAGAATATTAGATCAACGTATTGAGATAGTAAGAACAAATATAACAAAGGATTGAGATGATGCAGAATAATAGATCAACGTATTGAGATAGTAAGAACAAATATAACAAAGGATTGAGATGATGCAGAATATTAGATCAACGTATTGAGATAGTAAGAACAAATATAACAAAGGATTGAGATGATGCAGAATATTAGATCAACGTATTGAGATAGTAAGAACAAATATAACAAAGGATTGAGATGATGCAGAATATTAGATCAACGTATTGAGATAGTAAGAACAAATATAACAAAGGATTGAGATGATGCAGAATATTAGATCAACGTATTGAGATAGTAAGAACAAATATAACAAAGGATTGAGATGATGCAGAATATTAGATCAACGTATTGAGATAGTAAGAACAAATATAACAAAGGATTGAGATGATGCAGAATATTAGATCAACGTATTGAGATAGTAAGAACAAATATAACAAAGGATGGTACTAATAAAATCAATTACATCAAAGGCTAACAATTATTTAAAAAATAAGTACATTAAAGCATGGATCTGATTGTAACAATTACTTCAAAGGCTTAAAATGATAAAAACAAGTTTATCAAAGGATTGATAGGATAAAAACAATTGTAACATAGTTGACAAAAGCAGTTATACTATATGACTGTAATGATGAGAACAAAATAAAAACAAACTACCGAGATGATAATAAAACAATAATGTCAGATACGACTGTAAATAAAGTATATGTAACACAATATAACCTTTCCAAACTGTAGATGGTCATTAACAGATTCCTCTGTCTGTGGCACACTCTGTGAGATCACATTTTATAGCAAGCACAAAACTCTTGGAGATAGGGAAAGTAGAGTTGGATAAGACACATCGCGAAGATAAAATATACAAGTTTCATCAGACGTGCACAAAGTTAAAGCGCATAGAACAAAAATAACAACACATGATGAGAAACAATAAGAAAACGAAGCGGGTACGAATAGACTTGACAAATGGAGTAGATAAAAATATCATGGATAGAAAAGATGACAGATAATAATTACCTCAAATTAGCAGACGAGAAGATAGCATGTAAGAACATCAGAAAGAAACAAGCTATGCATTATTTGATAAACTTGAAATTGTAATGAGAAGAATAGAAGCCAGAATATTATTGCTAGATCAAACAAACTAGATAAAGAGAAAGGAAGTTTGACAGAAAGGACAACCAGCATTATTTGTACTTGTTATGAGAAGATAAAAGCTAGAATATATTGTGACAACAAACAAGATAAAGAGAAAGGAAGTTCGACATAAAGAAATGTGTTAGACATATTTACACAGTGGCTCTGCGTGAAAAAAAGTATATGAACTCGTATGTAGTACAGAAGACATAAAGCTAGGGGAAAAACGTGATAAAATACTTCTTCTGGTAGGGCACTTGATAATGATGAGGCGCAGCTAAGAATGAAAGAACAAACATACATTATTTATACTACTACTAATTATATATTCTAAACGCAGTCTTGAAATGTCACCAAATTATCTACTAAATTCAAGAAACAGATATCGCTAGTTCATATAATTGTATTTGCTCTTAAACGTACAGTTTTTTTAGAATAATATTTTGTAATGCATTACAGTATAATGATATTTACATTTATTCAGTTTTTTAAAAATTTATTAAGCACAAATATTCAGTCGTTTTTAGAAACAAAGTAACTAAACATTTGTGTTTAATTTCCAGTCCACGTTTTTCATTCCGAAATGAAAACTTGCTATTATGTTGGATTGGAATCATTACAATACACGAACTTAACATTTGTTTAAGATTAATTATATCAGTCGTTCTCGATGTGTATAATTGACAAATATATTTTAAAGAGTCGACACAGTGTTTGAGACATGTCCCAGATTGCGTGCAGCTCATGTTGAAAATCATTGGTTTATCATTAAATCACAGCATTTCCTGTATATTCTATACCCTTTGCTGTAATGGAAATAATTTGTTTAGGCTTTATTTATTCTTTCACTTCAACTTTCTGCTTACATACACTTCAATTTTTGTATTTACTTTACACATTTTATATTTGCATTATGCTGTGATCACATCGTAGTTATAGGTGCATTTTTCCTCCAAACTTATTTAGACATCCATTTCTGTTTAATCCACTCGACGTCAAACATTAGAGTTTTTAATCTTTCTTTAAAAACACATATTTCTTGCTATTCCCAAACGTTACATATCTGTCTAAACAACAAAGCTATAACCCCGATACTTCACATTGTTTGCTTTATTATTTCACAGTAGAATTAAATTGCACTAATATAAGTCTCGCTAAAATATGAAATATAAAGTAATTGTTACGTGTGGAAATGCTTACATTTTACCCATTTTTTTTTCACAGCCAATAGAAGCACTCTGTTATATTGTTCATTCCATTACCTTGTTTTAGTTCCTACCGTGATCAGAAATTATTTTATTTACCCTAAGCTTTTACTATGTTTTAAAGGTTGGTTTAGCTTCTTCAGTTACAAACACTTTTTGATGACTAGTTTATTTTCTTCAATTTTACCCATTAGTTGAGAGAGAATTAGTTATTTCTCTGAGTTTTCTGTACTATTTGATAATTAGTCAATTTTCTTCAGTTTTTAACCCACCATTGATTTAGTGCCTTCAGATGTGTCACTAATATTTGAGGATTGCTTAACATTTGTTTTGTTGATTTCTACTTAAGGGTTGGTTTTTTGTTTGCATGCTGTAGAATGGAGTATCAAAATATTATTATTAGATCCCGTAAGTTGTTTTAAATAGAACAATGAATTTAGCTTTTTTCGCAAAGGTTAAAATGGATTTTTTTTTTTTTTTATGTATGGTATTAAAACCTATTTAAGTTGAGGCAAGTCTCTTTCAGCCCGTGGCTTCCAATAACATATGGTCGGAGGGCTCAAGTAAATATTCTAGGAAAAAAAGACCACAACCATCGCGTGATCTCACACTTCAGTATTGTTGTATAAAGACGAATTTGTTATTAAAACAACAAACATGCTAAATCAAGGTTATATTATGTTACAAGTTAAGTTTACAGCTAAGGAATATCAGTATTATTTTTATGCTAAATCAAGGTTATATTATGTTACAAGTTACGTTTACAGCTAAGGCATATCAGTATTATTTTTATGCTAAATCAAGGTTATATTATGTTACAAGTTACGTTTACAGCTAAGGAATATCAGTATTATTTTTATGCTAAATCAAGGTTATATTATGTTACAAGTTACGTTTACAGCTAAGGAATATCAGTATTATTTTTATGCTAAATCAAGGTTATATTATGTTACAAGTTACGTTTACAGCTAAGGAATATCAGTATTATTTTTATGCTAAATCAAGGTTATATTATGTTACAAGTTACGTTTACAGCTAAGGAATATCAGTATTATTTTTATGCTAAATCAAGGTTATATTATGTTACAAGTTACGTTTACAGCTAAGGAATATCAGTATTATTTTTATGCTAAATCAAGGTTATATTATGTTACAAGTTACGTTTACAGCTAAGGCATATCAGTATTATTTTTATGCTAAATCAAGGTTATATTATGTTACAAGTTACGTTTACAGCTAAGGAATATCAGTATTATTTTTATGCTAAATCAAGGTTATATTATGTTACAAGTTAAGTTTACAACTAAGGAATATCAGTATTATTTTTATGCTAAATCAAGGTTATGTTATGTTACAAGTTAAGTTTAACTAAGGAATATCAGTATTATGAATATTTTTCATCAATAAATAACCATAGACTCAAAGAACTCAGTAAAATTGCAAAAAATCTCACAGTGTTCTATCAAACATATACAAAAAATCAGCCCCACATTGAACTGGAATTTTCGATTTCCTGTCTGAACTTGTCGGCCTTATGTTCCCGGGGGCCACTTTCAACCTAAGGACAAACCTTATATTGGTTATCTCAGAACGTGTAGACCAACAACCATGAAAAAATAAGAATTAACTCCTTTCGGAGAATCAAATAGTTCAGTTTAAAATTAAGACGATCAAGTTCTATTTATTGTTGTCTTGTAAACAGGATATTTCAGAGCGATTGCTAGTTGTTATTCGCTAGAGACTTTAAGTATGCAATATATTCCAGTCAATTTGTATTTGTTTTTTACATGTAGTTAGTTAATTGCATATCCTTTACAGGACTTTGCGAATCAATCCCAGCTTTTTAACGCTGTTTGTGATTTTTCTAGGCATTATTACGTTCAGTAGTTTGTAGTTTGCCATTGCTTTCTGAACGGGTTCTTTCATTGTCCTTTTGTTAAAATCCACGTGAAACAATTTGCAACCAAACTGTTCGCAGCCTGATTCGAACTCAAAACGTCTGGGTTAATAGACCGAGTTACTATCCCCTAAGCCACAGACGCCAACATGTACATAAATAAACATGTACTTAAAAAACATGTACTTTCTACATGTACTTAAATGAAATCAACAAGTTTCTAGATGTTGAAGATGGTAACTCACAGAATATTATCTAACAATGTCTTTATCAGATTTTTAACTATTGAGACAACAGATCCACGCTTTTACTGTGTCGTCTGTCTTGAAATGTCTAGTTAGCAGTTATATAAATGTCGATGTCTGTCCCAAAATGTCTAGCTAGCTTTCAGTTAAATAGCATTGTCTTTTCTCTAAACGTCAAGTTGCTAATCAGATCAAGTTAAATGTATGTCTCAAAATGTCGAGTTTGCAGTTATAAACATTTATTGTATCATCTGTCCTGAAATGTCTAGTTAACTCTCAGATAAATGTTACTGTCAGTCACAAAGTGCATGGTTTACACTTCGACAATTTCCACATTGTTATCATTTCTAAACTTCGATATAGCAAACAGATAACTATTATAAGATTGCTTGTCTATACCTAACGAAGACCAACACTTTCTGGTGAGTTTATTGTTTCTATGAATTAAAGGGTTGTGTTTATAATACATTATTCGGAGGATAACCATCTCGATATATCACTATTCATCGATTTTTGCACCCATAGGATGAATGAATATTTCTCCAACACTCTGCTATCAGTGCCATACCTGGACGCTGATATCAAATGATAAAAGAAGACTAGTCACGAAAGAAATGGAGTGTCTACGAAGATTGTTTAGAAATTTAGGAATATCAAGAAGTTTACAGTTTAGACATGAAGAAATCAGGACAAAAAGTGGGTACAGCGTCAGTATTGAACTTCATCAACAAAAAAAACAAATTAATGGTACATAGAACCATGATCAGAGAAGGATCAGAAAAAAAACAAATTAATGGTACATAGAACCATGATCAGAGAAGGATCAGAAAAAAAACAAATTAATGGTACATAGAACCATGATCAGAGAAGGATCAGAAAAAAAACAAATTAATGGTACATAGAACCATGATCAGAGAAGGATCAGAAAAAAAACAAATTAATGCTGCGTAGAACCATCATCAGAGAAGGCTCAACGATGGGCCTAGCAAACATTAAAGACCTAAAACAGATAGCAACGAACCGCGAGACATGGAGAGCTATGACCTCTGCCCTATGCGCCGCCCACAGGCCCAAGAGGAAAGACTAACTAACTAAGTCGATGACCAACAGATAGTGCACATCAAATAGCAATGTTACTCCGATACAGCGGATACAAAGCATAAAGTCGCCCGTGCAAAAGGTGGACCTCAGAGATAACAGAGGTGGTGGAAATACACTGTTCGGGAAGCGCACACAAAAACCCGTTATAGAAATCTCTTCTTTCCCTGACGCTGTGAAACAGAACAGGATTAGATAAAAGAAGATAGCCAAATTAAGAAAGAAACAATATGCTCTATTTAAAGAGAGAAAAAATGTCATGTATTGTTCTTTATTAACATTATAATATTGTATTTTCTGTGTCGTCGTTGATTCTCTATATATGTTCTACTTGTTATTGCTTTATTCATTCAGCACAGCTTATTAACAAAATGGTCTTTGATATATTGTTTCTGATAATGAAGTTGAAGAATCTCATAGAAATACATTTCTGAACCATACTTTATTTTTCAATAGAAGGGAAATAACTGATTTCTGTTTATTATACTTTCTTGCTGTTTCTAGGCAACCATGATTCACCTTCTAAAAGTAGCTCGTCTACTGCGATTGGCTAGACTTCTTCAAAAGTTTGAAAGATACAATCAGTACAGTATCCTTGTACTATCACTTCTGTTGTGTATGTTTGCTTTGATTGCCCATTGGTTGGCTTGTATTTGGTACGCCATAGGCAAAGCAGAATTGGATGAGGGCGGAGTTAACTGGACAGTAGGTATGTATTACTGATAAGTAATAAGACAAATTATTATAATTTGATCAATATGGATGTGAGTATTTGGTAAAAATTAGTTAGATTTACTATATTAAACACTTTACAGCAGGCATTAGGGCAGTCAAACATGAACAATGAGTATAGCACAGTCGCAATAAATACTACATGTGAAATGCGGTGCCTGCGAAAAGTTACCAATAACACCAGCTGCGAAAAGCTACTTACAACTCCAGAAAAGACAGAGTCACCAATATCAGCGCAAGAAAGAAAGTTGGCACATAACATTGCTTGAATTACATTGATAATTAAAGAATGAAGAGGTTTGATCACTTAATAAGAATACATCCAAATTCCACAGTATACAGAGTCTTCTACAACAGAACATCAGGAAAAACAATCACCCAAACCACCAGAACATCGCAAGACAAAAACAGAAAATCACGACACTGGGCGACAACCCGTTGGCAGTGTGACGACGAAAAAAGAAGAAGATAACGCAGTGTCTCTCCCACTCACATCAGTAAATTGTGGTACGCACTGTATACATAGCCGTGTACGTACCTACGTTAAGGCCAGGATGAGGAAAGGCGTGCTTCCCAAATGGGTTGTGGCTTTCTGATAACAAATTGTGATTGACTATTGCTAGCCGACTATGTTTTAACCTTTTACCTGCAAAGGACATGTATAGACGTTTTTCCTATTCACTGCTCAAGACGCATTAATACGTCTGTTATTATCTCTCCTTGTGGGCTAAAGACGTGTTAACACGTTATACATTTCTACTTTCACTGCTATAGGCGTACATTCACGTTTGTGACTTAGAAACAAAGAGTAGTTAATTTTAGCTCCGTCTTCGGAAAGTATGTAGCAGCGAAAGGGTTTTAAACATTTATTAGAAGTTTATACTTCTATACATGGAGAACGCAAGATGGTTCTGATCTGAATCTGGTTGTGTCTATTTCTGCATAAAAAAACTACCTTCTATATTTACTTAAATTTATTTTGTCCTGGAAAAATGAATGTGATCGTCCTGGTATGCCACAGTGTGCTGGTATCCCCCGTAAGACTAAGTCTGATTTCTTTGACAGCAAGATTTTTTTTTTTTGCCTTGTATCCTGGATCAGCTTGTCTTGTTTGGGACATACGATGGCCTGGAGAGCAGATCCTGAGTCGCTAAAGACTGAAATATTTGTTGCTGACATCTGCTGCTTGTTGAGAATATGTACGGCTCCAAGAGGGCTGTTGTATCTTCTCTAAAGGTGGTGCATGTTTCTCTTGCTGCTTAGAGTGTGTTTCATTGTTCCTTGGGGTGTGTAACGTTGATTCCGCTGCCTCTTTTCTGATAGCATTTGTAGCTAAGAAAACTGTGAACACGCGTGTCCATATGCTGATGGGATATTTCTCTTGTAGCATTAGGAGTAGTCTAGCTCTTTGTTCTGTCTTGGTTTATATATTTTTGAGGTTATTCCTAGGATTTACAAACGTAGGATACAACTCTGAGTACGACAGTATAAATACATTAAACAGAAAAGCGGAGACCACAGTCCTCAGTTTTAGAACGGGACACTGCGATCTCAGAGCACACCTCCATAGAATACAGGTTCAATTTCACACTGGAAGTTAAATTATTTCGGACCGTTACTCTCTCAGGTCCACCCAACTTCTAGTGAGAACAATAAAGCACTAGGAACTAAACGCGTCCAGTATGATGTTGACCACATTACCCATCGTGAGCCAAGGGCCACGTATGTGAATATGTATTGTGCCGCTCTGTCTTCCTGTCGACCTTAAACTGTTTAGCTGCTTGTTTACCAACCTATTTTTTATGTTTGTGCTGCTAACTGTGCAATTCATTGAAAAATACAATTTTCAAACGTGTATGTACTTATACATGTGTGCCCGCCTGTCCAGCGTGTTCGTAGCGCATTGGACAACGGTGACAAGCTCCCTGTGAGCGCGGGTTCAATTCCGCGGGCTGGCAGAAAAATTACAAGTTCTCCAGATTTACGGTGTTCGTGGCACCAAACTGAATTGTTACGATGTCCATGGCACTGAGCCGAAGAGCTGAATGCTCAAGTGCTTCTGGATCGGGAAAAAAAAAATATGTGATTAAAGATTTTAAAGACCAAAAGGGAACCACCTACATCTGTGCGGTGTGCGTGCGTGAGTGCGTACGTGCATGCGTGTGCGTGTGTGCATGTGTGTCGTCTTATGTTTATAAGCACAAAGGCTAGTACCACTGAACTTGTGCTAGTACTGTTAGAATTTAATTTTGTTTCTTTATGTTGTGTCTATCTATTGTCTATTGTCTATTCCCAGGTGGAAGATGTAGTTGGCTGTCCACTCTTGCCTTTAAGCTTTAATTTGCGTTCTAGGGCTAGATGAGTCGCCCTTGTTGTGTTGTATCCGTGTCTATGTAGTGTGGTCTTGATATTGTCTATCCATCTTTTTCTTCCCTTAGCTCTAGTACCCGATCTCTTTTATTGTATGCTGTTATTGGTGGTTGGTTGTATTTCATTCTCATTAAATGTCCAAACCGCTGCATTTGTTGTCTTTCGATGTATTCGGTTCATGAAGTTATGCCCACTCTGCTTCTGATATCCTCATTTCGTAGTCTGTCTTTCCTGGTGACTCCCACTGCCTTCCTCAAGCATTTCATTTTACACTTGGTGAGCTTTCTGTGATGTGTTGCTGTAAGAGACCAAGTTTGGCACTGGTAACAAAGTGTTGGTAGGAAAATACTTTTTATCATCTGTCTTTTCACTTCCATCTTGATCTTTGGGTGTCGTAGTAATGGTACCAGCTGGTAGGTCACTGCATTTGCTTTTGACACATTGTCTCTATTTCTCTATCTAGTTTTCCGTCCTCTGTAAAAATGCTGCCTAAATATTTAAATTCAGAAACTTGCTTTACTCTGGTGTTATCTATTTGTAAGTTGGCTTGGCTTGGTGTTCTGCTGGTTTTCATGGTCTCAATCTTTTATTTTTATGTTGTGTAGTCGACGATATTAGAAATACATCTCGAAACAATCCTTTCTGTTTTATATCTTGCTGTTCGTTGTCTAAAAACATCGTCTTCTTGGCTAGGCGGTGGGTGGACTCCGAGATAAATATAAAGGGTTTTAAAGCCGAAGGATTGACTTCATTGCACCGGTTTTACCCCATATGGCTCGGCCCCTCTCCGCAGAAATGGTACGCCACCTGCAGAGAGTATTGCACAAAGCACGAACTCCGTAGCTCCAGCAACAATCCTAGGGTCTCTGGAAAAACTGCACTCGTGAACAGAAGGCCGCGGTCCGGATTCGAACCCACGATCTTCGACTCGCAAGGCAAAGGGCTTAACCACTCAGCCACAGAGACCCCCGCGATAAATATAAATTGTGGTTTCATTTGTTGATCATCAAATGCATTTGATTGCAAAGGAATAGACGAATACTTAGAAATCATGGACAGAGAAAAGAACAAATGCTGCTGTTCTGCAACAGTTTGATATTAAAGAGAGTTGACTATTAAAGAGCATAAAAACAAGAACAATTACATTTTTCGGACACATGAAACGAAATGAGTGCCTGGAGAAGATCATTTTGGAAGGAATGGTGCCTGGAAGAAGAATGAGATGAAGACCTAGAAAACGATGGGTGCAAGATGTGATTGATCATCTGAGAATAAGTGCTGCTAACGTCGGTCAACTTGCACAGAACAGAGAGTTTTTCAGGACTACTGTCCTGGGAGCCAAGTTCCGGAAGGACAAGCTACTTGATAATGATGTTTCATTTAAGTGTTTTTGGCCTTTTTTTGTTGTTGGTTTTTCAGGAGTCCCACTTGTTTCTTTTTCCTTTTGTTGTCACACTGTTATCTGTAAGCACTTGTTTACTGTTCATTTATTTACTTATTCACATGCAGGCTGGCTGTTTGAACTGTCCGAACGACTGGACAATGTAATCATCAACAAAACCCACAATATTCCTGATATGATGACTTCATACATCACTGCTTTATACTTCACTTGTTCTAGCCTAACAAGCGTAGGCTTCGGCAACGTCTCTGCCAATACAAATGTGGAAAAAATATTTTCAGTGTGCGCCATGCTTCTTGGAGGTTAGTATCTATACACACAAATACTACACATAAAAACTTGAACTTGTAATTCAAATAACAATGTTGAGTAGGTAAGATTGTATTTTCATTTCTGGACCGATCCTGACAAAAAATTTGTTTGCAAATTTTTTAAACAATTTTTAAACACGGTCCCAAAAATGTTATATTCTGGCACCATTTTGACATATTTAATAAAAAAAACATTCTTAAAAATGTGTATGCGCGCACTATTTTAACATATTTTACAAATTATCTTTAAAATAATATACGATGGCATCATTTTATCCAACCATTTTATCCTTTTTTAAAAACTATTCATAAAATAATATTAATGAGACCATTTTATCCTTTTTTTAACTATTAAAATGATATTAAACACACCAGTTTACCCTATTTTATAAACTATTCATAAAACAGTATATGATGACACTAGTTTATCATATTTTATAAACTATTCATAAAACAGTATATGATGACACTATTTTATCATATTTTACAAACTATTCATAAAATAGTATATGATGACACTATTTTATCATATTTTACAAACTATTCATAAAACAGTATATGATGACACTATTTTATCATATTTTACAAACTATTCATAAAACAGTATATGATGACACTATTTTATCATATTTTACAAACTATTCATAAAACAGTATATGATGACACTATTTTATCATATTTTACAAACTATTCATAAAACAGTATATGATGACACTATTTTATCATATTTTATAAACTATTCATAAAACAGTATATGATGACACTATTTTATCATATTTTATAAACTATTCATAAAACAGTATATGATGACACTATTTTATCATATTTTATAAACTATTCATAAAACAGTATATGATGACACTAGTTTATCATATTTTATAAACTATTCATAAAATAGTATATGATGACACTATTTTATCATATTTAAAAGAACAAACTATCCCATTAATTGAGAACAAAAAAATATAGCTGTGGTGAAAATGTGTATTGAAAAGTAGCTATATCTCAAATAATGAAGATCCTTTATTTTGTGACCGTTTTAGAAGCTATCTCTGAAATAGTAAAATCTCTTTGTCTTGAATTGTATCAATTAATTGCCTTGTATGCCAGCGTAGACGACCATGTCTCTCCACAACTCTCTATCCTTTGTGCAGTCGATCAGTTCTGAGGTCTATCCGTTATGTCAAACAAGGATCTCAGATCATTCAACATGTTCTCTCTCTTTCTCTCTCTGTCATTTTCTTCTCGCTGCCTCTCTCGCTCTGCCTTTCATTTTCTCTCCTTCCTGCTAGTTTACCATTTATCACCAAATGTTTCAAACTCTCTTTATGCATTGTATGCTCAAAGAGTTACCTTATTCGTTTTCTTTTGATCGTTGTCTTTATGCGCAGGACTCTTTTAAAACCTGTTTTCTGCGCTGTCCCTGGACTTTTCAGCACGTTTCTGTAAAGCCATATATATCTTTCATTGATCTAATTTGATTGTTTGTTCATTGTCCATGATTCACTACCACACTTTAGTATTGATTCAGTATAGCAGTGGAGTACTCTTGTCCGAAGTATCGTTGGTATTGAATTTACTACATTGTTTTATTGTATACACGTTAAATATTTCAAACACAATTAAAGAATGACAAAAAGGAAATAAATAAATACCATTAGAGTTATGAATGAAGCAGAGTTGTTTGATAAATATATCGTCATTGTGTTGCCGGAGCTCGCAAGGGGAGCAAAGAATAGTAGCATTCCAACCTAAAGACATGCCATAAGAGGCCACTGAGGTAGGGGCCTAGGGAAGCTACCCTTGTAAATAAAAAGTGTCGCAGAAATCTGATGTGCTGGCCTGCTTGTAAGGGCATAACTGACGCAACGTACAATCGCTCTTAGACTCGGATCACAAACAAATCAGAAAGAGTGGTTAATAAGTGGTTGATATAGAGTGTTCGAAGAAGATAAAAAGAAGACTAACTTTCTTTCTTTCTTCTTCTTTCTTTCTCGAATCCTGTATGCCTCACAGCGTCAGGTCAGGAAGAGATTTCTAAAACAGGCCCTAGTATGCGCTTCGTAGATAGTCTCTTTCGTCGCCTCTGTTATCTCTGAGGTCCATCTTTTGCGTGGCCGGCCTTTTGCTTTGTACCCATTGTATCGGAGCAGCATTGCTCTTTGGGGTGCACTGTCTGATGGTAATCTGCTTACGTGGCCGAACCATTTAATTTGTTGTTTCTTGATGAAGTCTAGGACTAACTTTCACTATCATCATTGATAATATCATCTTTATATGTTACCATTTCTTGTTAAGACATGCCTGTTCTATATATACATTGTGATGATATTTGATTCTCTTCCAGCCATCATGCACGCTGTTGTGTTTGGTAACGTCACAACTATTATACAGCGAATGTACTCTAGAAGAGCCAAGTTTCACTCAAAGACTAAAGATCTCAAAGACTTCTTCCGTATTCACCGTTTTCCTAGACCATTAAAGAACAGAATGCGTGACTACTTCCAGGCTATGTGGACTATAAATAATGGCATTGACTTCAAAGAGGTAAAAATTATTGAAGTTATGTTTCTTACAATGTAGTCATTATTTTGTTGTTTTAAATAGATTAGAAATGGTTCTTCTGGTCAGAGAGTGGCATTCTCAACCTGAAACTCCTGTATTATCATTCTTCTATAAAACAACATCACTGTAGCATTTAATAATGTAATAATATTGATATGTATTGTTCTTGACTCATATATGTATGTGAGGACTAGTTCTACATAGTAAGTAAAGGTAAAGGAACCCTTTCATACCTCGTGGTATATAGGGCAATACAGTGTTCCAGAGGCGTCCGCAGAAAATTTTCTGGGGAAAATATTTTGACCTGTATTTTTCATTAACCGTTGGCACACGATGGGTGATGTGGTCAGCATCACGCAGGCAGCCTTTACTTTCACAGAGCATGTCTGGTACCCAGTTGAGGCTGGGTCGACCTGAGAGCCATCGCGGTCAGGAAAATTCCACGCGCACTGCGGGAGTTGAACCCAGACCACCATCCTTGAGAAGCGTGTTCACTAACAACTACGCTACCGCGGCTCTCAAGTTCTACATAGCACTGTAATATTTTCTTTCTTATTACAATAATAACACTACTAAAGTGATATTCCTATTCAGTGGCGGGTCGTGATCGTTTTTGTTGGTGGGACCAGACACAAATTTTCGGGAAAATCATGACTTTTAGTTATGTTATATTTTAATTTATTAAATAATAAATACACGTTACATATTATTTTTGGTGGGCAAGGCCCTCTGGCTCTTAATGACGAGCCACCACTGTTCCTATTATTGTATAATCATTACATGTATATGACATTTATTTGTATGATATTCGTAATTGTGTAAAATCTTGTAGTGTTACTAAATAGATCGTTGTCGTGATCATTATTTGATCATCTCGCTAATAAGAAATGATAACTGAAACCACACTAGTGTATACGGGTACTCTGGTATTGTCTGGTAGCCGCGACAGAACAGTAGTTATTACAGTGGCGGCTCGTCATTAAGGACCACTGGGGCCGGGCCTCACCAAAAATAATGTGTAACGTGTATTTATTATTTTATAAATTAAAATATAACAACCCAAAATCATGATTTTTCCGAAAAATGTATGTCTGGCTCCACCAACAAAAATGATCACGAGCCGCCACTGAGTTATTACATTAGATACGTAGAAGTGAGCTACCGGAATCAATTCCACAGTGGGAGTGCCATTTTTTCCAACTAGAGCGGGTTTCAAATCAATTAATCCTTCGTTGGGTGCTAGAAGCATACTTAAAAGCAAAGGCAGCAGATAAGATGCTGACAACATCACACATTAAGTGCAATTTATTAAAGCAAAATACTGCCTAACGCCGTATACCATAATACATTCTTCGTATGAAAATGTGTTTTTTTAAATCTTTTGTTTGACTGTGGTAAGTTACTCGAGATAATAAGGAAGATGTGATGTATGAACAGCCGATCAAATAATCGAACATGTTCGATATCAAATCAAAGAGTATGTCAATAGTTGGTACCAATTACCGTGGTAGCTAGAAGATGAAAGCTTTCATACAAAAACATCGATACTAGAAAGCAGAGAAGACCAATAGAAACCGCCATTAAAAATGCAAGAGATTTGATGTACTTCATCGATGCTAAGAAGTCTAGAGTCTAGACTATGTCAGCTTGCAGATATAAACTGTGAATGATATTCGTACACCTTCCCTCTACCCACCACTCTTCTCTATAGGTACCAGATGCTACATTTGTCAGACTTCTGAACTAAATGATGTCATCATCAATATTATCATCCATAATTTATGCATGCAAATGTACCAACTGTATTTTTTCACTGAAAACAAGCATAGACCAAGATAAGAAAAAGATAAAGAGGAACAGAGATTTTCTTTAAAAGTTTGTAAATAGCACATACATATTTTTTCTCGGTTGTGTGGTTTCCAGGATAGCAAAGTTTAGAACTCTGTCTCTTCTTCAATATCTTAAAATGAATGTAAAAGTGAAGGATCGTGGGGTTGATGAACCCACACCATAGACAAGCATATAGCCACAGAAACACAGACTGAAGAAAAAAAAAAAGCTGCTAATGATCTAGTGGTAGGAACAAATTGAAAGACTATTTGTGTTCATGTTACATGTCCCCTTAGTCGCGGCGAAGACTGGTGATAATGGTAAATTTATGTACCTATAAAACGCAGTTATCTACACATATTTATAATTATCTTCTCTAATATTGAACATCAACTAATCAATATGATAAGGCACTTCAAAGACATATGTAAATTCGCCTGTTAGTTTGAACTGTTCATGATTATCCACTCCATAATGGAAGTACTGTTTCAGACAGACACGAAAAACTACCAAACCGCTCCATATCAAGGTCTTAATATCCTAAACCAACTGTCTCAATATGCGAACCCGCCCTTGCATTCTATCTGATCACTTTCCTACAAATTATGCATCCAGTATTATTTAAAAGCATTGGCAAACTACTAAATGTATAAGTGGTGCCTAGAAAATCAACGACTCGTTTACTGTGGTTGATGGCTACGTTCTGTAAAGGATATGCCACGATTTTCATTTTTCATGGTTTTAATTCAAGTTGACATGTCTCTTTATATTTATAACAAATATTCAAGACAAGCACCTTTATTTGATACCTCTATGGTACATTAGGGAATACCGTGTTAGGCCCAGTTTTTTCTTGATCATCAAACACCATTGGTGATGGGGTCAATATCACACGGGCCGTTTTTATTACCGATGCTTGTCCTGGTACCAAATTATGGCTGGGACGACCTGTGAACCGTTACGTCTCGAAATATTACACCAACTTGTAACTGAACTCATGCCTCCTATCAAACATCTAGTTCACTAACAACTACACTGCTGCTGCTCTCTATCAAACATCTAGTTCACTAACAACTACACTGCTGCTGCTCTCTATCAAACATCTAGTTCACTAACAACTACGCTGCTGCTGATCTCTATCAAACATCTAGTTCACTAACAACTACGCTGCTGCTGCTCTCTATCAAACATCTAGTTCACTAACAGCTACGCTGCTGCTGCTCTCTATCAAATATGTAGGTACTATTAAATACATTTTGTTCATATTTGTTATAATTTTATTTTAATTTGTTCTTGCAAACATACAATATACGTGTTCAGATTGATGTTTTAATATATAATCTCATCTACATTTTGTTGTAGATTGTGAAGGACTTGTGTTTAGTATAATAATCGCATCTACATTTTGCTGTAGATTGTGAAGGACTTCCCAGAAGATATGAGAGGTGAGATTGGTCTTCATCTTCATAGAGAGATCCTGTCGTTACCCATCTTCCAGCTTGCTCCACCAGGGTGTCTCAAATCAGTGTCACTGCAAACGGAGCGATTTGTCTGTGGACCCGGAGAATTTATCATGAGAAAGGTATGATAGTATTTCAACTTGTAAAGTGAGAACATGCGAAAGTTGTTCATTTTGTTAAGAGAATTGTCTTGAAAAATGTTTAGTATTTATTGATCAGTTTGTAAAGTGATTTGTCACCAGATATGTATGATAGTTACTCAGTTTGTAAAGTTATTTGTCATCAAATAGGTATGATAGTTACTCAGTTTGTATAAAAGTTTGTCATAAGACAAGCAACATATTTGTGCAACCTGTGAAATGATTTATCATGTGAAATATAGACTAGTTGTTCAACTCGTAAAAGGAGCAATCATGGAAACGGTATGATAATTGTTCAACTCGTCAAATGAGCAATCATGTGAACTGTGAGATAATTGTTCAACTCGTAAAATGAGCAACATTAGAACAGTAGGATAATTGTTCAACTCGTAAAATGAGCAACATTAGAACAGTAGGATAATTGTTCAACTCGTAAAATGAGCAATCATGTAAACGGTATCATAATTGTTCAACTCGTAAAATGAGCAATCATTAGAACAGTAGGATAATTGTTTAACGAGTAAAATGAGCAATCATGGAAACGGTATGATACCTGTTCACCTTGTGACATGAAAAATCATGAGAACAGTAAGACAATTGTTTAACTCGTATATTGAGCAATCATCGCAACGGTATAACAATTGTTCAATTGGTAAAATGAGAAATCATGGAAACTGTACTATAGTTGTTCAACTTTTGAAATGATTTTAACTTGAAGCTGCTTGATAATGTTTCACTTTGAAATGCGAACACGTTAACAGAAATGAATAGTAAATGACGTCTTGAGTACCATTAATAAAAACATCATCATCATGTACTATGATGGCTGGCGTAGGCGATCATGTATCTCTACAAACATCTGTCCTTGATGCTGACAATCAGTTCGGATGTTGACTCTTCCGTGCCTTGAAGCCAGAGACTGTTCACAATTTTTTTTATCTTTCTTTCTCTGACTAGTCTAATATTGATATTACCGGTTTCAAAATAGGCTCTAAACCATTCTTTCTCATCACATTTTCAAAATATTAAATGATGATTGTCTGCCTCATAGGCTGGAAAGTCGCTGTCCATGAAAAAAGTCATTAAAACTGCTTTTTAAAAATGTCTACACATATTGAGAATCGGAAAAACTACACCTGGGACACACGCCGTTGCTGCGAAGTTCATGCACTGACTAATAAAATATGTGTAAGAAATAGATCGAATCATATATTGCTATTCGCTACTGTGCAATGATCTTGCCACTCAATCACTCAATCAATCAATCAGGTGGCAACTCATCATAGCTAAGATATTGCCAGACTACTTCCATCCCTCGTTTCATGTTTCCTTTCTTTTACTAACATTACCTTTCTGATCAAAATCAATTACCTGCACCCTTTTTAACCAATTATGATTCCAGTAAGTCTATCTGTTTTTGAAGTTAATAAAGTACTTGATCGATAATGTGTTATTGATTCTTTCAGGGCGATACTGTCAATTACCTTTACTATGTCTGTAGCGGAAGCTTGGAGGTGTTAAAAGATGACCAAGTTGTAGCCATATTAGGTATGCTAGACATTATCGTCTGTGTGAGATTGCTTATGTTGGAGTCTGCAACATTTCTTTGTTCATTTTTAATGTTGTGTTCTTTTCAATATTTCATGTACGACAAGACAGGAAGAAACAAAGGGAAGAAGTATTTAGAATACATAAAACAAATAGAAAGAGACAAGGGCTTTTACAATAATAAGTCTAATGAAGATACACAAAGAACATAACGTACATAACTGATGAATAGTAATGTGTGCTATTGAGAGATGGAAACGGTTCCATGACAATTGCACACAAGTCAGTTACATACATAACAATTGCACACATGTGCAGTTGTACGTAAGAAAGTTATACACAAGATAATTGCACACATATAAAAATATAGCTCGCATGGTTTCAACAAAGAAGATACATAATTATGCTTTATCTCAGCTACGCAGAAAGCTAAACATACCGATTGGTTCTGCAAGATGGGACAATCATGTAAGATACTCCAATAGATACATCAACCAACACAGAAAAGTCGTCTGCGTTTATACAATATTTCCGTTTCGTCCGAAATACTATCCTTAATCTTATCCCTTAGCTGAGCTTTATTCTTAATTTTCATAAATGAAATACCTGACATGCTTGAACGACAAGGATTTATTTCATTGTATAACATTTCTCAATATGGTTCGGACGCTTGCTGCATAAATGACACTTTACAAGTATTGCAAAAACAAAAAACTACGTAGCTCAGGGAACAATCCTTTAGATCTCTTGGGGAAAATGTGCTCTCATGAACAAATGATCTCGGTACTGATTCCCCAATGAGCATCGAAACTCAGGACAAACTTCTTGGCCACTTTGCCACAGATCCCACAATTTGTCTACCAGTACCAATGTGTACCTTTCAGTAAAGTTTTAGAACTGTGGCGCTGAATAAACAGTTTTGATGATCCTTTCCAATAAAGAACATAGAAGTTTGTTATTTTATAGCACGCATCTTCTTGCGACTTTCCCAGAAAGTGGAAGTGTTCACCCCGATTTATTTTCTTATCAGAAAGTATACGGCAGCAGCTGGCAGAAATTACGAGGATCAAGAACTCTCGGTATAATAATAATAATAATATAATAATTCCTCTCGTACCGTTATACGTTACATAGGGCCTGCAAGTAATTTCTCCATACCGCTCTATCCTGGGCAACTTGCTAAATCTCCTCCATGGAACTGAGACCGATATTTCCTGCCTCTCTCAGCAAAGTTCGCTTCAGGGTCTCCTTAGGTCGACCTCTCTTTCTTGAAACCTGTGCATCCCACTTCAATGCCTGCTTTGATATTCGTTGATCATTTCTCCTCAAGGTGTGCCCAACATATCTCCATCTTCTTTTCTTATAACAGTTGTCACTAACAGTTGTCACCTTGCAGACATCTATTTTCAAATGCATTCAACTTGCTTTCTATATCTTTAGTCATTTTCCAACTCTCGCTGGCATATGTTAGGATTGATACAACATTTGAATTGAAAATTCGTAATTTAGTTTTAATACTATATAACTTGCAGTTTCATATTTTATTTAGACTTTTAAAAGCTGATGTTGCTTTGCCAATTCGTATCATAATTTCTTTTTAACATTTCCTGTGCAATCAAAATTTCTACCTAAATAGTGAACTGCTCTGTTATTTTTATCATTTTAGATTCCAGTGTGATATCTGCATTACTTGCCATAGGTGTCTTCATTATATTTGTTTTTCATAGCTTATCTGCAGTTCAACTTTTGATGCTATAGATGACAAGTTGTTTGTTTTTCTTTGCATATCTTGGTTGTTTCTACTTAACAAGGCAATATCATCTGCAAAATCCAAATCTTCTAGTTGACTATTTTCTACCCAATCGATGGCAGTTTCTCCCCTGCAACATTTTCGCATCACAAGAGTGAGTTATGTCATCCTTATTTTTGATCAACGTTTTATTACTGTAAAATAAGAGTGCTTTATATCAACAAAATGCCCGTCTGCCCAGCGTGTTCGTAGCGCTTTGAACTACGGGTGACTATCCCTCTGTGTGTGCGGACTCATTTCCGCGGGATGGCAGAAAAAGCCACCGATTCCCCAGATTTACGATGTCCATGGCCCTGAGCCGAAGAGCTGAAAAGCTCAAGTGCTTCTGGATCGAAAAAAAAATATCTTCAAAATAAATATTCATGTCTCTGTTGATATTTCTCACAATTCTCCAGGCAAGGGAGACATATTTGGTACAGACCTAGACTATGATGACCCGGTCAGTGTGAGCGGATGTGACGTGCGGTCACTTGCCTACTGTGAACTATTGTGCATTCAGGTTAGTCATGATTGACAAAGGTAACAGAATGGTGTGTTTAAGGTAACAGTAGCTTGTCCAGGGAGCCAATCTGGCATATATTTAAGAAAATTAGTAGGTTCAGTTATGACGTAGTATTGGTCAAATACGCGAGTCTTTTTGTGATGGTGTTTAATTATGATGCGGAAAGGGGCGATGAACAAATGGGACGAAAGGAAGAGCTAGTCAGAACCTGTTTAAATAGTAAATAGACAAAATGTAATATTTAACTTGCAACTTTCGATTTGTAAATCGGGCTACTTTTATCTTGAACACCCTGTCGTTTTATGTCTGTAAAACAATAATGGTAGATACGGTATATAAATTAAGATAGAACGACAGACAATCGTGGCAATGGGTTGCTTAACATCATGGCATATCAATAAATCAATAGCTGAACTGGTTAACAACACTAAAAGGGTAGATACGGTATATAAATTAAGATAGAACGACAGACAATCGTGGCAATGAGGTTGCTTAACATCATGGCATATCAATAAATCAATAGCTGAACTAGTTAACAACACTAAAAGGGTAGATACGGTATATAAATTAAGATAGAACGACAGACAATCGTGGCAATGGGGTTGCTTAACATTATGGCATATCAATAAATCAATAGCTGAACTAGTTAACAACACTAATAGGAACAAAACGTGTTTTGTTCACGAATGTGTTTGCTTGAGATGATACAGTTGTTAACTGTCATGACTACCTGTAGTACCACTTTTAGGACGGTGTAGGACAGGTTGAACGGAAGCCAGAGGAAGTTAATGGCTAGTACAGTCGCCGCGAAGCTGTTCAGGTTAAGATTTTTATTTTATGTTTATAGAACAAAATCCGTGGCCTTATCGTGGATTGAACACCAGTCTCCCGCGTGGGAGCTGCGCTCTAATCCATTCGACCAGACGCTCCTCGATATACAGTTATAGTATATATGATTATTGGAGTTATTTTCCCACAAATATTAGTGTCCGTATATAAACATTAAATGAAGATAGATGTAAGATGTGCATGTATATCGTATACCAGTATGGGCATTGGCTTTTTTTTTGTTCGATCCAGAAGCACTTGAGAATTCAGCTCTTCGGCTCGGTGCCATGGACATCGTAACCCTTCGGTTCGGTGCTACGAACACCGTAAATCTGGAGAACCTGTGGCTTTTCTGCCAGCCCGCGAATTGAACCCGCACTCACAGGGAGCTTGTCACCCGTCGTCAAAAGCGTTATAACAAGCTGAACAGGCGAGCATGGGCATTGGCTAGGAAAGTTCTGTGATTTACAGGAATGGTGAAAATAGGATCTAAATACCAAAGGAAAACATAAAGAATAGCTGTGTAAACAGAGTTGAAAGAGCGTTCATTGCATGATGTAGGAACAAGTTTACACAAGTGCACCAGAACGGCAACAATAAAAACTATTCATCTTAAATGTGTTCCGAAAATGATGTATATAGTACATAAACATTCTTACAATCGACTTAACTTTCTGAAAAATATTAATAGTAGTTATAAATAATTGTATAAATTTGAAATGAAATGTACCCACAGGTCAAAGGTCTAGTGGATTCCCTGTTGTTATATCCCGACTATGCAGATACATTTAACACAGAACTGCCTAATGATCTGACCTACAATGTTCGAGATGGTCACGAAGATCACAGTGATGTAAGTAAAACTTGTGCTATTACTGGTCTGTTAGGATTATATAAAGGCATATTATATCATTGGTGTTCCAATGTTTCAAGAAGATGATTTATTGCATAATAAAGAGCAATTAGGTTGTATAAGCATCATATGGGCGTCTTTGTGGCTAAGTGGTTAAGCCCTTTGTCTTGTGAGTCGAAAGTCGTGGGTTCGAATCCGGACCGCGCCGCTCTGTTCCTGAGTGCAGGTTTTTTTTCCAGGTACCTCTAGGATTGTTGCTAGAGCTACGGAGTTCGTCCTTTGCGCAATATTCTCGGCAGGTGGCGTGCTATTTCTGCGGAGAGGGCAAAACCCGGTGTAATGAAGTCAACCTTCGGCTTTATAACCCTTTATAGGCTTCATACAGATGCATACATTGATCTATTGTTTTATGCATGACGGTGTTTGCTGCAATATAAAAAAGAAGACATTGCTTGCATAAACAACATTGATCGTCGGTGATTTTAAAATGGTTTAAGTGGATCTTCTTCGTGACGTCCGCCTGTTTGATGAGGACACTAAGGTTTATGTTAAATCTATCCAGCCATGTAAGAATGGAGTTGCCTGCTGTGAAAATAGAAATAGATGCCTGAGGGATAGAGTGAGAAGTATATTTAACCAGAGCCCCAGAAACCATACGTACGCAATCTCTTCGGCATCTATTGGTGAGACTGAGCGACTATGGTTCTGCCAGGAGTGCTATGGCATTGGTTCAGCAACAAACAATCCGAAACCAATAATCAATAGAATAATTATTAAACAACATCTTTACTGGTCATGTCTCTGCTATTGTTGACCACGTTTCATCTGGGCAGACGATAGTGTGGACACATACTAGCAAGGCCATATGCAAAAGAGGAAAGTCTTGCAGATATTTTGCGTTTAATCCATGGACACAATGGCTTATCATGCCCGGAGGCATCTCCTGAAGCTCTCAGGTGCCATCTCCACATCGATGGTAATCTGTTATCGAATTTCACAATTTCATGTCTCATGCTGCTCAAACTTATATGTTCTCATGCTGCTCAGACGTATATGTTCTCATGCTGTTCAGACTTATATGTTCTCATGCTGCTCAGACATTCCCATACGCAGACTTATAAGTTATAATGCTGCTCAGACTTTTTACAGACTTATACGTTCTCATGCTACACACTTGCACGTTCTCATGCTACACACTTATACGTTCTCATGCTACACACTTATACGTTCTCATGCTACACACTTATACGTTCTCATGCTACACACTTATTCGTTCTCATGCTACACACTTATACGTTCTCATGCTACACACTTATACGTTCTCATACTACACACTTATACGTTCTCATACTACACACTTATACGTTCTCATGCTACACACATACGTTCTCATGCTGCTCACTTATACGTTCTCATGCTACACACTTATACGTTCTCCTACTACACACTTATACGTTCTCATGCTACACACTTATACGTTCTCATACTACACACTTATACGTTCTCATGCTGCTCACTTATACGTTCTCATGCTACACACATACGTTCTCATGCTGCTCACTTATACGTTCTCATGCTACACACTTATACGTTCTCATACTACACACTTATACGTTCTCATGCTACACACTTATACGTTCTCATACTACACACTTATACGTTCTCATACTACACACTTATACGTTCTCATGCTACACACATACGTTCTCATGCTGCTCACTTATACGTTATCATGCTACACACTTATACGTTCTCATACTACACACTTATACGTTCTCATGCTACACACTTATACGTTCTCATACTACACACTTATACGTTCTCATGCTGCTCACTTATACGTTCTCATGCTGCTCACATATACGTTCTCATGCTGCTCACTTATACGTTCTCATGCTACACACTTATACGTTCTCATGCTACACACTTATACGTTCTCATGCTGCTCAGACTTATAAGTTCTAATGTTACACAGACTAAGCTCAACATATGTTATATGTCTAGTTTGGATGATGACATAAAACATCATGACAAATGAGAGACAACAATCGTGTAACGGTATATACCAGAAAAGAGAAAAGAAATATATTCTAATGTGATAAAACATTATAAATCGATACATCAGGAGGAGGTCACAAAGCTCAATGATGGAGCTACGGAGTTTGCGCTTTGTGCAACCACCTTCAACAGGTGGCATTCATTTCTGCTGAGAGGGGCGGAGCTGTATTGGGAATCCGATGCAAAATAGTCAACCTTTCGCCTTCAGATCCAAGATCTCAATGGCGAAGTGGTTTAGTCATTTGCCTGTCGTACTGAAGCTTGTGAGTTCGAATACGGACAGAGACATATGTGCAATTTTTTCATAAATCCCTAGAATGCCGGAGCTATTGAGTTCGTGCTTTGATATAGCATGCCATATCTGCAGACAGAAACGGAGCCATATGAGAAACCCGGTGCAATGAAGTCAATCCTTTGCCTTTGGACTTTTTTTGAAACCATTGTATATACAAAATGTACTTAGTGAAAAACAAATGTATAAGGTTCAAAGAAAAAAAGTAATACTATTGCTAATTTATACTTGAATAAATGTTCTCTTCTAGGACGAGTCTTCAGCCGCTGCACCTGTTATCACTTTACCTTCTATATCAGAAGATGAGGAAGAGTATGAAGATAACAATAACGACACGGAATTGACTTCAAAAGAACGATCAAAACAAGAAGAAATTGAAACAGAGACTGGGGATGCTAAAGGTTTTGCATCAATATCTCCTTTGTTGACACAAGGTCGTGATCATGGCAGCGTGAACACTGGTGATTGGTTAACAGGACGTGGTCAACTGCCCAATGGTCATATAGGAAGTGCTCTCAGGTAACAGTTTTTTTTTCTTTTGTTGTCACACTGTTACCGGATTGTCGTGTGCTGTTCTGTTGGCTAAAGTGATAGATTTCTGCAGCATCTTTGACATAATATAGACACTACATCTTTTCCTTGGTCTTCCTTTCGTCTTTTGTTCTGATTTTCTTCTGTAGAAAACTTTATAAACAGTGTGGTGTGACTGCAATAGTAAATCATTTCACTCAGTTTTTCCATACAATTCAAGCAGTGTATTGTCTCAGCATTCTTTCTGATGCTGGTATATGTGACTCTGTTTCTTCTTGTACTGTTGGTGACTGTGGTCATTGTAGGGACCTCTAATTTATTCATTGTCCAGGTATAAAGACAAGAATTTCTGAGCAGTTTAGCTATTTTTGGTGCTCAGTTCTAACACATTTTCTACCATTGACCTGATGATAGACACTAATTATACAGAGTGTTGAAGATAATTGCATCCCCATTGACAATTCGAAAGTTGCCAGGTACAAATTGAGTTGTGTTTATTTACTATTTAAACCGGTTCTGACTAGCTCGTCCTACATCACATTTGTTCATCGCCCTTCCCGCACTACAATTACACACCGTCACACAACCTTGACCTATATTACGTCATAACTGCACTTTCCATTTCCATACATATATGCCAGATTAGCTCCATTCACGGGCTGCAATTATCTTGAACACCCTGTATTATCATGTTACCAAACACAGGATTCGAACAACTTACCCTTATTTCTTACGGTACTTATTACCTGGCCTAGCAATACGAGCGTTCTACCTGATTAAACGTATTGCTATGTTAGGTAATGAATGCATTAAGAAATAAGAGTAAGTGGTTCGAATCTGTGTTTTATTATTTATTTTTTCGGAAACTCCTAATACTTATACACTGTTTATTTATTGATCATATTCATTGCTTCTGCTGCTTCCCCTGGAGTTCTTAAAAAAAAAACTCCCTGTTCTCATCATTATCATGTTAGTAACCTTGTTTTCATACAGATACAGTTTATCTGCTTTTTAAATTGTTTTGCTGATAGCATATTTTTTCAACAGATCAGTAATTTATTCTGTTATTAGTATCTCATTTTTATATTAGATATATCTGTAGCGATATTAAATTATAAGATTTGTTATGTCTACAGATATTACATTGTTTTAATAGAGATGGTATATACTCATTAATGGCAAAATAAGTAAAAATAAAGTACTGTAGTTGTACAAAAATAATAACAATACACAGCAACGTTTCGACCACAAGGCCTTTATCAAGCAAAATGTACTTAGCAGTTGACATCACCATTTTGTAAAAATCACAGTACTTTATTGTTAATTGTTTCGCGATTGCTACATAGTTTTACTGCAGTCTTCACTTATATCGATATATACTCATTACAATGTTGGTATCCGAATTCTCTACAGATTTACAGCGCTTTTATGCCCGTCTGCCCAACGTGTTCGTAGCGCGTTGGACTACGGGTGACTAGTCCTCTGTAAGTGCAGGTTCAACTCCGCGGACTGGCAGAAAAGCTACAGGTTCCCCAGATTTAGGTGTTCGTGGCACCGAGCCGAAGGGTTACGATGTCCATGACACGAGCCGAAGAGCTTTCAGCTCAAGTGCTTCTGGATCGGAAAAAATAAAAATAAAAATAAAAAATACAGCGCTTTTATTTCTTGGTGATACATTTATCTTTGATTATGTTGAGGATACTTTTCTCTAGAAAACAAATATTAATCATCATCAGTCGTCAGCGCGACAAGTGACAAATAAAGTAGAGACAAAATATGCGCTCTCAATTCGATCTTCTTCCTTTCTTTCTACCTCAAACCTAGTCATATTCATGTCTTTGATATCTGCTTCAAAGGTTCCATTTCATATGCCTTTAGACATCTATATTTTAACACTGTCCTTGTGTTATTCATTGTATTGTATTTCATGTGTTCTATTCTTGTTTTTTTTTTCCTGAGAGCATATCCAATTCAATCGTCATTGTCTCTCATTTATATCTCTTAATTGTTGTCTTGGAGACCAGTTAGTTCTTGAAGTATGATATTGCTAATCTTATCCTCCCAGGTATACCTTAGTGTTCTTTTATGAAGTTTTCTCTCTCTCTCTCTCTCTCTCTCTCTCTAGTATGGTACGCTCTTGGTGCTTAGAATTACATAGATGCACACAATTTTGTCTTGTATCTAGCTGTCCGTTGTATTGAGTCCCAGCTGTGATTCATTTCTTTCAGTAATTCTACTGTTCTCCTCTAGCAGAGCCTTCAGGTCTTCCACATTTTCGTTTACCCTCTGGTGTCCATCTCATTGCAGTTTTCGGGACAGAGTTAGCCTTCATGCGTATCACATATCTGATCCATCTCCATCGTCTCTTTTGAATGATGGTGTTCGCCCGAGTGGTTACCGGGGCCCAAATTTGGGATGTAAAGAATAGAACCACTGTTGCCTGCCACGCATGTCGTAAAAGGCGACTAAGGAGGTTTGGATGAAATCGGATGCATGTGTCCGCTAGGAATACTAACACGAAACAAATGCTTGCAGAAAACGGATGCACCAGGCCGTAAGGCGCATAACATGGTGCACGACCCCTCACAATGAAGAATTGGATAACGGATTCTATGGTCGCCAATCTGCTTGAAGATTTAGCAACGCAGTAAGAATGTCGGACCTACCATCACGAGTGGAAGGGCATAAACGTGGAAGCAGAAATCATAGGAATTATATCTTACAGATCTGCCCCCAGTATGCAGACGAGAATAAAGAGGTGGCCTACTTACACTACCGTCCAAGACAAACTGTATGGCGTGGCTGATAATCTGAGGCAGATGGTTGCCTTTATTAGAGAATCTGAAATCCCAATCTAGTGAGAACGCAGAAGACAAACTATATGGCGTGGCTGATAATCTGAAGCAGATGGTTGTCTTTATTAGAGAATCCGAAATCCCAATCTAGTGAGAACGCAGAAGACAAACTATATGGCGTGGCTGATAATCTGAGGCAGATGGCTGTCTTTATTAGAGAATCCGAAATCCCAATCTAGTGAGAAAGCAGAAGAAGAAGAAGAAGAATGATGGTGTTCTATTTTCTTGTTGATGCTGTGTAAGCAGTTCTTTAATCTTTCTTCAAATACTCTTAACATGCTTTCTACTTTCTCATCTGTTTTCCACTTCTCAGATCAATAGCACAGGAATGTCCTAACTCATATTTTGTATATGTGAAAATTGACAGAAAATCATCTTAATATCAAATTTTGAAACAGAAATAACTGATAACATATTGTTACTATCTTGTTTAAACACATTTTCTACTGAAACAGTTTCTTCACTATTTTTCATATCATGTTGGTTGCACATTATCAACAAATTAATAACAAACTGACAGATAGTTCCCGTTCCACGTACAGTCTCTAGTATTTTAACGTGAAATTCTTCAGTATCATTTGTTTTCAATATGTCCGATTTATTACCCAAGGAAAAGAAGAAGAGACGTGATCTCCAGATAGAGCATATTTTTTATAGTTGTAGTGTCCCTTTCATTCGTTTGTATACAAGAATAAACAAATATCAATAATATCTTAAAAACTTCCAGCCAAGTATGATCACACAAAAGTAAAGAAATCATTTGTATTTCGATACACTTTGCTGATAAAAACAATGAAACTATTTTTAACATGACCTCAAACATTGTCAGATTCCCTTGACTGTATTTATGCACACTGTGATTTGCTAAGCAGATCTTGTTAGTTTATTTCAAAATGAAAAACATAATGAAAAATAAGGTTCAAACACTATATTCCCAAAGTACTCTACCCCAAGCTATCAAATAAATGTTCCTTTTTTTAATCTGTTGGTCGAAAACCTAAATAGGTTCGTGTAGTTGTTTTTGCTTCATCGCAGCTCTACCCTAGTAGTTTACTTAACCTACCAACACGTAACCTTATAACACGTAACCTACCAACACTTAACCTACCAGAAATTAACCTACCAACACTTAACCTACCAACACTTAACCTACCAACACGTAACCTACCAACACTTAACCTCACAACACATAGCCTGCTAACTTAACCTCACAACACTTAACCTCACAACACTAACCTCACAACACTTAACCTCACAACACATAACCTGCTAACTTAACCTACCAACACATAACCTCACAACACTTAACCTACCAACACAAAACCTCACAACACTTAACCTGCCAACACTTAACCTACCAACACTTAACCTACCAGCACTTAACCTACCAACCACTTAACCTACCAACACTTAACCTACCAACATTTAACCTGCCAACACTTAACCTACCAACACTTAACCTACCAACCACTTAACCTACCAACACTTAACCTACCAACATTTAACCTGCCAACACTTAACCTCACAACACTTAACCTCACAACACTTAACCTACCAACACTTAACCTACCAACACATAACCTTACAACACTTAACCTACCAACACGTAACCTACCAACATTTAATCTACCAACATTTAATCTACCAACATTTAATCTACCAACATTTAACCTACCAACACTTAACCTCACAACACTTAACCTACCAACACTTAACCTCACAACACTTAACCTACCAACATTTAATCTACCAACATTTAACCTACCAACACTTAACCTACCAACACAAAACCTCACAACACTTAACCTGCTAACTTAACCTACCAACACAAAACCTGCCAACACTTAACCTACCAACACAAAACCTCACAACACTTAACCTGCCAACACTTAACCTACAGTAAATGCTGTATTCTTGAACGACACACAACGTCCTTGCTACAGCTCAATTAGATGCTTGTAGTACTCACTAATCTACTAGCCTACTAACCAACCAAATCTTCTTCTACCTAGCATGCGTTTGGCCAGTCACCAAACTAAACTCAAACAGTGGATCAGTAGAGCTAGACGAAGGTATTTATTTCTAACTTCTTTATTGTACATATAATAATATTTTTTTAAACTTCTCACCCATATATCATAGATATAGTGACACTTCTTTTATTTTATTTTACATTGTGTTTCTTCATTCTTTCATAAATTTGTTGTAATTAATCACTTGGGCAGGTAAATTGTGCATTTTATTGTTGAAATATATTTGCTTGTGGTGGTAGAACTAATTACTTTCTGAAAAAAATTTTCTATAAAAATTACAAAAATCAGTGAATAATTGAAAAAAAACTGGTTTATAATGTTCATAAAACACAGTTAATGTTATTACATTAATTTATATAAAAGTCTTGTTTTTATTTCATTGAAATGAATGTAAACTTGATATGATTGATTATTAGGATAATCATCATTGCATTTCAATGAGTAGACGTGTGTGTTCCGATCTCTTTCTTACACAGGAAGATCTCAGCGGCAGTGCACGAACTCCGTAGCATCGGCGAGGGTCCCGATGTAATTTTGAAGATGGTGAAGATAGTTATATAGGAATTTTATTTATTAAGCTTTTATGATGAATTGTGCACGGGCAGCGGTTTTCCATCCTGCTCTCCTCGTTTGTTTTAACTACCAAGGGTTCTTTTACGTGCTCAAATTGAACACGGGACCTACGTTTTATCGTCCATCTCCAATAGGACTAGGAACTCGATCTCATATACACTGAGATCAGGAATCTCTGAAAAATATCCAGATGTCTCCGTGAGGAAGCGAACCTAATACCTTTGCCACTAGAGACAAACAACTAACGTTTACGCCACAGTATGCAAACTACATTGTAATAAGAGCACATGAACTCTATTTGATATCTGACTCAATAGCTCATCATTAGGGACTAGTGGGACCGGGACCCACCAAAAATAATATGAAACGTGTATTTATTATTTTATAAATTAAAATATAACCTAACCAAAAACCATGATTTTCGTAAAAATTGTGTCTGTCCCCACCAACAAAAATGATCACGAGTCGCCACTGCTCAATAATATATATTTCATATCAATAAAGCTGAAGCTCAATATTAGTAACTAATTGTGTTCTTTCCTATATTTAGTTACTAAGATTGTTTAGATATTAAAATAATTTAGGGGGTCTCTGTGATCCTTGCCTTGCGATCAGAAGGTTGTGAGTTCGAATCCGGAACCTCCGTTTTTTCACGGATGCATTTTTTCCGGAGACCCCTAGGATTGTTCCGGAACTATGGAGTATGTGCTTTACGCAATACTCTCGGTATGTGGCGTGCCATTTCTGCCGAGAGAGACCGAGCTATACGGGGTAAAACCCAGTGCAATGAATTCAATGATTCTGTTTTAAAACTTTTTTTAAAGTCAGTTATGTAATTTATAATAATATAAATAGCTTAGTATAATTGCAATTCTTAAAAGCTTATCGTATATAATAAATTGTACTTTTAATGTTGTATACATTACATCTCAGCTTTCTTAGCTTGTCATGCATTTTATATTTATTTTCTTTTATTTTATGCTTGATTTAAGCATCAGAGAAAAACGACTGGAAATGTGAGATAAATTTGTTTCGTTTCTTTTGTCATCAGTTATTTGTACTGTAATAATGTTCAGGGCACTCATGCTAGCTTTTTATGGCACCGCATTTCGTCTGTTTTTTTAAAATCTGTGTATATTTGTTGACAATCATTGTTATTAAGCTATTATTGTGGTATAAGATACATTCTTCGATTACATCTTCTTGCCTGAATATAACTTGTTGTCTAAGAAACTGTACATAAACAGTCATTGTAGAATTGAAGTTGTTACTGGTTAGCATTTGCATTGAAAACTGATGAATTAAAATATTTCTGAAGATAGCATTGAATACGTAGACGCATGTCATTGTCTTTGAATATAAATGATATAGAATAACATTTAAGATATGGTAGGTACTGAAAAAACCCACATATATATACAAGAATTAACATTGTGAAAGTTCGTTGATAAAATATTACACGAAGGATATTTTGTGACATCAAATGTTGAAAGTCTTAAGACAATCATAAGAGTACATACAATGAGAGAAAATGACAAAGGTCTATGTTTAGTTGGGTGGAAGATTGATTGTACAAATTGTCCATGAAATCAGATGTAGGGCTCTGCATTTAAAAGAGATGGTTTTAAGGAGAACAAATGGGGGTAAAATGATCATCACTTTTTCTTTACGTTTGTTCTTATCATTCAAGTTAGCCCCTCTTTGTGATCTGTGTGGCTTGGGCCGAAAACGTTGGTACGTTTCGACCCTGTTTAAAGCCTCCTACGACATGTTGGATAGGCACATTCGAATTTAGGCCTAAAGTGATAATTGGGATTGTCTGGCCTGGAAGTTCCATATATATATATATATATATATATATATACAATTCTTTCATGTACTGAATGTCGTTAACTCTTTAGTAATCACTTCTTATCCTCGCATTGCAGATGGTATATGACCTGAACAAAAGGACATGTTTATGTATCGTTACCTTTTCTGAAACGATGAGGGCGGTCCACATAAGCAACATTTTCTACCATTTTGCTCACGTGTAGTTGTTGATATCGCCAATGGATGCGGGGAGGACTGGCCACATGGGAAAACCAGGAGCAATGAAATCAATTCTTCATCTTGATACTCTGGTGGACAATATATCCACATTAGGTGCTGAAGTTTACACACATGTGTATATGACTTTCACTGAATGCATGCTGGAGTTCAGGGTAACGAGAGTGCTGACTTTCTTGCAAACAATGCCCGACTCAAGCGGGTAGAAGCATGGACAGAGCCGATATCATCAATACGGTACGCTCTTAATTATGTGACATGGGCAAGTCTCATGACACTGAACGTGTTCGAGAATTAGGCATAAAGTTTGGACATGCCAGACAGTGTCGTCTTCGTTGTAGAGAGAGAATATATACTAATCAGCTTCTCATGGGTACGGTGAGCAAATTGATTTTGGGATGGCTGTTGCAGCGGAGGACGGAGCACGAACGGGAATGTCCAATGTGCCATGACGTCGATCACATAACATAACATAACACGAAATTCACTTATACCTCAATCCATTCTGTTGGACATGTGCAACATTGACTGAGAGTCAAAATATATTCCTTATTTTCGTAGCATGTCTCTTATGCAACTTTTCGCATTGATACCCCTATTTATAAAACCTCTCGATCCTATTCAAAGTTTCCT
This sequence comes from Arion vulgaris, assembly GCA_020796225.1. Taxonomy (NCBI): domain Eukaryota; kingdom Metazoa; phylum Mollusca; class Gastropoda; order Stylommatophora; family Arionidae; genus Arion; species Arion vulgaris. Next base: position 21,888,091 of record CM036764.1, read on the forward strand.
CCATTTGTTGAATCCTTTTGCAATCTGTTTATCATATCGTTCACCCATCTTATCCTTGACTTTCCACCTATTTTCTGGTATAACCTCTTCCATTGTTGTCTATACCCCACCTAGCTTTGACGATGTTTTACGTGACTAAAATACTTCACTTTTCTTGGTTCTCTAATCTGAAATGTATGCATCCAAACACGGCAGTTAACCTTGCAGATAACACGACAGATATCTACAACATATAACATTAACACGAAGCATCATTGCAAAACTAAATCTATTGATTGAAAAAAAGCTGTTTTGAAAATGTATGTTGTATAATATTCATCAAATAAATTCAAAATATTTGTGTGTGATAGTAATTAAAAGTCTGTGCTGCATGTAATCTTGTACATTGAATAAGACTAATTTGATATAGAGTCTGTATTTCTTTATATTACTTATTAAGACTGTGATGTGTAAACTTAAGTAATTGTATACACATAAATACATATATATAGTTTGCATGCTTTCGTGCATGACACTTGGATAGTCAATCAAGCACGGACTGCTCTATCTATCTACATGATGTGTGTATATATATATATCTATATACTTGATGTATGAATGTTTTATGCATGTGTCAATATATTATCTTTCTTTGTTTCTTCATGATGTTCTGCTATTTCTTCTTCTTATTCAATGTTATTTGATTTCTCATCTACTGCTTCTACTTCTGTACTCTCTGATTATTTGAAGGATAGTTCTTAAACCACTTCATATTCTGAACCATTACACTGGCTATCTGTATTCTTTTCAGATTGAGACAAATCTAGTCTGTATTTACATTGTAATATAAATATGTCCATGACTAATAAATCAATTAGTTTAGTTTAGTTTAGTCGTCGGATCACCATCACTGTACGTCGAACAAATTAGTCCATAAGTGCTCCGATCTCTCCCTCAGTATGTCGATCAGCGTGTGGCGACTAACGACACCGGTTCTTTGTTGGTTTACAATTCTTCTTTGACTGCCAGCATAGCGTTCTTGTCGAGCTACACCACACTTAACTTTGAGTTCTTGCAGTCTGGTTAGTGTTGTGGATTCGCCGCTATTACGTGAATCATGTACACGCCCTCTCTTCCTTAAGGAATTGATAATATCAGCCTGGTCCATTGCTCGCCCGCTTTTGACAGCAGCCATACCTGCAAGCCTATCCGCACGTTCATTCCCCTTACACCTGCATGCCCTGGCACAAAAATAAAACTGATCTTTGTCAGCTTAGACCTCCCCAGCGACTCTATCCAATGTCTTAGTCCATCCTGTTTCAATCTTCCTGAGCATATTCATTGAGTCACTGAGAAAACATGCATGGATAAAAGTCTGTGATTCTAGCCAAATCATCGCTTTGGTAACCTCCATGATTTCCATAGTGAGACTTTCCTACGCCAAATCAATTACCGAGGGATAAGGTTATATTCCATCATATTCCTATTCTGTGAGTTTTTACGATATTTATTTTCACATTTTGTCTTTTTTTTTCTAAGATTTTCTTTTTACAATATCAAAGGAAGTTGCAATGGACCGAAATGACATTCTTAATGCATTGAGAGTCTAACAGATAAGTTTCAGGGTTAGATGCTTGAAGTATAACAGATGCTTGTTGACATTGAAGAGAAGATGAATACGAAAACGTACAAACAAGACTACATTGAAGAGACATTGGTAAAATATCGAAACACGTACAAACAAAGTACTATAGTTGACATTGGTAAAATATCGAAACACGTACAAACAAAGTACTATAGTTGACATTGGTAAAATATCGAAACACGTACAAACAAAGTACTATAGTTGACATTGGTAAAATATCGAAACACGTACAAACAAGGTACTATAGTTGACATTGGTAAATATCAAACACATACAAACAAGTCTATAGTTGACATGGTAAAATATCGAAACACGTACAAACAAAGTACTATAGTTGACATTGGTAAAACATCGAAACACGTACGTACAAACAAAGTACTATAGTTGACATTGGTAAAATATCGAAACACGGACAAACAAAGTACTATAGTTGACATTGGTAAAACATCGAAACACGTACAAACAAAGTACTATAGTTGACATTGGTAAAATATCGAAACACGTACAAACAAAGTACTATAGTTGACATTGGTAAAACCCGCAGGAAGGACGTACCAAATATACAAAAAGATTGATTAATCAACATCAAAACCAGCATCTGGTGCCTCTGGACGCTGCTGGATATGTTGAGCTGGGAATCGGAACACCAATGGACATGTTCGGAGTGCTATGATAATAGTTCTGAGATATCTGATGCAACATAATTAGCTGTCTCGTTCCTCATATTCCAGTAGCTTTTCATGTTATTCCCATGGTCTCTTTTAATCTTTCGCAAAAAACCTTCAAAGTGTGAATTTTTTTTAATTTCGTGTATAATTAGCCTCATTTCTTTACAATGGTCATCCTTAACAGATTTTTAAAACTATCAAACTGATTCTTAACATTTTGGTTTTCAATCAAATGTCTGGGAACTCCAGAGATTTGATCATTTATTTATTTGATTGAGTATAAATTTTGACTGACTGTAAGTTTCTCTCTTATTTCAATTGACAACAATACATATTATTGCATGTTAGGCATAACCGTTATATCTATGCTAAATATAATGTGCTCATTTATAAATGTATGTTAGTGTTCACTTTTTGCACACTGTTCTAACAATTGTTAACTCATCTCGACTACTTCCAATGGTGCGTCTGTGGGTGGCGTCTGTTTTGTAATGAGTACATTTCTGTTATGTTTGCATTTAAATGTTGACAACTAATTTTCTGTTAGGTACCTAGCTACTTTTTATGTTCAACTGTGACAATAACAAAACAACTTTATGAATAGTTGTAATTATGTAGATACTCGAATCAAGTGTCGAAGTGGAATAACAACATATGCCACCATACCAACACTGATTAAACTGTAATATTCTTCAGGAAAGTGTGTAAATGAGACATTGCAGCCGTGCCGTGATATAATACAGAGAGACGGCCTAATCAGGTGGAACAGTAAGGGGGCGGCATATATCAGCGATATGATAATACAATTTGAAACATTTAAGGGGCAGATTTTCGAAGACTTGCATCATACTGAGAAAATATACCACACTGTCCTGCATTACAATTAAGGGAAAACGCTTGTAATTGCACTATCAACCAATCAATTGCTTATGTACTGTTTACTTTTATTAAGTAACTATAGATACAAATATCAGAACTATACGTGAAATTGAAGAAGAATGTGTGATAACATATGATTTCCATTTGATACCACTATTTCGTACATCTCGATTTGTATAAGATTTCAAAACTGAAGTTCTTGGTGATTGTGTGAGAAAAACATTTGTGCATACATAAATATAATCCAGAATAAGTTCTTGTACAGTTTTATGTTACTAACCTTGCACGTTCGGCATGAATGTTCACTTTGATGTGAGCTTGATTGTTGCTTCTAACAGCAAATCTTACATTATATTGTTAAATTACCATCTCACGTATCATTTTTATAATTATATTTTAGTTAACTCTGGACGTACTATCGTAGTGCTTCTATAGTTTCAGAGACGTTCAGACAAATACTTTAATAGAACCCTTTCATCTAATAATGAATTTATCAAGAATATATAATATAATATGTCGCAAATTGTCTTAACAATTGAGAACATCATCATCTTCATAAAATGTTGATGTGACAAGTATAAGTGTTGAATGTTCTATCGTGCAGATCAAGTATTATCTCCCCATTGAACGTTGACTGTAGTAAAACTCAAATTGTATGTCTCTGGTTCTGAACAGATCAAATACATATCCTCATTAACGTTGACTGTGTAAAACTCAATTTGTTGTGTCTTTGTCCTGACAGATCAAGTATTATTCCATTGAACGTTGACAAAATTCAATTGTATGTGTCTGGTCCTGAACAGATCAAATATTATCTCCCCATTGAACGTTGACTGTAGTAAAACTCAAATTGTATGTACCTGGCTCTGATCAGATCAAATATCATATCCATATCAAATGTTGAGTGTTACACACATCTAACCTTTTGTCTCTCTTATCCTGACAAGATGAAGTGGCAACATATAACACACATCCAACGTTTTGTGTCTCCTGTCCTGACAAGATGAAGTGGCAACATATAACACCCATCCAACGTTTTGTGTCTCCTGTCCTGACAAGATGAAGTGGCAACATATAACACACATCCAACGTTTTGTGTCTCCTGTCCTGACAGATGAAGTGGCAACATATAACACATCAAGTTTGTCTTGTCCGACAAGATGAGTGGCAACATATAACACTCATTCAACTTTTGTTGATATTCTTCTTCCAGTCTGATACTATGCCACTCTCCGTGTTTTATCTTCATATCATTATTGTTTTAATAATGACTATATGTAAAAAACGAATTCAATTATAAATATATATTTGTAAAATTGTATCACTAAAGAAAGAATAGAAAAAGGTTGAAGATCAATTTCAGACAACGTTCAGTCGTTATTTATTTAATTTGACGTTAAAAAAATCTATATTTTATCTCAATTTTTAAATCTCTTTTATACAATAATTTTTCTTCAGTAAACTCTGATTTCAATATAGATGAGATCGAGTTTCTAGACATATCATTGGTTTACGAAAGGTGTGATTGCTAAGACACAAACCTCTTTGACAATATTTCCCAAAGAAGTTCAGCCGATAGTGTGCATGAAAGTGCATGTGTTTGTATATTATTCAGATTACTTGTTCTTTCTGTTGTTTTTATATTTCCGGCTGCATTTAGTAATGTTACGCACAGGTAGTCTGCAACTATAGAATCTCTAAAACACTAAAAAAAACTACTGCTAGACTTAAAAAAAAAATTCTTAAATATAGTCATACAATTGCTGCCTTCATTAATATTTGAATATGTTACACATCTTGGCTTTGCTAACAGCAAGAAAGGCAGTATGACTATCACACCATTAAATATGATTAAACACGTACTAGTACCACATTGCAGCGCACAGTGTATGTTGCTGTCTACTTTCAGCGGAATAAGGAAGACTATAAGTACACGGAGGAGAGAATTTCAATGAAGCAGAGTTCAAAGACATGCATATGATTACGTTTGGTGTAGAAAGAAAGACACATGATAGAATTGAGTGAACATAGTTGTCTCTACTTTATGTACCCATGGCGCGACAAGGAATGATGATGATTAGTTAACTATCTATTACAAGTCTGATTTCAGAGTTGGCAAACTCATCAATTTCTATTTTGTTAATTAATTATCTCGGGTTTGATTTGTTTGCTTAACAATTCGTTTGAAGATTAATTGTTACTGGTTCCATTTTTTAATGTTTCTTCCTTCATAAAAAATTATTTTTAAATTGCTCATCATCAATCATCAAATATCTTGTCCTGAGCAGAACTTTGCCACCCCAACAGTCCTCGGGAATTTCTCTCTCTCATAGGCCAGATGTCCTGCCTCTGCAACCGTCATGCTCAAACCATCAGTTACATCTTGAATCCATCTTCTTCGTGGTCTTCCACTTATCCTCTTTGCTGGTATGCCTCCTTCCATGATGGTCTTCTCTCCAGCCCTTTATGTCTTTTATATGTCCAAAATATCTCAATTTTTCTCTTTTTTATTTGTAGCATCAGCCAGTTTTCTTTGATTTTGAGTTCTTTCTGGATAGATCTATTTGTTCTCTTCTCTGTCCATGATATACGAATGTCTCTTCTGTAACACTTATATTCAAAGCACATATATGTTTTTCCACTGCTTTATTAAATGTCCATGCTTCACACCCATACTTTAAATTGCTAAATGCTTTATTTACGATAGGGAAGAGAATATATGTAGACAGGGAAAAGAGGAACTATATAGCGAAGTGGTTAAGACGTTTGCCTGTCGCTCTGAAGGTTATTGATTCGAATCCGAATCGAGTCACATGTGCACTTTTTCATGAGATCCCTAGGATTGTTGCCAGAGCTACAGAGCTTGTGCTTTGTGCAACACTCTGGCAGATAGCATGTAATTTCTTTCAACAGGTGTGTAGCATATGTAGAAACCCTGTTCAATGAAGGCAATCCTTTGCATTTAGACCTTTTTTTCAGCATATAGGTAGACAGACATGTTACAGACAGACATATGTTAATGATGCAGTCAATAGATTTTTACAGACATGGTAATTCATAGATTTAGACAGACTTGAGTTGATGATGCTAATAGAGTTTAGTCTAAAGTGTTTGATAGACATTGGTTGGGGGTGCAGTCAGTAGCGTTAGATAGACATGAGATAGGTAATGGTAAATGATGTATTCAATAGTGTTAGATATACATGCATTATCCATAATAATGTTATCAGTATGTTACTAATGAACTCAATGCATAATGAGAATACATTTTCTCAACATTTTGTGTGATTGTTGTTTGGTTTTTATTGGATTTATTCAGCTCGCCTGCCTAGCATGTTCGTAGCGCGTTGGACGACGGGTGACAAGACCCTTGTGATCGCGGTTCAATTCCGCGGGCTAGCAGAAAAGCCACAGGTTCTCCAGATTTATGGTGTTCGTGGCACTGAACCGAAGGGTTACTTTGTCCATGGCATCGAGCCGAAGAGCTGAAAAGCTCATGTGCTTCTGATTGAAAATAGATTTATTCGACTGTATATGGTTATTTTAAATATATTTGATGTATGCTCAGAAATTCTTATGTTATTTGTGATGTCTTGTGTCTCATGTATCTGATAATCGTACATATGAAACGTGCATCCTGACATATCTACTACTTCTTCTTCTTCACCTTCAACTCCCAACGGAGCACAGGTCTTCAACAAACTTCTTCCAGCTAATATTCTACCACTGGCTATACATATATTTCTTAAAAATGATGATAGCAGCATATTCGATCTCCAACTTTCCGAACATTCGAGGTTTATTGCTGCATGTATCACGCCTTCTATTCATCTGTGTTTTTACCCTTTTCCTTCCCAATTGTTGACTCCTAGTATTAAGCTGAAATCGGATGCATGTGTCCTAAACGGTAGAAGTCTTTGCTTTGGACTACCAAACCAGTGTGCAATGTATACACGTTCTTGGCAAAGATCAAACATATCACAAAGAGTGATTAAAATTGGTGGCAAAGAACGAACGCAAAGAAGAAGAAGAAGAAGACTCCTAGTATTTCTAAACCTACTTCATATTGTATCTTCATCGGGTTTTTTGTTCTGCCTCGTTATCTCTCCCCTTTCATCTTTTTGTATATATTACTAAAGCTCTCTGTTCTTTGTTATTCTGTCAACATAACATTAACTTAGTCATCGTGTTTTATTAATCTTCATGTTGGCGGTAATTAATGGTTATTTAACAAATTATAAATATCTTTATTACTTCTTAATCTCCATTTTGTTTTTCATTCTTGTTGGTCTCAAAGATTCGTATTAAGATTGGATTCATATTAAGAATGTTTTCAAAGTAATAATATATATATATATATATATATAACTGCGGACTAAAAAAAGAGAATAGAGTTTAACACGAAACAAACTCAGGCGAGAGAACAACCTAACAAGACAATCATATTTATGCTGGACAGAAACCTACAAGGGATGAGATTAGGGACGAGTTCTGGATAAGGTGATATAAAAGGTCAAGAAATAGAGCCCCAGACTTGAATTCTCCTAGAGAACTTAATTCTAATTTTTCATGTTTGTTGCTCTGATATAACCAATAAAATGTTCGCCTTATGTTGAAACGAGCGTGCATCGGCTTAAAGAGACTCCACTACATAACAAACAAAACAAAATCCCAGATGCATGACTCAGTTTTATAGTTAGCAGAAGGATTCTGCAGAGATTGACAGTTCTGTCTTATAATCCACATGGGATTAAGAAGAATAACTAAGTCAAGTAATTCAATCATTGATCATACGATGATTTAATCATACTTCTTTCTATACAGGGATGATGGGATAGCTTTACCATCAATCTCACCAACAATTTCCAGTAACGTTCAAGCTACACTGACAATCCCGCCAGCTCACATTCCCCAGAGACCAAAGTTAGGTTCCACAAATATGTCATCGCTTTCCTTGAGGAGAACAGGCAGTTCAAGGCTCATGCAAAGACGTGCCCGAGATAAGCTGAGATCATCCAGGACTCTTCCAACATTATCAAGTGGTATTATGATTATTTGTATTATTATGTTTATGATTGTTATTGTATTCATCTCGTACTAGTATACGTTATATAGAGCCTGCGAGCAATTTCTCCATACCGCTCTGTCAGTTATATCAGTTATATGAGGACTGATACCGCTCTATTCCGTGCTATTCGTTAAATCACCTCTATGGAATTAACTAATATTTCTCGTTTCTCTCACTAAAGTTCGTTTCAGAGTTTCTCTAGGACGCCCTTTCTTTATTGAACCTATTGCTTTTCACTTCAATGATTCTTTTGTAATTCTTTAATCCTTTCTTTTTACATATTACTCCCAACATATCTTCATCCTCTTTTTCTCAGAACAATTTTTTTCTGGTGGTTGATAAGACATTTTTATGATTTCGCCACTTTTCCTCAATTTCTTCCAATTCATTTTCATTATTTTTTGCAAGTAACTATTTCAGAATGCATTCAACTCATCTTTAGCAATTTTAAAACTCTCCCTAGTATACGTTAGAATTGATATAACACTGAAATTGAAAACTCTTAATTATTTAAAAAACTACATAGCTTAGAGTTCATATTCTATTTCTACTTTTAAAACATGTTTCTTTGACAATTCGTATCATAACTTCTTTTTTCGTATTTCCCGTGCAGCAAAAACTTCTACCTGCATAGGTGAAATGCTCTGTTATTTTATCCTTTTTTTTTAATACAGCGTTATATCTGCATAATTTATCACAAGTGTCTTCAAAATATTTGTCTTCTCAAAGCTTTTCTCAAATTCGACTTTTGATGCTTCGGATGATACGTTGTCTGCTTTTCTTTGCATATCTTTGTTGTAGTTACTTTACATTGCAATATCGTCTGCAACATTCAAATCTTCAGTTGAATATCTTCTACCAGTCGATGCACGTTCGCCCCTGCAACATTTTCTCCTTGCCCAGTCAATGTCCACTCCAAGCAATAGAAGAGATAAATTTCTTTGATTTTCTTAAATGTTGATTTTTTTCTTCTCTATTTTATTTTTCTTTCTGACAATATTTCTATCTATTTCTGCCAGGATATTATAATTCCAGCCAAACACCCCCTCCCCCACTCCGCACCTGAAAGTCTAAAACCGTATTTATATTCAATAAGTTATATAACCTGCTTTGATGATTGGTTATTGGTTACTGAACCGACGTTATAGCACTCGGAGTAGACCCACAGGTGCTCAGTCTTCCCCAGCATATGTCGAATATAGGGTATACCCAGCATATAGGGTATGTTTACTGATGTTTTATGTGGCTCACTGGTTAAACACTCTCCTCACTTTGCCCCTCAGATATCCATTTCTACTTGTAGAACGGCTTACTACAAAATCCTTCAATGGCTGGAACAACTCCACACAATGTTTGATGATACAATCATTGTTGTTTTAGTTCTAAAAACTACTTTAATGGCTGGAACAACTCCACACAATGTTTGATGATACAATCATTGTTGTGTTAGTTCTACAAACTCCTTCAATGGCTGGAACGACTTCACACAATGTTTGATGATACAATCATTGTTGTGTTAGTTCTAAAAACTACTTTAATGGCTGGAACGACTTCACACAATGTTTGATGATACAATCATTGTTGTGTTAGTTCTACAAACTCCTTTAATGGCTGGAACGACTTCACACAATGTTTGCTGATATAATGATTGTTTTGTTATTTGAACAAATCCTATTAATTATTATATGTTTTTAAAACGTATCTTGCGATTTCTGAATATATTGTCAATCTGATCATTTTGCAGTTGCATCAGAGAGAACTGTAGAGCAAGTCATGGTACATACGCTGCAGATGGAACTAGAAGGCACACGTGATTCAGTTATTGGTCTTGAACGTCGGTTAGATGACCTACATGATGATCTACAATCAATATCGAGAAATGTGGACAGCCTTTTGAGACTTGCATCCCAGAACTCTTGCTCAGGAAATATATTTCTCAACAACAACAGTCTTCAGCAGTCATGTATGATGTCGCCATCTCCAAATCCAAACATGAATCCAACTCCTAGTTTTTACTTTAGCCAGTCTTCAGATACCGATGCTAGAGATTCTGTTAGTCTTCAGTCAACATCTTCTGCTGCTCCAGATACGTGGTCGTTATCAGGGACACATCACAAAAATGATCACTTCTTGAGTCCATTCCAAACACCGAGAGGGGGAATCGGATTCAATAGTCCAATGGTGAGTCCACGTGTCAGTTTTAGCCCAGGTTCAAGGTCTGGTTATTTTCCGTCTTTTTCAAGACAAGGTAGTCTCAATAATGTGAAACATGATCGCCTTCCTGCAGCGCAGACATTATCTGATCTTCGAGGGGACAAATCAGGAAGCATAAGTATGCTGCATTCATTAGGCACTAGTAATCGAAATAAAAATATGTCTCTGCATCAGCCTCAACAAACGTTTGCGTCACAAGCACCTTCTACCTCACATGAAGCACTTATCAACAAAAGTTCTGATTTTGGTGCTTCATCGCTACTGATAGCATCTCGACTACAACGACCCTCAAACCTCTCACCTCTACAGCCAAGAAGAGCAAAATCTCTATTTGCGAAACCATCCAGGTCCCTTTTCAATTCCAATTTGAGAAAAAATGAAGAAATGGCAATTTCTGCAACAATGGCTTCGTCATCTTTGGGAATGATTCCTACATCATCGGAACATCACAGTATGAGCTCTTTGTCCTCTGACTCCCCATCTCACAGTTTTCAAAATGACAGTTACAAACTATCTCAGCTAGAACCTTGTGATGTTAAACTGGGACACTGTGATAAAGCAGATACTCTTAGACAATCTTACCTTGAAATGTCATCACTTTCTTCTCCATCACCTGGTTTTGATCTCAGTACAACAACAGGTAATTCTTCTTATTTTCTTGACAAACAAACAATGAGTGCTAATGAGATAAATACTTCCAGAGAACAAAGCTTACGTGAATCTTCTTTACTCAAATCAAAAGAGAATGACAAATCAGGCTCACCAAAACAGACAAATTCAGGAGCTTCAAGTTGTTCTCCATCACCCACCGCCCAGAAAAACAGAACCAAAAAATCACCACAGAATACAGATAACAAACGAAATTCTTCATCTTCAGAATTGGCACATTGGACACTAGAAGCTTCCCCTACAGTAATTTATCCTTCAAAATCATCGTCTCTAAAATCCCAGTGGCTGCAGAACTTAACACAAACATTTAAAAAATCAGGAAATTCACCAAAGTCAATGGCATCATGCTCACCTGAAGACATTGAGTTCATTGATTGTGACCCGTTTCCAGAACAACTTCTTCTGTGTCCTTCTAGTAATTACAGTTCATCTCTTTCTCAACTACCTGTGTTTTCAGTTTCACCATACTCACAGGATACCAAGAGATCAAGATCATCATCAACGTCGTCTATAAGCCAAAGTTCAAGGAAATCTTGTCGGAAGAACAATTATTGGTACAAAATCTGATCGCGAACGTCTAATAGCGCCACTCAGTCAAGGAGAGTCTTGCTCAGATCTACAAGATTTTACAGAAGTTTGATTCTCAACGGTATCAGGATCCGTTATAACAAATAACGGTATCAGGGATCCTGTTATAACAAATAACGGTATCAGGGATCCTGTTATAACAAATAACGGTATCAGGGATCCTGTTATAACAAATAACGGTATCAGGGATCCTGTTATAACAAATAACGGTATCAGGGATCCTGTTATAACAAATAACGGTATCAGGGATCCTGTTATAACAAATAACGGTATCAGGGATCCTGTTATAACAAATAACGGTAGCAGGGATCCTGTTATAACAAAAAAAGAAAACCAATGATATATGTGTGACTTAAATCATTATAACGCATGAAAATATTTGTACTGAATGACTTTCCCACAATGAAATTAAGAGCTTGTTTCAGTTATTCCTAGTTATTACTCTCTGTATTAAATAGAAATATTGGGGGAGTCATCATCAAATAGTTTGTCCTGAGCAAAACTTTGCCCCTCTTACAGTCCTTCTGAATTTCTCCATGTTATATGCCAGATGTCACGCCTCTGTAGAAATTACGTTCAAATAATCAGTTACATCCAGAATCCATCTTCTCTGTAGTTTTCCTCTTCTCATATTCGCCAGGATGCAGCCTTCCATAATGGTCTTCTCATATTCGCCAGGATGCAGCCTTCCATAATGGTCTTCTCATATTCGCCAGAATGCAGCCTTCCATAATGGTCTTCCCAAAATCTCTATGTCTTCTTTCTACATGTCTAAAATCTATTTAATCCCGAATATAAATAGTGATTGAAGTTGATTGAATTCACAGTATTCATTTGTTTAGTTCACGTGTTATCTTTCTGTTTCTCTTTCCTACTTGACCAAAGATTGGCAAAACAATCATGGACATCATAGCTTGTGACTTCTTACAAAGCTGGGACAACCATTTTATTTGTTTTTATTTCTGAAACAGTTCCATTTTTTTTCATAGACAGAAATGTTGACACTTTGTTTAGACCCTAGCTTGAAGTACAGCCAACATAAGGAAGAAATATCCTCTATCTTTACACAAATTACTGGTTGTCGAACAGGTGAGTGCCTCTCATAATAGGCATCAGACGTTTCTTCTTCTTCTTCTTCTTTGCGTTCGTTCTTTATGACCAATTTTAATCACTTTGTGATATGTTTGATCTCTGCCAAGAACGTGTATACGTTGCACATTGGTTTGGTAGGCCCCTAAACGCGTGTCCACTTATACAGATATATGAACTAGAGGTCAGTATATTCATAGCAATCTGGGAGAAACAAAGTAAAATGACTGGTTATGCAGTGAATCAATAAATACAGATTTAATCTCTGTAAGAGCATGTTTTCATCAGCTCACCACATATCAATCATAACGGTAAAATATAATGATTTTTTTGTAAAGTAATATATCCCCACAAAAAATGGCATAGTACTTTTAAATCTGCATCAGACAAGATAATCTATAACAGAATGTTGCATACAAAAATGTGGACATATCATTACTTCGAACTGTACTCCTATATAAATGTAATTGTCGACAGTGTTTTTAATCCAATAGATAGTCTACTTGTGATGGCAGTGCTCGATGGAATGCGATATGCGGAGGTGATGAGAAATGTTGTAATTGTACTTTCGGTAGGAAAATACGGAAGATGAAAGGAATGATTCCTTTCTAGCAGACAGGCATACGACTCCAGGTGGTTTCACTATGACAGATTCTGTTGACTCTTGCTTCGTTAGTCTGACAAGTCTGTTGTCAGAATGTTCCAAAAAGAAATAAGCATGGATATGATTAGTGTATTTCCTGATTATAGCAAGCGAGAACCTCTTCGTCTCACCGTTGTAACATCTACCCAATATTCTACACTGTTCAGATTAATACTATTGATATATAAAATGAGTAACGGAGAAGAACCTTTAACAATGGAAGATAAACAAGACCTAGAACAATTATAATAAATCTTATATTATTTACTGTTCAAACTTTTATATTTTTACTCGAATAAACATCGACAAAACCGAAGTAATGACATTCGCTAGAGAGGAAACTACTACCAATATCTTCATCGGCAAACACCCATTAAAACAGGTCAAGGACATTACATACGTAGGACAAATTTTTGTCAATACTAATAAAAAACTAATGAAATTTAACATTGATGCAACAAAGCAAATCAAATAATCGGACAAATGGATCCAATTTTAAAATGCAAACATGTCACCATGAACACAAAAAGAGAATTGTTCAAGACAATCTTTCTTCCAAAATTGTGATATCAGTGCCAAATCTGGACACTGACATGATAGAATAAATTAAGTCAGACAGAGATGAAGTGTTTACACAGAATGCTGGAAATAACAAGAATAGACATGTTTAGAAATGAAGACATCAGGAAAAAAAAGGTGCGTACAACATCAGTACTCAACTTCATCAAGAAACAACAAATTAAAATGTTTGGCCACAAAAACAGATTACCAACAGACAGTGTGCCCCAAAGAGCAATGTTACTCCGATACAGTGGATACAAAGCAAAAGGCGGGCCTCGGAAAAGGTGGACCTCAGAGATAACAGAAGCGACGAAAGACACTGTTTATGAAGCGCACACAAAAACCCGTTCTAGCAATCTCTTCGTATCCAGACGCTGTGTGGCAAAACAGGATGGGAGTAAAGAAAAGAAGAAAGAGTAGAAGTAATAAATATGTCCTATTTTTACAGTCAGTTTAACACTGGTAAGCTTACAACACCTGTTATTGTTGAAAGATAACACACCTGAGATGACTGAAAAAATATGATCCTAAGAATATTTAGTGATTGCACAATAGCGATTATTGAATGATTACATACTAGAGATTATTGAATGATTACACATTTGAACTTGTTGACAATTACATATTTAGATTATTAAAGAGTTGGATACCTGAATTATTTTGTCAGAATTACATAAAAACATCACGAAAATTAGTCATTATTGTTAAGAACTACCATATATACATCCTATCAGGAAGTATAAATGTAATGCACAGGTATCATAACCATCAACTTACTTGCTTGTGCTGTCACTTACTTGTAACCTTTCATAGCTATCTAGACTACAGTCAAAAGCATTTTTGTTTGACAATGTCGCCTGTTTGGTGTCAGGGCCTGCAACGGAAACAAAGAATAGTACCACTGTGACCTACAAAGCATGTCGTAAGAGGCAACTGATGTAGGACCTATGGAAGCTACCTTAGTAAATAAAAAGCATCGCAGAAAGCAGATGTGCTGGTCTACGTGTAGACGCATAACTAGCACAACGTGAAATCGCTCTTAGGTTCAGATCAAATACAAATCACACAGAGTGGTTAACAAGTGGTCGATATAGAGCGTTTGAAGAAGAAGAAGACGTTTGACAATGTATTCTTATAATTACGTCAACCAGACATAAAAGATGTTTTACTGTCATACACATATATATTTTAATATTTATGTGATTAAAGTTTCATATTTTTGTGATTATATTTTAATATTTTTGTGATTAAAGTTTCATATTTTTGTGATTATATTTAATATTTTTGATTAAGTTTCATATTTTGATTATATTTAATATTTTTTGTTATAATTCAATATTTTTATTATATTTTATTATTTTTGTTATGCTACTTTAATATTTTTAAAATTATATATTATTACTTTTGTAACTATATTTTGAAATTTAATATTTTTGTAATTATATTTTGATATTGTACTTTTTAAAAAAATATTTTTCAACTAAACCAAAATTTATTTTTTAAATAATGTAATATTTTTGTCGTTATTTTTATATTTTTGTAGTTAAACTTTAATATTTTTTGTTGGAGTACAATTCAATAATTTTTATTATATATTAATATTCTTTTATTGCTTGATTTAGTGGGTTTTTTTTACATCACTTCAAATAATCTTCCTATATTATTTTTATTTATTTTTTGGGGAGAAAAGATTCATATGTAGAAAAAATGAATTCCAATGTGATCAAGGGACAGACTCTTGTGTAACTATATTTATGTAAAACTGGCATGAACTTGATGTGTACATTGTCTTTCATTCTCATTCTGCAGTATTTCTTGTGTTTGTTGTTACATTCTATTCGTCAGTGTTTGTAAACACATATTTCATCGAATGTCCTACACATTCACAATGTGCTGTTTACTGCATCATGGTAATCTGTTATTCTAGATCATGGGTTCCCAAAGTGGGCGGAACTGCCTCTCCCACCCCACCCCCAGTAGGCGCTGCAGCCTTCCAGGGTGAGGGGGGCGTAGTGGGTTCAGAAGTATTTGGGGGGAGTTTCTTGCGTGATTTTGCGATTGAATAATCATTAAAATTTGAATTCTGCATTTTAATTTATCTAATGCCCATCTTTCACTTTTTCAATTCATTTTTTCATCAATTTTCTATTTCATATATATATTTTTTTAAATTGACCATGTATGACAGAAATATATATATCAATTTTTCTATGTCAATAGAACATGTATATATATATATATATGGGAGGGGGCGTTGGCAAACTGTTATAATGGGGAGGGGGCTTTACAAAGTTTATGTCATGCAAAGTGGGCGGTGGGCCGCAAAAGTTTGGGAATCTATGTTCTAGATAGACCCGACACTTTACACCTTTAGTGAGACATGAAAATACGTTTTTTTTCTAGTAATACTCGCACTGTTACATATAGCTAGTTTATACTGGGCACGCCAAACTAGACAATGTACTTCTATCTAGAGAATAGTGAGTGTACTTCTAGCTAGCATGTGTACCGCTGGCTAGACTATAGATATATTAAATAAACTGAATGTTTCTAAGTAAACGATATTACTTCTAGCTAGACAATAGTATTTCTATATAAGCGACTGTGCTTCTATATAAGCTACGTACTTTTAGACGATAGTACCTCTAGCTAGACAACAGTACTTATAACCATACTGTATATTTCAAGATAGACTGTACATTTGTTGTATAAACAATAGTTTTTTAACTAGACTGTAGACTATAATACTAGACAGAATATGTAAGATTTACTAGAATGTGTACAGCTGGCTAGAAGCTAATATGTCTAGCTAGGTGATATACTCTTAGCTAGACTGTGTACATCTAGATGAATGATATCCTTTCAACTAGACTAGACTGCATTTCTAGCTAGTCTGTGTACTCAGAGCTAGTCTGTGCACTTCAAACTAAACTTGTTAGATACAGTCTTTAATGTACCACTAACTAAACACTATACTTCTAGACATACAAAGCACTTCTAAGTAGAAAATGAATTTCTGCTTAGGCAATGTGCATCTAGATAGACAATTGACTTCTAACTAGACTGCATACTGCTAGACAATTGACTTAACTGACTGATACTTTTCAGAAAATGTACTTGGTACTGATAGCTGGACAATGTACTTTCAGCTAAAACACTTGTATGTTCTACATTGACCAGATGTTATGAACTTCCAATAACGTGTTTGTCCACAGCTTTAGATATAAATCATTGACTGTTGACTAAAATATTTTGAAAATTATATACAAAGAGATTTTTGTCTGAAATAGATATTCAATAATGTTAAATCCAATTTTGATAAATCGTTTCTTAAATCTGAATATAGATGGACACTATATGATGGAGTTTTTCGCCATTCACAAATCTGTAAATTTTGTAACAATCACATGTTAACCAGATGTGCTTATAATATGTAATTTATTCAGGTTCATGTATTGCTTGACAAGAATCTCGATATCCTTGCTATGGAAAATGTTAATGATCATGGCATTCCATAAGCTGCTTCACATGTTATGAAAGAAAAAAATTATTGTATAATTCTAATTATTTATGTTAACATATATGCATAAATTTGTGTTTACCTTTTCTGTCTTTCCTTCATTGTTATCTTGTTTTTCTTCCGATACAATTTAGTTACCAGTGTGATTCCCAATTCATCATTCCATATTTTCATATCAAACACAATACCCAATATTTCGTCTGTGTTTATATTGATGATATAGCTATTTTTTTAATATACATATATTTCCTAATTGTCCTTTGTGGAAGGAGGCTCAGATCACAGCCGCTTGACCGCTGACAGTCTGTAGTGTGTATCTCTATAGTCAGTTCTTCTGAATGTTCCATTGTTCTGTTTTAGGTTTATTTAATGTGCTGCTGTTGCAACCATTGTCTTTATCATTCCCTACCTCATCTTTCAGGAACCACTCCTTACATTACTGGTTTCTCTAAACCCCTGTGTGATAAACCTAAATCAGTTTCCGATATGTAATTGTGTTTGCCAGCCAAAGTTTGTCCCTGTGCAGATATTTGCAGAATGTTTGTATTAGACCCCTTACTTGTACATGGCTTTCCAATAATGTTATTGTAGCCCTTTGTTTCAACAAATTGTACTTTTAATTGTTAATGTTTGTGTATTTGTCCATGATTAACATCCATACGTTTCCACAGCTAAAAGGAATGTCATCATAATTTATATTTGTTTGCTTGTAGTATACATATGAACTCTTCATATTAATTATTTTCTGGATTGGCACAATCTTCTTCTAGTCTAGACTGAACAGTCTACACTGTTGTTAATTGTGGAGCCAAGATATTCAAAAGTTGGCAGCATTTTCAAAGACTTCGTCATTTATGGTAATTTTGGACTTCTATCTTGTTTTGTCAGTGAACATAATCTTAAGTTCTGTTTGTATTTAGTGAAATATTCTGCTCTTCACTACTATTTTCACAAACTGAATTAGTTGTTATAGTCACTAGCCATTATTTAAAATTGTGTCATCTACTTATATTATTTCAGGAATTATATTTCCCAATTGTAAATGTGCCAAAATTATTATGGCTTTGATTAAATCTTACATTTTTTTATTTTATTATCATCCAATAGCTTGTCATGAGTAAATCATTGCTACCCTAACAGTCCTTCGATGTTTGTCTCTTTTTCATAAGTCTAATATCCATCATCTCTGTAGTCGTATGCTCAAATCATCAGTCATATCCCAATCCATCTTCTACAAGATCTTCCTATTTTCTTCTTTGTCGGGATACCTCTTTCCACAATGTTATTCTACAGTTCATCGTGTCTTTTTATATGTACAAAATACCTCATTCTCATTCTTATTTGTAGCATCAGCAGATATATCTTTGATTTTCAGTTCCTTTTGAATATATCTATTTGCTCTCTTTTCTGTCCATGATAAATCGATACTCTTTTGTAAAGCTTATATTTATATGCACATATATGCTTTTCCACTGCCTCGCTAAATGTCCATCTTTAACACTCATAGACAGTTAACATTGCAGCGGAAAATATGTCATTGATTAAGCAGTACCCATGTAGACATGTTTATGTATGTTTTCATCGTCTTTAGAAAATCAACTACGTTGTGTCTATCTGTCTTTCACTAAATATCAGAAATCTAACCTGATCGGGTCATTATATGACAATGTCAGAGCTATCTATGTTCAGAAGTTCCTAAGATGTCTGTTTTTCTTCTTTTAATTTATTTATTAATCATTAGAAGCTTTTACTAATATTTTTTTTTCCATTTAGGTTGTTATTTTGTATTTGTTCTCTACAGTAATTCCAATACTTTTCTGAATAACAGTCATATTCTTCACTGTTATCACAAGTACTTGCACTTGTTCTTATCGTCATTTTCCCATCTTTTCGCATAATCGAATCTGTTTGATCTGGCATATCTATATATTTGATTAGAATTACAGATACATCTTCATTGACTACTAATCCTTTTGTTTTAATAACTTTGTATATACCTTTCATTCACAAAATCGTGATTGCATTTACATTCATCTCATTTACAATATTACTTCATTTACTTGAAGAACTAAATTACAGGTACCTCTGAAGTCTGTGTAAGGCTCGCCTGAATGACAAGAGACGCCGCTGATAAGAAAAGAAAACCTATACGCAAAACTCAAATGTGCCATATTAGGCGCTCCATATTGACTAACATGACTATACATGACTATGCCTAAATTCATTGCGAGCGAAAGAAAAATAATATTACTAGATGTATGTCATACACCAAAGCGTTGTTACATGTACTCTCCATATTTGATAAATGTTTCATGTTTCCTGAAACAAAACCTGATCCAGCAAAGAATGCGATATTTGTGTTATACAGGTGTTCAATTTAAAAGCAGCCCCAGTGATAAATAGAAATTTGCCAGGTTCGCATTGCATCTCGTATATTTACTATTTAAACCGGTTCTAACTAGCTTGTCCTACTTCACATTTGTTCATCGCCCCTTCCCGCACTACAATTATACACCATCACACAACCTTGACCTATACTACGTCATAACTGAACCTTCTCATTTCCATACATATATGCCAGATTAGCTCCATTCACAGGCTGCTTTTAAGTTGAACACCCTGTATAACATTTGTGTATATCTATCAACTTTAATTCATTCATATCAGTTATTGTAATATATTGATGAATAAAACATATATTATGAGAGGTTGAATGGAATTAAAATGAACCTTTAGACAGTAGTTTTTGCAAGGTTATCAATTATACATATCCTGTTTTGCAATGCTACAAATTTTAAATGGATTTAGAAATAGCCTGTTTTACATTTCTGCAAATTAGAAATAGTCTGTTTTACAATGTTGCATATCAGACATAAGCTGTTTTACAATGTTGAATATCAGACCTAACCAGCTTTACAATGTTGCATATCAGACCTATCCAGTTTTACAATGTTGCATATCAGACCTATCAGTTTTTACAATGTTGCATATCAGACCTAACCAGTGTTACAATGTTGCATATCAGACCTAACCAGTTTTACAGCTACGAGATCTACTATAACTTACTAGTTACTACTCTTGCTTCATTAATATGTGATCTCATGATCAAATGTTCCAGATAAAGTATGATTTCTTCCGACTAACTTTCAGGTCGACCTACCTTCAGTTGGGTACCATAGAAACAATAGGAAGTAACGGTCTATTGTTTAGTCCCAGGTGGAAGATGGAGTTGGTTGTCCATTCTTGGCTTTCAATGTTCATTATTTATTTGAGAATCATCTTCATCGCACATCGGACATGTCCATAATTGCTCCGATCTCCTCCCAAGCATGTATTTCAGTGTGTTTAGGCTAACAACTCCCGTTCTGTGTTGATTGATGTATCTACTGGGTTTTCTCTCCTAGTTTTCCCGTCTTGCCGCACCTATTGGTAAGTGGTATCTTGTGGTTGAGAGCCGCGGTAGCGTAGTTGTTAGTGAACTTGCTTCTCAAGGCTGGTGGTCTGAGTTCAACTCCCGCAGTGGAATTTTTCCCGACTGCGACGGATCTCAGGTCGACCCAGCCTCAATTGGTACCAGACATGCTTGGAAAGTAAAGGCGGCCAGCGTGATGCTGACCACATCACCCATCGTGTGCCGACGGTCAATGAAAAATACAGGCCTAACATTGTATTGCCTTATATACCACGAAGGTATGAAAGGGTCCTTTACTTTTTTTACTTTATCTTGTGGTTAAACATAGGATGGGAGCTTTAATTTGCGTTCAAGGCTAGATGAGTCGCCCTTTGTTGTGTTATATCCGTGTTTATGTAGTGTGGTCTTGATATTGTCTATCCATCTTTTTTTTGGTCTTCCCTTAGCTCTAGTACCCGATCTTGTTTTATTGTATGCTGTTATTGGTGGTTGGTTGTATGTCATTTTCATTAAATGTCCAAACCACTGCATTTGTTGTCTTTCGATGTATTCGGTGCATGAAGTTATGTCCACTCTGCTTCTGATGTCCTCATTTTAGTATGTCTTTCCTGGTGACTCCACTGCCTTCCTCAAGCATTTCATTTACATTGGTGAGTTTTCTGTGATGTGTTGCTGTAAGAGACCAAGTTTGGCACTAGTAACAAAGTGTTGGTAGGAAAATACTTTTTATCATCTGTCTTTTCACTTCCATCTTGATCTTTGGGTGTTGTAGTAATGGTGCCAGCTGGTAGGTCACTGCATTTGCTTTTGACACCTTGTCTCTATTTCTCTAGCGAAACACGTACAAACAAAGTATTATAGTTTTACAAAATACAGAAACAGTGACGATAAACAGCAACGTTTCGACCAAAAGGCCTTTATCAAGCAAACGACACAACAGGAGTGACGAATTATAGAGAACACTTACAAATGGACGATAACGGAAACATGCAAATGTATCTAATGAACTGGGAATAAAAACGAATAACGAAATGAGTGCAACACAAAAATAGAAGTGGAAAAGAAGAGAAACAATATACAATCAAGTGAAAATATAAATTATATATATGAAGCAAATACACATATAGATTACAAGACATGAGATGAGAAAGTACTAAGAAGCGTAGGAATGTAATGCGTTGAGTCCAAGAGGCCGCAAGGTACCATATAACGAAATAAAACGGTTCTGTATTACATAAGCACACGTGTTGCAGCGCCGACGGCCACACTGGATGGTGCCAAAATAACTTTGGATATTAGGCTTGAGGCGACTGTGAACCAACATATCCTTAAGACTTCTGTCCCGCCTGTACGCCACCAAAGGATAGTGTTGGAAGATGGATCGTGTCTCATGATCAGACTGAAGAATGGAGAGATGACGGAATAAGACTTTCTTCACAAGGGAACTATGAGGGTGGAATGTTAAGACAAGTTTCACCCTGTCAGAATTGGAAGTTCTATGCTGGTTAGAGAGAGCCTCCTGGCGAGAAATGAGTTGAACGCGCCGCATAGCAGATGCAAGCACCTTATCCGGGTATAAACGCTTACGGAAGAAATCAAGCATCTCGTGAGCTCTATCGAGAAAATCAACGTCCACGCTACGGAGGCGACGAAGGCGCAAGAGTTGAGAGAATGGTAAAGAGTCACGACAAGCCTGGGAATGGGAAGAGGTATAAAGAAGAAAACTATGTGCATCAGTAGGCTTGTAGTATACTGATGTAGTGATGGTGGATAGGCTGATGGTGATAGTGATGTCAAGAAAGTTGACACAATAGGTAGAGATGTGAGATGTAAACCGAATAGCCGGATTGAAGGCATTAATGAAATTAATGAAGCGTGACAAATCGGCTTCAGGCATATCGGTAATGCCAATACAATCATCAATGTATCTATGATACACAGACGGAAGAGGGCCATCATAGGAATTCCATACTAGGTGTTCAAGATGACCCATGAATAGACAAGCATAACTGGGACCCATGGCGACCCCACTGATCTGCTCAAAGAACTGGTCATTGGCTCTATTTCTCTATCGAGCTTTCCGTCCTCTGTGAAAATGCTACTTAAATATTTGAATTCAGAAACTTGCTTTACTCTGGTATTGTCTATTTGTATGTTTGCTTGGCTTGGTGTTTTGCTGGTTTCATGGTCTCGATATTTGTAAAGGTGGCACATTTGCAAAGTTGATCACATCACGCATAATACATCAATTATGAACACAAAATATGTGAACATTGCACACTATTCCACAACATACCTAATGATATAAAATGGTGTTCTTTACTACTATTACTTTACTTCAACATCTACATTGTCTGTAACTGGGACATCAGCACACACATATAAGAATGGCAGTGTGTTTCCTCTTGTCTTCAATGATTCAACAGTGTTCAGTGTCCTTACCTTTATCTCAGTGACAAATAACGGTTTTATGGAAACATTTTAAGCATAAATTATTCTGAAGCACCTGTCCTATGTGCTGTAGATGCTTAATAGCAGGAGCGAAACTTATTCACGTTCTCTGTGCAAACAACATAAATCACAAAGAGTGACTAACTTAGTTGATAAAACGAGCGTAAAGAGGAAGAAGAAGAAGCACAAGTTTGTAAGTTCTTGTGTTGTTCTATTTGTCCGGTGTTAAGTAAAAATATCTTCTAGACATTATCGATGGACACTCCAAATAAGTGGTAATATATAGTTTCATAACAGAGTGTATAGAGCTAGCATCATGGAGTGTATTGTTGTTCAGTTATGATTATATATTTATTAAATGATGTTATAAATTCTCTTTGATATCTTGTTGATGTTGGGGTATGAGCCGTTAGCAGAAGAAAACTATGATAATTTCACTTATCGGAAAGTGAATAACAATGATATTCATATTTCTGATCCAGTTTAGACATCGTTATGATGGTATGATGGTATGATGCTATGATGGTATGATACTATGATGGTATGATGCTATGATGTATGATGCTATGCGATGGTATGATGCTATGATGGTATGATGGTATGATGTTAGTCTCGAGAGACAATAGATGTTACACTGATTGTGGGTTTTATTTCTGCTTTGTCCTGGCACGTTTTAGATCCGGAAGTTGTCTAGTCTGACTTAACCAGTACTGAGACCTGTTGTCTTATATCTGGTAGTTGTTGCTCACCGTGTTGTCTGACTTAACCAGTACTGAGACCTGTTGGCTTATATCTGGTAGTTGTTGCTCACTGTGTTGTCTGACTTAACCAGTACTGAGACCTGTTGGCTTATATCTGGTAGTTGTTGCTCACTGTGTTGTATGACTTAACCAGTACTGAGACCTGTTGGCTTATATCTGGTAGTTGTTGCTCACTGTCTTGTGCTAACCAGCTGGATGTTTGAGCTATAGTATTGTCCTCTCAGTTTGTCTATAACCAATACTTTAGACCTGTTGTTATATTGTAGCAGTTGCTCACTTTTTCTGACGTTAACCAGTAAGACAGACCTTTGATATCTGTAGTGGTGCTCAACGCGTTGCTAGACTTAACCAGTATCGAGACTCTGTTGGTTTATATCTGGTAGCTGTTGCTCACTGTGTTGTCTGACTTAACCAGTACTGAGACCTGTTGGCTTATATCTGGTAGTTGTTACTCACAGTGTTGTCTGACTTAACCAGTCTGAGACCGTTGGCTTATATCTGGTAGTTGTTGCTCACTGTGTTGTCTGACTTAACCAGTACTGAGACCTGTTGGCTATATCTGGTAGTTGTTGCTCACTGTGTTTCTGACAACCAGTACTGAGACCTGTTGGCTTATATCTGGTAGTTGTTGCTCACCGTGTTGTCTGACTTAACCAGTACTGAGACCTGTTGGCTTATATCTGGTAGTTGTTGCTCACCGTGTTGTCTGACTTAACCAGTACTGAGACCTGTTGGTTTATATCTGGTAGCTGTTGCTCACTGTGTTGTCTGACTTAACCAGTACTGAGACCTGTTGGCTTATATCTGGTAGTTGTTGCTCACTGTATTGTGTCTACACCGTGATGTGGAGCTATAGTTGTCTTCTACAGTTCCCTTTTATAACACGCAAATATTGAGTACCTACGTTGCCCATGCAGCAGTGCCGCCTTCCTTCTCTACGTAAATAACAAATTCAAGGGAAGGACAAGACCGATACAGCATGGTGCCAACGACGTCGCAAGAGTGCCAGATTATCAATGACTACAATGACTGTCTTATGGACTTGTATTTCGAGTTTGACATGTGGATTTACTCTCAATGTCTTTCCCCTGGATTATGTATAGCCACAAGGCAGCGGAGGTTTGAAATCAACTTTTACCTTCTCGTAGAGGGGGTTAACTACCAAGATTAATGAGACCAAACTGCTTGAAGCTAATGGTTTTCTGACGCCAGTTACTAACTATTCGCCCTTCTCCTATCTGTTAAAAACAGCTCTGCAACGAGATGACCAGAATCTGGGCTTAGCTGTCAAAGACGTTAAGAGACGCATGCATTTAAAGCTTCTAAATAGCGTACAAGTATTAGAGCTTCCAAAAAAATTACCAAACACAAGATTCGAACCTCTTACCCTTATTTCTTACGGCATCCATTGCCTAGCCTAGCAATACGAGCTTTCTTAGGAACACAACCAGCAAGCCATTCACAAAATGGTTTTACTGAGGAGGTGGTGCCTTTCACAAATACTTCGTTTTAGATGGCTTGCTTGTTGGTTTCGTAAGAACGCTCTTATTGCTAGGCTAGACAATGGGTGCCGTGGGAAATAAGGGTTAAAGGTTCGAATCCTGTGTTTGGTAATTATTTTTCAGCTTCTAATATTTGTACACTGTCTATTTATTAATTATATTCATTGCTTCCGTTGTTTCCCCTGGGGCTCTTACAAAAACTCCATGTTCTCAAGCTTCTAACTAGGCAGTGAAAGCATCTCTCTCTTCTAACTAGGCAGTGAAAGCTTATCTCCTCTCTTCTAACTGGGCAGTGAAAGCTTATCTCCTCTCTTCTAACTAGGAGTTGAATGCTTAATATTCTCACTTCTAATATTGCATGTCAATTAATCTCATTCTTCGTTTTTACTGGCTAGAAAAACTATCTCTCATACTTCTAACTAGGCAGTGAAAGCTTATCTCCTCTCTTCCACCTTGCGTGGTGATAGTCATTTTGACGGTGTTATATTAATTTCTTAAAGGAATTTCAATTGCTATTTTCAGTTAACTTAATTTTGTTATTCTGTTATATTGCAGCCGTACAAATGTTAAATACTGCTATAACTTATAAGAGATATGTAAATAAATGGGAAGAATGTGCTGAAATGTTTATTAATAATTCATTCATAAATCTGTATTATATATCTCTGTTTTAAAACTTATGATTCTTTGATTTGATTGTTTTTATCATTGACTATCAAAGAGTAAAACATTGGTTTTGGATAAAGTTCAAAACTAAATATATGACTTTTTGTTATGCTGAAATAATGTGTTGTATCTGCTAAATTCGTATGTGTCACATTCTTTTTTCTGTCCAAATTTGTCTGTTTTGTGTCTTTAGAAGTATATGTATTCATGTTACCTGATTGTTCAGTCTCAATATTTTCAGAATCTAGTATGTCTTCAGTTATTTGTTGACGTGTATACAGTTTAATAATTTGTAATCTCTTAGTTGATTCTGTGACAACAACAACACACCTGCTATCTCACAATTTGATTCTGCCTTTGTGTCTTTAATAGTATGTATTCTATTTACCTGATTGTTCAGTCTCAATATTTTCAGTCTGTATCTTCAGTTATTTGTTGAGCTCTATACATTTAATATTTTTCCTTGTATTGATTCTGCCTGCCATGAACACCTGCTATCTCATACATGTTTTTTATGTATTCACTGACTTCTGCCTGCCTTGGTGTGCTCTATCACTATATAATCTATTTATTCCTATTGTATCTCACTGATATCTACCTGTCTGGTTGCTCTATCACTATATAATCTATTTTTCCTCATTGTATCTCACTGACTTCTACCTGTCTTGGTGTGCTCTATCACTATATAATCTATTTCTTCCTATTGTATCTCACTGATATCTACCTGCCTTGGTATGCTCTATCCCTACATAATCTATTTCTTCCTATTGTATTTTTCAATTACAGACAGTTTTACTAATGATTTTCTCATATCTATCTCTTCTTTTATAAATTAAATTTGTTCTGTCTGTTCTTCTGATGTTTTCTTGATGTTAATTCATTTATGTTACGTTTTATTTATTTTGTAATGTTTACAAAAACAAAGAAGAATTATTGTTGCATGTATAAACATTTTTTACCTTTCATTAAAGTGGTGTCCACATGTTGATATTACAAATAAGTATTTAAAAAATATGCTGTGTTCTGTATTCTTAACTGCAAGTAGTTTCACATTAGAGTCGGTGTCTTTTGTTTTTTTCTCTTGCCACATTGTTACCAAGTTTTCTGTCCAGTGTCGTGGTTTTCTGTTTTCGTCTCTTCACATGTTCAGCACAATCTTTCTCTACACATTATGCTATCAGTGCCAAACCTGACGCTGACATCAAATGATAGAAGAAAACTAGTCACGACAGAGATGAAGTGTCTGCGTAGAATGCTGGGTGTTACAAGAATAGACCTGTTGAGAAATGAAGACATCAGGAAAAACGTCGGTACAACATCAGTACCGAACTTCATCAAGAAACAACAAATTAAATAGTTCAGTCACATAAGCAGATTACCAACAGACAGTGCACCTCAAAGAGCAATGTTACCCCGATACAATGTATACAAAGCAAAAGGCCGGCCACGCAGTAGGTGGACGCAAGAGATGACAAAGGCTACGAAAGACTATTTATTAACCTCACACAAGGGCTCGTTCTATAAATCTCTTCTTATCCTGACGCTGTGAGGCCAAACAGAACTGGAGAAAAGAAGAAAAGAAATTCTCTTCAAAATCTTTTTTTTTGTCTCAATCATGTCTTGCTTGTCTACTTTAAAACAAAGCCGAGTACTTAACGTTATACACAGTGAATAAATACAAGTTTATAGTTATCTTAACCTCTTGTGCTTGTCTAACAATAAACAACAAGATTTGTCATTTTTGGGGGGAATAAAACTAACGAGCTACTAAGAGCTAATAAGTAACTGATGAGCTACTAATAGCTAAAGAGTAACTGACGAGCTACTAAGAGCTAACGAGTAACTGACGAGCTACTAAAAGCTAACGAGTAACTGAAGAGCTACTAAGAGCTAACGAGTAACTGACGAGCTACTAATAGCTAAAGAGTAACTGAAGAGCTACTAAGAGCTAATAAGTAACTGATGAGCTACTAAGAGCTAATAAGTAACTGAAGAGCTACTAAGAGCTAACGAGTAACTGGCGAGCTACTAAGAGCTAACGAGTAACTGATGAGCTACTAAGAGCTAAAAATTATTCGCTTGATGAATGCAAAGTAGATAAATAATAAAAAGAACAGGATTCTTGAAAAGGATTATACTGGAACAAGAAACAACAGTGAGTTTAGATCAATGAATTTTATGTATAGAGTGATCTGACTTTTGGTAACACATTTGTGAGAAAAATATGCAGTGGCGGCTCGTCATTAAGGGCCAATGGGACCGGACCCCAGAAAAAATAATGTATAACGTGTATTTATTATTTTTTACATTCAAATATAGCAACCAAAACCATGATTTATCTGGAAAAATGTCTGGCCCCACCAACAAAAATTATCACGAGCCGCCCCTGAAAATATGAATAAATATTTAGAAGGTGGGAAAGACTATGAATGGGAATCATTGCAGCTTAGAATGATTATGGATAAATTTAAAATAATTGTTAAACGATGGGTTCGTGGACAGAACCAAAAAAACACTTAAAGACACTATTAAAATGTTTCTAAAATGTTTCGATATAGACACCACGTGCTGGAAACCCCTTGCGCAATATCGCCAGATGTGACGCTGTAACAACAGAATAGGAACTCGTACGGCTGAAATCGCCGTTCTGTTGAGGCGCAGAGAAAGGTAGCTGTGCTAAAAGACAGTACACAACACCTACATGTCTAACCTTGAGCATGTATTCCCAACCTGTGGTAGGGGATTGTGTTCTAGGATTGGACTCTACTGTCACCTCCGCCCACAGCAGAGAGGTGCAGCAGCACATGTCTGAAGCTGTTGTCATCATTACGTGCGATGGACGACTATTATTATGATTATTATTATGTGATTGACTTCCAGGATTGAACACTACACTCACCTCTGCATACACCAGAGAGGTACAACAACACACATCTGAGACTGTTATCGTCACACTTGCTATGGTCGGCAATTATTACTATTTGGTTTATTATTATAAACCAAAAATGCAGAATTGTGCAAATTACAAAATAATCATTTTGTTAAGTCATATAAAAAAATGCGCACACTGCTGGTGATTCTTTCATATTTATTAACGTCTGCATCATCAACTGCCGTTGATTACTCGCTAATGTCAAATAAGAATATTGTATGTACGCATTGAACTTTTCCAAAACCCACGCTCTTACCTGAACTTTTTCTCTATCTTATCAAGAAACACGTTTTCGTTCTATGAACCTTAATCATAAACTAGTTCTTCTCCAAACATTCGCCAGAGATGTTGAGTTTGTCGGTGTCTCTGGTAAGATCTGCATAAACGTGGAAAGAAAACAAAATGGGGTATGATTCGAGTGGCAATCAACCTTCAGATTAATTTACAAGTGAATCTTGTTCAACTCATTTGAAGTTCTAAAACAGCAGTAAAGAACAAGAAAAAGGAGTTCATATTTGATGTACTACAACAATTTATATTCTTGCTAGTACATTTTTCTTTGAATCTTGTATATGTTTTCTTATGAAGTAAGAATGGTTTCTATCAAAACGTATATTAAGTCTACAGAACAGATAAGAATAGTGTAACAACGTATATTAACGTCTACAGAACAGATAAGAATAGTGTAACACGTATATTAAGTCTACAGAACAGATAAGAATAGTGTAACACGTATATTAGTCTACAGAACGAATAGTAACCGTATATTGTCTAAACAGATAAGAATAGTGCAACACGTATATTAAGTCTACAGAACAGATAAGAACAGTGCAAACGTATATTAAGTCTACAGAACAGATAAGAATAGTGTAACACGTATATTAAGTCTATAGAACAGATAAGAATAGTGCAACACGTATATTAAGTCTACAGAACAGATAAGAACAGAGAAATAACGCTTCTCAGTGCGGTGTCTATTTATATTTTAACTGGTGTGTCGTTATAGTTTTTTTCAGGTGTGTTGTTATGTATTGTGTGATATGTTTAAATATATGTTATATTCTTTTAAAGCAGAAGCCGAAGGATTAACTTCATTGCACCGGGTTTTACCCCATATAGCTCGGTCCTTCTCCACAGAAATGGCACGCCACCTGCCGAGAGTATTGCACAAAGCACGAACTCCGTAGCTCCAGTAACAATCCTAGGAGTCTCTGGAAAAAACTGCACTCGTGAACAGAACGACGCGGTTCGGTTTCGAACCTACGACCTTCGACTCGCAAGGCAAAGGGCTTAACCACATAGCCACATAGACCACCTCGGTATATTGTGTTTTTGTGTGTGCGAGTTTGTGCGTGTGTATTGAAATGTATCATTATGTATCATTATGTGTGACACATTTCTCTACAATACAATCGAACAAAGTACACATGTCATATAGCAGCACTTTGATTGATTGATAGGTCCATCATCATTGCACATCTTTTTGTTAAACAGGAAGATCTCAGCGACAGTGCACGAACTCCGTATCTCTTGTGAGGGTCCCAGATGTAATTTATAAGATTGTGAAAATATTTTGCAGGAGTTGTATTTGTTAATCTTTCTAATGAGTTTTGTACTGGGAGCGGCTTTACAGTCTGCTCTTCTCGATTTTTGAACTGCCACGGGCTCAACGTGCTCAACATCAACAACGGGACCTCCGTATTATCGTCTGTCTCCAATAGGACTTGGAATACGATTTCACCTACACCAAGATCAGTGATCTTTGGAAAAATATCACGATGGATCCACGAAGGAGCGAACCTGATACCTTTGGCACAAGAGACAAGCGCCTAATCTCTACGCCACATAGACATTTAACTTAACAGTAGGACGATGTTCAGCTATGCGAGCTCCTCTTGCTTTGTTATGGCGACACCTGTGATGGTCTTGTACAAGGGATTCCGTGCACGTGGTTCTATATTGATGCATTTTAGTTACACTTATTTTTAAAAAGTGCTTTTACACATATTAGGAATTACAAACATATCATTTTTCAGCCACTATCTTGAAAACACAAAATATGCAATACTAGATGTGGGCTTTTGAGCTAACAAGCTGTAGGATAGTATATACGTATATAAAATTATACGTGTAAACTTACGTTTTTAAGAGCTTGTACGTATTTTCCCCATGGCAACGTATGGCAATGAGGATCATTGATATGACAGTTAAAAAATCAATTTAATATCTTCGAATGCAAGCGATACAGAAATGTACTCAGAATTTCATGGACAGAGAAAAAAACATATATCAATTTTGTTTGAAAATAACAAGAAATAGTTGATAAAAAGATTTTTTAAATAAAGAAATTAATAGAAATATCATTGTATATAAGATGACGTAATTCTCTAAAGAATATCGTTATGAAAGACGTGATACCTCCGGACAGACTAAGGAGAGAAAGAAGAAGGAGAAAATGTACGGAATGTCATGAATACGAGTAGGTATGACTACAGCAGACTTCGGACACTTCACACAGTACAGAGGTGTATTTCTAGCTGCTGTCTTGTGTGCCAAATTTCTACAGGGACAAGTTCTAGATTATAGATTCCCAAACTTTTTCGACACACCGCCCACTTTACACACCATAAACTTTGTAACGCCCCCCTCCACATTATAACAGTTTCCCAACGCCCCCCTCCCACATACATACACACATGTTCTATTTTCTCTTTGACGTAGAAAATTGATATATGTTTCTGTAATACATGGTCAATTTCCAAATGATTATATGCATGAAGTAGAAAATTGATGAAAAAATGAATCGTGCAAGACGGGCATAAGAAGAATTAAAATGCAGAATTCAAATTTTTAATGATTATTCAATGACAAAATCACACAAAAAAACTCCCACAAATGTTTCTGAACCCACTATCGCCCCCTGGACGGATTCAGCGCCAACTGGGGGCGGTCCGCCACTTGAGAAACGCTGCTCTAGATGATGAACATGATCTGGTAAACCACACATTAGGCTGAAAGGACAAGATTTTTTGTTTCATTAACAACAATTTCAAGGCATGAATTTGTTTACTACAACAACATTTACATAATTAAATAAATACAATACATATACAACATTTGCATATACATAATAACTGTTGTCTAATTCATTAAGATTAATGCACTCACTAACCAAGCTTAAATAAAGACTAATCACTTTATACAAGTATACACTTTGTACAATACATCTTAGTAAGCGTTGCTATACGCGCGTATGTGAAGTCTAGATGAAAACATTCCATATAAATACCGGGATTAACACCAACATTATCTGACATCATTATTTACCTAATAAGCTCTCTTGAACGTCGATAACTAATGTATGTGGTTGTTTATATGATAATATCTTTGATAACTTCTCTTAAACTTCGATAAGTACTCTCTGCAGACGTTTCTGTGATACTATTTCTGCTTTAAAATCCCATGAACGTTTAAGAGTTGAACGTTCATAAACATTATGTGTAGATGTTTCTGTGATACTATCTCTGATAACTTCTCTTAAACTTCGATAAGTACTCTCTGCAGACGTTTCTGTGATACTATCTCTGATAACTTCTCTTAAACTTCGATAAGTACTTTGCAGATGTTTCTGTGATACTATCTCTGATAACTTCTCTTAAACTTCGATAAGTACTCTCTGCAGACGTTTCTGTGATACTATTTCTGCCTTAAAATCCCATGAACGTTTAAGAGTTGAACGTTCATAAACATTATGTGTAGATGTTTCTGTGATACTATCTCTGATAACTTCTCTTAAACTTCGGTAAGTACTCTCTGCAGATGTTTCTGTGATACTAATTTTGATGACTTCTCTGCTAGTTTTCTGATACATTATTTTCTACTTTTTCTCTTATTCTTGATAAGATAATTTCTCTGCTTATGCTACTGATACTTGCAATGATAATTTATCAAATTCTCTCTGTGTGGGGAAGAGGAGGGGGGTGGCTTTAAACTGGGGCTCCATCTATTCCATGGGTGTCATTATACTAGAAGAGTAAAGTATGCGACCGTGATCTCCTTTGATATGAGTTACATTCCGGCCCGTGAAGGATGTGACCGTGATCTCCTTTGATATGAGTTACATTCCGGCCCGTGAAGGATGCGACCGTGATCTTCTTTGATATGAGTTACATTCCGGCCCGTGAAGGATGCGACCGTGATCTCCTTTGATATGAGTTACATTCCGGCCCGTGAAGGATGCGACCGTGATCTCCTTTGATATGAGTTACATTCCGGCCCGTGAAGGATGCGACCGTGATCTCCTTTGATATGAGTTACATTCCGGCCCGTGAAGGATGTGACCGTGATCTCCTTTGATATGAGTTACATTCCGGCCCGTCTGCCCAGCGTGTTCGCAGTGCGTTGGACTACGGGTGACAAGCTCCCTGTGAGTGCTGGTTCAATTCCGCGGGCTGACAGAAAAGCCACAGGTTCACCAGATTCACGGTGTTCGTGGCACCAAACCGAATGGTTACGATGTCCACAGCACCGAGCCGAAGAGCTGAAAGCTCAAGTGCTTCTGGATCGGTAAATATATATATATATATATCCAGCTACCCCTTATTCTTGTACTGCAATTATTTATTTCTCGTTTGTTTTCGATATTGGTAGTGAAACTGTATCAATAGAATATCTTAGTTCCTGCATTTCAGTCTTCGCAGTCTTACTATTCTTTGCTCCGTGAGACCCCGGCAACACACCGGTGTATGTTTGCATCAAATGTTACTATATGATAATTTTTAAAATAAAGACATGTGACTATTTGGATGTGATTTGTTTCAACTCTTCAGGTTAGAGAACTTTAAAAAGCAATCAATGTTTTAAAATATGTTCAAATCACATTCTATTCGACTCAATAATGTACATGAATTATAACTAGCGTGCTATGTATTTTACATGAGATACTACTCACATATCATATAATGTATATAAAATGCAACTAATACATTCTATAACGTACATGACCAAGCAACTAACACAATATAGAATTTCCAGGAAATACAACTAAGAGCACCATTTGAAATGCAACTTATAGCTTGTTACATAATGTACAGGAAATGCAACTTTCGCACCATATAATGTACACATAACGCAACTTTTCCACCATATATATAAATGCAACTAATACATCATATATTGCACATGAACTGCAACAAGTACATCATGTATTGTACATGAAATGCAATTAAAACACCATATAATGTACATAGAATGCAAATAAAATATAATATAATGTAACTTACATATTCTTTCTGTCTATTTATCTATGTATCTTATATATACAGGTGGGCCAAAAATATGAGAACATCGCGTAACATACGCTTTATTTAGAAATGTTATTTAATTCAATTATATTGTTTCATGTAATTTTGTTTGCCAAGTATTTAGCTAATCATAAATCATGTTTTATTTTTCTAAGCATCGACACCACTCGTTTAATCAGAATACGGTCTTCCGCAGTAATTTTTGTCATTCTTGGTAACAAATTTAAACTGCAGATATAACAATTGGCATATTAAAAATCAAAGATTGTACCCGGAAATTGTCGAAATAAAAACATCATATAGCTAAATAGGTAAGTAAGTAAATGAGTAAACAATTGAAGCTATTATGGATACAGTTTAAACAATTTTGAAGTAATTATATTACTTTTTACGCGATGTTCTCATTTTGTTTGGCCCACCCTGTAAACATCATCTTCGTGTTCTTCTTGATACATAAGGCTTCAACAAGAGATCTTCACTGTTGCATTTCTTCCTACTTTCTACCAATTGTTTACCACGTCAGGCCACAATCTCTCAACTTTTTATATAGTACTTTTCCATGTTTCCTTTGAACGTCAATATTGGTCTTTATTCCCCTCCTCTGTACATCTTAGAACTATATTAGCTAATGCTCCTAATAGAATACAATATACAAGTCAATCTTCTTCTTTGCGTTCGTTCTTTACGATCAATTTTAATCACTCTTGTGATATGTTTGATCTTTGCCAAGAACGTGTATACGTTGCACATTGGTTTGGTAGGCCCTAAATGCATAGACTTGTATACATTTAGGACATGTGCATCCGATTTCAGCCAAGACAAGTCAATCCATCTCCATCTCCATAATTTAATGATTGTCTTCAATGATGCACAGTTGTTTGTTCGCTTTTAGAGAACATATTATATACGTTTCATGAAATGCAACTAAAACATTAAATATGAAAATGGTGGCATATCCTTTACAGGGCTTAGCCATCAACCAAAGTAAATGAGTCGTCAATTTTCTAGGTACCACTTATACATTCAGTAGTTTACCATTGGTATCTGAAGTGATGTCTATATTTACAGTTGGTAAAAATCCCAGAGAATGCAATTGCTATCAAACTTATCTGCCGCGGCGGAGTTTGAACCAGGTATGCTTGGGTTGTGATTGAGCTCAGTTTCAGTTTCAGTTTAGAATATCTTCATTGCACTCCGGACATGTCCATAGGTGCTCCGATCTCCTTCGCAATATCTCCAACAACAGCGTCCAGTGACTGACCGTACCAGTTTGATTTTGATTGATGAGCCTACTCATATACCTGCTATGCTATTCTTTTCTTGCTACTTCAATCTTCAAACCCAGCTCCTGCAATCTAGTAGTTGGCGTAGATTGGTTTAAATAAAAATCTTCATTGCTGCCACACTCTTTGAGGGCGTTAAAAAAATCAGCTCTATCCATTGGCTGGCCCTCTGATATGGTGGCAGAGCCAGCCAGCCTGTCTGCTCTCTCATTGCCAACGACACCCATGTGCCCCGGAATGAAGATAAGTGTGATTCTGCAAATTGTTGACGCTTGTAGTGATTCAGTCCATTGTCACTACCACTTAAGCTACAAACGCTCACAAAAATATCAGGAGGTACAGAAAAGGGCATCAATGACAAGATTAGGAAAACCTGAGAAGCCTTTGCTATCCTGCACACAGTATGGAAATTACACAAAGTGCAATAAATACAGTCTAAAGTGGATAAGAAATGTATACGATATTGTATAATTGTACACATATTACACATTACCATAGTTTGTAATGTGTTGGAAGTAGAAATTATTACAGTCTACAATGTAATCGATGTTCATACTCTAACATTGTGTACTGTAATAAAGTTATTAATCATCACAGTCTGCGCTCTAACTGGAATACAACTTCTATATTTCGTACTGTAATCCAAGTACCACTCATTCCATTTTGTACTGCAGCCGAAGTTAAAGCCATTACTTGCGAAACTGTAGCCGAAGTTAAAGGGATTATTTGCTAAACTGTAGCCGAAGTTAAAGTCATTACTTGCAAAACTGTAGCCGAAGTTAAAGTGATTACTTGCAAAACTGTAGCCAGAGTTAAAGTGATTACTTGCAAAACTGTAGCCGAAGTTAAAGTCATTACTTGCAAACTGTAGCCGAAGTTAAAGTCATTACTTGCAAACTGTAGCCGAAGTTAAAGTGATTACTTTCGAAACTGTAGCCGAAAGTAAAGTCATTACTTGCGAAACTGTAGCCGAAGTTAAAGTCATTACTTGCGAAACTGTAGCCGAAGTTAAAGTCATTACTTGCGAAACTGTAGTCGAAAGTAAAGTCATTACTTGCGAAACTGTAGCCGAAGTTAAAGTCATTACTTGCGAAACTGTAGCCGAAGTTAAAGTCATTACTTGCGAAACTGTAGTCGAAAGTAAAGTCATTACTTTCGAAACTGTAGTCGAAAGTAAAGTCATTACTTTCGAAACTGTAGTCGAAGTTAAAGTCATTACTTTCGAAACTGTAGTCGAAGTTAAAGTCATTACTTGCGAAACTGTAGTCGAAGTTAAAGTCATTACTTGCGAAACTGTAGTCGAAGTTAAAGTCATTACTTTCGAAACTGTAGTCGAAGTTAAAGTCATTACTTGCGAAACTGTAGTCGAAGTTAAAGTCATTACTTGCGAAACTGTAGTCGAAGTTAAAGTCATTACTTGCGAAACTGTAGTCGAAGTTAAGTTTACTTGCGAAACTGTGTCGAAGTTAAGCATTCGCGAAACTGTAGTCGAGAGTCTAAAAGTGATTAACTTTCGAAACTGTAGTCGAAAGTAAAGTCATCACATACGGTACTGTTGTCGAAAAACAAATCATCACATTTTGTACTGTAGCCGAAGTTAAAGTCAGCAAATGATGTATTGTTGTTGAATAGCACATTATGATACTGTGTGTCTGTCTCAGGAAAATAATCAACATCAAATGGTAGGATATGATCCCAGTAACCGAGGTCCTAACAAAAGCTTCTCTCCCAGCATCTATACAATCTTAATGCAGTCCCAGACACGATGGGTAGGACATGTGGCTCCAATGCCGGATTGCAGAATACTAAAAAAAGCTTCTCTCCCCAGCATCTATACAATCTTAATGCAGTCCCAGACACGATGGGTAGGACATGTGGCTCCAATGCCGGATTGCAGAATACTAAAAAGCTTCTCTCCCAGCATCTATACAATCTTAATGCAGTCCCAGACACGATGGGTAGGACATGTGGCTCCAATGCCGGATTGCAGAATACTAAAAAGCTTCTCTCCCAGCATCTATACAATCTTGATGCAGTCCCAGACACGATGGGTAGGACATGTGGCTCCAATGCCGGATTGCAGAATACTAAAAAAAGCTTCTCTCCCCAGCATCTATACAATCTTAATGCAGTCCCAGACACGATGGGTAGGACATGTGGCTCGAATGCCGGATTGCAGAATACTAAAAAGAGCTGCTCTTCCCAGCATCTATACAATCTTGATGCAGTCCCAGACACGATGGGTAGGACATGTGGCTCGAATGCCGGATTGCAGAATACTAAAAAGAGCTGCTCTTCCCAGCATCTATACAATCTTGATGCAGTCCCAGACACGATGGGTAGGACATGTGGCTCGAATGCCGGATTGCAGAATACTAAAAGAGCTGCTCTTCCAGCATCTATACAATCTTGATGCAGTCCCAGACACGATGGGTAGGACATGTGGCTCCAATGCCGGATTGCAGAATACTAAAAAGCTTCTCTCCCAGCATCTATACAATCTTGATGCAGTCCCAGACACGATGGGTAGGACATGTGGCTCGAATGCCGGATTGCAGAATACCAAAAATACTCTTGTATGGTGAGCTGCATAGCAATAAACGTTCACAGGGTGGTCAAAAAAAGCGGTTCAAAGATACATTGAAGGACTTGATGAAATCCTTTGGCATAGATGTCGACCACTGGGAGAACGTTGTCCTATCCATCGTCAGTGTCTCTTCCTTAACTCTTTCTTCACTGGTATCTGCTTAGTTCTTTCTCTGAGTTCCTTGTTCGTAATCTTATCATACCATCTTAGTCCCTCTTTTCTACGTAAACATCCATTTAGGAAAGTCTGTAGTTTTCTGGTGGTTTCTTTTGTTGTCTTCCATATTTCCGAGCCATAGAACAGCAGTGACTTCACATTTGGTTGAAACATTTTCAGCTTTGTGTTTGTTTTGATCTCCTTTGACTTTCATATCTTACTCAATGCAATAAAGTTTTCCCTTGCTTTTTGTATTCTTATCTTGACATCTTTATTTGTTCCCCCTTCTGTGTCTATATTGCTACCAAGTTATGTGTATGATCTACCTCTTGTAGATCTGTTTCCTCTAGCATAATCTGGTTTGCTGTTACTATTACTGCTGCTGTTAATGTCACTACTACTACTACAACTACTACCACTACTTCTGCTACTACTACTCATGCTATTGCTGCTTCTACTACTACTACTTCTACTACTACTACTGCTGCAACTACTGCCACTACTATTACTACTACTACTGATACTACTACTATTACTACTACTACAGCTACTGCTATTACCGTGCTTAGTTACGTCTGTCTTGCTAATATCTGCATTACATTTTCGTTGTAGGAAACAACAAAGGCAGAAACACTACTTGTAAGTCAGCTGTAACTGCTTCCCGGTGAAGCGAATAATTAAATGGAGACACGAAGATCGTAAAATATTCTTCAAACTCTCAACACAACAATTAAAAGTGTTATATGTTTCCTGACTATAACAATGTTTTTATGTACAACAGACGAGAACAGGGAATTAGAGTTCACATGATGAATGACGTTCCAGTTCATTGAACAGAGATGACATCAGCATAACATATTTTATAAGTGCATGTATTGAATACATTCTTCGCTCGTCTGCATAGGTCACATCAATTGAAAATATTTCCTAACATGTCAAGGTATACTACAAAACTTGTTCTTCTTCTTCAACTTTTTACATATGTTATATATATACTTAAGATGAATTGTAATATATCACAAGTTTACACTTGACATACGCAATGATCAAGAATTTGTGGTCTTTCTCATATATCTGTATGTCACTCAAACAGGAGCATTTTTGTTTCCTCATATACCTTTCTGTCTCTCATGCAGAATTGGAGGATCTTTGTTTTCTCATATATAATACTATGTCTGTCTGTCTGACATTGTTGGAGAATCTTTGTTTTCTTATATATATTTATGTCTGTCTTGCCTAATATTGTTGAAGAATCTTTGTTTTCTCATATACCTTTCTGTCTCATATATATTTATGTCTGTCTGTCTAACATTGTAGGAGAATCTTCCTTTTCTCATATATATTTATGTCTGTCTAACATTGTTGGAGAATCTTCGTTTTCTCATATATATTTATGTCTGTCTGTCTAACATTGTTGGAGAATCTTCGTTTTCTCATATATATTTATGTATGTCTGTCTAACATTGTTGGAGAATCTTCGTTTTCTCAAATATATGTATGTATGCCAAACATTGAGAAAACTCATTGCATTCCAGCGAGTCAATACATCCCAGTACATATGAGATTTTGATTATTTTTTTCTCCTGTGTCTTCACTTCTCTTAGAATATAATGGAGAATTTATGTTCTTCCGCAAGTCTTAATTAGTAACAGAGCTCGTGTAATTTTATTCTCGAACAAATCTCGCTGTATCACAAGTACGGAAAGAGCATCTCGGTTTTTTCTTAGAGTCTCCACAAGTCAAAATCACTAATGAAGAATCGTTACTCTCTCAAAATGTCTCCATATCTCAAAATCACTAATGAAGAATCGTTACTCTCTCAAAATGTCTCCATATCTCAAAATCACTAATGAAGAATCGTTACTCTCTCAAATGTCTCCATATCCCACAATCACTAATGGATAATTGGTGCACTCTCATAAGTCTAAATATGTCACAATAACTAATATAGAACCGTTGCTCTCAGAAACGTCTCCATATGTCACAATCACCAATGGAGAATCGATGCTCCCTCAAAAGTCTCCATATATCACAATCACTAATGGAGAATCGTTGTATTGTAGCGTATATCCACTCGTCACAAACATTGATGTAGAGTCACTGTTCTCTCACACGTATCACATATCACTTCACAGCACCACAAAAATCGACACTTGCAATTTTCACGAATCTTCAACTGTTTCTTAGTATAACCTCTACCACAACAAAGTATATCACACCCTCCTACCCCCATTGAATGTGGGTCGCAATCGCGACCTTTTGTTCCCAACGAACCAACAGCTCTATCTCTTGTACAGAAGTCAGGTGAAGGGAATGAATACACAAGATCAAGTCGTGAGGGCGGCTTTATTGTTAGTCCGTCAGGGATTATATTCTTCCCGTCGTTTGAAATGATAACACGTATGGCGCCGTCGAACTTCTCCTTCAGTCTGATCCCTACATCTCTAAATGGAGGCATCTTTTTCCAGCATGTCTTCAGAGTACATGAGCCTGATAAACCATGACATTTACATTCTTTTCTTGTAAAACCATTCACAGCCTGGGGATTAATAATGAAAGGTGATTATAGAAATAGGTTACCGCTTTTTTTAAATCGAAATTTTGAAGAACAAATAGCATTTTAAAATTGAGTTTTAAAAATGTGTTAAATTTGAAATAAACAATAACGACATGAAGTCCTTCAGAGTGTCTTCTTCTCTTCCACCATTTACTTCTTTATAGAAGTGTTGGGGCGGGGAGTAATATAGTGATCTTGTTTGTACTTGTTTTAAGGCACTTTGTAAGCTGTTTTCATTTTCGTAAGACTGTTATTGATGCCGTCGCTCCATCTTTTGCGTGGTCTTCCTCTTGCTTTGTACTCATTATACATTTTCTGTGTGGCTCTCTGTGGTAGGCGAGTGTGGGTCAGAGTGTGAGTAGTATAAATGATTAAATAATTGTTGAATGTACCATAGTCTTTTCAGACCTGAATGTAGAAGTACCTCTCTAGGATTTAGTTAACAGGAAGTAGGAGGCTAAATTATTATCAATAGCTCTCTCTCTCTCTTTCTCTCTCTCTCTCTCTCTCTCTCCCTCTCTGCCCCCTTATCAATACGTTCTGAAAATTCCAGTTTGAGACTGAACCCATAATCATCATGTTTCCGATGTAATATACTAACGATGGATGTTCTTAAAATTGTTATACTAATTCGTACTTAACACTTATAAAACAGATAGAGAACGTGCATGAAATCTCCGATCTGTTTGTCCTGTATGTAGAAAGGAAAAGTACGAAATAATGGAAGTAAAACCCTACATTGAGGTGGTTTAATAATTAATAGTTAGTTAGTTAGTCTTTTCTCTTGGGCCTGTGGGCCTCGCATAGGGCAGAGGTCATAGCTCTCCATGTCTTTTCGTTCGTTGCTATTTGTTTTAAGTCTTTAATGTTTACTAGGCCCATCGTTGAGCCTTCTCTGGTGATGGTTCTACCAGAGTCTCTCTTGGTCTTCCTCGTTTTCTTTTTCCCTCTGGTGTCCTATGAGGATTGGTAAGGATCTTCTCTCTCCATTCTAAGTGTGTGGCCGATGTGTTCCAGCGGCGCTTTCTTCATAATTGATACATTTTCTTGCTTGGTCTCTTGTCTTATTTGTGTATTGGGTCTGAAATCTGACCATTAATAATTAATAACTGAGATAATAATGGAGAGATAAGAATGTAACACAAACTGACGAGTTTCTGCAATATAAGGTTTAAACTATGATAGGATTTATCTGCTGACGCCACTGACGGGCTCATCGCTGAGTATCTTGGATATTTTAGGAAAATAATAGAAGCAACTTTAACTAGACCTCCGTTAAACATTGCAGTTATCAAGATATATTCTGAACAGTGGCGGCTCGTGATTATTTTTGTGGGTGGGCCTGGACAAAACGTTTCGGAAAAATCATTGTTTTGTGTTAGGTTATATATTAGTTATACATGATTGTTGGTGGGGCCTGGCCCCACTGGCCCCTAATGAAGAGCCGCACCTGATTTTGAATTTATGTTTCGAAATTAATAGAAACATATGAAGAAGATATTAGCATGTGCCGTTCATTGAAGTCTCAGACCACAAGTGGTTTTTGAAAACACTCTGAAAACTTAAGGCAACAAGAGATTTGGTTTTTACTGAAGAATTGTAAAAAATCATGCAAGCTGATAACAAGATTAATGTTGATGTGTTGAAAGATGTCAATAGAAATCGAAAACTTATGACAAGAATTGTAATAAGGCAGTCATCGAAGTTTTTAGTCTTGCACTAGGAGACGGATTAGCGGAATGCATAAGTGTTCCTCTATTGACTCGAACACAAGAATGTTGAGGGTTCATTCTCCCATTCAACGTTTCAGACGTGAAGAAAGGAATTGGCCGGTCTACATTCTGCACTTTAGGACATATGAACGTGTAGTGGCAGGTACTTCATACCCTAAGGTTTGAGGTCAAAGGCACAGTCCTAAGGACAACGTCGCGCCAGGTTTAGTGAGCTGGCACTATTCAAGATTCTACCCCACCTCCACGTGGTGACCTTCGAAATAGAGAGTGGATCCTGTCTGGCTAAGCGGGTAGGAATCGAGGAGAGCTACAGGTAGTGGTAGTAGTGCAAGT
This sequence comes from Arion vulgaris, assembly GCA_020796225.1. Lineage (NCBI taxonomy): Eukaryota > Metazoa > Mollusca > Gastropoda > Stylommatophora > Arionidae > Arion > Arion vulgaris. Next base: position 21,931,290 of record CM036764.1, read on the forward strand.
ACGGAAAAGGAGGTCCAAAAACGTTGAACAAATGCACGCATCTCTTCGCCGAAGTCCGATGAAAAGTTGACAAAATAGTTGCTGAAACGTAAGAAATAGCATCGTACGAGTCGTCGAAGAACGAATGTCAACTCCTTGGAGCAAATGGCAGCACCAAAATTGCTAGCTGTGGGGCAAGAATCAATGAGAACGATGCGTAACGAATCAACAGTCTCGGGAAGTGTCTTTGAAAACACTGTAACGTGTTGTAACGACACATGGGAAGATTGCGGTAAACTCCGTATATAAGGCCTAGCGCAGATACATTTACTGGCAAGGTTGGCCAAGCGCAAATCCTAAAGTTGCGTTTTAGTACCTAACGAAACTACTCTCCCTGGGACAACCGGACCAGGTAGTGTTACATTGACAACTAACATCTCTGGAAGAATTGAGGTGAGTGATGTTGGCGAGCGCAAAATTTCAGCTGCGTTGCTAGCGCCGATTGAAACGACTCTCTAGAATATCTGTGCGCAGCACCAGTCCAGTGTTTTCCGGGGACAGGGAAAATGCAGAGTAGACATTACAAATTGCGAAGTGCCGACACGCGACCCGAAACGTCTGAGAATATTCATATTCAGGAATAAACTCACCGTGGATAGAAAAGTAATGTCTATAAAGTAGAGGGTTGACCGGTATAAATTCAAACATTGGCGAAGGCGATACTTTTCGGACGCCGATCATCCGTCTCTAGCAAGATGACGTCCAAGTGGCAAAACCATCCGTCCCACAGTTCTAGAGAAAGAAAACGTTTTTAGGTAAATAAAATGCTGGCAATAAGTCGGATGTACTGGCCTAGTCACCATAGACGCATAACTTGGCACAACGTATTATCACTCTTATACTCAGATGACATACAAACCACAAAGAGTTTTTTAATAAGTGGTCGAAATGGAGCGTTTCGCAGAAGAAGAAGAAGAAGAAGAATACCCTGAGTTTTGAAAATGTGACCATAATTTAAATCTTATGCGAAGACATTATTATTGGCACTTTGTGACAACGAGAAACGTCTCTGAGAAAAGAGATACAAGAAAACCGATAGAAAAGATACTGAGTGTCATAACAACATGGCAGAGAAGACAGTCAACAATTGAGAATTGTTCATCAGCGCTGACAACAGAAAATTGAGGAACTCCATAATCTTAACGGCAACAGACACGTACATAATGATGATCATGAATGATATAAACTATTTTGTTTATTTGTTCTGTAATTGTCCAATTGTTACTGCATGCAACTGCAGAACTTAAAAGCTTACATAAAAAAGGGGAAATAGCATAAACAAAATAGCTAGCAGATTTAATTACAACAGATGATCAACTCACCATTCTTCCAGCCTCGTTGTTATGTAGCTGTATTTTCGTAGTTAAGTCTCCCCTTCGTTTCCGTTTCCTTGCATCCATAAAGTCGCGAGACTTCCGGTAGCCATATTCAACATTGTCTCCACAGCCGCCCCATTCCCACTCACCGTTTGTGCTCACATTTCGCGTGCTGTCGTCACAGGTACATTGGGGCAGTGTTCCCAAACTACATGCCTGGGTTACTGCGTAGACTACGCCAGCAGCGGTAATGGCGTAAACGAATGCAGATTCACGGATATCTGAAATATGATCAGAGATGATAAGCAGGTGGAATCCTTTACTTTGATCATATGTGATGTATATAGCGGAAGATGAAATATTGATATTGACAGTGAATAAAGCAAAAAACAAGAATATGATATTCTTTAGAAAAGTAAACTTACCAGTAACAGATGAGAGAATACGTGCATACAGACAGCAGATAGATAGATAAAAGGAAAGCGGGCTTACATCAGAAGTCTTGATGTAGTAATGGATCGACAGAAGACAGCCAGAAAGGCAGCTAGATAGTTAAGAGAGGTGAACAGAAACATTACATACACACACACACTCACATACACACACACATATATATATATATATATATATATATATATATATATATATGTGTGTGTGCATTATTTTATTGCAGATCTCTTAGGTGTGTTGCCGGAGCTACAGTGTCGTACTTTGGTTATTTGGTTATTACTCTCGTCAGGAGGAAGCGTGCCATTTCTGCAAAAAGTGACGAAGCCATATTGGGAAAATTGTGCAGTGAACTTAATTCATCTCCTTTAGACTCCTATATATATATATATATATAAGGTATTTTTCTGTAGAACAATGATTTAGCAAGTGTGTTTATGTGTCGATTTTCTGAGTTTGCGCTTGTTTCTTTTGTCTTCAATCTTATTCCTAAGCTTCCATTCGAAAGATCTCCAACTTTGCGTACTGTAGTTTTCCATATAGCTCAGTCATCAGTTAGGATTTCCTATTTGTAGGCACCCATAGAGAAGTACATCATTGAGGACATCCAGACATCTTTATATCTTGACAGGTAGGTATCTGTCTTGAAGTCTTCACTCTATCGTTAATCCCCGAAATAGCATCTGTTTTTCTTTTGTTGCGTGGCTATTACACATTCGTTTCGAGAGTAATGAATGGAGATGGTGGAATTTTCAAAAGATTCAAAAATGAGAAAGACAAAGTCTTTCTAATCGTAATACCACCTCAATTTTAAAGCATCGACTTCTTCTGTTCGTTCGGTTTTATATGCTCGTCTAAACCATGAGATGGTTTACTTCTGTGACGTTGCATGCCAGTTGGAGTTCCTCGAGAGTTCCTCATAGCGTGTTCTCTAAACTTTGTTCATGAGGTCATGTTTCGTTTCGTTGGTGTATGTATGATGGACATGACTGCAGGATGTGCTCTAGAGTCTGTGTTTCTGTCTGGCATGCACACTGTGCAGTCGGAACAGGTTTTATTCTGTGCATGTGAGGGTTGAGCCTGCATTGACCTGTTCGTAAAGCAGAGACATTAATACAGGCACTGTCATACTCTACGGGATCAGACCAACAAACACTAGACAAGATAGCTTTATTTACTGACTGAAGATTCCTACTACATTCAGTTCAGAACAACAGAAACCAACACGTCTTGGATCTGCATAATATCAAAAAAATCATCAGTTTGATTGATTGATTGATATGACTATGAGCATTGCACTTCGGTGATTAACCATGAGTGCTCTGATCTCTTTCTTACACAATAAGATATAGGCTGCAGTGCACGTGCTCCGGCGAGAGTCTCCGATGTAATTTAACAGATGGTGAAAATATTTTTCAGGAATTTTGTTTCTAACGAATGTTGCCCTAGAGGTGGTTTTTCAGCCTGTTCGATTTGGAAATGATAAGGGTTCAGTTATAACATGGCGTCTACGTTTATCGTCCGTCTCCGATAGGACACATCACACACCTTCACTGAGATCAGGAAACTGCTGGAAAATATCCAGATGGCTCCACTAGGGTGCAGAACCGAGTACATTTGGAATGAGAGACGAGCCTAACTCTAGGCTACAGAGACCCCTAATTATCAGTTTTTAACCAGGACTCTACGGGTTCCAGTTTCGTTTCACAAGTATATTACAGTTCGTTCCAAAATTGGTGAACATCTTTACCGATCGATATATAATTACCCACTTGATCGAAATTATTGATTTTTACATTTTTCTATAGGTAACAGTGGCGACCTTCCTAAAGTATGATTTTTTGACCACCCACACCTAAAGTGCTGTAAGATTTTCATTTTATGTTATTACTAAAATAACAGTGATGTTGATTTGATATACATGTAGAAGTTTAGCACTACGACAGTCAAGTTTTTCTTTAATTTCGCATTTCCGTGCTCCACATGCAATACAGCGCAAGTGAAAATCGGAAATCCTATAGAATTAATCACTTCACAATGTATCCTAACGACTGTCATTGGCGTATGCATACAACATTTATTTTCATTTATAGAAGGGGAAGGTATTATTTGTTCACTATGTCACATTGCTTTTTTATAATATGTAATAGGGATACACCTTTGGAAACTTTCACCACCATTTTGTGTATTACTGTAAATTCTAAACTGTGATTATCATTTTGTTGTGCTTATGCAAAATTATATAACAAAAAACGTTTTTAGAATCAATTAAGCTACCTACCAATTAGTTAAACTTGAATCCCTAAGGTCGCGAGATATATACGAATGCCTGCAATAAAATTACGGTTATCCATCCGGTAGATATCGAACAAATTAAACCATAGTGTGTACACGAATTTGTGAACTTTCTTTCTCGAATCATGTTTACCTCACAGCGTCAAGTCAAGACGTGTTATTTTGGAACTAACTGTAGTATATGTTATACCAGGACCGTGACGTGCTATGATGCAGAGAGGCGGCCGTATCAGGCGGCACCGTAAGAGGGCGACAAAAGCAGCAAAATCAAAATTACAATTGAAGGTTATTTTAAAGAAAAAAAGGGCGGCATTTCGAAGACTTGCATCATACTGAGAAAACATACCGCACGGTGCTGTGTTATGCGCTGCTTCCGATATACTTGTCTTGGATAGCCAGCAAGAAGACCTGTAAATATATGTTACTGTCCTAATGTAAACTTCATTTTCTAGAAATCTGAAAGAATAGAAGTTTTATTTGTATTTGGTGCTCATTCAAATTATCATGGTCTGTGAATATGTGGTCTACGATCTATCAATATTTATATATATATATATATATAATAGCAGATATATACATGGAGCGTCTGGTCGAATTGATTAGATAGAGCACGACTACAAAGCGGGAGACCCGTGTTCAACCCACGTTAAGGCCAGTGATTATTTTCTGTTGTGGACATAAAATAAAAATACTAACCTGAACAGCTTCACGGCGACTGCACTAACCATGCAGCTATTAAATTCATCATGCTCCGTCCCACCTGTCCTGAAGAGCTACACGGCGACTGCACTAACCATGCAGCTATTAAACTCATCATGCTCCGTCCCATCTATCCTGAACAGCTTCACGGCGACTGCACTAACCATGCAGCTATTAAACTCATCATGCTCCGTCCCATCTATCCTGAACAGCTTCACGGCGACTGCACTAACCATGCAGCTATTAAACTCATCATGCTCCGTCCCACCTGTCCTGAAGAGCTACACGGCGACTGCACTAACCATGCAGCTATTAAACTCATCATGCTCCGTCCCACCTGTCCTGAACAGCTTCACGGCGACTGCACTAACCATGCAGCTATTAAACTCATCATGCTCCGTCCCATCTATCCTGAAGAGCTACACGGCGACTGCACTAACCATGCAGCTATTAAATTCATCATGCTCCGTCCCACCTGTCCTGAACAGCTTCACGGCGACTGCACTAACCATGCAGCTATTAAATTCATCATGCTCCGTCCCACCTGTCCTGAAGAGCTACACGGCGACTGCACTAACCATGCAGCTATTAAACTCATCATGCTCCGTCCCATCTATCCTGAACAGCTTCACGGCGACTGCACTAACCATGCAGCTATTAAACTCATCATGCTCCGTCCCACCTGTCCTACATTGCTATAAAAAACGGAACTACAGGCAGTAACGACAGTTTATATATATATGAGTATTCGAAAGAGTTGCACTACTATGGTATTCATAGAGTATTAGGTATTCGAGTAGCGGATACAAAATTAGTTTAGTATTACATCACTAAATATTGTCTTTACTCTGGACATTTTGGGGACTGCAAACGTAAGTCTATTATGCATAGTACTCCTGACTATCAACTAGGACACAAGAGGGTTATAGGTTCAATTCCACATTCGACGTTTCACACTTGAGGAAAGGAATTTGCCCTCCTACATCCTGTACACTAAGGTATATAAATGTGAAGTGACAGGAACGCACGGTCTGAAAATGTTAGGCGAAAGTTATTTTATTATATCAATCAACTTGTAATAAGTAACGAGTATTTGATGTAAAAGTAACGGTAAGATCAAATGCTTTAAAGTAAATGAAACACATTTCCCTACCTGTTAGTATAATTTCAACCTTATATAATTGAAATGTGAGAGCCGCTGTAGCGTAGTTGTTAGTGAACTCGCTTCGCAAGTCTGGTGGTCTGGGTTCAGCTCCCGCAATGTGCGTGGAATTTTCCCGACCGCGACGGCTCTCAGGTCGACCCAGCCTCAACTGACATGCTCTGGGAAAGTAAAGGCGGCCGGCGTGATGCTGACCACATCACCATCGTGTGCCGACGGTCAATGAAAAATACAGGCCCAACACTGTATTGACCTATATACCACGAGGTATGAAAGGGTTCCTTTACTTTACTTTTTATAATTGAAATGTAAATATTATCTAATAGCATGTAATGCCGCGGGCATATGAAGTGTTAGAATTCTCACAGTAACAGATCTCAGTTGTTCAATAAAGATTAGATCGACAAATTTTTCCTTAAATATTCCTTACATCTTACAACTTTTTCTATCAACAACTTTTTCCTTAAATATTCCTTACATCTTACCACTTTTGTACCTATCCACTATCACTACATAGGTATATTACAAGCCTACTGATGCACATAGTTTTCTCCTTTATACGTCTTCCCATCCCCAGGCTTATCGTGACTCTTTGCCATTCTCGCAGCTCTTGCGCCTTCGTTGCCTTTGTAGCGAGGACGATGATTTTCTTGAGACAGCTCGCGAGATGCTTGATTTCTTCCGCATGCGCATATACCAGGAGAAGGTATATCTTGCTTGTATCTGCTATGAATCGAGTTCAGAAAATCACTCGCCAGCAGGCCCTTACCAGCCAGCATAGGACTACTAACTCTGACAGAGTAAAACTTTTCTTAACTTTCCACCCCCATAGTTCACTGGTGAAAAATGTTTTATTCCGTCTTCTGTCTATCCTTAAGTCAGATCCTGAGACACGTTCTGTCTTTCCCAACTATCATTTGGTGGCTTACAGACGGGACAGAAGTCTTAAGGATATGTTGGTACACAGTCACCTTAAGTCCAATATCCAGACTCATTTTGGCACTGTCCAGTGTTGCCGTCGGCGTTGCAACACAGGTGCTTATGTGATACAGACACGTACTGTATCTTTTCCTTTAACCACGTTTGTTATTGACGATGGTTTCACATGCGAGTCCCGTAATCTTATCTATGTCATTATCTGTAAGCGGTGTAACAAGGCTTATATCGGCGAGACAGGCAAGAGGCTTAATGACCGATTCGCCCAACACTTGCGCGACATACGCCAATGCTCTGTGACCCTGTAGCCACCCATTTCAATAATACTGGCCATTTAGGAGCTCACGATGTCCAAGTCACAGCCATCCGATCATGTTCCTCTGATGATCGCAGTCGATTTGCTCTGGAGAATCTGTTGATTTCGTTGTATGGTACCCTGCGACCACGTGGGCTCAACGTATTACATTCCTATGCTTCTTAGTACTTTCTCCTCTCATGCCTTGTAATCTATATGGGTATATGTTGCATGTATTCAAGTTATATATTTACTAAATTTTTATTTTTCTTCCTTTCTATTTCTAGTTTTTATGTGTGTTTTTGTGCTACATTTATTTCGTTATTCGTTTTTATTCCCGGATTTTCATTAGAAACGTTTGTATTTAGTCGTCCATATGTGTTTTTTTATTTGTCACTCCTGTTGTTCGTTTGCTTGATAAAGGCCTTGTTGGTAGAAACGTTGCTCCATTTTGTCATTGTTTTTGTAATTTGTAAAACTACAGTACTTTGTGACTACGTGTTGTGCCAATCAAATAGTTTTACTGCAGTCTCCTCTATTTTGTGAACATTTTTCTTACATCTTACAACTTTTTTTTCTTACATCTTACAACTTTTTTCTTTACATCTTGCAACATTTTTCTTACATCTTGCAACTTTTTTCTTACATCTTACAACTTTTTTCTTTACATCTTGCAACATTTTTCTTACATCTTGCAACTTTTTTCTTACATCTTACAACGTTTTTCTTACATCTTACAACGTTTTTCTTACATCTTACATAATGTATATATCCTCTCTCTCTCACTCACTCTATGCATATCTCAAGTTCACTATATTACCACATCTGAGTTTATCTTATATTCCGTGTGAATTGTTAAAGATGTATCTGCCCGTTTAAATTTCTATATGTAGTTTTAACACTTTGGTCTATAGGTTATAATCGTCATCTCCTCTCCCTCTTGCTCTCTATTTCTCTCTCTCTCTTCTATATATATATATATATATATATATATATATATATATATATAATGATTTGTGTTTCATTATCGCTCTATATGAAATACATAATTTATTGTCTCTTTCATTATCTATAATTCATCATCTCTCTATGGTAATCGCTGCTTCATAATAGCTCATCTTCTCTCTCTCTCTCTCTCTCTCTCTGTCCTTTTTTTTCTCAGTTAAAATCGATTTTTCATCATATAATATGATCTGTATCTGTTCCATGTTTCTTTAATGTTATCATTTCAATCTAAACTTATGCTTTTTTAATCTCTTTTTTCTTCGAACATAAAAAAGGAATCTCCTATTTATAGCATGAGATATATTGTGAAATAACGTGTTAGTCCCGTATCTTTCATTAGCCATCGACACACTTGCGAAGCTGCGACCTGAAATCCTTAGCGGTCTAATAAAACTATTACTTTCCCTGTGGACTAGAACCCGAACCAAATGTCTAAAATGGTAGTGCCATAACCACAACGCTATCTCGACTCTCTTCATCGACAAGTTGTTTTAGATGTTTGAATTTGTTTATCTTTTTTGCTTTTAGCTCCTGTCACTTTTATATCTTTCTCGTAGTCTTTTTATATATATTATGTAAATGTCTTCATTTAATAATGATAATTATTTAATTTATTTTAATTATGATAAAATGTATTTGTCTACCAATACTTTGTTACCAGTGCCAAACTTGGTCTCTTACATAAAAACACCACAGAAAGCTCACCACATGCGAAATGAAATGCTTGATCAAGGCAGTGGGGGTTCACCAGGAAAGAAAAACTATGGAATGAGGACATAGAAGCAGAGTGGGCATAACTTCTTGCACGAATTCATTACAGACAACAAACGCAGTAGTTTTTATATTTAGTAAGAATGGAATACAATCAACCACCAATAACAGCATACAATAAAAAGAGATCAGGTACTAGAGCCAAAGGAAGACGAAGAAAAACATGGATAGACATTATCAAGAGCACACTACATAAACACGGATAAAACACAAGGGCGAATCATCTGGCCCTGGAACGCAAATTAAAGCTACCACCCCTACGCTGAACGACAAGAGTGGGCAACCAATTCCATCATTCACCTGGGAAAATACAATAGACTGTCTTAATTATGATCAAAATTATTGTCTCTATATTTTGTATGGATATTGTTTGACTTATATGAGAGATAACATCTGATATATAAGAAATTATATATCTCATCTCATTTCACACTCCTGTTTGTTCGTTTGCTTGATAAAGGCCTTGCTGTTTATCGTCACAGTTTCTGTATTTTGTAAAACTATCAAGTTTTACTGCAGTCTTCCCCCTATTTCGATATATGAGAGCATGTACTTTTATCTTTTCTTAATTCTGAGTCACAAATTCGATGTGTGCTTACATTATAATATAATGTAATCCAATTCTGACAGGGTGAAACTTGTCTTAACTTTCCACCCTCATATTTCCCCTTGTGAAGAAAGTCTTATTCCGTCATCTCTCCATTCTTCAGTCTGATCCTGAGACACGTTCAATCTTCCAACACTATCCTTTGGTGGCGTACAGACGGGACAGAAGCCTTAAGGATATGTTGGTTCACAGTCGCCTCAAGCCTAACATCCATAGTCATTTTGGCACCATCCAGTGTGGCCGTCGGCGCTGCAACACTTGTGCTTATGTAATACAGACCCGCACGGTGTCTTTTCCAAAAGCCACGTTCGTTGTTGAAGACAGTTTCACGTGCGAGTCCCGTAATATTATCTATGCCATTATCTGCAAGCGGTGCAACAAGGCCTATATTGGGGAAACCGGCAGGAGACTCAATGACCGATTCGCCCAACACTTGCGCGATATACGCCAATGCTCTGTGACCCCTGTAGCTACCCATTTCAATGATACTGGCCATTCAGGAGCTTGCGATGTCCAGGTCACAGCCATCCGATCATGTTCCTCTGATGATCGTAGTCGATTTGCTCTGGAGAATCGGTTGATTTCTTTGTATGGTACCTTGCGACCACGCGGGCTCAACGTATTACATTCTTATGCTTCTTAGTACTTTCTCTTCCCATGCTTTGTAATCTATATGGGTATATGTTGCATGTATTACATTCTTATGCTTCTTAGTACTTTCTCTTCCCATGCTTTATAATCTATATGGGTATATGTTGCATGTATTCAAGTTATATATTTACTAGATGTTTCATTGTTTCTTTTCCGTTCTATTTCTAGTTTTTATGTGTGTTTTTGTGTTACATTTATTTCGTTATTCGTTTTTATTCCAGATTTTCCTTAGATACGTTGGTATTTGGTCGTCCATTTGTGTTTCATTTTAATTTGTCACTCCTGTTTGTTCGTTTGCTTGATAAAGGCCTTGTTGGTCGAAACGTTGCTGTTTATTGTCACTGTTTATGTATTTTGTAAAACTATAGTACTTTGTTTGTACATGTTTCACTACATTATAATACACAACTTCTGTGTTTCATTTAGTTAGTGTAATCTTCTTATCTTATCCACATTTGCCGTGAAACGCGTGGGGAGAGTTAGTTTTCTATCTTGTGCCAGGTGTGTTGCGCTTGAAGTTGTCAGTCCATGCTTTCGCAGGGACTCTGAGATGTTATCTATCCATCGTGTTCTTGGCCTGCCTCGTGCTCTGCGCCCTGAGTGTCGATTATTGTAGGCACGTCATGGTAGTAAATGTGGTTCCATTCTCATTAGATGGCCGAACCACTTGATTCTTTGCTTCTCGATGTACTGAATGCATGGTATAGTACCAACGATGCTTCTGAACTGCTCGTTTTTCACTCTATCTCTCCTTGTAACATTGACAGGTTTTCGTAGACATCTCATTTCACAGTTAGTGAAATATCAAAGTAAAATGCGCGGTAGTTTTACAAAGCAAATAACAGATCAAATGAACGTTTCGACTAACACAATTTTATCCAGAAAAAGATGCCAAATAAAACTGCTCAATAATGAAATAAATCTGACTTATATACAGTCAAAATGAACTATCTAGATAACATTGTAAAATATGCAGAATATGCATCACATAGGAATGTTCAATGTAGTATATAGAACAACAGATGTCATGTGTGGTAAACAAGTTAAACGACTTGTCACATAGGAATGTTCAATGTAGTATATAGAACAACAGATGTCATGTGTGGTAAACAAGGTAAAACGACTTGTCACATAGGAATGTTCAATGTAGTATATAGAACAACAGATGCCATGTGTGGTAAACAAGGTAAAACGACTTGTCACATAGGAATGTTCAATGTAGTATATAGAACAACAGATGCCATGTGTGGTAAACAAGGTAAAACGACTTGTCACATAGGAATGTTCAATGTAGTATATAGAACAACAGATGTCATGTGTGGTAAACAAGGTAAAACGACTTGTCACATAGGAATGTTCAATGTAGTATATAGAACAACAGATGGCATGTGTGGTAAACAAGGTAAAACGACTTGTCACATAGGAATGTTCAATGTAGTATATAGAACAACAGATGCCATGTGTGGTAAACAAGGTAAAACGACTTGTCACATAGGAATGTTCAATGTAGTATATAGAACAACAGATGTCATGTGTGGTAAACAAGGTAAAACGACTTGTCACATAGGAATGTTCAATGTAGTATATAGAACAACAGATGTCATGTGTGGTAAACAAGGTAAAACGACTTGTCACATAGGAATGTTCAATGTAGTATATAGAACAACAGATGCCATGTGTGGCAAACAAGGTAAAACGACTTGACATTAGTGATAGGCAAAAGCTAGAAACCCAAAACTAAATGTATGGGACATGAGGCATAATACGTTGAATCAATCATAGAAATTTCTCATATATCAGATGTTCCGTCCCGTCAAATTATTAGTTATATCCTGAATCCATCTTCTCCGTGGTCTTCCTCTTCTCCTCTTTGCCGATAGATCGCCTTCCAAAAGGGTCTTCTCCAACCCGTCTGTCTCTTTATCTATCTATTTTCTATTGTCTATTCCCAGGTGAAAGATGTAGTTGGATGTCCACTCTTGCCGTTAAGCGTAGGGATGGGAGCTTTAATTAGCGTTCTAGGGCTAGATGAGTTGCCCTGTTGTGTTGTATCCGTGTTTATTTTGTGTGGTCTTGATATTGTCTATCCATCTTTTCTTGGTCTTCCCTTAGCTCTAGTACCCGATCTCTTTTATTGTATGCTGTTATTGGTGGTTGGTTGTATTTCATTCTCATTAAATGTCCAAACCACTGCATTTGTTGTCTTTCGATATATTCGGTGCATGAAGTTATGCCCACTCTGCTTCTGATGTCCTCATTTCGTAGTCTGTCTTTCCTGGTGACTCCCACTGCCTTCCTCAAGCATTTCATTTCACACGTGGTGAGCTTTCTGTGATGTGTTGCTGTAAGAGACCAAGTTTGGCACTGGTAACAAAGTGTTGGTAGGAAAATACTTTTTATCATCTGTCTTTTCACTTCCATCTTGATCTTTGGGTTTTGTAGTAATGGTGTCAGCTGGTAGGTCACTGCATTTGCTTTTTGATACCTTGTCTATATTTCTCTATCGAGTTTTCCGTCCTCTGTAAAAATACTGCCTAAATATTTGAATTCGGAAACTTGCTTTACTCTGGTATTGTCTATTTGTATGTTTGCTTGACTTGGTGTTCTGCTGATTTTCATGGTCTCGGTCTTTTGTTTGTTGATTTTCATGTTGTACTTTCTACATGCTATTAGCAATGAATTCATGTTGTAGCTGATTTTCATTTTCATAGATTAAACTTTGGTAGTCCGCAAAAAGCAATTCGTTGATTTGGTTGTTTAATTGGTCGTCGTGATCATTGTCTATGTCAATAAGGTTTTTTTCGCACTGTGCCTCTTTCACTATTCTGTCTATATATATGTCTCTTTATATGTCCCAAATATTTCAATTTTCTCAATCTTATTTGTTATAATATATAGTGACTTATCAGAGAAAGAACTAGGGCTGAACATTCTTAAGGGAAAGACAAAGATAATGAGAATTAACCAAAAATTAACTGACAGCTCGATCTCACTGGGTGAAATCCCACTTCAAGAGGTAGAATCATACACATATTTGGGCAGCAATGTAGACAAAGAGGGTGGAACAGATAGAGATGTTAAAATAAGAATACAGAAGGCAAGAGGAACTTTCATTGCAATGGGAACATATGGAAGTCTAAAGAAATCAAATCTAGAATAAAAATTCGGATATTTAACTCTAATGTTAAAGCAGTTCTACTGTATGGGTCAGAAACATGGAGAACTACTAAAATAATAGCGCATAAATTGCAAACATTCATCAACTGGTGTCTGCGCAGAATAGAGGAACTAAGACGGTATGATAGGGTCACAAATGAGGAACTTATGGAGAGAACAAGACAGATTCCAGTGAACGAACAGGTTAAAAAAGACGATGGCTCTGGATAGGACACAATTTACGAAAACCGGAGGGAATATAACAGAAGGGTCCTTGCATGGAACCCACATGGACAGCGAAAGAATGGGAGACCGAGAAATACATGGAGACGAGATTTGGAGGCAGAGATCAACAATATAAAGAAGAGCTGGAGGGAGCTGCAGGAGATAGCTAGAGATAGGAGGACTTGGCATGAGTTGGTTGAGGGCCTATACTCCAATCCGGATTAACAATGCAAAAAAGAGAAGAGAGAGAGAGAGAGAGAGAGAGAGAGAGAGAGAGAGAGAGAGAATCAGAGAAAGGAAACGGCTGCAGTCTGTACTAAATATAAGTATTTTAAAACGCGGGTAGGATCTTACAGACAGACAGGCAGATTGACAGATCGATACATACAGAGAAAAAGAAAGTCAGACCGATAAACAGCCAGACCGATACAGACAGACAGAAAGTTAGACCGATAAACAGCCAGACCGATACAGACAGAAAGTCAGACCGTTAGATAAACAGATAGACAACCACACCGATAGATACACGTCCATACAGAAAGATAAACAGACAGATAGACAACCAGACTGATAGATAGTCAGACAGATAGACAGACAAAACGATACATAAACAGATAGACAACAGATCGATATATAGACAGACAGTCAGCCGTACAGACAGACAGACAGACAGACAGACGAACAGATAGATAGATAAATGATGATGATGGCGACGACGACCATGACAAAAAAATAACGATGTCGCCATTGACGTTGATGATAATGATGATGATAATGATGATAATAATGATGATAATGACGGTGATGACAAAAAAATCTCAATTGCGATAATTATGTTAACGTTTATAACAGTGATTATTATGAAAATGTTGAAGATAATAAGGATGAAGAGACTGACGATGCTGATAATGATGGTTACGACAATGGTGAGGGCAATGATTATGACGATAAGTGTGATGACAATGATGATGTTGATTATGATGATGATGATTCTAATTACGGTAATGCTCAGTCTGTGAGCAACGACGGTCCATAAAGGGTGATGATCATGACTATAATGGTCACAACGATAATCAATGGATAACAATGATGGAAGCATATAGTGATGATTAATAATAATAGTAATGATGATGGTAATGATGATGATGTTTATGATGATGTTGATAATGATGATGATGGGATGATGATGATGAGGATGGGGCGACGAAGATGATGATGATGTTGATGCTGATGATGATGAGGATGACGACGACGAAGATGATGATAATGATGATGGTGATGATGATGATGATGTTTATGATGATGATGTTGATGATGATGATGATGGTGATGTTGATGATGATGATGATGATGATGATAAGGATGACGACGACGAAGATGATGATGATGTTGATGATGATGATGATGAGGATGGCGACGATGAAGATGATGTGATGTTGATGATGAGGAGTATGACGACGACGAAGATGATGATAATGATGATGTTGATGATGATGATGATGATGATGATGATGTATGATGATGATGATGATGATGATGATGATGATGATGATGATGATGTTGATTATGATGATGATGATGATGATGATGATGATGATGATGATGTTGATTATGATGATGAGATGATGATGATGATGAAGATGATGATGTTGATAAAGATGATGATAGATGATGAGGATGATGATGATGATGATGATGATATGATGATGATGATGATGATGATGATGATGATGATGATGATGATGATGTTGATTATGATGATGATGATGATGATGATGATGATGATGATGATGTTGATGATGATGACGATGATGATGAGGATGACGACGAAGATGATGAGATGATGATGATGTTGATGATGATGTTGATGATGATGATGTGATGACGAAGATGATGATAATGATGATGAGCGACGACAGAAGATGATGATGATGAGGATGATGATGATGAACAACATGTAAAGATTCAGATTAGTTTTAAACTTATAATTGGAGAAATCTTGTACAAGAAAATCAATCTGACATGAAAGTTGTTTATAACAGTTAACTAGCACGACTTGCAAATATTCGCATATGTATGCACGTAGACTCAAAGAAAACTAGAAACATCAGCTCTAAATCCACATGTTTATTAAGCAGTGTTTCTGATTATCCGCACACTTATTAAACAGTATCCTGTTACAGCAAGAAAAAATAAAGACTTTTTGCCGCCTTTGATCACTTCCTTTGGCGGCCGATTGATGTTTTATGGTTCCGTTTTAAATGTCGACTGCGAAAGGTATAAAGGCAGGAAGAGAGAGATCAGACAAGAACAACCACACAAAGAGAGGAACTTTACTGATATTCCGTTCATGTATATCAACAGAAATCCTTTGATGTTGGCATTCCAGAAACATCTCCAGGCGCTTCCATCTTGCTTCGGTATCTTCAAAGGGATCCGTTTTCTTTGATAACTAATTAAATGACATGATCAAAGCAGATTCAAGTGTCTTAAAATACGCACGTTCCACCTTCTTCCTTTCCATCTTGAAGAAAAAGGTGAGAAAAATACAGGAAAGAACATCCGATATAAAGTGGAAGAAAAATATAAAGATGTACAGGAGCAAGGGTTTGTGAGAAAACAACATTAAAAAAAAATAGAAATCAGACAAGAAAAGGATGGATGGATAGGGGGAAATTAAAGATGAAACGTGAGTACGGGTAGGGGTTGCTATTCAAGAAAAAGATGTAGTGCCTGAAAGAGAATATGAAAATTGGATTACGAGTATAGAATAAGCTTTAGTCAGATGCAAGAAGTTGTAGATGAATGTAGGAGAATGTTGATCATTAAATCAGTATAGTTGTGGTCACAGTTTTACTAATAAGGAAAAACAAGAAAACGCAAATTAGTTGTTGATAGTACAAAGAGGAAATCAAGTTTTCAATTGTTTTAAAAGAATAAGTTTACATTGTGTTTTAGTTTACAAAGTTTTTGGTATATAATTTTTACTGCGGTGTATTTTTCCATATTCAATTGTTGTTGGATAATATTTATGAATACTTTTTTCATTCTGGATATTGTTTTATTATCAACTCAAAAATTATGGATCGTTGGATATACCTCATTCGTCATGCTTTTGTTCTGACATTCGTAAAAACAGGTAAGATTTCTAATATTTTCGTACTTTTTATATATTATGAACATGACGTTTACCTTCAATGTTTTAAAGAAATGATTATTTAAAAAGTATTATGATTGTCTGTGTGATTTCTGTAACTTGTAAAACGACACAAATGGACACGTAATAAGATAAATATTACACAATCTCTGGTTAGCTTAATATTTATCGTATTATGTGTACTTTTATATGCGCGTTTTTAATGTGCGCACTTTCTGTTTCATTTATGTATTTGTGTTGCACGGCATCTAATGTTCAGTGACTTCATACTTGTGTATTCATTCAATATTTTATTCAATTCAATAGTTTTGTTTACATTGCGATTTGTCATTTATTGTCAATCATTATATGGTTCTTACACTCGGTGATAAAGTGATATCTGTCGTTGATTGAATTACACATCTACCTTCTGAGCTGTTTCTCGTTCTTATATATTGATATATTGATTAGTCTGAAACGTGTTTTTGTTTCATTTATCACTCTATGAAACATCCAAGATTCTATCAAATGTAGATGACTGAGCCCCAGAATCTTCTTCTTCTTCGAACGCTCCATATCGACCACTTGTTAACCCCTCTTCGTGATTTGAATGTGATCTGAGCCTAGGAACGATTGTATGTTGTGCCAGTTATGCGTCTACAAGTAGACCAGCACATCTGATTTTTGCGACGCTTTTTATTTACTAGGTTAGTTTCCCTAGGCCCCAACCTCAGTCGTCTCTACAAGTGCCCCTTGTAGGTCACAGTATTGCTATTCTTTGCTCTCCTTCAGGACTCCGGCAACACACAGGTGAAACTCCACAATTGAAATATAACATGTTTTCTAAATGTAAGATATCATAAGCACAAGATAACGATATGAACGAGAGACACGTAAATTACCGGAATACATACTCTAGAAACCTCAGTAGACCTCCGAGATAACAGTGGACATTGGAGATAACAGAGGCGACGAAAAAACACTGATTATGAAGAGCACACAAAAGCCCGTTCTATAAATTTCTTCTCATCTTGAAGCTATGGGGCACAACATTATGCAGAAAAAAAGAAAGAAGAAATAAAAAGAAATGATTGACAGTGAAAATAAATCCAGTCCTGTTTATTTTCATATTTAATCATTTATTTGTCTAAACTTATGTAGTACTGTAATTTACGTGTCTTTTGTCCATTACGCCCATTGACTTAGTACTATAGCAGTTTCCTGCGCTTTCTCCAGATCTGATGTGATTCAGTCTTAACATCACAGATCAGTGGGTTTCCGTACATCGCTATAAGCATGATAGAGCATGTAGAGAAATATTCATTGAAAAATGCAGAGTGAGAAATTAATTAAGCAGATTGTAGATAACGAATGATGTTATTGTATATACAAAAGCTTATACTAGATAGCTATTGATGATAATGTTGTATATACAAAAGCTGATAGTAGGTAGCTATTGATGACAATGTAAATAGGAACATGCAGCGCAGTGTGAACAACTTTAGCTTGAATGTTTAAGCTAGTGCGCGTGGCTGTGTCGTTCTCTAGTGTGGAACTGCCAATTATCAATGAAACTGTCTTCTTCTTTCTTTCTCCAATCAGTGGCGGTTCGTCATTAGGGCCAGACCCCAAAAATAATGTGCAACATGTATATATTATTTTATATATTGAAATATAACCTAACCCAAAACCACGATTTTTGTCGGAAATATGTGTCTGGCCCCACAAACAAAAATGATCACTAGCCGCCACTGGTCAGTATAAGAAGAGATATCTAGAACGAGCTTTTGTGTGCGCTTCATATACAGTGTCTTTCGCGCCTCTGTTATCTCTAATGTCCACCTTTTAACTGTCTTGTTCGACTCTCAATCCATTCTTCGGCAGGTGTATTTACTGTAAGTTCGTGAAAGTGTTCGTGGCAATGCAATGGATAATCTTGATTACAACGTACATTCATTCATTAGAGCATAAATAATAAGACAGGCACACTACATATACTTGGCTTCTTTCTGTTGGATGATAAAAATGATGATGATGATGATGATGATGATGATGATGAAGTAACAATTGATGAGACAGTTATAATATAACAAACGGACTGAAGATATATACGTATATAAACTGTACGGTAACTATACAAAATTTGAAAAACATGTTATTGTTATTAGTGTTACTGTATTGTTATTGTTTTTGTATTTTGTAAAACTGTTGATGTAGGGGAGACTGTAGTAAAACTATCGATGTAGGGGAGACTGTAGTAAAACTATCGATGTAGGGAGACTGTAGTAAAACTATCGATGTAGGGAGACTGTAGTAAAACTATCGATGTAGGAGACTGTAGTAAAACTATCGATGTAGAGACTGTAGTAAAACTATCGATGCAGGAGACTGTAGTAAAACTATCGATGTAGGGAGACTGTAGTAAAACCTATTGATGTAGGGAGACTGTAGTAAAACTGTTGATGTAGGGGAGACTGTAGTAAAACTGTTGATGTAGGGGAGACTGTAGTAAAACTGTCGATATAGGGGAGACTGTAGTAAAACTATCGATGTAGGGAAGACTGTAGTAAAACTATCGATGTAGGAGACTGTAGTAAAACTATCGATGTAGGGAGACTGTAGAAAAACTATCGATGTAGGGAGACTGTAGTAAAACATCGATGTAGGGAGACTGTAGTAAAACTATCGATGTAGGGGAGACTGTAGTAAAACTATCGATGTAGGGGAGACTGTAGTAAAACTATCGATGTAGGGGAGACTGTAGTACAACTATCGATGTAGGGGAGACTGTAGTAAAACTATCGATGTAGGGGAGACTGTAGTAAAACTACGATGTAGGGGAGACTGTAGTAAAACTGTCGATGTAGGGGAGACTGTAGTAAAACTGTTGATGTAGGGAGACTGTAGTAAAACTGTCGATGTAGGAGACTGTAGTAAAACTGGTCGATGAGACTGTAGTAAAATTTACGAATGTTAAGGGGACTGTAGTAACTGTCGATGTAGGGAGACTGTATAAAACTGTCTTCTTTAAGGGAGTTCGTAGGAGACTAAAACTAATGTGCAACTGTATATATTAAATATTGAATATAACTAAGTAAAACCACGATTTTGTCGGAATATGTGTCTGAAAACTAATGATATAGCGCCACGGGTCAGTAAAGACGTTGATGTAGAAGATTTTGTGCGTAAACTGTTTGGCTGTTATTAATGTCCACAACTGTCTGTCACTAACCATCTTCGATGAGGGTATACTGTATTTTAAAGTGTTCGTGGTAGAAGGAAAATCTTGATTAAAACATTTCATTAGAGCATGTAGTAAAACACGTCGATTGGCTGGGATGAGTAAAACTGTGATGATGAGGGAGATGTGAGTAAAATGATGGACAGTATAATATAACAAACGATCGATGATATATACGTATAAAACTGTCGGAATATAAAAATTTGAAAACATGATTTTAGGTTGACTGTATTGTTATTGTTTTGGATTTGTAAAACTTCGATGTAGGGAGACTGTAGTAAAACTACGATGTAGGGGAGACTGTAGTAAAACTGTTGATGTAGGGGAGACTGTAGTAAAACTATCGATGTAGGGGAGACTGTAGTAAAACTATCGATGTAGGGGAGACTGTAGTAAAACTATCGATGTAGGGGAGACTGTAGTAAAACTACGATGTAGGGGAGACTGTAGTAAAACTATCGATGTAGGGGAGACTGTAGTAAAACTATCGATGTAGGGGAGACTGTAGTAAAACTACGATGTAGGGGAGACTGTAGTAAAACTATCGATGTAGCAATGGTGAAACACGTAATAACACAGTACTGTAGTTTTACAAAATACAAAAGAAATAACGATACACAACAACGTTTCGACCCAAAGGCCCTTATCTTAGGTATTTTGTAAAACTACCGTACTTTATTTCTACGTGTTTCGCCATATGTATTTTTTAATATATATATGAGCTTCTGTAGCTCAAACGGTAGTGAGCTCGATCACAATCCCAAGTGTACCTGGTTCAAACCCCACGGTGGGCAAGTTTGGAAGCAAATTTGTTTCCGTGGATTTTTACAAAAGGTAAAAATAGAACTCACCGTTTCAGAAAGCAATGGCAAACTACTGAACGTATAAGTGGTGCCTAGAAAATTAATGACTCATTTACTGTGGTTGAAGGCTACGTCTTGTAAAGTATATGCCGCGATTTTCATTTTTTCCATATACATATATACATATGAGACAATGTACATATTCTGATGTGCTGTAATACCGGATAGCCTTCGTTATGTCTTTACTTTCTCTTTTATGTAACTATATTATGTGTTCTTCATTTGTATTGTTTGCAAACATACAGGGTGGCCCAAGAAATGTCATACACTGAAAACGTGTGACAATTTTCAATATTTAATATAAAGAGATCCGTCTTGCATGAATAACTGTGTGTGTGTTGGTAGTCTTGTTGTCAAAGACTTTTCTCTTTAATTGTCAGTAATACCCTTCCTTCCTTTTGTTCGATTGAAATATTGTCTAGTGCATGAACATCAATAATATCCTTCCTTCCTTTCGTTCGCTTGAAATATTGTCTAGTGCATGAACATCAATAATATCCTTCCTTCCTTTCGTTCGCTTGAAATATTGTCTAGTGCATGAACATCAATAATATCCTTCCTTCCTTTCATTCGCTTGAAATAATGTCTAGTGCATGAACATCAATAATATCCTTCTTCCTTTCGTTCGCATGAAATATTGTCTATATTCAACGTTTGTTCTCTTGTATTCGCGTAAATATGTAAACATCAACTTTTTTTCTTTTCTTTAACGTTGAAATATTGTCTATCATGAACATCAATATTCTCCTTTTTGTTCCTGAAAATTGTTGTGCTGGTAAAATTTTCTTCTTATCGTTGAAAATCTATGATGTCATAATATTTTCTTCCCTTATTTGAATATTGCTAGTTGAACTAATAATATCCTTCCTTTTTGTTCTGTATTATATTGTAGTTGAACTCAATAATTTCCTTTTCGTTCTGAATATTGTTATTGATGCATAATAAGATGTTCCTTTTTTGTTCTTGAATATTTTTGTGCATGAAACTAAGATCTTCCTTCATTGTTGTTCTGATATTTTAGTGCTGAACTAAATTCCTTCCATTATTTTGTTCCTTGATTTATTGTAGTATGAAATCTAATATCTTCCTGTTTTGTTCTGGAATATTTCTATATTCAAGTTGTTACTTAAGACGTCAAAAATATCAACTTTGTTCTTTTCTATTGTAGTTGATAACTCTACAAGGGTTTAATTGTTCCATGAATTGTTGTTCTGGTATTTTATTGTAGTTGTAACTAAGATGTTCCATGAATTGTTGTTCTGGTATTTTATTGTAGTTGTAACTAAGATGTTCCATGAATTGTTGTTCTGGTATTTTATTGTAGTTGTAACTAAGATGTTCCATGAATTGTTGTTCTGGTATTTTATTGTAGTTGTAACTAAGATGTTCCATGAATTGTTGTTCTGGTATTTTATTGTAGGTGTAACTAAGATGTTCCATGAATTGTTGTTCTGGTATTTTATTGTAGTTGTAACTAAGATGTTCCATGAATTGTTGTTCTGGTATTTTATTGTAGTTGTAACTAAGATGTTGCATGAATTGTTGTTCTGGTATTTTATTGTAGTTGTAACTAAGATGTTCCATGAATTGTTGTTCTGGTATTTTATTGTAGTTGTAACTAAGAAAGTATCAATAACAACAATTGGTTTCCCAGAAAACTTGTGTTTTTATTGCCATATCTTCTTCTGGAATCGCTCCATATTTACCACTTGTTAAATAACTCTTGTCATTTGTAGATGATCAAATCTAAGATAAAAGATCTAATTGCGATTTTACGTTGTTCCTGCTAAGCAAATCCGTTTTCTGCGTCGCTTTTTATTTACTAGGTAGTTCTTCTTAGGCTCCTACCCTAGTCGCCTCTTACGACATGCCTTGTAGGCCACAGTGTTACTATTCATAGTTTCCTTTCAGACCCGGCAAACACGAATGTTATTGTTATATTATTTCTGCTGCAGATTTGAGAGCTTTCATGTCTCAAAATTGATTGAGAACTTTCTAATAAATACTGTTCAAGTTTATAATAATAATAATTCCTCTCGTAACGTTATACGTTACATAGGACATGCAAGTAATTTCACCATACCACTCTATCCTGGACAACTCGCTCAATCTCCTCCACAGAACTGAGAGCTATATTTCTTGCCTCTCTCAGCAAAGTTCGTTTCAGTCTCCCTAGGTCGTCCTCTCTTGCTTGAAGCCTTTGCATCTCACTTACTGTTAAAGTTTACCCTTCCGTATAGTTTGTAGCCTGAAGACTATTCTTCTTCCCCTACTACAACTATTATTTGCAGATGAGTCGTCTGTTTAATTAAACTAACCGTTTTCAAACCATGTGAAATATTTGAGAATACATTCTTAAGTTCCATATTTTTCTTTGACCAGCATGATACGATGTTTGATGAGGTCAACGTCACTCTTTTCGCCTTTAATTTTTTAATATATCGCTAGTATTCAACTGAGACTGTTATTGGTTATTGGTTACTAAACTGACGTCATTGCACCGGGCAGACTATAACTGAGACTGTATAAATTAAAACAGTTGCCACCGAAAGAATTCACTCAACTAGAAATTTTGAACCTAGGAAGTCTCGTCTACGACAAAAGCACGCTAACCACTTTTCTACCCAGACTTTTTTCCAATAATTACTACTAGAGTTAATCCATTCCAATTTTTGAATGGTTCTTATAACTAGCCCACTCTTCCATTCCTAGTCGTATCTGTTTGTTTGTTATGTAAGCGATGAACGCCTCTATAAGCCTAGGCACGCCCCGTTCAACCTAAGAATGAGCCATCTATTGATTATATCAGAGCGTACGGTCCAAAATATTTAAAATAAGAATAACTTCTTTTAGAGAATCCAGGTAGTTTATTTTTAATTCTAATCGTATCTGTAAATTAGAAAATCAACGACTCGTTTACTGTAGTTGATGGATACGTCCTTTAGGATATGCCACGATTTTCATTTTCATCTGTAATTTAGCCGTTTATATAGACATGTTGCTCGTAGGTTAGTTGGATACCTGGCCCCGACAACAAAAGTTCGAATAGTTCAGACGGGAAATCGAAATTCATGTTTAATGGAGGCTGGTTTTTGTATATGTTTGATAAAATACTGCACACTTTTTTGCAATTTTACTCAATTCTATGCGTTCTTTGTTATTTTGTATGAAAAATGTTAATAATACTGATATTCCTTAACTTTAAACTGAACTTGTAACATAATATAACATTGATTTAACATGTTGTGTTGTTTTAACAATGAATTAGTCGATATACAACAATACTGAAATACGAGGATCACGTGACAGTTGTGGTCTTATTTCCTAGAATTTTGAACTGAGCCCGCCGGCCGTATGTTATCGCATGCGATGACTGGATATAAGTATTATCCCTTACAAGTTTCTATAAAAAAAATAGTGTTTATCTCTAAACATGTAGATCGTTGAGAGCCGCGGTAGCGTAGTTGTTAGTGAATTCGCTTCTCAAGGCTGGTGGTCCGGGTTCAACTCCCGCAGTGAGTGTGGAATTTTTCCCGACCGCGAAGGCTCTCAGGTCTACCCAGCCTCAACTGGGTACCAGACATGCTCTGGGAAAGTAAAGGCGGCCGGCGTGATGCTGACCACACCACCCATCGTGTGCCGACGGTCAATGAAAATACAGGCCTAACACTGTATTGACCTATATACCACAAGGTATGAAAGGGTTCCTTTACTTACTTTTTTACTATGTAGATCGTTAGTTCTCATACTTTCCATTTAGCTAGTTCCTGAGTTTCATTTGAGAAATTTATTGGGATATTTTCCGACTCGTATATAGTGTAAGCAAATGACAAACTACTGAACGTAATAATGCCTAGAGAAATCACAAAGAGCGTAAATAAGCTGAGGTTGATTCGCAAAGTCCTGTAAAGTGTATGCAATATAGTGTCACAGCAGATGTTTCATTTGCTACTTATTACAGTATACGGTAAAATCTGTAATTGTCAAACTCGCTATCTTGTGTATGTGTGGGATTGGGATTGGGATTGGGGTTGGGGGGGGAGGAGGATATCGACTGGGCAAGTAAACCTTGATTTTTTTTTTTAATTCCTCACTGCCTTGTGGGTCAGCACGGATGTGCAGAACGCTAGAGGAGTAAACCTTATTGGGACAATCATTGATACTGGAACAGTCATAGATACTGGGACAATCATGGATAGTACAGATGTTTCAGTGCTTTCTTTACAACCTAAAGATACAGGAAACGCGTTCAGTGTCGACAAGTTTCATTGGACAAAGCAAACACATTTCCTGATACTGAGGTTGGAATAAGAAAGGATAGTTAGCAGTGAAGAAATCACTTTATCTTCTCATACTAATGCGCAACACAGTTCTGCGACATATGCTAATACTTTTACTTTACCTGTAGAATAAAGCGTTTCCAGGTGAGCGCAGGTAAAACAATGAAGCCGCTGTAGAACAGTGTTTAGTAAACCTGCTTCGCAGACGCCTAGTCCAGGGTTTGGAATCAGCACTAGGACAACAATAGCTTTCATGTCGACCCAGACTTAGATGTTTACAAGATAATCACTAGGAAGTAAATACGACTTAAGGTGCTGTTCACATTACCCATCATGTACCACTGATTGAAGAAAAACAGAACTTACACGTATTCCCAATATACTACATAGACTAAAGTAATACTGTATTCCCAATATACTACATGGAATAAAGTAACACTGTATTTCCCAATATACTACATAGACTAAAGTATGGTTTATTTTCCCTTACTTCTAAAGATTTACAAATTTGTAATTATACCTTCTATTCTGTATTTTACATTTTTCTATCTATCTAGTCCGTTTATCTATCTATCTAGTCCGTTTATCCTTCTTTTCTAGTCCGTTTATCTATCTATCTAGTCCGTTTATTTATCTATCTAGTCCGTTTATCTATCTATATAGTCCATTTATCTATCTATATAGTCCATTTATCTATCTATCTAGTCCGTTTATCTATCTATCATAGTCCTTTATCTATCTATCTAATCCATTTATCTATCTATCTAGTCCGTTTATCTATCTATCTAGTCCGTTTATCTATCTATCTAGTCCGTTTATCTATCTATCTAGTCCGTTTATCTATCTATATAGTCCGTTTATCTATCTATCTAATCCGTTTATCTATCTATCTAGTCCGTTTATCTATCTATCTAGTCCGTTTATCTATCTATATAGTCCGTTTATCTATCTATCTAGTCCGTTTATCTATCTATATAGTCCGTTTATCTATCTATCTAATCCGTTTATCTATCTATCTAGTCCGTTTATCTATCTATCTAGTCCGTTTATCTATCTATATAGTCCGTTTACCTATCTATATAGTCCGTTTATCTAGCTATATAGTCCGTTTATTTATCTATCTAGTCCGTTTATCTAGCTATCATCTGCAAATATTATATCATACTAAGTTTTCCAAGACCGTGATCGCTTACTCAAATTACTACGACTACCTTCCGGAATATGAATCAGTCCAACTCTGCACTGAGCGGTTGCCAAGCTGCTTTGTTTGTTGCAAGATGTATTTGTTGTTATACGCGTTCTGTTCTCTCGAAAATGTAAAACGCCGTGGTCAAAGTTAACAGGGACGTGAGAGCAGAGAGATGTTCGTGAAAAATTCCGTTTAATTAACATGTTTACTCTATAACTACTTCGTGCGTAAATTACGTGGAACTCAAGATTTCCTTTTCTTTTGTGGGGTACTAAGTATGGTATACTAGAAATTAAATCCAAAAATTTGCGGAGCTTCTTGTTTTGAAAATATTGATCTAATCATATTCTACAATGGTTTAATTCTGGCATCACTGAAGCAGAAGAAACATTTCAAATTAACACGGTAGTGAGTCCTAGAGATTGTACTCTAACAGCTTAACTGGCATACTTCCATAGGGCAGCCCAATCCATGTTAATTAATTGTTAATGTACTTCTTTAGATTGTGGATGTGAAGTTGGTTGTCCGACGTATCACCAAGCAGTTATTGTTAATTGTTTCGCCCGTGTGGTACGGGGACCACAAGGAAGCAACGAATAGTACCGCTGTGACCTACAAGGCATGTCGTAAGAAGCGACTGATGTAGGACGTAGGGAAGCTACCCTAGTAAGTTAAAAGCGTTGAAGAAAATGGATGTGCTGGTCTACTTGTAGGCGCATAACTGGCACAACTTGGCTGAAATCGGATGCATGTGTCCTAAACGTGTATAAGTCTATGCGTTTAGGGCCTACCAAACCAATGTGCAACGTATACACGTTCTTGACAAAGATCAAACATATAACAGAGTGATTAAAATTGGTCGTAAAGAACAAACGCAAAGAAGAAGAAGATTGACACAACGTACAATCGTTCTTAGGCTTAGATCACATACAAATGACATAAAGAGTGGTTAACAAGTAGTCGATATGGAGCGTTCAGAGAAGAAAAAGAAGAAGTGAGCTGTTCGCCTCATGTGCCAAAGGTTCTCGGTTTGCTTCCTCATTGGGACATCGGGATATTTTCCCAGAGATCCCTAATCTCAATGTAAATGAGAACGAGTTCCTACTCCTATCGGAGATGGATAATAAAAACATAGGTCCCGTGTTCAATTTGAGCACCTGAAAGAACCCTTGGTAGTTCAAAATCGAGAAGAGCGGGCTGGAAAACCTCTGCCCGGACAAAATTCATTAGAAAAGATTTAAAATAAAATTTCTACAAAACATCTTCACCATTTTCAAAATTACATCGGAAACCCTCGCCTGTGCTACGGAGTTATGCACTGCTGCTGAGATCTCCATGTATAAGAAAGAGATTGGAGCACACTTGGCTACTTACCGAAGTACAATGATGATGGTCCTATCAATCAATCAATCAATCAATCAATAAGCCGAAAGTGCACTTTCAATCTAAGGACGAGACTTTTTCATGAAATCAGAGCTTGTAGGCCAACAAACATGAAACATAAGAATCAAATTCTTTTTTCATTAGAAACGTTTGTATGTAGTCGTCCATATGTTTTGTTTTTTATTTGTCACTCCTGTTGTTCATTTGCTTGATAAAGGCCTTGTTGGTCGAAACGTTGCTGTATTTTGTCATTGTTTTTGTAATTTGTAAAACTACAGTACTTTGTAATTACGTGTTTTGTAAAACTTCGACAAGTATACCAAATCAACATCGCTGGAATTATAATAATAACATATAATAAAAATCTAACGGAACTGAAGGGGTTTTTTTTGGGAGGGGGATACTTTTTGGAAGGTCGTCACTGTTACCTATATAAAAATGTAAAAATCAAGAATTTACGTCAAGGGATGATTTTATATCGGTCGGTAAAGATGATCACGAATTTTGGAACGAACTATAGTAGCTCTTAAGACAATTTCGTTTTTTCCCGTTTTCTAGAAAGTCAGGTGAATGTTTTATCATGATCTTTATTTATCTTGTCTGTTCTCCTACCTGTATATTTATTCTCTCCGTCACTCTATCTAGTCTGTCCATCTGTCTTTCTATCTAGCCTGTTGATTAATCTAACACCGTATTCACTAATCTACTTCATTGGATAAAAAAAAAAAAAGAATTCCTTTTCGTTTTATTTACATCTTAAATATATATATATATATATATGTGTGTGTGTGTGTCATTTTTGTCTTTACAGATGTCCAAGTGGTAAATGTTTTACTTTGATAACCTCTGAGTTTTCGCTTTTCTCTCTTGTCTTTCAGCTCATACATGTCTCTTCTCAAAAGACTGCGCCCTTGCGTAATATCGCTTTCCGCAAAACTCTGTCATCAGCTAGTTTTTCCCATGTGTTGGGACCTATAGAAAGTTCTTTATTGCAGGCATCTTTATATCTGAGCAGTGGTCTGTCTTGGTGACGGTACGTGACGTTTTGGCGCCGCCGTTTTGGCGCGACCGTTTTGGCGCGACCGTTTTGGCGCAGGACGTTTTGGCGCAGGGCGTTTTGGCGCAGGGCGTTTTGGCGCAGGACGTTTTGGCGCACAAATTCCTCAATAAATTTCAATAACCTTAATATTATTTTAATTTTTAGTGTACATGTATATTAACTCTAATGAAACAATATACTTATACATCAGCGTTTATTGGAACAAATGCCAGGTGTCTGAATTATATCATCAGCCGTTTCATTGGAGATGATCGAGAATTGACACGCTGACCGACTGAGTGTCACATCTTGTCCATCGCAAATGTCAGAAATCCTGTCACTTCCAAATGTTCATAGCTTGACCCGTTTACCCGTAATGTGACCTAAACCGGTATTTGCCGCTTCTGCCTAATCACACGTGCGCTTTTAGTCTATAAAAGTGTAAGAATGTTCTAGACTCAATCTCAAAATAAGTAGAATTAGATAAATTGATCACATACTATTATCTTAGAGGAATTGCACATAATTTTTTGATGGATTAAAAACACGGACTTTCGGAAAACTTATTAAAGGTAAAATATTGGACAAGATTCGTTAAACGTTTTTTAATTTATATATTTTGCATTGCATTGGATTTATTAAAAATGTATAATTTATTGAAAACAGTTATTTATAAACGTTAAGTTAAATATGAAGTTATTTTTAAATGGCGCCAAAACGGCTCTGCGCCAAAAAAATCCTGCGCCAAAACGGTCGCGCCAAAACGGATCTGCAAAAAATCCAGCGCCAAAACGGTCGCGCCTAAAACGGTGCGCCAAACGCGGCGCAAAAGTCCTGCTTCGCTTGGTGAATCTTTCCTCCGAAAGTTCACAGAACAACATTTGTTTTGGTATGCCACGAGTTTCCATTCTTCTGACATGCCCTAACCATCTTAGTCGTCCACTACTGAATTATATTCACAGCTATCTAGTCTGACAAACCTTTTTTTTTTAGTCTGTTCATATTAACAGATTCGTGTTCTGTTTATCTTTCCATTTATTTTAGTCTGTTCATATTAACAGATTCGTGTTCTGTTTATCTTTCCATCTATTTAGTCCAAAATCGAACTTCATATCCAGTTAAATCTAGAATAGTTATCATTATATTTATATATATATATATATATGTGTGTGTGTATCTGCATTTATGTAGGTATCACACTGAGATGTATGTGGGGTGAAGTGTCCAAACTGTTTGCCTTGCGGTCTAAAGGTGAAATGTTCAAATCCTCACTGCG
This sequence comes from Arion vulgaris, assembly GCA_020796225.1. Taxonomy (NCBI): domain Eukaryota; kingdom Metazoa; phylum Mollusca; class Gastropoda; order Stylommatophora; family Arionidae; genus Arion; species Arion vulgaris. Next base: position 21,961,301 of record CM036764.1, read on the forward strand.
CAGTTTCATTCCCTGTTGCATTTTTTTCCGGAGATTCCTAAGATTATTGCTTAAGCTATTGAGTTCGTGTTTTGTGCAATACACTAATCAGGTGATGTCCTGTTTCTGCAACGAGGGACCTAGCCATATCAGGAAATTATGTTCAATTAAGCCTAGTCTTTTTTTTAAACTTTAAACCTTGTTTTTACCTGTCACTGAGTAAAGCGAACTTAGAAAGACTCTTCTATCACCACATGGTATCTGATGAGATTTGAATCTATTGAACATAAATGCACTTAACTGATGGGAGCATGCTCTGTTTTGTTAACAGTGCAGGTTATCCTTAGTTTTCTGAGAACTTGTGAAACCAACTCTCTTATAGGAAGATGCAGCTTAGTCGAACATTTTCTTTTTATATGTCAATTATTTGTTGACTAACAGGCTGTCGTAACTATGAGATAATTTATATAGTTTTCGTCTAGTTATTTACGATTTTTCTTTACAAATTTAGACATGTCTGAAAACGATTACAAGGGACATAATCGGGAAAATAACAAAATGATCAGTTTTGGAAAGTTGTCTTTCTCTTATCAGATACTTAGCATGATTATAGAATATACAGTAAAGTTTAGTATAGTATAGTTTAGTATAGTATAGTATAGTATAGTATAGTATAGTATAGTATAGTATAGTATAGTATAGTATAGTATAGTATAGTATAGTATAGTATAGTATAGTTTTATGTATAGAATAACGCAACGAATAAATCAAGCTAATGTATGTTTACAATTCTGTAACGTCCGTTCGTTTCGATACGGGTAGTAAAAATCTACCCCTCAGGCATCCAGTTCTACCCGTACAACGGGTAACTAAAAACTGCTTAAATCGGTGGATCGATTCAACATCTATTTTAGTGTCTTAATTCAACAGACAGTCGCGAAGAGACCGAAGAACATCCCCTTATCCATCCTAAACTCCCCAACAATCGAGGATGTTGCTGCAAGACGGTTCGCTGTCTCATTTCTGCAAACACCCGCATGCCCAAATCAGTATTAGATCCACGTAAGTCTCTGGAGGCTAGACACGTCTATAGACGACATACACTCACACTGAAACCTGCCCTTTTGGATCTTGTGAAGCATCGACTGAGCGTCAGATATAACAAAAGTCCCAGTAAACGGAGTTTCAGAGAGCCAATGGAGGGCAGCAGTAACGGCCTCAACCTCCATCCTCAAACTGGATGTAGTTGTCCTGTATGCTGCACTTCGTTCTGCAACAACCCTACCATGTGCATTATCTAAGAATTGTGTGTGTGAGTGATCGTGCTCATGCTCGGTCTTGCACGTGTGCTCGTGTGTGTACGCGTGCGCGCGCGCGAGGCCGAACGATTTGTCAGGTGCCTTTCTAACCCGAGACTTATTAAATATTTCCTTATGCAAATAATCAGGGGAGATTTCTTTCAGTACACAAGAAAGTAGTGACAATATGAAAACATGCAGCTGGGAAAATGAACAATAATGAAGACAGATTTTGCACCACATTAATTACCACATTGAAAACACAGTTTTGTCGAATAAATTAGTGTTCACATTTTTACTCCGCTTGTGCATGTAAAAATTACGATGTGGCTTTCTTACTTGTTAAAAGGTATATCATGAACGCAATGGAAGTTTATAGATAAATAAACTTACTTGTATGACAAGCTAACGGATTAGGAAAGAATCAAATTTAGAATCGGTAACTATCAGAATACGTTAACTTAAATCGTGGCACATAGTTTGACACATGGACCAACTACCTTTTTTTCGAGGTATTTAATTATTTGTGTATACATGTTGTATTCTATCAACTTTTTCTATAACTTTAAAACGCTCACAAAATTTCACATTGATCAGAAACCAACAAAGCAATCAGTGAACATCATTGAGTGGTGACGTCTTGTATGGAAGCAATATATTATCTTCAATCATAGACGTAGTGAAACGTCGTTACTATTTATATAGAGTGTTCAAGATAAAAGTAGCTTGTTGAGGGAGCCAATCTGACATATTTTTACGAAAATGAGAAGGTTAAATTATGAGGTAGTATAGGTCAAGTGCGTGATTCTTTTTGTGATGCGATGCATGGTGTGTAATTATTATGGGGGAAGGGGCGATGAACAAATGTGACGTAAGACGAGCTAGTCAGAACTAGTCTAAATAGTAAATATACAAAACACAATTCGTAACTGGCAACTTTTGATTCGTCAATCAGACTACTTTTATCTTGTATACCTTGTATAATTTCTGGTGTATAGAATTATTTTCTGTTTGAGATTTGTCTTGTATTCTTTGCTTGATTAATGACTTTTGGTTGAAACGTTGCTGCCGTATTTATTTTTGTTATTTAGCCTTACTTTGTTTTTACCTGCTTCGCCTTAATGATGACATCGCTGCATCCCCCCTGTCTATTCCAATCTTCTATCTTGATTTCACCGAACTTCACTACCACGGTCTGTGTAACTATTATCTTTTTCTTAATTATATACATCTTCTGTTTCTTTTTATTGGGCACGATCACACAGAGTAGTTAGTGACCAACACACCTTGTCAGATGTTGCAGTACAAAAACAAAATCTTTCCATTGTACTCGGTCTGTGGCTATCCTTCACAGAGTAACTAAAGTATAAACCTCGCTGTTCGTATCCTGTTCTCCTATTCTCCACCATCTTGCGTTCGATCTATCTCTCCTTCATCTTTCTTTGAAGTCATCTGTATACCAACTCAGTTACTCAGTCTGTGGCTATCCTTCACAAAGTGTGTTAAGGACAGGTTAAACTGGTATATTGAATTTGACTATATATGATGGAAACAATGCTTTCAGTATATACATAATGGTTAAAGATTTCAGAAAAATTAAGTTTTAGAGGTAAATTTACAGTAGTTTTGATAAAATTTGCTGAAAACATGATATTTTGTGCGAAAAATGGTCAAATTAGCATACATCATCATGTCAAGTTTTATCAAACACTATTATAGATAGCTTAATGAAACTTGGTATATATATAGGACAGTATGTTATACTTATTGTGAACTACCAACTTTTGGATTAGAGCTAACATTAAAAAGTTATGCTTATTTATGTGAAATATGTTGTTTTGTTTTTTTTAAATTGGGGGTATGGGTTAACAAAAATGATCCAAAATAAAAAGTATTGAAGCTACTTCATTTCTGGTAGTTCAATTGATGTCAATGAGAGTTACCTACACGTGTGCCAATTTTGGAGATAAACTGTCCATAACTTTTTGAGATAGTACGCCATATGTAACCAAAAATGTTGAAATAAGTGATTTTGAGATAATTGCAAAAATGTGACATACCTTGCTGGTTTTCAAAGTAAATGTTTACTTAATGAGCTCCTGCTGCATATGAGTCATCTTCAGGATATTCCCCAGCTGTCTGGATACTTATTTCTTGCTCTTTTTATCTTATTATCTATTTTATTCTCTTCTTCAGCTGCTCTTACACGCGCTCGATCAAAATATTGAAATGCTGAAACACTGTAGTAGCCACCGCTTAATCCTAATTTGTTCATTACTTGAATCCTACCTAGTTTCCCTTCATTATATACAATAATAACATCATTTACAGCTATTTCTAGCCTGTCTCTTCCAACAAATGTAGCTTTAGGACATCTGTCCCAGATCAAATGATGGTATGCTTCATTAGCATTTTGTGATCCACAATGTAGACATTTTTTCAACAAATAATCGTTTGAATGATCTTCAAACACAGGTTTGATTATTTCCATGACAAAGTCTGGCAACTTGTTTCTATTCTGACCATGGCACCAGTTTCCACGGATACCTTTCATATGTTCCCAGATTGACCATATTGTCTTTTTCATCACGTCTAAATTTCCCACGTTTGACCAAATTTCGCCTCCGTAGTGACCCTGAATTCTTTTGATAGCGGATTTTGTCAGTCTTCCAACTCCTCCAATCCCTTTATATTTTCTATCATTTTCTATAAATGATTTGCTTTTATTGGCAGCAACTTTATCTATGAGTCTTTTATCTATGAGTCTTTTACCCATCCTCTTCTGAAAGTGGCTGCAACATTCTAGTTTTCTCATTGCTTTACAGGAATAGATGTGTGGCACTGATTCAGCAATTTCTTTGTAGCTTTTTGAATCTCCATCTCCTAGAAAACCAGTGTATGCTAGACAATGCTACCTGGCAGATCTCTCAAAGATTCTCTTTAGACCTACAGGTTCCTATAGGAAAGTTCTGGAGGTTTGAATTTTTTGCATATTTAATTAGGTAAACATACCATTACTATGCCAAATTTAAAAATTAATTAAAATTACTTCCAGATGGAATTTTACAACAAGCAATACATTATTGTATGTAAAAATGAAAATACTTTCATATTATGGGAAAAAAAAAAAAACACACAAAATTTTGAAAAAAGGCAGTTTAACCTGTCCTTAAGTCTAACTACTTTGAGAATCATTGTAAAACAAACAATGGAGTGGCGGACTCCACTCCGTCTATACCAACTCAGTTATTCGGTCTATAGATATCCTTCACAAAGTGTGTAAAGTCTAACCATCACTGTTCATATCCACCTCTCCTGTTCTTCCCCAGCTTTTCTTTGGTCTGTCTTTCCTTCATCGTTCCTGAAGTCATCTGTATTACTCGGTCTGTGGTCATCCTTCGCAAAGTGTGTAAAGTCTAAACATCACGGTTCTTCTCCTGTTCTCCTATTCTCAATCAACTTGTCTTTGGTCTGTTTCTCCTTCATCTTTCCATGAAATCATCTGCATACCAGTTCAGTTACTTGTCTGTAGCTATCTTTCGCAGAGAGCGTCAAGTCTAACCCTCGCTGTTCTTCTCCTCCTTTTCTGTTCTCCGCCAGCTTGTTTTTGGTTTATCTCTCCTTCATCTTTCTTTGAAGTCATCTGCATACCAGTTCATGTAATGATTTCTGAATCTCTTTTGAGTATAAGTTGTAGCCCCTACGTTATATCACCATATCTACGTTATTGTACATTCTTCCACTTTGTTTTCTATCTATCATCTAGTCATCTATTTTGTCCTTCTTTCTTTTATTTTCTACACCCTTAAATTAGTTCTTCAAAGAAGCAATTTGTCATGCCAGTTATCACATTGTCTAGCACCTTGTACGGTCACTTGAAGAATGAATGTACCATGATATAAGTCTAACCTCCATCCCTGCACCTGTTTCATATTATTGTCCTTTATCTTCTCTTTCTGTCGTGATGTCTCTCTTGCACTCCATTCATTTCTCTGAGCGAATCTACTGTGTGGTCTGCTATTTAACGTTATCAAGCTTAGTGTTGTGGTTGACGATAGCAAGGCTCTTTGTTTCTTTATGATCCTATTTTGTGGTTTGTTTTCACTTCTCGCTCACCAGTTTTAACATGTTTCACTTCACGTCAGACTTAACTTTGATCTTGTATTGTTTCGTGTATTTTGGTTCAGTGTTATTTATTATTGTTTCCCTCGTGTCAATCTTTGACCATTTGTTGGAGATAAAATAATATAATATATTTGATCTATTAAACATTTTATTTACAGCAATGAGTAGATCTTTCGGTTTTCGTTTCGGTTGCAAAAGGATTGTGGTTTCATTTCAATAAATGAGGACAGGAATTTCTGTTCTTTTTCTTCTCCTAATTAATATTGAAACATAAGACATCAACAAATTTAATTCATATTGAAACATAAGACATCAACAAATTGTCTATAACCAGATATGTCTAGATCAAGTCAGCTTAGTTCATTCCTGGACATTTCCGTTTATTCTATTTTTCTGTCTACAGTTCGTCTCCGTGTCTCTCTATGTCTTCCCCTACCCTTCTTACCTCTCAGATTCCATGTCAAAGACATATTTGAGTTTCTTGTCTTCTGGATTCTCAATGTAATTTCCAACTACTTACATCTCCTCTTTTATATTTTCTCGTTGCTATTGTTGATCTATGTGTGTCGGGTGATCTCAGTATTAGGTATACATTCATCCCAACAAATTCTGAGAAATCTTGTGGGACATCTTCTTTCCAAGCCTCGTATGCGTCTGTGTGTCTTTCTACTTGCTTTCCATGCTTCTGATGCATAAAGTAATACTAAGCGCACATTTGATCTGTAAATATTGAGTTTAGTCTGTGTCCTGTACACTGATAATCTCCATATGTTGCCCAATGATCTGAATTATAATTTATAGAACTTCAAGTTATATAGTTTAAAACTTAATTTTTACTTTTCCAGTTAAATAGTTTAAAACTAAATTTTTACTTTTCAAGTTAAATAGTTTAAAACAACTTAATTTTTACTTTTCAACTCCAATATTGTTTTTATTCTAACGTATGCCAACGAGAGTTAGAACATAACTAAATATATAGAAATTTTGGCTGAATGTGTTTGAAAATAGATGTCTGCCAAAAATAATGAATATGAAATCAGACAAATTCACGAAAGATTAGGATATCAGAGAAATGTCTGGTCAACTTTCAGTAACAACTCTTACAAGAAAGAGAAGATGTAGAGTTGTTGGACATACTCTGTGAACAAAATTGTCCATCACTAATCAACGCGGAGGTTGAGGCTCTCTTGAATGACATCAATGAAACAGATGCAGTAATTTACACCAATGGCTCAGTCATTCGCCAACAACGCTGTGCGTGGACTTTTTTCGCACGCTCAGAAAGGCCAGTGGGGCCTACGCGACAACCACAAGTAGTTTGACAATGGAGTTACGGGCGGTTACAGAGGCGGTGACGTGGTTGGCATCTCATGACTTCGCTCGTGTTTTTATACTCAATGACTCCATGAGTATGATTCGTAAAGTCGAAACAGGAATGGTGAGACGAAACTGGGTTGACGTACTAGTACAGACAGGGGTAAAAGAAATCACCTTCATTTCTGTATCTGGGCATGCAGGAGTTAGGGGTAATGAACAAGCTGATAGATTGGTTGGCATGACCACGGTATCACAGGGGGGCTGCAATGGCCCGAAGTTCTTAACGCATTGAGAGTCTTTTCGAACAGAAGAATTTCAGGTTGCGAGTCCCACTCGCTGACCAGATTGAGAGAGATGGGTGTCAATATTAGTGCAGCCCGTAAAGAATGGCATACCAAATATACAAAGAGACTGATTAATCAACATCGAACTGGCGTGTTAGGCCGCTGGATGCTGCTGGATTTGTTGAGGCGGAGATCGGAGCACCTATGGGCATGTCCGGAGTGCTATGATGATAGTCCTCTGATAACTGATAAATGGACATACACTGAAAAGAAATTATCAAGGAATCACAAAGTAGACATTAAAGTTCGAGATAAAGAGTTCAAGGGGAAGAAAGAACACTCTAAGAAACCCTGAAACGAACTTTACTTAGAGAGAGACGAGAAATAACGAACTACATTTCATAGAATAGATTGAACGAACATTTCAGAATAAAGCGATATGGATTAATTGCTTCTAAGCCCTCTATAAGTTATAACGATACGGGAGAAATACTATGTTGGTGTGTATGGTTTCAGCATCACGTTAATCGCCTTTTCTAAACAATGCTACTCTGGCACCGTAGAGAGTTAAAATCACACATTTTGTGTTGTCAAATCTGGAACCAGCAATCAAATAAATAAAAAGGGCATTAACAGCACTGCTGCTGCTCTCTTTAGCCTGTTACGCCCATGGCGTTTAGGACAGCAACAAACGCACACCATTCTTCCCTGTTCATGGCCTTCCTCTGTATTGTGTTCCAGCTATGATTCATTTCCTTCAGTTTTTGCTCTATCGTTCTCCTCCAGGTCGTCTTGGGTCTTCCACGCTTTCGCCTACCCTCTGGAGTCCATCTCAGTGCAGTTTTAAGTAGCTTCCTTTCGGCTTTCACCACTTCCAGTCATGTGAGTCAATGACTCTGGTAGCCCTTCATGCCCGTGAATAGGTTGTATGTTTGTTCTTTCCGTAACTTTAATTTTTTTAAAGGATGGGATCGTTAGTCCCAAGCCCAACCCCCAACCTGGAGGACCAGGACACATTGTTTCGTCTGTCCCTCTTCAGTGACCTTTCCGGCTTGGGTAACCCTTCCGGGAACATAAGTTTCCGCCGTCCTAGCTCACTGTATCATTGGAGCACGCAAGCCTCCCCACCACTACAAGGTAATGGCCTCATGGGGAGGTTTTCTGCTGCTGCTACGATCATAAAGTCAGCTATGTTTTACTTTTGTAAATTTCTTTCTATCTTTTCTCCAATCATGTTTTGTCTCACAGTGTCTGGATAAGAAGAGATTTCTAGAATGAGCTTTTCGCCCGTGTCGTACTGGAGTCCGCAAGAGAAACAAAGAATAGTATCTCTGCGATCTATAAGGCATGTCGTTAGATCTATAAGGCATGTCGTTAGATCTATAAGGCATGTCGTTAGATCTATAAGGCATGTCGTTAGATCTATAAGGCATGTCGTTAGATCTATAAGGCATGTCGTTAGATCTATAAGGCATGTCGTTAGAGCTATAAGGCATGTCGTTAGATCTATAAGGCATGTCGTTAGAGCTATAAGGCATGTCGTTAGACCTATAAGGCATGTCGTTAGACCTATAAGGCATGTCGTTAGACCTATAAGGCATGTCGTTAGACCTATAAGGCATGTCGTTAGACCTATAAGGCATGTCGTTAGACCTATAAGGCATGTCGTTAGACCTATAAGGCATGTCGTTAGACCTATAAGGCATGTCGTTAGACCTATAAGGCATGTCGTTAGATCTATAAGGCATGTCGTTAGATCTATAAGGCATGTCGTTAGATCTATAAGGCATGTCGTTAGACCTATAAGGCATGTCGTTAGACCTATAAGGCATGTCGTTAGATCTATAAGGCATGTCGTTAGATCTATAAGGCATGTCGTTAGACCTATAAGGCATGTCGTTAGATCTATAAGGCATGTCGTTAGATCTATAAGGCATGTCGTTAGACCTATAAGGCATGTCGTTAGACCTATAAGGCATGTCGTTAGACCTATAAGGCATGTCGTTAGACCTATAAGGCATGTCGTTAGATCTATAAGGCATGTCGTTAGATCTATAAGGCATGTCGTTAGATCTATAAGGCATGTCGTTAGACCTATAAGGCATGTCGTTAGACCTATAAGGCATGTCGTTAGATCTATAAGGCATGTCGTTAGATCTATAAGGCATGTCGTTAGACCTATAAGGCATGTCGTTAGATCTATAAGGCATGTCGTTAGACCTATAAGGCATGTCGTTAGACCTATAAGGCATGTCGTTAGAGCTATAAGGCATGTCGTTAGATCTATAAGGCATGTCGTTAGAGCTATAAGGCATGTCGTTAGATCTATAAGGCATGTCGTTAGATCTATAAGGCATGTCGTTAGACCTATAAGGCATGTCGTTAGATCTATAAGGCATGTCGTTAGATCTATAAGGCATGTCGTTAGACCTATAAGGCATGTCGTTAGAGCTATAAGGTATGTCGTTAGACCTATAAGGCATGTCGTTAGAGCTATAAGGCATGTCGTTAGACCTATAAGGCATGTCGTTAGACCTATAAGGCATGTCGTTAGACCTATAAGGCATGTCGTTAGAGGCGACTGATGCAGGGGTCTAGGGAATCTACACTAGTAAATAAAAAGCGTTGAAGAAATCGGATGTGCTGGTATAATTGTAGGCGCATAACTGGCCCAACGTACAATCGCTCTTAGGCTAAGATCACATACAAATCACAAGAGTGGTTAACAAGTGGTCAATATGAAGCGTTCGTAGATTAAGAAGAAGAAGAATAAGTTTTTGTTTGCCCTTCATAAACAGGGGTTTTTTTTGGCCGCCTCTGTTATCTCTAAGGTCCACCATCTGCGTGGACGGTCTTTTGCTTTGTATCCACTGTATCTGAGTAACATTGTTCTTTGAGGCGCACTGTCTGTTAGTAATCTACTTTATGTGGCCGAGCCATTAAACGTTGTAAGTGTTACTATTGTAATTATTGCATTTCAACTTTTGGGGCAAGAGCAAATGTTCGTTTCTAAATTATTTTTCTTTAAATCTGCTTCATGTATCCATTGGTTACATTTCGTATATGTATCGTATCGCTCGTTTACTGTCGAGACTCGCAAGGGAAGCAAAGAATAGCAGCACTGCGACCTTCAAGGCCTGTTTACGAAGCGATTGATATATGGGCCTGGAGAAGCTACTCTAGTAAATAAAAAGCGTCACAGACATTGGATATGTTAGCGTAGTTGTAGGCGCATAACTGGCACAATGTACAATCGATCTAAGACTCAGATCACATACAAATCACAAAGAGTGGTTTAACTAGAAGAAGAATGAATCGTGTCTGTTGACAAATCTGTACTTTTTTTAACATGTAGAAATGTTAAGTATATAAAACTATAATTTTAAATCCTCTTTTATTAGAGGTTTTTTTTTTATTCTTGAGTTTAGTTGAGATAAATATTCTCCAGTCTCATTAGTAATAGTTTCAGTTCTAAATATATTTTCAGTAACATTAGGAAATTTAATAATAATAATTCCTCTCGTACCGTTATACGTTACATGGGGCCTGCAAGCTATTTTACCATACCGCTCTATCCTGGTCAACACGCTCAATCGCCTCCATGGAACTGAGAACGATATTTCTTACCTCTCTCAGCAAAGTTCGTTTCAGGGTCTCCTTATGTCGTCCTCTCTTTCTTGAACCCTATGCATCCCACTTCAATGCCTGCTTTAATATTCTTTGATTATTTCTCCTCAAAGTGTGTCCAACATATCTCCATCTTCTCCTTCTTATAACAGTTGTCACTAGTGGTTGACCAGACATGTCTCTGATTTCATCACTTCTTCTGAACTCGTTCCATTTTATATTCATTATTTTTCGCAGACATCTATTTTCAAATGCATTCAACTTACTTTCTATATCTTTAGTCATTTTCCAACTCTCGCTGGCATATGTTAGGATTGATACAACATTTGAATTGAAAATTCGTAATTTAGTTTTAATACTATATAACTTGCAGTTTCGTATTTTATTCAGACTTTTGAAATCTGACGTTGCTTTGACAATTATTGTGATATTTACAGATATACTAAACTTTTCATTTTACGGATTTCGGTAAAACGATTTTTCTATTTAAAGAACTGTACAGTGCAGTCAATAATTGTAATTTTCAAAAATAGAAAAGTAAATTACCCGTTTCATGTCTCATTTCTTTTGGATAGTTTAATGGAGACTAGTTTTGTTTTAATTTTATATTGTATACACAATGTGGTGGCGTCTGTGGCCTAGGAGTTAGTGACTCAGTCTAATAACCTCGACGTTCTGAGTTCGAATCACGCTGCGGATAATTTGGTTGCAAATTGTTCGCGTGGATTTTAAAAAGGACGATGGCACCACCGTTCATAAAGCAATGGCAAACTACTGAACGTAATAATCACAAATATCGTTACAAAACTGGGGTTGATTCGCAATGTCATGTAAAAGATATGCAATTAACTTTAACTATATCTGTCATACACAATGTATCTGTCATTTCCAATTTCTAACTGTATACAAAACTTTGACAACTCTTGCAATGCATCATGGCGTCAGATGATCAAAATGCGAAACTCAATGAAGTGAAGTTAAAGTTAACACATAAATAGTACTGATATTTAAACAATAAGAAAATAGGCTTCTATTTATTAATAATAATAATCTGTGGCGGCTCGTAATTAAGGGCCAGAGGGGCCGGGCCCCACAAAAAATAATGTGTGACACGTCTTTACTATTTAATAAATTAAAATATAACCTAACCAAAAGTCATGATTTTCCCGAAAATTTGTGTCTGGCCCCACCAACAAAACCGATCACGAGCCGCCACTGATAATAATAATAGCCGTCCATCGCAAGCGATGATGATAACAACCTCAGACGTGTTCTACTGCACCTCTCTGGTGTGTGCGGAGGTGAATGTAGAGTCCAATCTTAGAACACAATCTCCTACCACAGGTGGAGCAAACATGATCAAGGTTAGACATGTGGTGTGTTGTGGGTGTTGTGTGTTCTGTTTTTGCCCAGCTCATTTTCTCTGTGTCTCAACGACACGATTATTCTCAGCTATGTGGGTTCATCTTGTGTTGTTACAGCGCCACATTTGGCGATCTTGCACAAGGGATTCCCAGAACGTGGTGTCTATATCGAAGCATTTCAGAGACACTTTAAGAGTGTCTTTAAATCGTTTTTTCTGCCCACCAGCAGAACGACTAGGTAACATATGTTTGTTAAATTGTCGGATTCTGTTATTACAACAACAACAAAACTGGTTACTGCCTGCAAATACCGTTTTTATGCGATGTAGTACAGGGGACATGTGTCTGTTGAATTTAATGGCCGCATTGCTAGTTCAGCCGCCCGAAACAGTTCAGGTTATGATTTTCTTTATGCCCACGACAGAAAAAACGTCTTGGTCTTACCGTGGATTGAAACCTGGTCTCCCGCATGGTAGCGGTGATTTAATCCATTCGGCCAGACGCTGGACTGTTATAACTATATCAAAGACTATTGTTCAATACTTTATGTCAACATCAGTGTTGATAGATTTGATTGAATATGCTTCCACAGTTCTTCTTCTACTCTTTCACTACTTGCTACTTTATAGAAGTGTTGGGGCGGATTTTTGTGTGTGCTTGTCCTAATACACTTTCTAAGCTGTTATTCATTTTCTTAAGGCTGTTCTTTATGCCGTCATTCCATCTTTTGCGTGCTCTTCCTCTTGCTCTGTAATCGTTATACTTTTTCAGTGTGGCACTATGTGGTAGGCAATATAAGAGCATTCTTGTCAGGTGTACAAATCATTTATTATGTTGCTCTTTTATGAATTGCATGACTAGCTCACATCCAGTCTTCTTCTGACCTCTTAATTTCTAATTGTGTCTCTTATTGTCACACCTGCAGCTCTTCTAAGACACCTCATCTCCGTCGTTATGATTTTCCGCTTATTAGCTGATGTTATTGGCCATGTTTGACACTGGTAACATAGTATTGGCCAGAAAATCGTATTTATAAGACTTGCTTTAGTTTTTACGGGCTCTACAGTAGTCAAAAGAAAACGCAATGAAAATTAAGTACATGCAAACTTATAAAGAGGTGCGTACAGATAGTACATTTAGCAAATATGTCTTCTTCTACTTCTTCTTCTTTGCGTTGGCTCTTATCAACATAATTTAATCCTTCTTTGTGATTTGTTTGATTTGTACCGAGAAAGAGAATACGTTTCATCGCGGTTTATAAGCTCCTACGACCGGCGCATTCGAAAATTTCGATCTAAAACAAAGAGATATGGTATATTAATTTATATTTAAGTACAACAGTATGTGATTCCCTAAGTTACAATCGATTTAACGGGCTTTCGGCAAAAACTGATAACTCTTCCTACTCATAACAACAGACGGTTTACTTTATAGCTTCTATAACTCTCTTGTCATCTATGTTGTTGACGGTTGATTAGGAATAGCTTATAACGAGAACTCCTCCACTAACAGCGAAACACCTGTATCAGGGCGGAGCTACGAATGACAGGTTAATTTAAACGTACTGAAGACGAATGTTATACACGATTCCTACTTGGAATAGAAGACTCTACCTCACTGCATTGCACATCTCACTCAGAATTGTAATCTAAATTTGTAAGAATTCGTTAAATCCTTCCTATCTGTAATCCATTTCCACAAATCTGTGTCGTATTGGGCAGAATTCTTGCAGTTTATTAGAGGTTGGGTTTAGACTTCAAATCAGAATCTGTATAGTCAAAATTTGATTGTTACAGAAAATTCGATGAAACACTAATAGTTTCTTAGGAAGACGTTCAGGACCATATGTTACTAATGACGCTGAAATGACGAACGAATATACCTTACCTGCAGAAGTAACTAAGTAACAAAACGTGAAGGAAATACCTTACCTGCAGGAGTAACTAGTAACAAACGTGAAGGAAATACCTACTGCAGGAGTAACTAAGTAACAAAACGTGAAGGAAATACCTTACCTGCAGGAGTAACTAAGTAACAAAACGTGAAGGAAATACCTTACCTGCAGGAGTAACTAAGTAACAAAACGTGAAGGAAATACCTTACCTGCAGGAGTAACTAAGTAACAAAACGTGAAGGAAATACCTTACCTGCAGGAGTAACTAAGTAACAAAACGTGAAGGAAATACCTTACCTGCAGGAGTAACTAAGTAACAAAACGTGAAGGAGGAATCCGTTTTTAAATTTTAAAACAATATATAAAACTGCCGTTACTGCCTCTAGTATCACTTTTAGGCGGTGTAGGACAGGTGGGACGTGAGCCTGAGGAATTTAATGGCCGCATGGCTAGTACAGTCGACGCGAAGCTGTTCATGTTAGGGGTTTTTCATTTATGCCGACAACAGAAAAATATCCTTGGCGTTACCGTGAATTAAACACAGATCTCCACATGGAGCCACGATCTAATCCATTCGCTCAGGAGCTCGTCGAGAAATGCGTTTTTAAATCATATGGTATATTGGAGAATGTTGTATTAGGTCGTATTTTTTTAACCAACAGCGCACACGGTGGGTAAACATCACGCATGTCTTCTCCCACTCCCCGTCCCTTCCCCTCCTTCTCCACCCATAGCTTCTCTGTTACACAGTTGAGACTGGATTCAACCTCTTCGTCTTCTTTGCGTTCGTTCTTTACGACCAATTTTAATCACTCTTTGTGATATGTTTGATCTTTGCCAAGAACGAGTATACGTTGCACATTGGTTTGGTAGGCCCCTAAATGAATAGACCTCTACACGTTTAGGACACATGCATCCGATTTCAGCCAAACTTCCTTAGTCGCCTCTTACGACATGCGTGGCAAGTAACAGTGGTTCTATTCTTTACACCCCAAATTTGGGATCCGGCAGGATTCAACCTGAGAACCGTTATGATTGGGAAAAAGTTCCAATCTCACTTTGTAATTGGACCCTGGACCATGTGCATTTGAAGCAAGGACATTAACCACTATTATAATATTAAAAGTTATAAACTTATGTTATACTAGAATCAATCAAGTGCCATGCCTGCCGGCGTAGTCGATCATGTCTCTCCATAACTTTCTCTGCTTGACGTAATCAGTTCTGACGTCGATCTTGTGTCAAACCATGATATCAGGCCATCCAACATCTTCGCCCTCTGTCTTCCACGATCTCTCCTTCCCTGAATTTTACCTGTTGTCACCAAATATTCTAAACCTACCCGTCGCATTATCTACTAGAATACATGAAGAAATAAGAAGGAGAAAATGTGTACGAATATTCTAGATCAATGTTTCCCAAAGTGGACGATGAAGCGTTCTAGGATTGGGGGAGGGGCGATGGTTCAGAAGAATCTGAGGGTGTTCAGGTGATTAGGGGTCGATGACTCCTTAAAGAAGAAATTAATAATAAATATTTTGAAATCAATTATTTTCGTGATTTTGCAATTGAATAATCATTTCAAATTTGAATTCTGCATTTTAATTTATCTTATTCCCGTCAAACACGATCCATTTTTTCATCAATTTTCTCTTTCATGTATATAATCATTTGAAAATTGATCATGTATTACAGAAATATATATCAATTTTCTATGTCACTGAGAAAATAGAGCATGTATATATGTAGGAGGGGGCGTTGGCAAACTGTTATAATGTGGGAGGGGGCGTTGCGAAGTTTAGGTTGTGGAAAGTGGGCGGTGGACCGAACAAGTTTGGGAATCTATGTTCTAGACGAACTCCTCCAAAGCTGAGACAAAATAAAACAAACAATAAAAACATATTTCCTGTGAATATGAAGAAGAAGAAGATATAAACTGTTACTTACTGTTTTTAATAATCCTGGAAATAGACCGTATTACTGTAGTACAGTTCCATTGTCTTTTCCGAAACTGATATTGACACTCCATGAGAGCAATCTTAGCACCTTTAGCAACTTCAGCTACCACTTCTGGTTCTGTTACATATTGTCTTCTGTATACCGGCAAGACGTTTGGAGTCTTTGCAGATTGTGTTGGAGTCCAGGACCAATGGGCTCCCTACCGCCCTAGGAAAATATGAGGTGTAATCAGATATTAATTAAATGTAATCTTATTTTATTTCTCATTCTCTTTGTCTCTCTCTCTCCATTTCTTTCTTTCTTTTCTCTCATTTGTTTCAGGCAGGTATAAAATATTGTTTTTAACGTCCTCAGACTTGTGTCTCTTTACAATCAGCATTTCACTTTCTTTTGTTTATCGCTTTTCTCATTCTCTTTCTCTCTCTCTTTTCTCTCTCTTCTTCTCTCTCTTCTTCTCATCTATTTTTCTGCGTGTTTTTGTATATGTGTGTATATATATATGTATGTGTGTGTTACGAGAATACATTGATACGGTTAACTTTCTAATACAGAATAAAAAGGGTTTAAAAGGTTTTAAGTCAAAGGTTTGACTTCATTGCAGCGGTTTTACCCATATGGCTCGTCCTCTCCGCAGAAATGGCACGCAACCTACCGAAAGTATTGCACAAAGGACGAACTCCATAGCTCCGGCAACAATCCTATGGGTCACTGGAAAAAAACGTCCGGATTCAAACCCACGACATCCGACTCGCAAGGCAAAGTGCTTAACCACTCACCCACAGAGACCCCCAATACAAAATAAAACATATGAACGCTTTCCATACCTTAAAATATCACTGAGTGCTGACAATTATTTGATGGCACCAAAACTTGTATAAATACACAGTTATTGTAGTTACTTTGTTTGATGCAGATATCACAATAATTATATGTCATCTAATATACTCAATATATAAATACACAGTTATTGTAGTTACTTTGTTTGATGCAGATATCACAATAATTATATGTCATCTAATATACTCAATATATAAATACACAGTTATTGTAGTTACTTTGTTTGATGCAGATATCACAATAATTATGTGTCATCTAATATACTCAATATATAAACACACAGTTATTGCAGTTACTTTGTTTGATGCAGATATCACAATAATTATATGTCATCTAATATACTCAATATATAAATACACAGTTATTGTAGTTACTTTGTTTGATGCAGATATCACAATAATTATGTGTCATCTAATATACTCAATATATAAACACACAGTTATTGTAGTTACTTTGTTTGATGGAGATATCACAATAATTATATGTGATCTAATATACTCAATATATAAATACACAGTTATTGTAGTTACTTTGTTTGATGCAGATATCACAATAATTATGTGTCATCTAATATACTCAATATATAAATACACAGTTATTGTAGTTACTTTGTTTGATGCAGATATCACAATAATTATATGTCATCTAATATACTCAATATATAAACACACAGTTATTGTAGTTACTTTGTTTGATGCAGATATCACAATAATTATATGTCATCTAATATACTCAATATATAAATACACAGTTATTGCAGTTACTTTGTTTGATGCAGATATCACAATAATTATATGTCATCTAATATACTCAATATATAAATACACAGTTATTGTAGTTACTTTGTTTGATGCAGATATCACAATAATTATGTGTCATCTAATATACTCAATATATAAATACACAGTTATTGTAGTTACTTTGTTTGATGCAGATATCACAATAATTATATGTCATCTAATATACTCAATATATAAACACACAGTTATTGTAGTTACTTTGTTTGATGGAGATATCACAATAATTATATGTGATCTAATATACTCAATATATAAATACACAGTTATTGTAGTTACTTTGTTTGATGCAGATATCACAATAATTATGTGTCATCTAATATACTCAATATATAAATACACAGTTATTGTAGTTACTTTGTTTGATGCAGATATCACAATAATTATATGTCATCTAATATACTCAATATATAAACACACAGTTATTGTAGTTACTTTGTTTGATGCAGATATCACAATAATTATATGTCATCTAATATACTCAATATATAAATACACAGTTATTGCAGTTACTTTGTTTGATGCAGATATCACAATAATTATGTGTCATCTAATATACTCAATATATAAATACACAGTTATTGTAGTTACTTTGTTTGATGCAGATATCACAATAATTATATGTCATCTAATATACTCAATATATAAACACACAGTTATTGTAGTTACTTTGTTTGATGCAGATATCACAATAATTATATGTCATCTAATATACTCAATATATAAATACACAGTTATTGTAATTACTTTGTTTGATGCAGATATCACAATAATTATATGTCATCTAATATACTCAATATATAAATAACAGCTTTGTAGTTACTTTGTTTGATGCAGATATCACAATAATTATATGTCATCTAATATACTCAATATATAAATACACAGTTATTGTAGTTACTTTGTTTGATGCAGATATCACAATAATTATGTGTCATCTAATATACTCAATATATAAATACACAGCTTTTGTAGTTACTTTGTTTGATGCAGATATCACAATAATTATGTGTCATCTAATATACTCAATATATAAACACACAGTTATTTCAGTTACTTTGTTTGATGCAGATATCACAATAATTATATGTCATCTAATATACTCAATATATAAATACACAGCTTTTGTAGTTACTTTGTTTGATGCAGATATCACAATAATTATATGTGATCTAATATACTCAATATATAAATACACAGTTATTGTAGTTACTTTGTTTTATGCAGATATCACAATAATTATATGTCATTTTTTATATACTCAATATATAAATACACAGTTATTGTAGTTACTTTGTTTGATGCAGATATCACAATAATTATGTGTCATCTAATATACTAAATATATAAATACACAGCTTTTGTAGTTACTTTGTTTGATGGAGATATCACAATAATTATATGTCATCTAATATACTCAATATATAAATACACAGTTATTGTAGTTACTTTGTTTGATGCAGATATCACAATAATTATGTGTCATCTAATATACTCAATATATAAATACACAGTTATTGCAGTTACTTTGTTTGATGCAGATATCACAATAATTATATGTCATCTAATATACTCAATATATAAATACACAGTTATTGTAGTTACTTTGTTTGATGCAGATATCACAATAATTATGTGTCATCTAATATACTAAATATATAAATACACAGTTATTGTAGTTACTTTGTTTGATGCAGATATCACAATAATTATATGTCATCTAATATACTCAATATATAAATACACAGCTTTTGTAGTTACTTTGTTTGATGCAGATATCACAATAATTATATGTCATCTAATATACTCAATATATAAATACACAGTTATTGTAGTTACTTTGTTTGATGCAGATATCACAATAAATATGTGTCATCTAATATACTCAATATATAAATACACAGTTATTGTAGTTACTTTGTTTGATGCAGATATCACAATAATTATATGTCATCTAATATACTCAATATATAAATACACAGTTATTGTAGTTACTTTGTTTGATGCAGATATCACAATAATTATGTGTCATCTAATATACTCAATATATAAATACACAGTTATTGTAGTTACTTTGTTTGATGGAGATATCACAATAATTATATGTCATCTAATATACTCAATATATAAATACACAGTTATTGTAGTTACTTTGTTTGATGCAGATATCACAATAATTATGTGTCATCTAATATACTCAATATATAAATACACAGTTATTGTAGTTACTTTGTTTGATGCAGATATCACAATAATTATATGTCATCTAATATACTCAATATATAAATACACAGTTATTGTAGTTACTTTGTTTGATGCAGATATCACAATAATTATATGTCATCTAATATACTCAATATATAAATACAGAGTTATTGTAGTTACTTTGTTTGATGCAGATATCACAATAATTATATGTCATCTAATATACTCAATATATAAATACACAGTTATTGTAGTTACTTTGTTTGATGCAGATATCACAATAATTATGTGTCATCTAATATACTCAATATATAAATACACAGTTATTGTAGTTACTTTGTTTGATGCAGATATCACAATAATTATATGTCATCTAATATACTCAATATATAAATACACAGTTATTGTAGTTACTTTGTTTGATGCAGATATCACAATAATTATATGTCATCTAATATACTCAATATATAAATACACAGTTATTGTAGTTACTTTGTTTGATGCAGATATCACAATAATTATATGTCATCTAATATACTCAATATATAAATACACAGTTATTGCAGTTACTTTGTTTGATGCAGATATCACAATAATTATATGTCATCTAATAAATTCAATCTATAAATGAAACTGAAAATTGTGGCATATCCTTTACAGGACGCCGCCATCAACCACAGTAACCGAGTCGTTGATTTTCTAGGCACCATTTAGACGTTCAGTAGTTTGTCATTGCTTTCTCAACAGTGAAGTCTAATTCAACCGTTAATAAAAATACACGGACACGAATTTGCTTTCAAACTGCTCACCGCGGATGAACGGTACGCTTGGTTTGTGATGGAGCTCACTGCCGAGATAAAGACAGTTACAAATACTTGTAGGAAAACTCTTGATTCTTAGATAATGAAGTTGAATTCCATGCAGGTAAAGTAGTCAACAAATCCTCTTCTTCTTCAGTGTTATTCTTTTTTAGTTCTTGCTTTCAATCATTGAGTGTAAGAAGTTATTTTGGTGATGTCTTTACAACAAAGTTGTATGTTCAACAAACCTCGCAAATCTAGTGCTCTGACATGTTCGACTCTTGTGTGAACAAATCTCTTTAAAAAGTACAGCTAGTCATTTCACTGCAACAGTTAATAAGTAGTTTACATCTTGTTATCTCTACTCGTTTTGTCAGAATGTAGATACGCAGTCTGTTGTCAGTGTCACCACGTTTAGATGAAGTTACATCTTGATCGGTGCTGAATCGCTGTAGGTGAAATATAGTTTCCTAGTGTTATCGGAGACTGACGATAAAATGTAGGACCTGTGTTCAAGTTGAGCACCTAAAAAAGTCCTCAGAAATTGAACATCTATAAGAGGTGTTACTCCGCTGCTTGGGCAAAATTCATTAAAAGGATTGAAATAAAATTTTTACAATCATTTTTGCCATCTTCAAAATTATTTCAGGGCCTCTCGTAGATGTTATAGAATTCGTGAACTGCCAGTGAGATCTTCTTGTGTAAGAAAGATATCAGAGTACACACGGTTATTCAATGAGTGCAATGATGATGATCATATCAACCTTCTTTACTGTGTTTTCTGTAAAAGCAACAAGACAATGCTCATTTGTCACAAATATTGTGTGGGATTTGGGTTGGATTTTGTTTACAGTGCATTGCTTAGCAACCTACCATCAACAACAACATGATCATTAAAAAGATCGAAAAAATACAAAAGACATTGCAACAACATCAGCATTGACGTAAGCAAAATTTGCAAATGTTGTCACATAACGTTATGCAATAAGCAGATCGTGAGTCACTATTGGAGATTCTGTACATAGCGAAGGAAAACAACGAATGGTTTTGAACTAACATAAACTCATTTTGTATTATTAACAAAGCTTAATAAGCATACATTAGCTTCATAATTGAACAATTCTGGTAATAACTCAACAAAGACTGTTTTCAACTTGCAAAAGATGTCTGTGATAGATGAAAGCTTGAAGAAAAACTCACTAATTACTGGGAAAAAAAACTGGAAAGATAATAATAAAAATTACACAAGTAAAAAGAGGGTTAGACGTAATATTTTCTGGAACTTCTCAGAAAATTCAGCTGTCTGCGGAATGCCAACTATACTCCAAAAATGTTTTTAAAAGTTGGAACTTAGCGCATAACCACTTCAATTTGAAACTAAAAAAACGAATACTTGGTACTAGGGGGGTCTCTGTGACTAAGTGGTTAAACCATTTGCCTTGCGTTTCTAAGGTTGTGGATTGTAATCTCGATCCGCGTTCTGTTCAAAGGTTCAACTTGTTTCTAGAAACCCCAATGATTGTTGTCGCAGCTACAAAGTGTGTACCTTGTGCAATACTCATGGCAATTGACATGCCATTTCTGCAGAAAGAGACTGAACCATGTGGAGAAAGCCGTTGCAATGAAGTCAGTCTTTCGTATTTAGAGCAAAAAAACAATACTGTCAAACAGTCACGCACAATACAAAATCAAAATGAGCATAAAACAACAGCTAAAACAATGAAAATCTATTGAGAAACCGTAGTCAAATGATCAAATACAGTCCTGACCTAAAGTAACACATGCAGAAAAAAAGTGTCATAAATGATTACAATAAAGTCACAATATATGTATGAGACTCCAGTAAAACTATTTGATTGGCAAAATACGTAATCACAAAGTACTGTAGTTTTACAAATTACAAAACAATGACAAAATACACCAACGTTTCGACCAACAAGGCCTTTATCAAGCAAACGAACAACATGAGAGACACATTTTTTTTAAAAAACATATAGACGACCACATAAAAACGTTTCTAATGAAAATCTTGGAATAAAAACGAAAAACGAAATAAATGTAACACAAAAGAACACACATAAAAACTAGAAATAGAACGGAAGAGAGACAATAAAAATCTTGTAAATATATAACTTGAATACATGCAACATATGCCATATAGATTACAAGGCTGGGAAGAGAAAGTACTAAGAAGCATAGGAATGTAATACGTTGAGCCCACGTGGTCGCAAGGAACCATACAACGAAATCAACCGATTCACCAGAGCAAATCGACTGCGATCATCCGAGGAACTCGATCGGATGGCTGTGACCTGGACATCGTGAGCTCCAAAATGGCAGTATCATTGAAATTGGTGGCTATAGGGGTCACAGAGCTTTGGCGTATGTTGCGCAAGTGTTGGACGAATCGGTCACTGAGCCTCTTGCCTGTTTCGCCGATATAAGCCTTGTTACACCGCTTACAGATAATGGCATAGATAAGATTACGGGACTCGCATTTGAAACCATCGTCAATAACAAGCGTGGTTAAAGGAAAAGATACAGTACGCGTCTGTATCACATAAGCACACGTGTTGCAACGCCGACGGCCACGCTGGACAGTGCAAAATGAGTCTGGATATTGGACTTAAGGCGACTGTGTACCAACATATCCTTAAGACTTCTGTCCCGTCTGTAAGCCACCAAAGGATAGTTGGGAAGACAGAACGTGTCTCAGGATCTGACTTAAGAATAAACAGATGACGGAATAAAACATTTTTCACCAGTGAACTATGGGGTGGAAAGTTAAGATAAGTTTTACTATGTCAGAGTTAGTAGTCTTATGCTGGCTGGTAAGATTTACAGTAAAGTCACAATAGATTAAATCTTGAAAAAAAAATAAACACAATTTGAAATAGTTTGATACATCACAATATTTTAAGTACCAAACCACACAGAAAAAATATGTTCAAAAATAATTTTATTAAAAAGGTTAGGGTCCATAGTTAAGAATAGTAAAAGGGCAATTTCTGATTAGTATGTCTGAGAACATGTATGAACTACAAACATAGAAATGTGGATAAGAACATAACAGGAGCCCATGATGGCCCGGTTAATACGAGAAAATGGCGATGGGTCGGGCATACCCTGCGAAAGTCACAAATAAGTGTTCCTAAACAAACACTTGAGTGAAACCCGCAGAGAAAATGTAAAAGGTTTTCTGGAGGTACTGAAGGATGTTAAATTATTCTGGGAAACTATAAAGAAAACAGTCAGAGACCGGGAAAAGTGACGACTAACTGTTGAAGCCCAATGTTCCACAAGGAGAGGAGGAATAAATCAAAGTAAGACTTGCCAAATGCAGATTATGCGTTTACGTTAAGACACTTAAACAGACATCTATTTTCAAATGCTGTCTACTTAGATTCTATATATTTAGTCCGTTTCCTCTGTTTATGGTATTTTCCATCGCAGTTAAAAGTTCCTAGCTTAACCCTTTAGCTGCTAAGGACGTATATATTCGTTTTTCCCATTCACTTCTAAAAACGCATTAACACGTCTGTTATTATCTCTCCTCTGTGGGCTAAAGACGTGTTAACACGTTATGCATTGCTTCTGCCACTGCTATAAGCGTACATTCATGTTTGTGACCTAGAAACAAAGAGTAGCTATTTTTAGCTCAGCCTTCGGAAAGTATGTAGCAGCGAAATGGTTAATAGGCCAATAACCATGTTATTTTTAATATTTGTGATTCCAATGTGATGACTGCAATATTTGTCATATGTGCATTCATTACATTTGTGATTCCAATGCGATGACTGCAATATTTGTCATATGTGCATTCATTACATGTGTTGTATCGTAGCTTATATCGTCTTCTTCTTCTTCTTTTCTTCCACCATTTACTTTTTACAGAAGTGGTGGGGGTGGGGGACGTAGGGATTGTGGGTGTGCTTGTTTTAAGACATTTTGTAAACTGATATTCATTTTCGTAAGGCTGTTCTTGATGCCTCACTTAATCTTTTGCGTGGTCTTCCTCTTGCTTTGTACTCATTATACTTTTTCTGTGTGGCTCTCTGTGGTAGACGATACCAGTGCATTCTTGTCAGGTGTCCACACCATTTAATCTGTTGTAGTGTTGTAGCTTAAATGCAAGTCAAATTTGGATGCTATGGATAATAGGTTTTATGTTTTTCTTTGCATCGCTTTGTATTTTTCTTAACAAGACAATAGCATCTGCAAAATCGAAATCTTTCAGTTGTCTGTTTCCCCCCCCTCCCAATCGATGTCAGTTTTGTCCCTGGAACATGTTTTATCACCCAGTCAATGACCTATTTGAACAATAGCAGAAACACAAAATTAGCATTGCTTTACTGCAGTTTCAATTTATGAATCAGTACGGATTGCCTACTACTAAGTACCATACAAACGTTCTTTATAACGTCTATTTTTTCTGCTGGTATTAAACCATCTCAGTAATTAACAGTGAGATTTTGTACAGGGTATGAAAAGTTTCTTTTCAAACCGTGAAATTTAGGATAGGATGCTGTGCTTGTCATTATGTTTCTCAAAGGTAAAACTTGGGGTAATTATTTGGTCTAAGCAGCTTCTCCCATATCTAAAAACTAGCTTGTGCGTCTCTCGGTGTTGTATCGACTGCCAATTTGATTCTTTTGAGAATTATGTTTGCAAAATACTAATAGGGTGAACTTCCTCAAGTTGTTGCAGTCGCTGAGATTACATTATTTGGGGGATTTTAACAAGAACTTGTACCTTACATTGTTATTACATTGTCACCTTCATATGACAGTTTCTTGTTCTCATAGTTTATTCAATATTCAAGCTGTATACAAAAGCAAAATAGTAAAACATGAAGTAAACTAGTTCTACAAAGTTCTAATATAGACAGAATGAACAATTCTTTATCAAGAAGAAAGTAAAATACGCGTTAATTAGTTAATTGATCAATCTATTTAGTCTTGTCAAGATGAAGAAAGGAACGAATGCAACATATGACGTTTCAATCTGGTTATAATAAAACAATAAAATATGTAACAATAGTCAAAAAAAGCAAAAAAGCTAATACTTTGTGTATTCAAATAAAAAGTGTAATGTATCCATTGTAAAGTACACCAATGCCATCGGTTTTTAAATATTTGTATCTTGTATCATTTGTTTACTTTACGGATGCGAGTCATGGACAATAAACAAACAGATCGAAAAATCTCTGGAGGCCACAGAGATGTAGTTTTACGGAAGAATGATAAGAATTCCATGGACTGCTAAAATGACGAATGGTGAGGTGTTGAATGAGGTCAAGACACAGAGAAAAGTATCACCAATATAAGACAGCAGTCATCATTTTTCGACATGTGAGAGGAGGGAGGTTTAGAACACATTGTAACAGCTGTTAAAATCGAGGGTAGACGAGACAGAGAAGACAGAAAATTTTGGATAGCCTGACTTTAGGGCACATTAGAGCGTCAACATCTGTTGATAGCAAACACCAAAGATAGAGATTTGTGGAGATCCATAATCGCCTACGTCAGTCGGCACGGCACCCGATGATGATGATGATCATTTGTTTAATAAAAATCTTTCGGGCAAACGTTCATGTAGTACAGTTCTGTATAACGTATTTATATATTTGGGCGGAACTGAACAATAGTTGTGAAGGTGCGGCAATTGCAATAACAATACTAATAATCAGTGGCGGCTCGTGATCGTTTTTGTTGGTGGGGCCAGACACAAATTTTCTGGAAAATCATGGCTTTGGGTTATGTTATATTTTAATTGACTAAATAATAAATACATGTTACATATTATTTTTGGTGGGGCCCCTCTGGCCCTTAATGACGAGCCGCCACTGCTAATAACGATAATGATAACAATAGTGATAATACTATAACTAATAAATCTAAATTGATAATACACTATTAATAATGTATTATTAATAAAATAGTTGAAAATTTAATTCTGACTAGAAGCTTAACATAATTTAGATAATTAGTATTTACATAATTAGTGCATAATTTGACACTTCACATTTGCTGCAAGTTGAGGCTATTATAATACTCAATTCAAATTTCAGAATTCACAGGTATTTTTACTGCTAGTTTTTTTTATGATTAGTGCAGAAATGTCGCTCTTCATTATTTTTATTTTTCTAATAGAACTAACCGTCAAACAATAAGCACAAGCATTTGTTTTTGTATTTAATAAATCAATACTGATCTTCCCATTTGGAAATAAAAATATAGTTTTGTCCTTCGCCGTTTAACCATGATTTTAAATTACAAATTTAATCATTTTTAATTGTTCTACACTTTCGTAGTTAGTACAAATTAAGTTGTGATATTAATTTAGAACTGCAAATTAGATCGATGATAGATATATGGCGCACTGTTCCAACTCTGAACTAAAACTGTCTGTTCCACTCATTGGAAGTTAAAATCACGTTTAGCCGGTTTCTCAAATCAGAGTCGACCCAATATGTTACTTGTTTGAAAGTATGAGTTGAAATGACAACGCTTTCTATAAGAAAAATAAATTTGTGTTATGAAAAAAGAAAGAATGCTTTCAATATAAAAGGAGATTGAGAAAGCTTGAAGACTGTGTGGATGCTACCAAATAAATTGAAATATATTGTTATTTATAATTACTTTTTGTCTTTAAATCTCATTAACTTCAAAGCCGGCGCCGACAAATAAAGCTTGATGATTGTAGATTAAGGTTTCTGTATTGGACAGATCTAATGTCGTTTGTACTTTGTAAAACTACTTTAACTCGTGTTTTGATTTTTCATCTTTTAATTAAACTGCATATGGCGGTACAGATAAAAAATGAACTCTGGATAATACAGGAATACATATGAATAAGGCAAATATTAGTTCAAACGTTGAAAAACAACTGATTGCATAGTTGAGAAATCTACAAGAGTGCGACAAACTTGTATGCTGTCACAACTATTGCGTGAAATAGATATTATCATCAAGACACACCAAGTAACTCTAAAAACAGCAGTAAAACACTAACTTCATTAGGTTTTTTAATGAGAACAAGGAGTTTTCTTGCAAGAGCCCCAGAGGAAGCAACGGAAGTGAAGAATATGATCAACAAATAAACAATGTACAGGTATTTTTTTATAAAGATTAGCAAATTTTGATGTACAAAGAGATCGACGTATCTGTGTTTGTTTCTTTTTTGTGATTTCTGAGAAATTTCGAGTTTATAGTAATTCATTTCTGTGCCTGGTTTGTTACAATTATTATATAAAGAGTCGTCTAAAAGATGCTGAAAAACAGTAAAATAATGCAAACACTGGAATAATCTTATAGAAGACACAGTTTGAAGATTACCCACATTTGAATCTTCTTATAAAAGACACTTTATAAGGATTAACAACACTCGAATCATTTGATAGAATATCACAGCATAAATATTAACACTTTAATTATATTATAGAACAGCACAGTATAAAGATTAACACTTTAATTATATTATAGAAGATCACAGTATGAAACTTAAAACCAATCGCACTATTTTATTGTACATATCACAGCATGAAGATTAACAAAAATCGAATCATCTTACTGAAGACATAATATGAACACTGTTGTTGTTGTTCCTCTCTCAATCTCGTGTACCATACGGCCTAAACACTTGTTCTCTACTTTTCACGGTCTCTTGTCGTTTTCTTTATGTCTTGTTAAGAAATCTCTTGTATTATGTAATGGTCAATAGTATGTTCTAGGTAAATATGATCAATACTTTGGAAACATGGACAGAAATTACATATTATTTCATACGATACTTCGAGAATGTCCTCATGAAATACAGAACGAGAAATTATAATAACACAAAAATTATTTGAATTTCACTAAACATTGAATATAGTTCAACATATTAAATTAAACCTGTATTTGACATTTTATGCTAATTCAGAACCAAACAGCATCCGATATCTCTCTTTGATAATAGTGGATACAATTTTAAAGTGGAAGATGTGCAGACAGATAGAGAAACAATATTGCAGAAATTCGACACCAACAGGCGCTAACTTCAACTATCCATTACATTGTCTAGCCTCGGTAACTACAGTTCCGTACGACCCAAGTGGCAAAAGCGAATGGGAAGAGAAAAGATTAAAAATCATTATGTAGATCTTTTTTTTTGTTTATATAATGCAAAAACGATATAATATAATGTTTATATTATGGCTTGCAAAATCCCTGATACCGAAGCACTCATGAGTCAAGAATCCAGGCATTCATGCTCTGTTTTAGAAGGTCCCAGGTGAGATGGGTCGGTTACGTTACGCAAATGCCTGATAAACGCATCCCAGCAACAGATGTTGTATATCAATATAGAAGGAGGCAAGCGACCGGTCGTCGGGCAAAAAAACCGGGGCAAATACACTTTTCAATTGTCCCTAAAAAATAACTTAGGTAGAAACACCACGTGCTCATAATTTCCGGGATAAACTACCAAATGTGACAGTTCAACAAAAGGAACCTGTAAAGTTTCCCGAAAATACAGAATACTCAACAGGTGCAATTTTAGCCTTGATCATGCATGCCCCATCTGTGATAGGGAACTGCATTTTAGTTACACTCAATTGATGGGCAGAACTTGTGGTACTGACACGCCCCCATACACACACTTATATATACTAGTATATAATAATTATAATAATAATTCCTCTCGTACCGTTATACGTCACATAGGGCCTGCAAACAATTTCTCTATGCCACTCTATTCTGGGCAACTTAGTCAATCTTTTCCATGGAGCTGAGAACGATATTTCTTGCCTCTCTTAACAAAGTTCGTTTCAGGGTCTTCTTGGGTCGTCCTCTCTTTCTTGAACACTTTGCATCCCACTCCAATGCCTGCTTTGATATTCTGTGGTCATTTCATCTCATGGTGTGTCCAACATATCTCCATCTTCTCTTTCTGATAACAGTTGTTATTAGTGGTTGACATTTCACTGATTTCATCACTTCTCCTGAATTCGTTCCATTTTATATTCATTATTTTTCGCAGACATCTATTTTAAAATGCATTCAACTTGCTTTCTATATCTTTAGTCACCCTCCAACTCTCGCTGGCATATGTTAGGATTGATACAACATTTGAATTGAAAATTCGTAATTTAGTTTTAATACTATATAACTTGCAGTTCCATATTTTATTTAGACTTTTAAAAGCTGATTCGTATTGCCAATTCATATCATAATTTCTTCTTTAACATTTCCTGTGCAATGACAATTGCTACCTAAATAGGTGAACTGCTCTGTTATTTTTATCCTTTTAGATTCCAGGATAATATCTGCATTACTTGCCATAGGTGTCTTCATACGTAGATTAGCTCAACGTGGGACTCTCTTTTATCGCCCATCTCAAATAGGACTAGGAACTCAATCTCACCTACATTGCGAACAGTAATTTCTGCAGTGAAACAAACTCCGTAGTGTTGGCAAGGCAATCTTGCAGTATTAAATATGTAACATTTTTCAACCAAAATTTAGAAATATTTCAATGCGTTAACTGCCTATCTAGATGACTGCTTAACGGCATTGCACTGTGATCATGTGTCTGTAGTTGTTCAAAAATAGTTGCTTTAAATCGTCATCTAATATACCAAGAACTATTGCAGGGATCACAGTAAAATTGTGTAAATGTCCTTACATTTATCTATGTGTTTCTGATTGTATTATTTACAATTATTCAGATACGTTAGTTATCTTAAAGCGGCATATTTCTTTTACTTTTTAGACAACATGATTACTTCGTACCTGCAAAACATAATTTATTATGTTTGCTCAAATAGCATTTTTCCCAAGCCAGAAACGCATCTTCAACTTTTGCTTGATAAGACGAGACTTCTACATTTGTTATCAGAAAATGTACAATAATTATGTCTTGAAGATATATTTAAGTACCAGTAAATAATGTTTGTTGAAAGGAGCTTACTTGAGATTGTTCAAGAATCATACATTTAGTCTATTTCTCACCTTATTCAGAATCAGACGAGTCTAGAAACTTTGCCCGTTCACTCCATATTCTTTTTCCCAGGCCATTTATAATTGCATTATATACATCTTCTTATTGAGGCATCCTTTTTTCTTAAATCCTTTGCTTCCCTTCACTCCTATCATTTGATATTCATATAATTTCAATGTACTACTATTCATTTATTCCTTCTATAACTGTTGTCTAGTGGTTGACCAGACATTTCAGATATCATCTTCAAGACATGGTCCTCATATTTAATCTGTAGTTTTCTTGATATCGCACAGTTTGAAAGTTTTGTTCAATGTTGCTACCATCTTTAACTCTTACAAATTATACTATTAAGCTTAAGTGAGAACGGTCAGGTGACAATGTCTAAACAGCGTTTCACCAGTGGCGTGGTTCGGAAGGAAGGGGTCAGATTATGGATCGAGGCTAAAGAAATAATAATAATATTTTTAAATAAATTATTTTCGTGATTTTGATTGAATATTCATTTAAAATTTGAATTCTGTATTTTAATTCATCTTATGCCCATCTTACATGATCCATTTTTACATCCTTTTTCTATTTCACGTATGTATTCATTTGTTATATGACACAAATATATATCAATTTTCTATGTCAAAGAGAAAATAGAGCATGTATATATATGTGAGGGGAGAGTGTTGGCAAACTGTTATAATGTGGAGGGCGTTACAAAGTTTATGTTGTGCAAAGTGGGCGGTGGGCCGAAAACGTTTGGGAATCTATGGTCTAAATAATATAGAAATTATGACAATGCTCCTCGATTAACTTGTCAAAATAAAATGTCTTTGTTTTGTGTGTCTAATTTACATGGGTAGAAAATATGGTTTTATGTACTATTAGTTGCCCGCCTGCCCAGCGTGTTCGATGAATAGATAGATAGATAGATAGACAGACAGACATACAGACGGACGAGGACCGACATACAACCAAACGAACGGACAAACGGATGGATGGATAGATAAATAAATGGACGGATGGATTGATGAATGGGTGGATGAATGGATGAGTGGTTGGATGGATGGATGGATTACTTGATAAATGATGGATGGATGGATGGATGGATGGGCGAGACGGACGGACGGACGGACGACGGACGGACGGATGGATGGATGGATGGATGGATGGATGGATGGATGGATGGATGGATGGATGGATGGATTGATGGATGAGGTTATTAATTAATGTAGGTATGTAGCAACTAAAGATCAACCTAATTGTACAAATTCAATGAGATGAACACGAATTCCTGTATCGAATTATAAATTCATTTTTCTAAACCAAATTTCAGCAACCATAATAACAAAGTCTCGAACTTCACAAACATGAATGGCTACGAACGATTGTCTGAAAAGTTAACAGAGCAAATTAACTATTTTATCATTGACGCAATCATTTGGTATCGTAATGGTTTCTTCGGCAATGCTGCGAAACAGATATTGATGTATGTCTTCTCTTGTGTTGTTCCGTCTACAAGAGTTGTGCAGCTTTCACATTTTTGTCCCAGCTCTTGATGACCTTAAAGTAGTAAAGCAATTTTCTGTTTCTTTAAATCGGTTTTCCATATTGGCTTGTCCTGACGATTCCTTTGATCCTTTAATTTTCATTTGAGAAATCCTCAGAATTGATTTACTGTTTCATTTTAACTGCCTTATTTAAATAAATTGTGACATTTGTTTGTCTTTGTTGCTATTCTCCTAGAAACTAGTGTTATATAGATGTCCCTGCTGGTAATGAGATTCTGTTTTTCATTTCCGTGACTATTTTTGTGTATGCTTAATTTAGATTTCAAGCGTTGCTGGTAGTCAGCGGCTATAGATTTTTAATCGAAATTTTTAAAAAATGATGTTACTGGCAGATGGAGCTACTAAGCTAGTCGTTAATTCGTAGATAATATTACCTAGAGCTATTTAGCTAGCGTTCATTTGCAGTAAATGTAAAGTTAACGCTTGGTTTCGTTTGTCTAGAATTTGGTGTGGCATTTGAAGATTCCGAAGACAGCAGATTTTCGGTTCTCCTTTTTTCTATATTTCTGTTTTGTCTCACATCGTCATGATAAGAAGAGATTTCTAGAACGAGCCATTGTGTGCCCTGCTTAAATAGTGTCTTTCTTCGTCTATGTTATCTCTGAAGTCCATATTTTGTGTAGCTGGTATTTTACTTTGTATCCACTGTATTGGAGCAACATTGCTCTTTGGGGTGCACTGTCTGTTGGTAATCTGCTTATGTGGATGAATATCAACCAGGTTCTCATCAAAGTACTTCACCTGGTCTCAGCTCATACACCCAGTAGACCTTCATCTCTAACTCTCAGTCAGATAGAGGAAGATGTGGTGGCATATTCTGCATTGCACGTCATGTTTACTGATTTATAAATACACAGTTGCAAATAAATGTTAAGGTTCTGAGGCTCCAAAGAAAAATAGCCATGTTCTGCAAACAGCCTCCTCTCAACTGCCTGGCCTGAATTTATATTGATGTCTATTTTGTACACAGCTTGTTAGATGAAAAGCTATATTAATTTTTAAAGGTAATTTCAGTGAAACAAACACCGTAGTGTCGGCAGAGTCCCCGATGTAATTTAAAAAATGGTGATCTTTGTCTTCTTCTTTGCGTTCGTTCTTTACGACCAATTTTAATCACTCTTTGTGATATATTTGATCTTTGTCAAGAACGTGTATACGTTGAACATTGGTTTGGTAGGCCCCTAAACGCATATACTTCTACACGCTTAGAACACATGCATCCGATTTCAGCCAAACCTCCTTATTCTCCTCTTACGACATGCGTGGCAGGTAACAGTGGTTCTATTCTTTACACCCAAAATTTGGACCCCGGTAACCACTCGGGCGAAAACGGTGATAATTTTTTAAGAAATGTTATTTCAATCTTTTTTATGTATTTTGTCCAGGCAGCGGCTTTGCAGTCGAGTCTACGAGTTTTTAAACTGTCTATGGTTCTTTTATGTGCTCAAACGTGGGACCTGTCTTTTTGTCACTCATCTCAAATAGGACTAGGAACTCAACCTCACCTACATTGAGAACAAGGGTTTCTGAACAAAAATATTCCTATAGCTGCACATGGAGAACGAACCGAGTACCACACCATAGAGACACAGCTAGAGATTTGTGAACAACATGTAAGAACTTCTTCTTTGCGATCGCTATTTTGAAGATTATACCGTTAGATGCGTTTTTAAGATGAAGTCGGCCCGTCTGCCCAGCGTGTTCGTAGCGCGTTGGACTACGGGTGACTATCCCTCTGTGTGTGCGGGTTCAATTCCGCGGGATGGCAGAAAAAGCCACAGACTCCCCAGATTACGGTGTTCGTGGCACCGAGCCGAAGAGCTGAAAAGCTCAAGTGCTTCTGGATCGGAAAAAAAAAAAAAGATGAAGTCGACTCTTGTCTGGAGTTCATCTCTGGTGTCATGTAGTTTTGAATGTAGTGTTGAGTTGTAGGGCCAGCATTCCTTTCTAGGGAGGACATACAGGGGACAGTCTTGCAGGACATGTTCTGTGGTTTAATCAGCGGGGCCACGGGGACACAGGGGGTGGGGACAATTGTAACTTGTGTAGGTGTTTGTTCAATATGTTATGTCTTATCCTGAGTCAATAAAGTGTCTTTTATTTTGTTCTTGTCTGTCAAGTGTAGTAGTCATATTTGAATATTTTATGCTCTTTTCTAATGTCCACGATAGCTTTTTATTCCAAAGTATGTGTTTAATGTAAGAACTAAAATTGAACGTTTGTGTGCGTCATCTGTACTTCTGTAACTACTGTTTGTATGCGTCATCTGTACTTCTGTAACTACTGTTTGTGTGCGTCATCTGTACTTCTGTAACTACTGTTTGTGTGCGTCATTTGTACTTCTGTAACCACTGTTTGTATGCGTCATCTGTACTTCTGTAACTACTGTTTGTGTGCGTCATCTGTACTTCTGTAACTACTGTTTGTGTGCGTCATCTATACTTCTGTAACTACTGTTTGTGTGCGTCATCGTACTTCTGTAATTACTGTTTTGTCGTCATCCCGTACTTTGTAACTTCCTTTTTTGTGTGTGTCATTTGTACTTCTGTAACTACTTTTTATACGTCATCTGTACTTCTGTAACTACTGTTTGTGTGCGTCATCTGTACTTCTGTAACTACTGTTTGTATGCGTCATCTGTACTTCTGTAACTACTGTTTGTGTGCGTCATCTGTACTTCTGTAACTACTGTTTGTGCGTCATCTGACTTTGTAACTACTGTTTGTGCGTCATCTGTACTTCTGTAACTACTGTTTGTTGGCGTCATCTGTACTTCTGTAACTACTGTTTGTATGCGTCATCTGTACTTCTGTAACTACTGTTTGTGTGCGTCATCTGTACTTCTGTAACTACTGTTTGTGTGCGTCATCTGTACTTCTGTAACTACTGTCTGTATCTTAATGAAATGAAAATCGTGGCATATCCTAAAGGACCTAGCCATTAACCACAGTAAACGAGTCGTTGATTTTCTATGCACCACTTATACGTTCAGTAGTTTGCCATTGCTTTCTTAATGGGACAGCTTATCTTAATGGGACAGCTTAATGAAAAACAATCAATTGTTGCTATGATATTTTGCGACAATAAACAGGTGTAGAAGCTTCAGTTCACTCTAAATGCTCTCTTCAGATTGTTTTCTTCAAAGGAACCTGAACTCTCAAACCGGGAACGCAGAGAGATTTCAAACTATTTTTCTTATTTCGAAACAAAGATCAGCTGAAGATTTTGATACTTTTGTTCATCACATTTTCTTCTAATCACATTAGAAGAATTGCATTTCTTCTAATATAGTCGTTTGTCATTTACCATCATCATCATCATCATCACTATCATCATCACACTATCAATCATCACCATCAGCATCATCATCATCAACACCATCCAGTAGCTTAGCATGTACAGAACTTTGTCACCACAACAGTCTTTATGAATTTCTCTCTATCATAATCTCAATTGTTGTCATATTCAAATCATCTGTCCAATGCTACATTCATCTTCTTCTTGATCATCCTCTTCTCCTCTTTCCCGGAAAGTCTCCCTCCATAATTATCCTTTAAAAAGTGACATGTCCCTTTGTGTGTCCAAATTCTTCCTTTTCCTCAATGGTATTGTTTTCATCAACCAGAATTTTTAAATTCAATTTCTCACTTTGTATATCTGTGTTTTTTTGTCTTTGTCAACAGAAATGCTAGAACTAGAATAAAACTCTAATAATTGTCATTCATAATTTATTTTTAGTTTATTTTTCTTATTTTTTGTTGTTGTTATTTAAAAGAAAAACAGTCTTGTCAACATTTTCTTATAAGTTTTTTTCTACTTTGCAGCAGCATTCCTTTAGTTAAAACATTTAGAATTTCAGAGTATGAAATAAAATCATTTCTTACGAATGTCAAATTCGTTGTAAATCAGCATTGTATTTGTGTGTATGTGTGTGCGCGAACGTTATGCATGTATATATATGTATATATATATATATATATATATATATAATATATATACTACACCACACATACATATAGCAGTGGCGGCTCGTCATTAAGGCCAATGGGACCGGCCCCACCAAAAATAATGTATAACGTGTATTTATTATTTTATAAATTAAAATATAGCAACTAAAAACCATGATTTATCCGGAAAAAATGTCTGGCCCCACCAACAAAAATGATCACGAGACGCCACTGCATATATGCATACATACATACATACATACATACTTACATACACGCGCACACACACATACATTCGTACATGCATACATACATACAGTACATATTTACATACATACTTGCATACGCTCGCACACACACAAACACACATACATTAATACATACATGCATACACACGTATATATTTGCACCAATGTGTACATACAGACATGTAATGTGAAGGGAAAAAATTAGTAAACTAAGTAGGAAGAAGCATTAAATGGCAAATATATATAAAAATTAATACAATATTACAATGTATACACATATACTCCAGACGCAATATTAACCGAAGTTTTGTACGGGCAAATTTCAATTTTTGCCAACATTCAACATTCAACAGTCAAATATAAACATATTCTAATATATGAAAAGAAAATATAAACTTACCACCACAATCCGATAATATCTGCCGGACACATCAGCAAGGTGTAGAGACAAATCACACAACTTTGTGTTCGCATGTCTACATCAACATCTGACAGAGCTCAACTTAACACCTATCTTCTTTGCCCCTTTTGCTCCGCTGACCTTGCGTTGTATCTTGTTGCCCCCAGATCAATTATGTCTGAAATTTCCGGTATTCTTCCTTTTTTTAACCTCTCTCTACGCTTCGAATTCTCATTGTTTTTTCGCTGGGTTTTATTCTTAAGCGATATCGGATTTACCGTCTGTGTTTCCAGAACTGTACACACTGTTTACATAAGAACTTTACATTAATGTGCAATGTTGCGAGCGCACCTTAAGAGTCTGGAAGCAGTTGATAAATGACATCATCATATCTACGTAGACAACGTCTTTGTTAAGCAGTGACCTCTTATTTTGGTTCACATAACATCGAACCACTTTTATAATGTATATTTAGAAGAATAATGTACTAATTGTCTTCGTTTCGTTGCTGAATAATTGTTGTATATTAACTACAACTATTAAAATAAGTATATTTAATTACATATTAGTTCTGTCTATTTGGTAAACAATAATATTCTTGTAGCTGTTATAAGTTCATATCATAAATTTGTTATCCGAAGTGTTTAGCCACAAACATTATTTGTTAATAACGATTCACCTATATATTCTATGTAA
Organism: Arion vulgaris; assembly: GCA_020796225.1. NCBI lineage: Eukaryota > Metazoa > Mollusca > Gastropoda > Stylommatophora > Arionidae > Arion > Arion vulgaris. The sequence continues at coordinate 21,998,621 of CM036764.1, forward strand.
TCCTCTGCTCATTCAGTTCACTATTTTATTAGTAAGTTCATCGTCTATACAATGAAAAATTATTAGTCAGTTCATCGTCTATGCAATAAATAAACTATACTATTATTCAGTTCATCGTCTATGCAATGAATGAACTATATAATTATTCAATTCATCGTCTATGCAATGACATTATTATTCATTTCATCGTTTATGCAATGAATGAACTATATTATTATTCAGTTCATAGTCTATGCAACCATATTAGATATTCAACACTAGTTGAGCGCATTGCCGTCTATTATTTTATATTCAACACTTTCTTAGTGTATAGAGTTACAGTTAACTATATTATATATTTTTTATGTGCGCAACACTTTCTCCGTGTATTGAGTTAAATACATTATATAATATGTATATATAATCACTTTCTCTATGCAGCCAGTTAACTAAGTTCTATATAAACGTTATATGTACATTTAGTTAACTAATTCTATATAAACGTTATATGTACATTGAGTTAACTAATTCTATATAAACGTTATATGTACATTTAGTTAACTAATTCTATATAAACGTTATATGTACATTTAGGTTAACTAATTCTACATAAACGTTATATGTGCATTGAGTTAACTAAGTTCTATATAAACGTTATATGTGCATTTAGTTAACTAAGTTCTATATAAACGTTATATGTGCATTTAGTTAACTAATTCTATATAAACGTTATATGTGCATTGAGTTAACTAATTCTATATAAACGTTATATGTACATTTAGTTAACTAAGTTCTATATAAACGTTATATATGCATTGAGTTAACTAAGTTCTATATAAACGTTATATGTACATTAGTTAACTAAATTCTATATAAACGTTATATGTACATTAGTTAACTAATTCTACAAGTTATAGTATTGAGTAAACTAATCATATAACTTTCAATGTGCATTTCGATTCTCAGAAACCAGTTCTACGATAAACGCCATTATTTTGATTAATTAACTCTTGCATATTTATATGTCTTTTTACTAATTTTATATGAACATTTAATCTGGTCAGATGGATTAACCTGAATTCTGTTAAAAGATCTTTTACGAAACTAAGTTCTATATAAACGTTATATGTGCGTTGAGTTAACTAAGTTCTATATAAACGTTATATGTACATTGAGTTAACTAAATTATATATAACGTTATATGTGCATTTAGTTAACTAAGTTCTATCAGTTATCAGTTATATGAGGACTATCATCATAGCACTCCGGACATGTCCATAGGTGCTCCGATCTCCGTCTCAGCAAATCCAGCGGCGTCCAGCGATCCAACACGCCAGTTCGATGTTGATTAATCAATCTCTTTGCATATTTAGTATGTCGTTCTTTTCGGGCTGCACCAATATTGACAGCCATCTCTTTCAATCTGGTCAGCGAGTGGGATTCACAGCCCTGAAACTCCTCTGTTCAGAAAGACTCTCAATGCGTGAAGAATGTCACTTCGATCCATTGCAGCTCCCTCTGATATTGTAGCTTTAAAACCCGCCAATCTATCAGCTCGTTCATTACCCCTAACTCCTGCGTGCCCAGGGACAAAACTAAAGGTGATTTCTCTGATCATTGTCTGTACCAGTACCTCCATCCAGTTGCGTCTCACCATACCTGATTCGACTTTACGAATATGCTCATGGAGTCACTGAGTATGAAAACACGAGAGTAATTGTGAGATGCCAACCAGTTCACCGCCTCCGTAACCGCCCTAACCTCCATTGTCAAGCTACTTGTGGTTGTTGCGTAGGCCCCACTGGCCTCTCTTATTATTTTCCTCCTGAGCGTGCTGAAAAAGCCCACGCCCAGCGTTGTTGGCTAATGACTGAACCATCGGTGTAAATAACATTCACTAAGATTCTATATAAACGTTATATGTGCATTTAGTTAACTAATTCTATATAAACGTTATATGTGCATTTAGTTAACTAAGTTCTATATAAACGTTATATGTACATTTAGTTAACTAATTCTATAAACGTTATAGAATTAACTAATTATATAAACGTTATGTACAATTTAGTTAACTAAGTTCTATATAAACGTTATATGTGCATTTAGTTAACTAATTCTATATAAACGTTATATGTGCATTTAGTTAACTAAGTTCTATACAAACGTTATATGTGCATTTAGTTAACTAAGTTCTATATAAACGTTACATGTCATTTAGTTAACTAAGTTCTATATAAACGTTATATGTGCATTTAGTTAACTAAGTTCTATATAAACGTTATATGTGCATTTAGTTAACTAAGTTCTATATAAACGTTATATGTGCATTTAGTTAACTAAGTTCTATACAAACGTTATATGTGCATTTAGTTAACTAAGTTCTATAAAACGTTATATGTCATTTAGTTAACTAAGTTATATACAAACGTCATATGTGCATGTAGTTAACTATGTCGTTGTCTATAAAGTTGTAAAAAGAACTTTTAGTGCTACATAGAGTCAGCACTGACGGATGGAAACAAATCATGGACGATAAATAAACCTACAGCAACATCTCTTGGGGGAAACAGAGATGCTTTGCAAAATAATGCTGAAATCCCAATGAAATCTGCTAACATGTCTAATGGTGGTGTGCTGAAATAGATCAGCACCCAGGGAGGGGGAGATAATTGTTATCAGATGGAAGAAAAAAATAATCATTGTTGTGAACATGGGGTTTATAGAACATGGTAACAGCCAGCAAAAGCAATGCTGTGCGAGGCAGGGAGAATATTATTGACACCTAATTTCATGGATCTGAAACATTTCAACATCTGAACCGATAGTCATTTCTCATGACATACTTTTATTGAAATCCATGATAGACTACGCAGCTAGTTTGACACAAAGATGATGATGAATATTGATACGTAAATACATCTGCCATCTCTATACTACACCGACATACATTAAACAGAGAGAAGGCAAGGAATGAAGTTATTGAAGACACCACCATACATCAACTACATACTCGTAGAATTATAGATTTATAACACCATCATCATTGAACTTTCAGGGAATAACTATGCTTGCTCCAATCTTGTTCGTACGAAAGAAGATCTCAACGACAGTTCACGAATTCCGTAGCAAAGGCAATGGTCCTCAATGTAATTTTGAATATGGCAAAAATGTTATGAGAAATCTTATTCAACCTTTTTAAAGCGAATGTTGCCTGAACAGCAGCTTTGCAGAAAACTCTGATCTATTTTCTACCGTCAATGGTTAGTATGGGTGGTCAACTTGAACATGGGACATACGTTTTGTCGTCCGTCTCCGGTAGGACTAGGAACTTAATCTCACTTACATTGAAATCAGAGACATCTGGATAAATATCCCCATCGCTGTAAAGGGAAACGAATTAAGTATCATTGGAGCTAGAGGGAAGCACCTTAGAAAGTCAGTAGTTAAACATCTAAGATTAAATGATGTACCCTGTGTAAATCCAGGTCACAGCCATCCGATCATGTTCCTCTGATGATCGTAGTCGATTTGCTCTGGAGAATCGGTTGATTTCTTTGTATGGTACCTTGCGACCACGCGGGCTCAACGTATTACATTCTTATGCTTCTTAGTACTTTCTCTTCCCATGCTTTGTAATCTCTATGGGTATATGTTGCATGTATTACATTCTTATGCTTCTTAGTACTTTCTCTTCCCATGCTTTGTAATCTATATGGGTATATGTTGCATGTATTCAAGTTATATATTTACTAGATGTTTCATTGTTTCCTTTCTATTTCTAGTTTTTATGTGTGTTTTTGTGTTACATTTATTTCGTTATTCGTTTTTATTCCAGATTTTCCTTAGATACGTTTGTATTTGGTCGTCCATTTGTGTTTCATTTTAATTTGTCACTCCTGTTTGTTCGTTTGCTTGATAAAGGCCTTGTTGGTCGAAACGTTGCTGTATTTTGTCATTGTTTTGTAATTTGTAAAACTACAGTACTTTGTAATTACGTGTTTTGCCAATCAAATAGTTTTACTGCAGTTCCATATATATATATACTGTAAATACCTCAGACTTTCAAAATTAAACGATCTGGTTTGACAACAACAGCTTCAATATTCTAAAATAAAAAAGATAAGCAACAGTGTCCTAATATAACTAGCAATGATATTTGTGGATGACTGGATGTGAGTCACCATAAGAAAACATAATCCACTAGTAAAGAAAACAAAGGAAATATCTCATTTCGACAAGAAAAAAACGACATCTTTGTCATGATAACTGGTATTATTATGTGTTTGTCAGACACCAAAACTAATTTAAATTAGAAGCAGATTTGATTGTGTCTAATTCTTTCTATAATTTAGAGATTTGAGTATTTGTTTATTAGTTTTCTCTCATATTCTCTTTAAGCTATGGAAACGCCTATTGTATGTTTGTTGTGTAGCGAATTTAAGCCTATTTAAGTCTTGGCATGGCCCTTTCACCCCAAAGACAGGTCTTTTAATGGTTATATCAAAACGTGTAAGCCAAACATGAAAATTAAGAATTAACTCTTTCAGAAAATCCTTTAACAAGATAAAACAATTCATAGTAAAAGAAGAAGTGAATGTCCAAGGAACACCTACATTGCATAACTATTTAGAGACATCGTTGTGTATCGTTATGTTTGATTACATATTATAGTCAAGGACATTATATTGATTTTACAACAAGTCTCTTCAGGGACTGTCTGATGAAGATTTCTGCCTTTTTGCGTTCTCGTGCTATGAATTCAAGCGTAGTTATGAAGTTTAATATGGCGCCTCTTACTTACTTTTGCGAATTTCCTTATCACTTAATGTCCCTCGACATTCTTACGAGACTTATTACGATATCAAGCCGTTCTTGAAATTTATATCCCCGAGTAAAGGATCAGGGTTTCATGTAGCACAAGAACGTATCGTGTGTATACCTAAAAGCTCGACTTGAACCTCGGAATTTCCACGACACGTGTTCACTAGAGCAGCGTGCTATAGTCTGTCCATTAATTCGTGAGCACATTTGAAATTGATTTTCTCGAAAACTACCTGTTGGATCTCGGTGATTTTTGCAAGCAGCCTTAGAATATCCATGACGCTAGAGAAATATTTTTTTCCAAGAAAATTTGATGTAGTTTGAAATATTTCTTCTTCAGGTTATATTAAAATCAACCTCACCGGATTGTACACAATAGTAACAGATCTACGGTACACAGACGCGTTATTCTAAAAATACATTATGGTAACATTGAAATATCGTGAGTACACAACAATTTCACGAATTCCGTGCACCTAATCCAGTCGACTTTGAAAGCGGAAAGCATATGACGTTATAATTGGGATACCGTTGTATAGTCATAGGTGTATCTCGCTATTTGTATGAAGCTATTGTATCATATTTGTTGGCTTATCAAAACTGACATTGATATCACATTCATAATGAGTCTGAAGTGCACATTTATAACAATGCAAAAGGTTACAGTTTTACTATACCAACACTTCCGTAGGGAATCTAAGAGAGGTCATCTATATTGCGATATTCATAACCCTGAGAAACGAACGCAACTGGCGCTTGGTCTGAATAGAGAATCCTTTTCCCGATGGATTAAACAGGACACAAAGTGCACTAATGTCAAGCAAGGACGGAAAAGAACAATTGACGACTTTGACATAGATGTCATAAGACGGGAGCTCTTGAAAATGTTTGCGACAAATCAACTTGTTAATCTCAGGAAACTGAAATTAAAACATTTCTAAAAGTACTCTATGGAAAATTGTAAGAGCCGCCGGCTTCACCTTCAGAAAAACTATAGGCGGCAGGAATATTATTTGTGAAAAGCCACATTTAATTGCTGCCCGAAGTAAATACCTGAGGCAGATCCGTGAGCGGCGGAGGCAAGGCTATGATATTGTATATTTGGACGAATCCTGGGTCAATGCTCACCACACCAATGCTAAAGAATGGCAATCAGTAGACGGTGAACAGAAAGAAAAATACCAAGCAGCAAAGGCCAGCGTATTATACTAACACATGCAGGAAGCAGTGAAGAAGGTCTTGTCCATGACGCTGGACTTATTTTCCAATCAAAAGGTACCGACGGTAGGGACCACCACACAGAAATGAATGGACATATTTTCAGGCACTGGATGGAGAAAGATCTACTTCCAATTCTAAACAGACCATCATGCTTGGTAATGGATAATGTATCCTATCACAACGCAGTATCAGCGGAAGACAAAGTACCAACTGCATCAAATACAAAAGATCAAATTAGGACTTGGCTGCTAAGGAAAATGTCAGCTTCGATGATACATATTTGAAACCCGAGTTGTTGCACCTGGTGAGGATGACAAATAAGACAAAGGTGTTTCATATTGACAAAATCATTGCGGAATACGGCCACATGTCTTTGCGACTACCTCCATATCATGCTCACCTCAATCCGATAGAGCTTGTCTGGGCTAAAGTAAAAGGGCAAATTGCCGAACAGAACAGGACGTTTAAAATGTGTGATGTTGAAGTTCTGACACGTGAGCCCCTCTCAATGATAGACATGCAGTTCTGGAAGAAGTGTGTTGAACATGTGCTCCGAGAGGAAGACGAGTACTGGCACCGAGATGGATTACAATTTGTCCAGCCAGTAACAATTATCAACCTCATGGAATCGTGAGATTCGGGATGATACAAATCATATTTTGATTACAGACTGAGAAATAGCAACGTATACATTTCCATATCCAAATGCGTCTACCATCATACAATTTGTGGTGAAGTTAAGACACCCTGGGGTCTAATGGTGACCGAAGGGGAGGACTAACTGTTGCATATTGTATCCAAGTTACTTGACCTATCAAGTTAATATGGAGATACACCTATGAATAGAATTGACATGGACAAATTCTAGGGATTACTGTAAAATCTAAAATTTGAGCCCCCGTATTTGCAATTGTCAAAAAAGATCAAAGGAATTCGCCGATGTGCAAAATCCGTAGCATCTATGGACTACTGGTTAGCTTTATTTTAGCGTCATGGATATTCTAAGGCTGCATGCAAAAATCACTGAGATCCAACAGGTAGTTTTCGAGAAAATCAATTTCAAACGTGCTCACGAATTAATGGACAGACTATATCAACTTTGCTGACGATGATGATGATAGTGATGATGATAATAGTCATTATGGTAGCGATGATGATGAAGACAGCGTACAGTGAACGGACATAATCATACGACTTAATAACAGTTTTCAGAATGTCTGACTTTGGGATGAAGACAGGGTACAGTGAACAAAACAGGATTAAACGACTTTATCAATAGTCTTCAGACTGGCTAACTTTGTTATAAAGACAGTTCACATTGGACAAGTATAAACAAGTTTTATTTGACTGACATGAAGATGCTGATAGATCACAGGAGAAAGATACGGTTAGCCACTTTATCACTGGTCAGTCTAACCTGGTTCATCATCATCATCAAGGTGCGTATCCCTTATAGGACGTTGCTCTCTTTGCAGCACATCTGAAATTCACTCTGTCTCTAGCCAGTTCACCCACTTCGTCGATGGTCATTTTTATGGTTTCTTTAATATATTGTAGCCATCTTCTTCTTGGTCTGCCTCTGCGTCCTGGGACCTTGTCCTCTATTATTGTTCTTTCCAAGCCATCGTGATGTTTGATGTGACCAAAGTATGTAATTTTTCTGTACAGTATGTTGTTTATCAGCCAATTCTCTTTAACATTTAGTTCTTTCAGGACATCAGTGTTCTTTCTATTTTTCTGTTCATGGTATTCGTAGGATCTTTCTGTAGCATTTAATTTCCAAGGACTGGATTTTCGTTCTTAATTTTTATGTGTAATAGTCCATGATTCACAACCATAAGTAGCCACTGGGAAAATGCATGCTCCCAATATTTTTTAATTTTAATATTTTGCTGGTGCTTTGCCACATGTTCTTCATTGTGTTTAACTTCTTGATTGATAACCTGGTTATCAAAGATTTATTATGTTTTCTACGGACTGTGACTCTACCACAATCGATCTCTGATCAGTAATAGTAAATAAACAGTCTGCAAAATTACTGTTAGCTGAATGAAATCTTCGTCCTTCTCTATTCTTAACACTGATCATGTATCCCCACGGTCATCAGATTGTCTATCAAATGTATCATGCCTCTCTCCCACTATCTGATAGCAGAGCTCTTTATTTTATAATCATAGTGACTGACGTGCGGGGTCGTGTGTCTCCTCAGCTCTCTATCTAACGATGCTTATTAAAAAAATTGTTTATAAGCATGTTTGTTAAATAGTTTTCAGGATGTAACTGATGGTTTGAACATGACGGCTGCAGAGGTAGGACATCTGTCCTATGAGAGAGAGAAATTCCGAATGACTGTTGGGGTGGCAAAGTTCTGCTCAGAACAAGCTATATGATGATGATGAGTTAAATAATTAGCTATGTCATGTGCTTATTTTTTAATTTGTTAGTTTATCATTTGTTTGATTGGTCTATTGCTTAGTCAGTCGTTAGTTAGTTGGTCAGTAAATTAGTCTGTTAGCTAATTAGATATCTAGTTAAATAAATAAAGTGTTACGCCTGCAGGGAAGGTCTCGCATTGAATTGATCATGTTCCTCTCCCTAGTGCAGTGTATTGGTTATGAAGCCCACATTTTGTCGAACCACGATGTCAGACCATCAAACATCGTCTCACTCTGTCTTCCACAAACTCTCTTTCCTTTTATTTTACCTGTTGTTGCCAAATGTTGCACATATTCTCTTCGCATTACGTGTACAAATAAGATTGGTTGTCTGATTCTGTTTAGTTAGCTATTTTATTGATTAGTTAGATCGTTCGTTAGACAGTTGCTTAGTTAGCTAGACAGTTACGCAGTACATGGAGAACTGTATTTTGTATTTCCACAAACATATATTTGTTACAGATAATTATATGTTTTCTGGAATAATGCGTTACTTGATCTTTTATCCAACTTTTAAAATGGAAATATGTTTGTCTAAATCGGTCTCACTTATTTGAATCAAGTCAAGTAGCATGTCTCTTGCAAGTTCGCCTGAAAAGCTCTATGTCTCTTGCAAGTTCACTGGCCTATTCTAGCGTCATGTTTAATGTCTCTTTGATGTCCTGCTGCCTTGGTCGTCCACTGCCTCGTTTTCCAGGCACGATATTTTCCATTACCTTTCTTACATTAATTAATTCTTGGATTCTCCGAAAGGAGTTAATTCTTATTTTTTATGTTTGTTGGCCTACACGCTCTGATATAACCAATAAAATGTTCGCCTTAGGTTGAAAGGGCGTGCCTCGGCTTAAAGAGGCTTAATCCCCTACTTAACAAACAAACAAATTACCTTTCTCTCCCGACCGCTGTGGCGTTTAATGTGGCCAAAATATTTCATCTTCTGGGACTTGATGTTACTTATTTGAATTCTCTAGTTAAAATAGCTGCTGAAAATGACCAGAACAGATGACAAGCCGAGAGTAACATCAGTGATGAAAGTTGAATTGTTCATATTTTAGAAGTATTATAAACAAAGTAGAAGAAACAGCTAAAGACATACAAAAATAAAATGCATACAAAAGGTGAGAGAGGGTACTTGGTAGATTAAAAATCATATGGTACTGAATAATAATAACAGTTAATACTAAATTATGAATATTTAATTCAAATATGAAGTTAGTTATTCTGTATTAGTCCGAGATATGGCGAGTGACCAAGCAAGAAACTGTAGACTTTCATAAACAGAAACTTATGTTGAATTTGTGATATGCAGAGATCAGAAAATATACACTGACTTGTTTGAGGGAGTGGGATTGAGGGACATAATTCCTTTCTCTATTGTGCAGGAACATGGACATTGAACACGCATCTATGAGATACAGTTGCAGCATTTGAGATGGGGATTCAATAAAATTTTGAAGTAGGTTCAGGACAAAGAAACAAATAAATGAAGAAGTCATGGAACACTTAAAGACAAAGTACGAGTTGTTGACAGAGATCAAACAGAGATAAATCAACTAGTTAGGACATGAAGAGACACCTTCTTCTTCTTCTTTGCGTTCGTTCTTTAAGACCAATTTTAATCACTATTTGTGATATGTTTTTGATCTTTGCCACGAACGTGTATACGTTGCACATTGGTTTGGTAGGCCCCTAAACGCATAGACTTCTTCACGTTTAGGACACGTGCATCCGATTTCAACCAAACCTCCTTAGTCGCCTCTTACGACATGCTGGCAGGTAACAGTGGTTCTATTCTTTACACCCCAAATTTGGGTCCAGTAACCACTGGGCGATGAAGAGACATGACTCTACTGAATACCATGCTAGAAGGATAATTCTAGAAAAACGAGCAATAGGAATATATTTTTTCAGATTCCATGAGAAATTGATAGAAACACAGAGATATTTTCTACAGACTACATCATGGTAATAGATAGAAAACATCAGAGGTATATTTTCTTACAGAATTCTATATCATGGTAATAGATAGAAAACGTCAGATATATTTTCTTACAGAATTCTAATCATGAGATAATTGATAGAAAACATCAGAGATATTTTCTTACAGAATTCACATCATGGTAATAGATAGAAAACACAGAATATTTTCTTACAGAATTCACACATGGATAATGATAGAAAACATCAGAGATATATTTTCTTACGAAATTTTACATCATGGTAATAGATAGAAAACGTCAGAGATATATTTTCTTACAGAATTCTACATCATGGTAATAGATAGAAAACGACAGATATATTTTCTTACAGACTTCCACATCAGATAATAGATAGAAAACATCAGCCATACATTTCAACTGATCTTCAAGGTGAATGGGACACATAATCAGTAATTCTTTCTGTTTTCATAATTTTGTATTGTCAATTTCAATCACATCTGTTTATAGCTAGCATCTATTCACAGACGTAATTATGTAGTTTTGTCATCAAGTACTTCAATGTTATAACTATTCCCTGGGCGTCTGTAGCTTTAAGTAGTAGTAAACTCGATCACAATACAAGTGTACCTGGTTCAAGCTACGCGGCAGGCAGTTTTGAAAAAATTTAGTCGCTTGGAATTTTATGTTCGGTAAAACACAGACCTCAACGTTCAAAAAGCAATGACAAACTACTGAACGTATAAGTGGTGCTATAAAATCAACAACTCGTTTACTGTTGTTGATGATGACGTCCTGTAAAGGATATGCCACAATTTTCGAATTCACATACATAATTATGTGGTTTTGTGATCAAGTACATCAAACTTCTAACTATTTACAGACATGAGTATGTGGAATAAGATAAAATTACTATCAGTAATGAAGGCATTGAAATGTCATAAATTTTGAATACCATGGCTTCGTAATGAACGGTATTGGAGACGGATGTACAGCAACAAAACATAGATGGAGCCTAGTAGTGGCAATTGAAAGGCGGGTGATTAGTAAATAGAGCATATGACAAAACACAGTCAAGCTTCTGATAACATGCATTTTTTTCTATGACAACATATAGATGTGGATGGTGAACTGTAACATGCGCATTAAAGAAAAATACCGAAACAAAGAGATATAGCCAAATTCTTAGAATGTCTATTGTCTATTCCCATGTGGAAGATGTAGTTGGCTGTCCACTCTTGCCGTTAAGCGTAGGGATGGAGCTTTAATTTGCGTTCTAAGGCCAGATGGGTCGCCCGTGTGTTGTATCCGTGTTTATGTAGTGTGGTCTTGATATTGTCTATCCATCTTTTTCTTGGTCTTCCCTTAGCTCTAGTACCCGATCTCTTTTATTGTATGCTGTTATTGGTGGTTGGTTGTAATTCATTCTCATTAAATGTCCAAACCACTGCATTTGTTGTCTTTCGATATATTCGGTGCATGAAGTTATGCCCACTCTGCTTCTCATGTCTTCATTTCGTAGTCTGTCTTTCCTGGTGACTCCACTGCCTTCCTCAAGTATTTCATTTCACACGTGGTGAGCTTTCTGTGATGTGTTGCTGTAAGAGACAAAGTTTGGCACTGGTAACAAAGTGTTGGTAGGAAAATACTTTTATCATCTGTCTTTTCACTTCCATCTTGATCTTTGGGTGTTGTAGTAATGGTGCCAGCTGGTAGGTCACTGCATTTGCTTTTGACACCTTATCTCTATTTCTCTATCTAGTTTTCCGTCCTCTGTAAAAATAATGCCTAAATATTTGAATTCAGAAACTTGCTTTACTCTGGTATTATCTATTTGTATGTTTGCTTGACTTGGTGTTCTGCTGATTTTCATGGTCTCAGTCTTTTGTTTGTTGATTTTCATGTTGCACTTTCTACATGCTATTAGCAATGAATTCATGTGATGTTGTAACTGATCTTCATCTTCATACATTAAACTTTGGTCGTCCGCAAAAAACAATTCGTTGATTTGGTTGTTTAATTGGTCGTCGTGATCATTGTCTATGTCAATAAGGTCTTTTCGCACTGTGCCTCTTTCACTATTCTGTCGATATAATATGTTGAAGAGAAGAGGTGAGAGCACACAACCCTGTCTTACTACCGATTTTGTTTCGAATGAGTCTGTCATTCCGTCTGTTGTTCTTACCACACTGTGACTGTTTGTTTATATTACTCTGATATTGTCTAGCAGTTGTTCCTTGATCCCATAGTTTTCTAGTGTTTCCCAAAGAATACTTCTATCTATTCTGTCGAATGCCTTTTCTTGATCGATGAATAATAAGTGTAACTCTTTATTATATTCTATTGCTTTTCACTCAGTTGTCTCAGAGTGAATAGAGCGTCTGTGCATCCCACTCACTCAGTTGTCTCAGAGTGAATAGAGCGTATGTGCATCCCACTCACTCAGTTGTCTCAGAGTGAATAGAGCGTCTGTGCATCCCACTCCTCTTATAGGTTAGTAAATATCCTGAAACGTCATCAATTCAGTGACTAACACCCTACTGTGACGTGTCCGGCAAGCCGGCAGTGCGTAATATTGCTAAATTAATTATTTTATTCCAGGAGCAACAATGACAACAAACAGAACAGCAACAATAAATATATGTGTGTCCTGGGAGACAAAACATCGTAGAATGTCCTAGACAAAAAAAAAAAAAAAAATATAAACATAATATTAGAAATGAACACGGAGAAAAGTTGACTCATAAACAGCACCAGGTCTTAGAAACTAATATTTGTGTCACTAATCGTTAGAGTTGTTTAGAAAGAAGAATCTTGAAGTATATTGTTCCTTAAAAATGAGGCAATTACCAAGATAAAGATAGACACATGAAATTAAAGAAAACATGAATGGTACATTTCAATGACCGTGAAGAAGGCTGAAAAACTGGCTATAGTTATCCATGTCGAACTGAAATATGAACGGCCTTCAGAAAAGAACATGCTATATGTATGAGATGAAGATGCTATAGTAGAGATGAACATGCATATGTATAGATAGAAGATGCTATAAGATAAAGTATGTGCTTGCTATCGAGTAATTCAATATTATAATATTTTAGTTATTGCTTCACATTGTTGAAACATGTAATCCACATTTCAACACAATTAAATTATTTGTATGCACTGTCTTTGTTCTAAAAAAAAGTTAATTGCATATCCTTTACAGGACTTTGCGAATCAACTCCCAGCTTTTTTAACGCTGTTTGTGATTTATCTAGGCATTATTACGTTCAGTAGTTTGTCATTGGTTTCAGAACGGGTGTTGACATTGTCGTTTTGTAAAAATCCACACGAAACAATTTGCAACCAAACTGTCCGCAGCGTGATTCGAACTCAGAACGTCGGGGTTTATAGACCGAGTCACCAACACCTAAGCCACAGACGCCACCGTTTTTGTTCTACGCAACTCTAATGATCTTTTCATCGAATCTCTCTTTCTCTCTCTCTCTCTCTCACTCTCTCTCTCTCACCTACCTCTTTCTCATTATGTCTGACAGTTAATGATGTTACTGTGAATGGCATACACAGAAGTTTGTTGGTCCAGACTTTTCTTAGTACTATATAGTGATTTACCTTAGTGATTTGTTAATTGCTATTATTCTAGTTTCTAATTTCCTACTTAACTCAGGATAACTAGACATAAAATAGAAGCTAGAGTCCAGAAAGCAAATGTTGTCATCAACTCACTAGCTCGGACATCCGAAACATCTCCCACCCATCTAAACAACAAATAATCAAACCATCTTCATTCCTACTTTACGCTACCAGCGCCAAACATGGACAATGAATAAAGTATAGACATAGAGTAAAGTACCAACCACCTGTGAAATAGGCTGTATGCTGAAAGTCACGACAACACAATAAGAGACAGTCTCAAATACCGGCATCGCTGGCATCAGAAGAAGGATGAACAAGACCCTGCTTGAGCTGTATCAAAGAAAAAATTCATAAAATAATTTGGTCACATAGTAGGAATCCAAGCAGGCCGCACTGTCGATAACGTCTTCTACAGCAGAGCATCAGTACAAAAGACGAGGAAATACATCGAAAAGATGGATAGAGGTGTGCTAGAATCATTCGAAAAGATTCACAAATCTAATACTCAAGTCACCCTAGAACAGCAAGACAAATGCAAAAGACAACGACATTGGGCAAAAACACGGTAGCAGTGTCACGAAAAAACGACATTGGGCAAAAACACGGTAGCAGTGTCACGACAAAACGACATTGGGCAAAAACACGGTAGCAGTGTCACGAAAATAAGAATCGAAATGACTTCATTTCTGTTGATCCATTTTAATCCGGATGTGACATGTCTTTTATCAATGATATTGATCTCTACTGTCTGTCTTCTAAGATTTTTAGAGTTTTAGTTAATGCCATCTCAGATTATTTTTTATGTCTTACTCTGTTTCCTTGTAACTTCTTCATAAGCACATACCTATTAAAACAAATGAGGAAATTATCTGTTCCTGCCTTTATATTTCTGCTAAGGTAGTACTGTGATATTATTTATTATTAAGTATTTAAATTATTGTATGTTTTGTGATTTTTTATGAATAGTATCACTAATTTTCTAAGTGTAGTATTACTTACAGTAACTTTGTGTACACGTTAGTTGATTAAAGTCTTTTGGTGAAAATGTGCTTTTTAGTATATAGTGCATTGTGAAATTATCGTCTTTCGTGTTTTAAAATTTCGCTTTTGATATATAACTTTAACGCAATCTTTATATTAATTATATAATATTTTTAGTACTAAACTTCTTTGATTTTACGACTAATTTTAAATTATCATTTAAAAATACTAACAACATAATGGATAAAAATTACTAACAACGTAATGGATAAAACCTTTGAATGCTGTTTCGTGTGTGGTGTGTGTGTGCATGTGTGTGTATGTGTGCTTGTGTCGATGCGCATCTTCAAATGTGTCTGTGCATGCTTTGCATGTGCGACTGATCTCGTGTATGTGTGTTTGTAAGTATGTATACATTCCCAAATTGATCCCAGAGGTATGTACTGAATGCGAAAGACTATGATCTCTAAACAAATCACGAATTTCGTAGACGATGACAATAAAGAGTAAAAAAGTTACCTATCAGTCATATCTTACACGTAGCTACTACAATAACCATACTTATTTGAATACATGAGTTTCTGTGTAATCTTTCTACAAACAAATATAATTGCACAACAAGTCTCATCCTTCAACTGAAAGGAAGAGGCGAGGCTTCACTACAAACCTACAACAAATCCCTTCAAGAAAAATGAAATCAAAAATAATAGGCAAAATGCACTCGTGTTTTTTTTTAATTAATCCATTATTGTTTAGGATATCCTCATTCAGAAATCTTAAATTTTATAAATCGTATCCAAGTATTCGTGGTTAAAGTCGGTTTATCTACACAAATCGGTTGAGTAGACTAACTTTTATTTCACGGTACTGGTTGTTCAAGACGTGATGCATCTTATCTTGGTCTAGAAGCTAAAGGGAGGTAAGTAAAATGGTGGATAATTCAGTCAAGAGAAGGCAATTCTGAAATACGCTGTTATTTTCGTCGGCGCTAGCTGTATTCGTAGAACTCAATAAACGGATGGCCTTCTGACTGTCGCGATGCCATATTCCATCTCCCGTTTCCTTCCTCTCTTATTTACTCTTATTATGTCTATTACTCATTACATTTTTGTGTCTTGTATAGTGTGTATAATTTAACAGCACACTTCATTTCAATCGTCATTCCTGTGTCTATGTGTGCGTACGTGCGTGTGCGAATTGTTTTATTCTAAGCTTTTTTTTTTTACGCATATAGCAACAACTGCTTTTTACTGCAAAGTGGTTTTGCCCTTTTGGGTAAGAAGTGAGCTGTCGATTGGACGGTCTCTCCGGCGTAAGAACGCTGGGTCACGTCCTAGTAAGGTTTGGATCTCTTTTGTCTGAAGTACAATTATAACAAAAACGTTACCTCACGCTGCGTGATGACAGCTACGGTAAGTGATAATTAATACTCAGCATATATATAATGTGAGCGGCTGTAGCTTAAGCGGTAGGGAGCTCGATCACAACCCAAGCGTAGCTGGTTCAAACTCCGCGGCGGGCAAGTTTAACAGCAAATTATTTCCCTTGGATTTTTACAAATGGTGAAAGTAGACCTCACCGTTCAGAAAGCAATGACAAACTACTGAACGTATAAGTGGTGCCTAAAACAAATCGACAACTCGCTTACTGTTGATGATGGCTACATCCTATAAAATATATGCCACGATTTTCATTTCATATATATATATAATCATTTCTCTCGTACCGTTATACGTTACATAGGGCCTGCAAGTAATTTTTCCATACCGCTCTATCCTGGGCACCTAGCTCAATCTCATCCATGGAACTGAAACCGATATTTCCTGCCTCTCTCGGCAAAGTTCGTTTCAGGTCTCTTTAGGTCGACCTCTCTTTCTTGAACCCTTTGCATCCCACTTCAATGCCTGCTTTGATATTCGTTGATCATTTCTCCTCAAGGTGTGCCCAACATATCTCCATCTTCTCTTTCTTATAACAGTTGTCAATAGTGGTTGACCAGACATGTCTCTGATTTCATCACTTCTTCTGAATTCGTTCCATTTTATATTCATTTTTTTCGCAGACATCTATTTTCAAATGCATTCAACTTGCTTTCTATATCTTTATATAATAGCTGCCTAGCAAGCCCTGAACCAAAGACAAATAAAAGGTAGCGTGTCCCTTCCGGAACTTGGCTCCCATGACAGTAGTCTTGAAAAACTCTCTGTTCTCTGCACGATGGCCGGCGTCAGCAGCAGTCATTCTCAGATCGTCAATGACATCCTGCACCCATTGTCTTCTAAGTTTTCCTCTCATTCTTCTCGAATGTTGTTAGTGTCATTCAAAAGTTGGGTCAGGCGTGACTGTTTGTAGATCATTTCTTATAACGACAAAAGGCATTTTGTTACTCTCGAAAGAAAATATAACTGGATCCACATGAAGTTGAATATTGTATCTTCTTCTTCTTCGGTAATCATGCAATATTAAATATTGTATCTTCTTCTTCTTCGGTAATCACGCAATATTGAATATTGTATCTTGTTCTTCTTCTTCGGTAATCATGCAATATTGAATATTGTATCTTCTTCTTCTTCTTCGGTAATCATGCAATATTAAATATTGTATCTTGTTCTTCTTCGGTAATCATGCAATATTAAATATTGTATCTTCTTCTTCGGTAATCATGCAATATTAAATATTGTATCTTCTTCTTCGGTAATCATGCAATATTAAATATTGTATCTTCTTCTTCGGTAATCATGCAATATTAAATATTGTATCTTCTTCGTGCAATTAATCAAGGTGGATCCACAAACTCGCAGTCAGCTTCTCGTCTGTCAGGTTTCCCCAAGGCCGCAACCAATTACTTGACACCCAATTCTATAAAACTAGTTCTTCTGATGTCACACTATCTAACAATAGTAAAGTCCGTACAGTAATTAAGAACTTAATTGCCTCTAACGACCTTCCTACCGGCGCATCATCACTTTGTGTCATCGATAGCTGTTTAGGAAAACCCGCCTTTTATATGCTCCCCAAAATTCATAAACTGAACAATCCGGGGAGGCCCATCGTTTCTGCTTGCTCTTGTCCTACGGAACATATCTCCGAATTTCTTGATAGTATCTTCAATCCTATAGTCACCACACTACCTTCATTCTTGAAAGATACGAACCACACCTTGTCTGTTTTTTCGTCTATTGAGTTGTTGCCTGGCAGGACTTACCGTCTCTTCCTCCTTGATGTGTGCTCATTGTACACCTCCATACCTCATTCCGACGGACTTCAAGCTCTCCAGTTCTTTCTCGACAGGAGAACTAACCCACTTGTCTCCACCTCGGCTCTCCTTCGTCTTGCAGAACTAGTTCTAACTCTCAACTCCTTTCAGTTCAATGACCAGTTCTTTGAGCAGATCAGTGGGGTCGCCATGGGTACTAAAATGGGACCCAGTTATGCTTGTCTATTCATGGGTCATCTTGAGCACCTAGTATGGAATTCCTATGATGGCCCTCTTCCGTCTGTGTATCATAGATACATTGATGATTGTATTGGCATTACCGATATGCCTGAAGCCGATTTGTCACGCTTCATTAATTTCATTAATGTCTTCAATCCGGCTATTCGGTTTACATCTCACATCTCTACCTCTTGTGTCAACTTTCTTGACATCACTATCACTATCAGCCTATCCACCATCACTACATCAGTATACTACAAGCCTACTGATGCACATAGTTTTCTTTATACCTCTTCCCATTCCCAGGCTTGTCGTGATTCTTTACCATTCTCTCAACTCTTGCGCCTTCGTCGCCTCTGTAGCGAGGACGACGATTTCCTCGATAGAGCTCACGAGATGCTGGATTTCTTTCGTAAGCGCTTATACCCGGATAAGGTGCTTGCTTCTGCTATGCGGCGCGTTCAGCAAATTTCTCGCCAGGAGGCTCTCTCTAACCAGCATAGAACTTCCAATTCTGACAGGGTGAAACTTGTCTTAACTTTCCACCCTCATAGTTCCCTTGTGAAGAAAGTCTTATTCCGTCATCTCTCCATTCTTCAGTCTGATCCTGATACACGTTCAATCTTCCAACACTATCCTTTGGTGGCGTACAGACGGGACAGAAGCCTTAAGGATATGTTAGTTCACAGTCGCCTCAAGCCTAACATCCAGAGTCATTTTGGCACCATCCAGTGTAGCCGTCGGCGCTGTAACACTTGTGCTTATGTAATACAGACCCGCACGGTGTCTTTTCCAAAACCACGTTCGTTGTTGAAGACAGTTTCACGTGCGAGTCCCGTAATATTATCTATGCCATTATCTGCAAGCGGTGCAACAAGGCCTATATTGGGGAAACCGGCAGGAGACTCAGTGACCGATTCGCCCAACACTTGCGCGATATACGCCAATGCTCTGTGACCCTGTAGCTACCCATTTCAATGATACTGGCCATTCAGGAGCTTGCGATGTCCAGGTCACAGCCATCCGATCATGTTCCTCTGATGATCGTAGTCGATTTGCTCTGGAGAATCGGTTGATTTCTTTGTATGGTACCTTGCGACCACGCGGGCTCAACGTATTACATTCTTATGCTTCTTAGTGCTTTCTCTTCCCATGCTTTGTAATCTCTATGGGTATATGTTGCATGTATTACATTCTTATGCTTCTTAGTACTTTCTCTTCCCATGCTTTATAATCTATATGGGTATATGTTGCATGTATTCAAGTTATATATTTACTAGATGTTTCATTGTTTCTTTTCTATTTCTAGTTTTTATGTGTGTTTTTGTGTTACATTTATTTCGTTATTCGTTTTTATTCCAGATTTTCCTTAGATACGTTGGTATTTGGTCGTCCATTTGTGTTTCATTTTAATTTGTCACTCCTGTTTGTTCGTTTGCTTGATAAAGGCCTTGTTGGTCGAAACGTTGCTGTTTATCGTCACTGTTTATGTATTTTGTAAAACTATAGTACTTTGTTTGTACGTGTTTCACTATTGAGTAGCAGAAGCTTATTTAGCTTTTTTAGGTGTACCTAAAACTACATCATCTGTAAACAACAAATCTCTAATGACCAATATCGTTCTTTTGTCTTTATCTTTCAATCAGACACTGAAGTAACCTTTTTTCCAGAGCGGTTTTTAGCATGCTGCTCATGTGTATCAATGCAACAGTTCCTTTTTCTCCATCCAAATGATAAATTCATGGAAACGTAAAGAAGGTTACAGTTTTGTATCAGTGGTATCGCAGAAGTTGACAGAATACTCCGCTGGACACAATGATATACTGTTTATATCATCTGAAAGTTAGCTACCAAAGTGTCTTTCTCGTGAATCGGTAAGGTGGTGGAGGTTTGAAATTAGAGCTTTTCTTCTCCAAGATGAGATGCGCTATAATGTTAACGAGCCATACATACCAGAATTATACTGTGTTTGATGTTTGCGTCTGGATCGGGAACAAACACTAAGAGGTGACATCTAATTAATAATCATTACAATCATCATCATGCAGAGCTAATAAAACACATGAGCGTGTATTGGTAAATGTCAAACTAAAAAGATGATTTCATAGATTAATTTATAAGACATTTGTTTCATGTGCAATTTGTTTTTGTTTTTTGTTAGTTGATATTCATTCCACATTCGAGTACAGAGAAAGAGGAAGATCACGCAAAAGATGGAGTGATAGCATCAAGAACAGCTTTAAGAAAATGATGACATCTAACAAAGCGCTTCAGAACAAGCACACACAAATCACTAGATCCTCCACTCTTCTATAAAGAAGTAAATGGGGAAAGAAAAGAAGAAGAAGAAGATATTCATTTCTGTAAATAACTTTTCTAAAGAGTTAATAATTCAACTTCTGTGAGCTCTTCGGCCTTACTTTATCGTATGTGGTCGGTTTCCCAAGCTCAGAATTATTAAGAATGAAATTAGTTTTTCTTCTATATAGTTCAGCGTGATCTACAGTGGCATCTCTATCTCTTCGGATCATGGTCAATAATTGTTTGATTCCTACCTTTCCCATTTCCATTGCTATCTAATCCCTTTCATTTGCGAACTACAATTCTTATCTTTTGTGAAGTAAACTAAGCGTAATAATTATCTTCTACTTTGATCAGTGTAACATAATCTAAATGATATAAAAACAAATATGTGCTTTTGAATATAAGTATTACGGACGAGTTCTCCATAAATCATGAACCTAGAAGAGAACAAACAGGGCCGTATCGTACTATGATACAGAGATGCGGCCGTATCAGGCTAGACCGTAAGGGGGAGGTACAAGAAGTGAAATCAAAATACAATTTGAACCATTCAATAATTTTTAAAATCGTTACGCAATGTTTTTATATACTGGTCTTTGTTATTCCGGTATTGATGTATACGATTTACTATTCGTACATTTTTGGCGGGTTTTTTTTTAAAAATCACAATCGAATGTTATTTTAAAGAAAAAACATTTAAGGGGTGGCATTTCGAAGACTTTGCATCATACTGAGAAAATATGCCGCACGGCCCTGAAAACAAATAGATCTATCCAGAAAGAACTCAAATCAAAGAAAAATAGCCGATGATACAAAAAAGAATGAGAAAATTAAAGTATTTTCGACATACAAAGAGACTCGAATGGTTAGAGAAGACCATTATGGAAGAAAGCGTCCCGTCAAAAAGAAAAAGATGAAGATCACGCACAAGATGTATTCAGAGTGTAATTGATGATATGAGCATGATGATCGCAGAGGCATAACGTGTGACTTAAGAGCGAGAATTCCGAAGGACTGTTAGGGTGGCCAAGTTCTGCTCAGGACAAGCTATTTGATGATGAAGTGATATAAATAACTGAAAATTCACGTGAAGTGAGTTTATTTGTATTATTTCACTTGTTCTTCAATAACTTTCACAAATTATTTCTTTCTGTGGACGGTGTTCTCACAACATATGTGAGGTTCTTCATGCGTAAAACAAATAAAAACATCAGGTGCAAGCTACTTTGATCGACTTATCTTGCATTAAACATAAACAAATGGAATCTCAATATTTTTCATTTTACTGTAGCTGCAGGCAAGACCAAGTCATCAGTTACTCCAGGCGTGATTGCAAGTTTTCATACTCTATCAGTTTATTTAACTACACTGTGTATCTTTTTTTCTTTCTATAGTTGCTAAATATTTACATCAGTGTTTAATCCTATTAACTCTACATGTATATTGTGGTCATTATCCTAAACGTGAGGTATTTTTTAAAATGAATTATCGTCTTGTGAAATGAATTACATCTATTTCCTAACATTACTTTAGCCAGCGTGGATTCCCTGTTTGACAGTTCATATACGATATCAGGTTAAGAACAGAAATAGCGATATGTCGGGCATACCTTGCGGAAGACATAGTCGAGTGTCACTATGAAAGCACTTGAGTCATCAAAAAAGTGAACGTCCTAAACAGACCAGGAGACGAAATCTTCGTGGGCAACTGAAGGAGACTGGATTATCATGAAAGGCCACAATGAAAACAGTTCAAAAACCTGGTTAAGTGGTGAAAAACTATTGAGGCCCTATGCTCCACGAGGACGTGCAGAGAAATAAGTCAAGTCTTATATGATACGGTCGACACTCCACTTCCTCTCCTAACAGTTAAAAATGATTGTTTTGAAGATCGATGCAGGTTTTTCAATCCTACAATCTTTAGTTCAAACCTTGTAGAATCAGGTAATAATTTATTGTTAATTATTTACACAAGTCGTGTTTACATTAGCAGAAACACCGATGCATGTAGTGATAACTTGCTTGACAATAATATTAAATCTTACTGGCATATTTTTCTATTTACGAAGAAAATACAAAACACCGAAGTAAGATAGTTTTACAAAGCACATAAACAAGATACCACAAAAGTACTTTTGACAAAAGTACTTTATCACGCAAATCACTACAAAAATGTCCGTCGACAATCGTCAGTAAAACAAGTCAAAGACTTAACATACCCAGCGAGCATTTTTCACAAACGGAAGAATAACTAATGAAATCCAACGCAGATGCAACAAATCAAATCAAATGGCGCCAATTTTAAAATACAAACATGTCACCATGAACACAAAAAGAGTTCAACACAATCTTTCTCCCAACATTATGTTACCAGTGCCAAACTTGGACGCTGACATCAAACGATAAAAGAAAACTAGTCACGACAGAGATGAAATGTCTACGCAGAATGCTGGGGGTAACAAGAAGAGACCGGTGGAGAAATGAAGACATCAGGGAAAAAGTGGGTACAACATTAGTACTAAACTTCATCAAGAAACAACTTAAATGGTTCGGCCACATAAGCAGATTACCAGACAGTGCACCTGAAACAGCAATGTTGCTCCGATACAATGGATACAAAGCAATAGGCCGGCAATGCAAATGGTAGACCTCAGAGATAACAGAGGCCACGAAAAACACTATTTATGAAGCGCATGCAATGGCTCGTTCTATAAATATTTTCTTATCCTGACGCTGTCAGACAAAACAGAATTGGAGAAGAAAAAAAAGATCGCGCAAATGAAACTAGCACAACACGGAATACAAGACGACGTTTATAAATGAAATACATCATACACACGGAAACCTGCTGCCTTGCAGGTTGGCTGAGGATAGTCAAAGGCTAGCGGAGAGCGAACTCAGTAAACACTGGTTGAAATCGTACACGTTGCCGAATGACAAGCACTAGAGATCCAAATGGTACTGAAGATTGTGACGTAAAGCACGTTCTTGTCAAAGGCTGTTTATATATCACAATAAGAATGATGAAAATGACCGAAAAATAACGATCGAGAGAGAGAGATGCACACTGCGATAACAATGGATTGATAACTGATATAGATAGCGACCGTACTACAAAGCAAAAACTAAACAAGTTTCAAAAACTAGAATGGAAAACAACAAAATGAAAATATACATATATTTAATACATATATACAAAAATATAAAACAACATAAGAGAACACGACATCATATAGAAAAAAAAAACCATAATAAAAACATAGGGATGTAGTGTGTTGAGTCCAAGAGGTTCCAAGGTAGGATATAAAAGTATAAAACAATCTTTTTAAATAGCAAATCAACTCCGACTTGCTGGGGATTACGATCGAATGGCTATAATCTAGATACCGCAACAAGCTCACAAATAGTCAGTGTCTTTGAAGTAAGTCGGCACAGAGGGGTCATTTATGGAGGACTAGACTTCTCATTACAGTTTAAACGTTCAGTTTCATTTAGATTCCCAATTTGATAAGCAGTCATATACATTTTCTAATTCATTTCGCAACCGTGACTGTTTTGTTTAAAGTATGTATGTGTATCTTCACGTGTTCTTGTAACTGTGTACGACGATTTTAAAACAAAAGCATATATGAACTATCTGGACGCTTGATTAACATTTTAGTACGCAGTTATTAAAACATATATGAACTATCTGGACGCTTGATTAACATTTTAGTACGCAGTTATTAAAACAAGCATATAGAACTATCTGACGCTTGATTAACATTTTAGTACGCAGTTATTAAAACAAAAGCATATATGAACTATATGGACGCTTGATTAACATTTTAGTACGCAGTTATTAAAACAAAAGCATATATGAACTATATGGACGCTTGATTAACATTTTAGTACGCAGTTATTAAAACAAAAGCATATATGAACTATATGGACGCTTGATTAACATTTTAGTACGCAGTTATTAAAACAAAAGCATATATGAACTATATGGACGCTTGATTAACATTTTAGTACGCAGTTATTAAAAAACAAAGAACTAATTTACCACTGAAAATGAACAGCATTTCAAATTGTTAAAAAAATTATTTATGTAATAATATTTTGGCAATGGATGTGAGAAACGGCAGCAACTAAACATTCGTGGAAGTAAATCAAGGACCAACAATAAGGAAGTCCACTGAAGGAAATCAATATGTGGGCTTGCTGAGAAATATTAACAATCTCAATATTAATTATACTAATTTTGCAATTTAAAACAAAATGGTTTAGTTGATTGATTGGTTGATTGATAAGACCATCATCATCATTGCATCTTCTTTGTACCTGAGCAGAACTTTGACACCCTAACAGTATTTTCTTATTTCTCTCATCTCACCTCTTCAGACGCCATGCTCAAATCATCAGTTACATCCTGAATCCATCTTCTCCGTGGTCTTCTTATACGATTTGCCTGGATGTCTCCCATCCTTCGCATATCATGGACAGAAAAAAAAAGAACAAATAGCTCTATCCAGAAAGAACTCACGATCAAAGGTAATTGCCTGCTACTATAAATAATAATATGAAAATTGAATAATTGTTGGACATATACAGAGACACGAAGGGTTGAAGAAGTCCATTACGGAACACTTATTTTTAAAAGCTCATATATGTTTTCACTTCCTTGTTAAATGTCCATGCTTCACCATATGTTTCTACTGGAAATATGCATGTTCCTAGTATTTTGATCTTTGTTTTCATATCAGTTTTATTCTATACTATTGTCAGTTGTTTATTTTTTTTTTGTAACGCCACGTTTGTTCTACTTTTAATTTCCTTCATCTCATGCCCATCTCTTGTTAGCGCAGTGAACCAAGATATTTACAACTGTTCACATGTCCATCTCTTGTTAGCAGTGAGCCGAGATATTTACAACTGTTCACATTTTCTGTTTTCTCTCCATTAAAAAAAATATACTTTGTCCCAGTGGCGGCTCGTGATCATTTTTGTTGGTGGGGACAGACATTTTTTCCGGAGAAATCATTGTCTTTGGTTGCTATATTTTAATTTATAAAATAATAAATACACGTTATACATTATTTTTGGTGGAGCCCGGCCCCACTGGCCCTTAATGACGAGCCGCCACTGCTTTATCCGTTCTTATTATTTTTGTTTTTTCAACATTAAGATATAGATTTTGTTTTTCGCTATTATTTTGCACTTTCAATATTAATTTCTCTCTATTTCTTTTTTGCGATGTTGACATTAACGCTCAGCATATCTTAGTTCGGGTATTTCTTTTCCTCCGATTATAACAAGATCGTATTGTTCTTTACCCTTGGTTTCTGTTATATTCCTCATGTTGTTTTCAGCATATATGTTAAACAGACATGTCGACAGAACGTAACCTTATCTGAACCCTCTTGTGAAACCATATGATGTATCGTCCTATGTTCCGATAGCCGCCATTTGATCCACTCCTACTACCAAGAATATGTCTACTTCTCTAACACATTTACATATACTTCTTGTTTAGAGTGTATATCTTCTTCTAACCAGGGCTGCGAGTTTTTTACTCTTGGGCAATATATACGAAACTCATCTTATTTTTATTTCTTCTTCTGCGTTCTCACTAGATTGGGATTTCGGATTCTCTAACAAAGGCAGCCGTCTGCCTCAGATCATCAGCCACGCCATACAGTTTGTCTTGGACGCTGGTGTAAGTGGGCCACCTCTTTCTTCTCAGGTCTGCATACTGGGGGCAGTTCTGTAGGATATGTTCTGTTGTCATACTTGCTAAGCCACAGGGGCACAGGTCGTTGGTGCCTATCTTGAATTTGGTGTACAGGTGGTGTCTCATTCTGTTGTGACCCGTCCGAAGGCGAAGTATAGCTGTCTGGTCCCTTCTGGACAGTTGGTAATATCCATCATTCTTGTTGTGTTTTGGGTGTTCTTTATCCCACTTTGCCCTGTAGTGCCCTTTGGCGATGGTTTTGCTTCTTCATAGCTAACCAGGTTGTTATCTTGGGGCATTCCTGCTCCCTCTTTAGCCAGTCTGTCAGCATCTTCATTCCCTTGATCTTGCAGTGTGAGGGTATCCAATGGATTACTACCCTCTCCGATTCATGGGATAACTGGGCTAAGGTTGACCTGAGATCACTTAGTTCTGTGTTCCTTTCAGATTTCAGTGCTGAAATAGCGGACAATGCGTCAGTTAAGAGCACTATTTTTCCATGTATTTGGTTCATATTTTGTAGTGCCATTTTGCAGCTGCACTGAGGGCCTCTACCTCAGCCCTGAAATTGGTTGAGAACTTGCCGGTGGCCAGAGCTAAGGTTAGTTCTCCATTTTTTAGTCTGAGGACAACTCTCCCTCCTCCATTGTGGGTGGCATCTGTAGCAGAGCCATCCGTGTATGCATGTGTCCATAAGTCCATTGGGTAGTTTTCATTTATGTGTTTTTCTGCAATGAGCCTTCTCTCCAGGTCTGTTTGTGTTCCTTTCTTGCCAATGCCACTTATTTATTCTGAGAGCTCTGGGAGACTGCATGCCCAGGGAAGGGAGGTGCTGGCTGGTTGGATGTGTTTTGGTTGAGCCAGTGCCAATATTGCGTCTTTGTGAGCAAGTTCTTTGGAGTTTGCCACGAAGTTACTTCTTTTTAATCTGCCCTTACCGTAGCTGTTGATTCGGAGGTGCATTGGATGGTTCGTCAGTCTCTTGAATTTTTCTCCTTGTTGAAGAACCTTCATGTCCCGTCTGTCCTCCATTGGCTGGAGCCCTGTCACAATTTCCAGTACTTCTATGTAGGTAGACTTCATGGCTCCAGTGATGATCCGTGAGGCCTGGTTTTGAACTCTGCTTAGCTTTACATCTTATTTTTTTTTTTTTATTTTTTTTTTTTAATTTTAACTTCGTTGAAATTATATTTTATCAATATGTCGCTTGAATCAATAAAAAATATATAAGAGATCTAGCTCTTATAATGGATGCTTCATTTTTCTTTAAAAATGGTTTCCAAACATTATTTCTTATGTTGTCGTTACGTGGTGCTTACCTTCAAACAAATCATGTTTTTTTTAAATAAAAAATAAAGTTTAGCAATGAAGAACAGACTCGTCCTTACCTTCAAACAAATCATGTCGGTTTTTTTAAATAAAAATAAAGTTTAGCAATGAAGAACAGACTCATCCTTACCTTCAAACAAATCATGTTTTTTTTAAATAAAAAATAAAGTTTAGCAATGAAGAACAGACTCATCCTTACCTTCAAACAAATCATGTTTTTTAAATAAAAATAAAGTTTAGCAATGAAGAACAGACTCGTCCTTACCTTTAAACAAATCATGTTTTTGGTTTTTTTTTAAATAAAGTTTAGCAATGAAGAACAGGCTCGTCCTTACCTTCAAACAAATCATGTTGTTTTTTAAAATAAAAATA
Organism: Arion vulgaris; assembly: GCA_020796225.1. Lineage (NCBI taxonomy): Eukaryota > Metazoa > Mollusca > Gastropoda > Stylommatophora > Arionidae > Arion > Arion vulgaris. Next base: position 22,026,787 of record CM036764.1, read on the forward strand.
AAGTTTAGCAATGAAGAACAGACTCGTCCTTACCTTCAAACAAATCATGTTGTTGTTTTCTTAAATAAAAAATAAAGTTTAGCAATGAAGAACAGACTTTCCTGAGACTTAGTCACTCTTTGCAGAAATATCGTGCCACCTGCCGAAAGTTTTACACAAAGTGTGAACTCCGTAGCTCTAGCAATAATCTTAGAAATTTCCGAAAAAAAAAAAATGCATTTGTAAATCGAACGCCGTGGTCCGAATTTGAAAACTCGACATTCAGAACACTTGATCAATTCGCCAAGAGACACACCCCCTTCCTCAATAAAAGTATTTTTTTAAATTATCAAGTACCATTAGGCGCATTAAACGGTGCCAACAGCTACATGTTTGTTTGTTTGTTTGTTTGTTTGTTTGTTTGTTTGTTTGTTTGTTTGTTTGTGTGTTTGTTTGTTTGCTTGTTTGTGTGTTTGTTTGTTTGTTTGTTTGTTTGTTTGTTTGTTTGTTTGTTTGCGTTCGTTCTTATCAATAAAGTGAACACCTATTTGTGATCTGTGCAATTTTCTTTGAGAACGTGAATACGTTGCATCCCAGTTAGACCCCTGTGGTATGAAGAATGGATACATCCTAATTTTGGTCACAGTTTATGCATATTATCAAATAGGTCATACAGCTGTGTACATATATTTAACTGTAAAATTGTAAATGCAGAAAAACCTCACTTGAAAGTACCACATCTGAAGTTATACTGTAGCATGGTATCAGATCTGTTTGATCTTAAGCAAGCCATCAAATCTGACTCATTTCAAATTGTTAAATGGATCCATATCGGAAAACCCGATATAATAATGTCAATGCTTCGCCTTAAAACCCTGTGCCAACATGCTCAGAACACCTGTAGAATGTCCATGGTAATTATTTCTGACAGTCTAAGTTTATATCGGTCGCCATGGTGACAGTCACTTATGACCTATTGTTGTTAACATCATGGCGTGTGTCTTTATCATAGAAACAGGAATGTGGTTACAGTTAAATATAGCAGTAAATAAAAACGTCGACGTAATCTCCTAACATATAATACTTAAGGAGTGTGAAATATTAGCCACCTCACATCCAGCGGTCCAGTGGTGTCAGGGAGCAGTACTATTCTAGGGCACCTGCCCTGCTAGCTTTAAAGAAAAAGTAACTAGGGTCTAGCCAGACACAGAAAATGACAGTGAATATTTTGTGTTCAAGTTTGCTTTATTTGTCATAAATTTGTTATGAGTCTTATCTAAACAAAATGTAAAGGCTCTCCCAACGAATCCTTTGTTGTATAATAATGCGATGTGCGGTAATATACAAATCTGAGGTTTCACACAGTATCAGATCAGATCTGGAGACAAGCGTGAGAAAGGCTGCGGGAATACTGAGTAAATGGGCGATTGAACAAAGACAGGTATATACAGTATTACATAAGTAATAAAAAAATTAATGATTAAATATGAAAATAAACAGCACTCGACGTTTCGACCATAAGCCTTTATCAAGATAACAAATATAGACACAGAATACTTAATAAACTAAAACAAAATTCTTAAATATAATTCATTAAATATGTGTAGCTATGTAGGCTATATATGGTAATAATAAATAACTAGAATAATAATAGTAATAACATAATGTAACCAACTATGACTCCATATTGTGTAGCTATGTAGGCTATATATGGTAATAATAAATAACTAGAATAATAATAGTAATAACATAATGTTACCAACTATGACTCCATTTTGTGTAGATATGTAGGCTATATATGGTAATAATAAATAACTAGAATAATAATAGTAATAACATAAAGTTACCAACTATGACTCCATTTTGTGTAGATATGTAGGCTATATATGGTAATAATAAATAACTATATTTTTATAGAATAATAATAGTAATAACATCATGTTACCAACTATGACTCCATTTTGTGTAGATATGTAGGCTATATATGGTAATAATAAATAACTAGAATAATAATAGTAATAACATAAGTTACAACTAAGACACCATATTGTGTAGCTATGTAGGCTATATATGGTAATAATAAATAACTATATTTTTATAGAATAATAATAGTAATAACATCATGTTATCAACTAAGACTCCATATTGTGTAGCTATGTAGGCTATATATGGTAATAATAAATAACTAGAATAATAATAGTAATAACATAAAGTTACCAACTAAGACACCATATTGTGTAGCTATGTAGGCTATATATGGTAATAATAAATAACTATATTTTTATAGAATAATAATAGTAATAACATCATGTTATCAACTAAGATTCCATATTGTGTAGCTATGTAGGCTATATATGGTAATAATAAATAACTATATTTTTATAGAATAATAATAGTAATAACATCATGTTATCAACTAAGACTCCATATTGTGTAGCTATGTAGGCTATATATGGTAATAATAAATAACTATATTTGTATAGAATAATAATAGTAATAACATCATGTTATCAACTAAGATTCCATATTGTGTAGCTATGTAGGCTATATATGGTAATAATAAATAACTATATTTTTATAGAATAATAATAGTAATAACATCATGTTATCAACTAAGATTCCATATTGTGTAGCTATGTAGGCTATATATGGTAATAATAAATAACTATATTTTTATAGAATAATAATAGTAATAACATCATGTTATCAACTAAGATTCCATATTGTGTAGCTATGTAGGCTATATATGGTAATAATAAATAACTATATTTTTATAGAATAATAATAGTAATAACATCATGTTATCAACTAAGACTCCATATTGTGTAGCTATGTAGGCTATATATGGTAATAATAAATAACTAGAATAATAATAGTAATAACATCATGTTATCAATTAAGATTCCATATTGTGTAGCAATGTAGGCTATATATGGTAATAATAAATAACTAGAATAATAATAGTAATAACATCATGTTATCAACTAAGATTCCATATTGTGTAGCTATGTAGGCTATATATGGTAATAATAAATAACTAGAATAATAATAGTAATAACATCATGTTATCAACTAAGATTCCATATTGTGTAGCTATGTAGGCTATATATGGTAATAATAAATAACTATATTTTTATAGAATAATAATAGTAATAACATCATGTTATCAACTAAGATTCCATATTGTGTAGCTATGTAGGCTATATATGGTAATAATAAATAACTATATTTTTATAGAATAATAATAGTAATAACATCATGTTATCAACTAAGACTCCATATTGTGTAGCTATGTAGGCTATATATGGTAATAATAAATAACTAGAATAATAATAGTAATAACATCATGTTATCAACTAAGACTCCATATTGTGTAGCTATGTAGGCTATATATGGTAATAATAAATAACTATATTTTTATAGAATAATAATAGTAATAACATCATGTTATCAACTAAGACTCCATATTGTGTAGCTATGTAGGCTATATATGGTAATAATAAATAACTAGAATAATAATAGTAATAACATCATGTTATCAACTAAGACTCCATATTGTGTAGCTATGTAGGCTATATATGGTAATAATAAATAACTATATTTTTATAGAATAATAATAGTAATAACATCATGTTATCAACTAAGACTCCATATTGTGTAGCTATGTAGGCTATATATGGTAATAATAAATAACTATATTTTTATAGAATAATAATAGTAATAACATCATGTTATCAACTAAGACTCCATATTGTGTAGCTATGTAGGCTATATATGGTAATAATAAATAACTATATTTTTATAGAATAATAATAGTAATAACATCATGTTATCAACTAAGACTCCATATTGTGTAGCAATGTAGGCTATATATGGTAATAATAAATAACTATATTTTTATAGAATAATAATAGTAATAACATCATGTTATCAACTAAGACTCCATATTGTGTAGCTATGTAGGCTATATATGGTAATAATAAATAACTATATTTTTATAGAATAATAATAGTAATAACATCATGTTATCAACTAAGACTCCATATTGTGTAGCTATGTAGGCTATATATGGTAATAATAAATAACTATATTTTTATAGAATAATAATAGTAATAACATCATGTTATCAACTAAGATTCCATATTGTGTAGCAATGTAGGCTATATATGGTAATAATAAATAACTATATTTTTATAGAATAATAATAGTAATAACATCATGTTATCAACTAAGACTCCATATTGTGTAGCTATGTAGGCTATATATGGTAATAATAAATAACTATATTTTTATAGAATAATAATAGTAATAACATCATGTTATCAACTAAGATTCCATATTGTGTAGCTATGTAGGCTATATATGGTAATAATAAATAACTAGAATAATAATAGTAATAACATCATGTTATCAACTAAGACTCCATATTGTGTAGCTATGTAGGCTATATATGGTAATAATAAATAACTAGAATAATAATAGTAATAACATCATGTTATCAACTAAGACTCCATATTGTGTAGCAATGTAGGCTATATATGGTAATAATAAATAACTATATTTTTATAGAATAATAATAGTAATAACATCATGTTATCAACTAAGATTCCATATTGTGTAGCAATGTAGGCTATATATGGTAATAATAAATAACTATATTTTTATAGAATAATAATAGTAATAACATCATGTTATCAACTAAGACTCCATATTGTGTAGCTATGTAGGCTATATATGGTAATAATAAATAACTATATTTTTATAGAATAATAATAGTAATAACATCATGTTATCAACTAAGACTCCATATTGTGTAGCTATGTAGGCTATATATGGTAATAATAAATAACTATATTTTTATAGAATAATAATAGTAATAACATCATGTTATCAACTAAGACTCCATATTGTGTAGATATGTAGGCTATATATGGTAATAATAAATAACTATATTTTTATAGAATAATAATAGTAATAACATCATGTTATCAACTAAGACTCCATATTGTGTAGCTATGTAGGCTATATATGGTAATAATAAATAACTAGAATAATAATAGTAATAACATCATGTTATCAACTAAGACTCCATATTGTGTAGCTATGTAGGCTATATATGGTAATAATAAATAACTAGATTTGTATAGAATAATAATAGTAATAACATCATGTTATCAACTAAGATTCCATATTGTGTAGCTATGTAGGCTATATATGGTAATAATAAATAACTATATTTGTATAGAATAATAATAGTAATAACATCATGTTATCAACTAAGACTCCATATTGTGTAGCTATGTAGGCTATATATGGTAATAATAAATAACTATATTTTTATAGAATAATAATAGTAATAACATCATGTTATCAACTAAGATTCCATATTGTGTAGCTATGTAGGCTATATATGGTAATAATAAATAACTATATTTTTATAGAATAATAATAGTAATAACATCATGTTATCAACTAAGATTCCATATTGTGTAGCTATGTAGGCTATATATGGTAATAATAAATAACTATATTTTTATAAAATAATAATAGTAATAACATCATGTTATCAACTAAGATTCCATATTGTGTAGATATGTAGGCTATATATGGTAATAATAAATAACTATATTTGTATAGAATAATAATAGTAATAACATCATGTTATCAACTAAGATTCCATATTGTGTAGCTATGTAGGCTATATATGGTAATAATAAATAACTATATTTTTATAGAATAATAATAGTAATAACATCATGTTATCAACTAAGACTCCATATTGTGTAGCTATGTAGGCTATATATGGTAATAATAAATAACTATATTTTTATAGAATAATAATAGTAATAACATCATGTTATCAACTAAGATTCCATATTGTGTAGCTATGTAGGCTATATATGGTAATAATAAATAACTATATTTTTATAGAATAATAATAGTAATAACATCATGTTATCAACTAAGACTCCATATTGTGTAGCTATGTAGGCTATATATGGTAATAATAAATAACTATATTTTTATAGAATAATAATAGTAATAACATCATGTTATCAACTAAGATTCCATATTGTGTAGATATGTAGGCTATATATGGTAATAATAAATAACTATATTTTTATAGAATAATAATAGTAATAACATCATGTTATCAACTAAGACTCCATATTGTGTAGCTATGTAGGCTATATATGGTAATAATAAATAACTATATTTTTATAGAATAATAATAGTAATAACATCATGTTATCAACTAAGATTCCATATTGTGTAGCTATGTAGGCTATATATGGTAATAATAAATAACTAGAATAATAATAGTAATAACATCATGTTATCAACTAAGACTCCATATTGTGTAGCTATGTAGGCTATATATGGTAATAATAAATAACTATATTTTTATAGAATAATAATAGTAATAACATCATGTTATCAACTAAGATTCCATATTGTGTAGCTATGTAGGCTATATATGGTAATAATAAATAACTAGAATAATAATAGTAATAACATCATGTTATCAACTAAGACTCCATATTGTGTAGCTATGTAGGCTATATATGGTAATAATAAATAACTATATTTTTATAGAATAATAATAGTAATAACATCATGTTATCAACTAAGACTCCATATTGTGTAGCTATGTAGGCTATATATGGTAATAATAAATAACTATATTTTTATAGAATAATAATAGTAATAACATCATGTTATCAACTAAGACTCCATATTGTGTAGCTATGTAGGCTATATATGGTAATAATAAATAACTATATTTGTATAGAATAATAATAGTAATAACATCATGTTATCAACTAAGACTCCATATTGTGTAGCTATGTAGGCTATATATGGTAATAATAAATAACTAGAATAATAATAGTAATAACATCATGTTATCAACTAAGACTCCATATTGTGTAGATATGTAGGCTATATATGGTAATAATAAATAACTAGAATAATAATAGTAATAACATCATGTTATCAACTAAGACTCCATATTGTGTAGCTATGTAGGCTATATATGGTAATAATAAATAACTATATTTTTATAGAATAATAATAGTAATAACATCATGTTATCAACTAAGATTCCATATTGTGTAGATATGTAGGCTATATATGGTAATAATAAATAACTATATTTTTATAGAATAATAATAGTAATAACATCATGTTATCAACTAAGATTCCATATTGTGTAGATATGTAGGCTATATATGGTAATAATAAATAACTATATTTTTATAGAATAATAATAGTAATAACATCATGTTATCAACTAAGATTCCATATTGTGTAGATATGTAGGCTATATATGGTAATAATAAATAACTATATTTTTATAGAATAATAATAGTAATAACATCATGTTATCAACTAAGACTCCATATTGTGTAGATATGTAGGCTATATATGGTAATAATAAATAACTATATTTTTATAGAATAATAATAGTAATAACATCATGTTATCAACTAAGATTCCATATTGTGTAGCTATGTAGGCTATATATGGTAATAATAAATAACTATATTTGTATAGAATAATAATAGTAATAACATCATGTTATCAACTAAGACTCCATATTGTGTAGCTATGTAGGCTATATATGGTAATAATAAATAACTATATTTGTATAGAATAATAATAGTAATAACATAAAGTTACCAACTAAGATTCCATATTGTGTAGCTATGTAGGCTATATATGGTAATAATAAATAACTATATTTGTATAGAATAATAATAGTAATAACATCATGTTATCAACTAAGACTCCATATTGTGTAGCTATGTAGGCTATATATGGTAATAATAAATAACTAGAATAATAATAGTAATAACATCATGTTATCAACTAAGATTCCATATTGTGTAGCTATGTAGGCTATATATGGTAATAATAAATAACTAGAATAATAATAGTAATAACATCATGTTATCAACTAAGACTCCATATTGTGTAGCTATGTAGGCTATATATGGTAATAACATCATGTTATCAACTAAGACTCCATATTGTGTAGCTTACTGTATTTTCTTCAAATCATCATCGTCAAATAGCTTTCAGGAGCAGAAATGTCATACCCCAACAGTCCTTCGGAAATTGTAACTCATAAGCCATATGCCCCACCTCTTCAGCCGTCCTGCTCAAATCATCAGTTACCTCCTGAATCTATCTTCCTCTTCTCCTTATTGCCGGGATGTCTCCTTTTACAACGGTCTTCTCCAGCCTTTCTTGTGTTTTTTATGTTCAAAATACCTACACTTTATCATTATTATTTGTAGCACCAGCCAGTTATCTTTGATTTTGGGTTCGTTCTGGACAGATCTATTTGTTCTCTTCTCTGTCCATGATTTACGGAGGACTCTTTCTTCTGTAACACTTATATTCAAAAGCATATAGGCCTATGTGTTTTTCCACTACCATGTTCATGCTCACACCAATACATTTCCACTGGGAATATGCATGGTCTTAACATTCTGAACTTTGTTTTTCTATCAATTCCATTCCATGCTGTTTTAGGTATTTAACAGGCCCATCCCCTTTGGTCCAAAGCCTGACTTCCAGCTCACACCGGTGGCTCCTAGTAGTTATCAGCATTCGACAGAGGTCACCCCCCGGGCAACGACTGTGACAGGCCGGCTAAACCAGACACGTGTAACCAATTCGGTACTAAACCAATCGCCTACCCTGCATGCGAAGACTGGACTAGGCAGACTGTGCGGAAGAAACCATACTCTGATTCAACTGGCAAGAAAGCGTCTGCCAGAAACACGTTGTGAAGAGTAGTGAACACGGCCAGGCACGTAGAATGTCTTTGTCATCAGCTGCATCCAGATCCTTCTGCAGCCGTCTTGGCTTTGTCCTGCCACTGGACAAAGAGGAAATTGGATGAGAGAGTTAGATAGACGAACTGCGCAACTCTTTCTCACTTTAAACCAACTCATTGGGCAAGTCACCATTTCATCCATCAAACATACATCACAAATCAAGCCCTGTGACGATGGGCGAGCGGCGAAGCGGCAGACGTGGGTACGCTGGCAGCCGTAGTCGCAGACCTGCATACAGGCGGCTCAGGCCATATGGTCGTCTTCTACTGATCGGAGCAGTAGTGAGGTTAGGCAGCCCACTGAACGGCTGAGCAGCCCTCTCTAGGAAAGCACTGCTCACCTACATGGCATGAGGAAGGGGCTAGAAAAGGTGCCCTAAACATTGCCTGCTTCAACACTTACCTACACAGTTTACCACTGTTGGTGGGTACCATACTTTTGCGGTCGAAACAAAGGAAAAACAAAAATAAAAGGCAAGATCATTTCCACTTATTTTAGGCGCATGGAACGTGCGCACTCTGCTCGACAGGGACAACACAGATAGACCAGAAAGGTGTACTGCCCTGATTGGGAGAGAATAGGCCAAATATAACATTGACATAGCTGCACTGAGCGAGACTCGACTCGCTGGCGAGGGCCAATTGTGTGAGGTTGGTGCAGGCAATACATTCTACTGGAGGGGTAGATGGCCTGAAGAGAGACGGAAAGCAGGGGTGGGCTTCGCTATAAAGACAGAACTTGTTGAAAAGCTGGCCGGGTCTCCCAAAGGTCTAAAAGACTGTCTAATTACTGTAAAGATTCCATTGCAGTATGGCAAGATGCATGCTACTAACATTAATGAATATGCACCTACTATGACCAACCCAGACGATGTCAAAGGTAAGTTCTACGAAAAACTGCATGCAGTCATTGCATCAGTCCCAAAAGCAGATAAGCTTATTATTCTTGGTGACTTTAACCTCAAGGGTAGGCTCAGACAACATCTCCTGGAAAGGTACTATTGGAAAGTATGGTGTGAGCCGCAGCAATAGTAATGGGCTCCTTCTGCTTCAGACCTGCACAGAACATGAACTACTCGTTACAAACATTATTTTTCGATTACCTACTCGCAATCAGACTTCCTGGATGCACCCGCGCTATACACTGGCACCTCATTGACTATGCAATTGTTAGAAAAAGAGATAGGCAGGATGTGCGTGTCACAAAGTCTATGTGTGGTGTCGAATGCTGGACCGACCATCGTCTTATTGTGTCTAAGCTAAATATGCATATCAAACCCGCCAGGCGTCCCCAGGGAAGACAACTCACAAAAGATTAGATGTCATCAAACTCAAGAATGCTAACATGAGGCAAAAGCTGGTGTACAAGCTAGAAGACTGTCTTCAGTCAACTCTGCTAGACAATCAAAATATTGATACAAACTGGTCACCACTGAAGTCAGAGAAGGCATACCTGTATGGCGGGGCACATTGATTAAAAAGGAAAGCAGGCCATCACGCAAAAATCATTCAGGGCGCCATACCAGGCGCCTTGACAGTGCCGGATTAGGCTAGCGCGGGGCCCGTAGCAAATTTTAGCGCGGGGCCCTAGGTTTTATGATAATAAAATAAAACAACTTTTACAAACAAACTTGTCTCGATTTAATGTGAGCAAATTTAGAGATAGCACTAGACAAATCAATTTCTCTAAGTAAATTACATTCAATGTTCATTAAGGTGAGGTTATTTAGACAATCTTGTCCCATCATGTTCCTTAACTCACTTTTTATACGCTTTAATGTTGAAAAAGAACGTTCTCCGCTGCAGTTTGTAATCATTAAAGACTAGTAAATTCGTAAGACTATTTCTACATTTAGGAAACTTGACTCTAATGAATTTTCCATTATAAGTTTATAAAATTGCAGATCAAGAGCCTCATACTTTTCGTTGCTAGTAGCAGCAGCTACATTAATTTTAAGAAGTTCGTCGCCTAGGCTTTCTTCCAAATCCTCTTGGTAAGAGCTGACAATATTTGGAGTTCTTTTCAAGATCTCTTCTGCTGTAATAGATTTTAACTGCCGGAGTATTCCAAATATACCAGCCACTCTATGGTACAGCCTAAATCAATAACTTTGCAAACAAAACAGAACAGTTGTTCTTTAGTTTCTGTATAACACAACCAATCTCTCACGTGAGTTTTGTTTGTTGGTGTATGCGTGTATGTGAAAACGACTTTCGACAAAATCGTGGATTGTTTTCTTTATTGTATGTTTTTTTTTTTAAGACATGAAATCACTGTTCATATGTTGCACTTCGCTACTTTCTTTCACAATCCAATAATCTGGATTGAAGTTGTTTGGCCATTCACCAATATCGTTTGGAGTACATTTTACTTTCGTTGTGTTTTGGCTTGTAGATGATGTTGCTACATTAGAAGCATGTGCTGTGCTTTCTGCCTCTCTTTGGCTTGAAGATGATATGGCTAAATTGGGAGGACTTGCTGTACATTCGATTTCAGTTTGTCTTGTGAAAAATGTGGCTAAATCGTGAAAAGTTGCTGATCTTAATGGTAATATTGGTAATGATGTTTTTCTATAGCACTGCCTTCATTTACTACTACACAGTGGGATACGTCTTCTGTATTTTCTGCTTCGATTTCGTTGGATTCAGCACCATCACACACGACATTTAAAAATTCAAACAGCTTGCGTGTTTTTGATATAACATCTGGTTATTTTTCCATTTTCATCTGTCACATAGGCGCGGGGGCCCCTAGAAGCGCGGGGCCCGTAGCATTTGCTACTTCTGCTACTAGGCTAATCCGGCGCTGCGCCTTGACTATGCCTGAATTCAAAGCGGGCGAACGCAAGAAGAAGAAGATACAAACTGGACAACCCTAAGAGAATCTATATATGATACTGCTGCAGAGATCATGGACTCCGAAACCAAGAAACAGAACGATTGGTTCGATGAAAACTGTGGAAATAAAACAAATGATGGCTGAGAAAATCAATCTTTATAATGATCCTAAATCATCATCAAAGAAAATCGCATTCAACAACTTGAGCAGATCCATCCATTGTAAACTACGCCAGATGCGTGACTCATGGCTGAGTAGAAAGTAAATCGCGTTCAACAACTTGAGCAGATCCATCTATTGTAAACTACGCCAGATGCGTGACTCATGGCTGAGTAGAAAGTAAATCACGTTCAACAACTTGAGCAGATCCATCTATTGTAAACTACGCCAGATGCGTGACTCATGGCTGAGTAGAAAGTAAATCGCATTCAACAACTTGAGCAGATCCATCTATTGTAAACTACACCAGACGCGTGACTCATGGCTGAGTAGAAAGGCGGAAAAGATTCAAGGCTTTGCAGATGGACACGACCTAAAGAACTTTTATCATGCACTTAAAGCGGTCTACGGTCCAACATCACCATCATCATTTCCTCTCCTTAGTTCAGATGGAACCTCATTGCTGACAGATAGGGAAACGATTCTCCTACGCTGGAGTGAGCATTTCAACAGCATCTTAAATCAACCATCATCTATAAAAGATATAGTCATAAACCACGTGCCTCAAATCCCCCTAAATGACGCATTGGATGAAACTCCAACTCTAGATGAGACAAGAAGAGCTATTTCTCAGATTTCTAAGCTCCCGTTTCTGATTCAATTCCTGCAGAGATCTACAAATAGGGTGTCACAGTTCTCATTGAGAAGTTCTATATTATCTTCCAACAAATATGGCAGAGTGAAATCATCCCACAATAAATGAAAGATGCATCCATTATCCATCTATATAAACGAAAAGGAAACCGACATGAATGTAACAATCTGCTCGATGCATCTCCTACTATATTGTAGGAAAATATTTGCCAGAATCCTTGTGAACCTCCTCATGGCTCATCTTGACAGAGGACTCTTGCCTGAAAGCCAGTGTGGATTTCTGGAAGATCATGGCTAAATATGGCTGTACTGAAAAATTCATCAAGATTGTGCAACAATTGCATGAGGGGATGCACGCCAGAGTGCAGGACCAAGGTGAGCCATTTTTCCGTCCTGAACGGAGTCAAACAAGGCTGTGTGACCGCACCAACTCTTTAGAATTATGTTTTCTGCCATGCTGACCGATGCATTCAGAGATGGAGACGTAGGTGTCGATATCAAGTATCGTACAGATGGAAAACTTTTCAACCCCAGGAGACTTCATGCAAAAACAAAAGTAAAGTCTGATACTAGCAGAGATCTCTTATTTGCTGACGACTGCGCCCTCACTGCCAACAATGAGGCAGATCTCCAAACTAGCATGGACAGATTCTCACTAGCCTGCTCCAACTTTGGTCTTACCACCAATACCGAGAAATCTGAAATCATGTACCGATCAGCTCCTGGAAAAGTATATACCTAACCAAATATTACAACAAACGGCAAGAAACTGAAAGAAGTGGATAGATTTACTTATCTTGGAAGCACACTGTCCCAAAATGTCACCATAGATGATGAAATAAATACCAGAATCTCTAAAGCCAGCAGCAGTTTTGGCAGACCATATAGAAACATCTGGCACAGATGTGGTATTGGCCAAGCCACAAAACTGAAGGTGTATCGAGCTGGCGTGCTCCCAGGCCTTCTTCACGCGTGCGAAACTTGGACTGTATATCAGCGACACGAAAGGAAGCTAAACCACTTTCACACATTTTGCCTCAGAAAAATAATGAACATCAAATGGCAGGATATAATCCCATACACAAAGGTCCTAAAAAGAGCTGCTCTCCACAGCATCTATACACTTTAGATGCTATCCCAGGCACAATGGGCAGGACATGTGGCTCTCGACGTGCAGTGAATAGGATTTCAGAATACCCAAACGATCTTTATTGTGAGCTGATAGCGTAAACTCAATGATGGTCAGAAAAAACGATTTAAATACACACTCAAGAAGTCCTTTGGCATAGATGTAAAGAACTGGGAGAATGTTGCTCAAGACAGATCAGCCTGGCGCACATTTCTTCGACAATGTTCTTCGGTCTTCGAGGCAGGTAGAACAGCATGGTTGGAACAGAAACGTCAAAATAGAAAGACAGTAAAACTCCCCACAAGTGCAAGTATACCTTGCCCACACTGTACAATAATATTTCAAGCCCGCATCGGGGTCAAAGGTGCAAAGAGATAACGCCGCGCCAGGATTAGTGAGCTAGCACTAATCAAGACCCTACCCCACCTCCACTTGGTGGCCCTGGAAACAGACAGTGGTTCATGTCTGGCTAAGCGAGTAGGGATCAAGGGAGAGCTACTCTGGTATAAGTAGTGATACAGATGTAGTCACGTTGGATGAGATCCGTTCGCAACACAGACGAGTGGAATCCCAGAGTGACTATTAATGCACTTCTCTCCCAGCCGATGGGGAAAAGCTGAACGGATATACATAAAGGGACGAGGGGTGCATCCAGAGAAGAGACGTGGGCCCACATAGGGCGAAACTCGGAGACCTGAGGTGGGGACCCGAATTGAGTTTTGATGGGTGCATCCATAGAGGAGACGTGAGCCCACGTGGAGCAAACTTGGGCCCGAGATGAGTTACACGTGGGCCCACATAGGGCAAAACTCGGAGCCCTGAGGTAGGGGAACGAGTTGAGAGCTGTGTTCGGACAGTCTAGAGGCATGGTGAATGTGTGCACGATGAGAACAAATAGATACGGTGGGCAGGCACCTTGGCAGAGCGAACACGCACCTATTACTGTGATTATTACTGTGCGATTGATGCACAGATGGGCCCACCGGTGGCGCAGATGTGCACACGCTGATGGTGGAGCGACGAAAGAGCGTAGCAAGCGTAGTGGTGAGCAGCCCACTCAAATGTGTAGAAAAACTGGAAAGCCCTGCAGAGGCTTGAATGCAGTGCGCGTTTCCGCTCGCAGGGAACTACTACTGCCTTGTAGTTAGATTGGGGACAATTAAAGACTAGCGGATCAAACTGTACACTAATCTGGAGTCCAAACCAAGTAGTCAAAAAAAGACCGGTAACCTGGGCAGATGACGCTCAGCAACCTGGGAGGGTAGGTCGTCTAAGGGTCGCTACCTTAAAAGAAAATAGCAACCTGCTGCCTTGCAGGTCGGCTGATGACAGTCAAAGGCTGACGGAGAGCGAATCCAGTAAACGCTGGCTGAAATCTGATACATCGCCGAAGGACAAGCACCAGAACTCCAAATGGTACTGAAGATGTGACGTGAAAACACGTTCTTGGCAAAGACTGTTTATATATCACAATAAGAATGATCATTATGGCCGAAAAAGACGTTCGAGGAAGGGAGAGAAGCCCGCATCGGGCTCACTGTAATAGTCATGTACGCACACACAGACAGACATAACACAACTACATTCCATTGGATGAAAATTGTGGGGTCATCATCGCCCCATGATGGACTAACATCAGGTATTTAAATATTTTAGGGCCATGTCTGTTCCTTTTTTTTTTTATTTCCTTCATCTCATTTCCATCTCTTGTTAGCAGTGAACCGAGATATTCAATATTGTTCACATTTTCTCTGCTTTTATAAATATACTTTGTCATGGTAACTCATGGTTATTTTATCCATTGTCATTGTTTTTCAATATATAATTTCGGTATCTAGTGGTACTCCATTTTCTAGTATCGAATACTTAACTTAGGCCTACTATTTACAAATTACACACCTCCATCTTCCAGAACTGAAATCTTTAGTTTTTATTTGACGATTTGTTATCTCTTGTCATTGACCTAAAAAAAAGCCCAGAATATTATTGCAAGTCATCGTGACTAAACATATCCTGTAGTGTTACTGTTGAACTTGTGCATTCTCACTGTTCAGTTCACCTCTACCCTACCGCTGCGGTACTAACTAAACTACGTAAGTAATTGAATTGTAGTATTAATTATCATAATTAATTATGTAAATGTATATTAATGTAATTGTCACTGTTTAAACTCAAACTGCGGTGTTGACGTTAAATTGTAAATCCTTTTTTTTTTATTTATCATATTACATATAAATTAATTGCCGGCTGTCTTAACCAGGACTCTTAGTCTTACTTAAGTAACTGACTAAAGCATCATAGCATGTATGTATAATGTAACGGTATTATTATTGCTACAATTATATTAAATTTAATATAATTAGCTCTGTTAAAATTGCATCAATTTTATGTGAACAAAATAAAATACTAAAATAAGTAAATGTTGGTGCTAAAAAACTTTTGCACCAACATTTGCTTATTTTAGTATTGTATGAATACTTTTGAAAAGTCATTCATTGATTATTAATTAATTAATGCAGTCTAAACACTTGGATACATACTGAACGAACAGACAGTGTTCAGTGTGAGTGAGTCTATCTCTCACCGCTTCAACATTTGTGTAAAAGTTGTACAATAATACATCATAGGGAACTGTTGTTTTGCATACGTTCTAGATCAGTAGATGTGTTGAGGTTATAACTTATTGTGAGTCTTTGCCTTTAATATTATAGTGAATCGCTGAGTGACGAGTGTCTATCCTGACTATCCACTTGTTTTTAGGTCTTCCTCTTGCTATTAAGCAATATCTTTTGCTTGTGTGTGTGTGTGTGTATATATATATATCACTAGTGACAACTGTTATAAGAAAGAGAAGATGAAGATATGTTGGACAGTAGACACACCTTGAGGAGAAATGATCAACGAATATCAAAGTGGGATGCAAAGGGTTCAAGAAAGAGAGGTCGACCTAAGGAGACCCTGGAACGAACTTTGCTGAGAGAGGCAGGAAATATTGGTCTCAGTTCCATTGAGCGAGTTGCCCAGGATAGAGCGGTATGGAGAAATTGCTTGCAGGCCCTATGTACAGTATACGGTATGAGAGGAATTATTATTATTATATATATATATATATATATATATATATATATAATATAATATAAAGGTAACCAAGTTTGAATCCATTCATTCTCACGACATGCCTGAGCCATTACATTTTCTGTCTTTCTATGTATTTGATACTAGATGTTGTATGTGCAATATTCCTGACTTAGTCACAATAAATGATTTGATTAGTGGTATTTGTTTTTGCAGGATTGGTCGAGTCAGTAAACACATCATGAGAGCTATTAGAGTTGCGTCTTTCGGTGGAGCAGAGAATCTCAAAGTGGAGACTAATGTTCCAATTCCTACTCCTGGACCAAATGAGGTAATATGGTAATTAATTTAAGTATGAAGATATTACAGTTGCTGAAAAATTGTGGCAATTTGTTGTTAAAACAGATGATGTCAGTTTTTATGCATATGTTGATTGTAAAAGCCAAATAGATTTCAATCTAGCCAAGAAGTTAAGAAAAAGGTCAGTGATAGATGCAAGGGCCATACCAAACTTATGTAGGCTTTAGACACTGATCATAAAGGGGCTGTTATGTCTATTAGAGCAAACAAAAAGAAACATAGAGGACAGCACAAGATTACAAAAAAAATAGTCAACACACAAGAGTCATATCTTCAAAGAGTCACAGATAATTTTGCTAAACTAACTGAAGAAAGCAAGTCAGTAGAAGAAGAATGGACAGTATTTAAGAGAACTTTATTAGAAGCAGCCAAAGAAACATGCGGAACAGTAAAATACAGAGGTACCCGACCAAAAATCACAACTTGGTGGAATGCAAGTAAAACTAGCGATAAAGGAGAAAAAACACAGATACAACTTATGGGCAAAAACAAACATCAAAACGACCTCACTGAGTATAGAACAGCTAGAAAACAAGCCAAGGAGATAATAAAGAAGTCTAAAATACAAGCATGGCAAGATTATGGCGAAACATTAAATTCAGACTAAAAAAATTCAACAAGACATTTTTACAAGAAAATTAAAGCTATGCGGGAAAGACAAGAACAATATGACCCAACTGAAATTATTAACGATGAAACGGCCAAGCTCTTAATGATCCAAAAATGATAATGAACAGATGGCGACAATACTTTAGTGAACTTCTCAACCTACAACAAGAGGACCAACTCAACACTCAAGAACACACAGTAAATGTAACTTCAGAAGTAGAACCAAGCATAACACTATCAGAGATCAGAAATGCTGTAAATATGGCCCCACCTAATAAAACACCAGGCCCAGACAATATCCCGCCGACCTAATCAAAGCAACTAAAGAGGTAGGAATCAGCTGGCTCCATAGACTATTCAACCAAGTCTGGATCACACAAGAAACACCAGTAGATTGGAGGAATGCTACAATTGTTCCCATCTTGAAGAAGAAAGGTAGCAAGAGGGACTGTACAAAGTATAGAGGCATAGCGCTACTGAGCCACACTGGGAAAATATTCTGCAAAATACTTGAGAAAGGCTCCGCCACATCATCGAGCCACAGCTTAATGACTCCCAAATGGGATTCAGGAAGAACAAAAGCTGTACAGACGCAATATTCACCCTCAGACAGTTAGTAGAAAGGACTATCGAATCCGACAAACAGTTACACGTTGCATTTGTAGATCAGGAAAAAGCGTTCGACGCGTAGATAGGCACAAGTTGTGGAAAATACTAACAACCTATGGGGTTAATGAACACCTAATCAACCTTTGCAAGAACATTTATACTGACAGCCAATGTACGATTAGAACAAATACAGGATTATCAGAAAAGTTTCACGTAGGGTCAGGAGTAAGACAAGGTTGCGTACTATCCCGCTGCTATTCATCACTACATTGACCACATTTGTAAAATAGCTAACACCAGCGAAGGAAACAACCTCGGAGAACTCTTAAATGAATTTCTTTTGCAGACGATCAGGCAATCATATCAACAACAGAAGAACAGCTACAACAACACATCAACAGACTCCAGTTAGCATGTAACGAATACAACATGAGAATTAACATCGACAAAACAGAAGTAATGACATTCGCCAGAGAGGAAAACACTACCAACATCTCCATCGATAATCACCTACTAAATCAAGTAAAAGATTTCACATACCTGGGAGCATTTTTTCAGCAAATGGAAGAATAACTAATGAAATTCAACACAGATGCAACAAAGCAAATCAAATGATAGGGCAAATGGGCCAATTTTAAGATGCAAACACGTCACCATGAACACAAAAAGAGCAATGTTCAACACAATCTTTCTCCCACATTATGTTACCAGTGCCAAACCTGGACGCTGACAACAAAGCGATGAAGAAAACTAGTCACAACAGAGATGAAGTGTCTCGCAGAATGCTGGGTGTAACAAGAAGAGACCGGTTGAGAAATGAAGACATCAGGAAAAAGTGGGTACAACATCAGTACTAGACTTCATCAAGAAACAACAAATTAAATGGTTCGGTCACGTAAGCAGATTACCATCAGACAGTGCACCCCAAAGAGCAATGCTGCTCCGATACAATGGGTACAAAGCAAAAGGCGCCACAAAAGATGGACCTCAGAGATAACAGAGGTGACGAAAGAGACTATCTGAAGCGCATACTAGGGCCCGTTTGAAATCTCTTCCTGACCTGACGCTGTGAGGCATACAGGATTGAGAAAGAAAGAAAGAAAAGTCAAAGTCAATAGACTAACAGATGTCAACACACAGAATCATATCTCAAAGAATCACCCATGATTTTGCTAGACTACATAATGGAATCAAATCAGTAGAAGATGAACAGACATATTTAAGAGATCCGTATTAGAAGCAGCCAAAGAAACATGCAGAACAGTAAAATTCATAAGCACGAGACAAAAAATTGCAAATCGGTGGAATGATGAAGTAAAAATAGCAGTAATGGAGAAAAAACAAAGATTGTAATACATAAGCAAAAAAGCCAACAACAAACGACCAACAACCTTACTGAGTATAGAACATCAAGAAAGCAAACAACAAACGACCAACAACCTAACTGAGTATAGAACATCAAGAAAGCAAACAACAAAACGACCAACAACCTTACTGAGTATAGAACATCAAGAAAGCAAACAACAAACGACCAACAACCTAACTGAGTATAGAACATCAAGAAAGCAAACAACAAACGACCAACAACCTTACTGAGTATAGAACATCAAGAAAGCAAACAACAAACGACCAACAACCTTACTGAGTATAGAACATCAAGAAAGCAAACAATAAAACGACCAACAACCTTACTGAGTATAGAACATCAAGAAAGCAAACAACAAACGACCAACAACCTTACTGAGTATAGAACATCAAGAAAGCAAACAATAAAACGACCAACAACCTTACTGAGTATAGAACATCAAGAAAGCAAACAACAAACGACCAACAACCTTACTGAGTATAGAACATCAAGAAAGCAAACAACAAAATGACCAACAACCTTACTGAGTATAGAACATCAAGAAAGCAAACAACAAAACGACCAACAACCTTACTGAGTATAGGAACATCAAGAAAGCAAACAATAAAACGACCAACAACCTTACTGAGTATAGGAACATCAAGAAAGCAAACAATAAAACGACCAACAACCTTACTGAGTATAGAACATCAAGAAAGCAAACAACAAAACAACCAACAACCTTACTGAGTATAGAACATCAAGAAAGCAAACAACAAAACGACCAACAACCTTACTGAGTATAGGAACATCAAGAAAGCAAACAATAAAACGACCAACAACCTAACTGAGTATAGAACATCAAGAAAGCAAACAACAAAACAACCAACAACCTTACTGAGTATAGAACATCAAGAAAGCAAACAACAAAACGACTAACAACCTTACTGAGTATAGAACACCAAGAAAGCAAACCAAAGAGATTATAAAGAAGGCTAAGTTATTCTACCATTTATTTGTTACGACATTAAAGAACATGTCAATCAAGATGGTTTGCAAATCTCATATCATGAATGAAATTATAATTGCAAGTACACAAAGAAGATACAATGTATATATAACTTGACATAGAAATTGGGAATATGAGAGACAATGATAGAAATAAGAGAGAACGATTGTGTTCATTAACTCCTTGTGGACCAAACGTAACATTAAAGGGCCTTTATTATTCTAAAAACAAATTTGCCCTGGTCCACTAGAAGTTAATGCTAATTGTTTAGAATATTTATTGAGAATAAAATAATTATTCTGAAAATCTATTTATTGTGTTTTAATGCCTGCAGGTTTTTTAATTACTTATGCAACCCACATTCTTTTCAGGTACTTGTGAAAGTATCTGTTGCAGGTGTAAATCCTGTAGATACCTATATTAGATCTGGGGGACACGCGCGGTCGCCTGCCTTGCCTTACACACCTGGTATGGATTCAGCCGGTGTTGTTGAAGAAGTTGGGTCAGGAGTTACCAATTTCAAGGTTAATATCACTGCAGTTAAGAGTGTGATGTAGTTAAGTGGTTTGAACATTTGCTTTACAATTGAACGAGTAGATTTGCTTTCCAGATCAGGCATGGTTTGGTAGAATTATGTGGGACCTAGTTTGCTGAGTTGTAGATCATTTACTCATCATGGTACATAATAATCCCATTGCAACTTCCTTACGATGAGTACGCTAAACAAACTATTTTTTAAATACTTTTTCAAGTATTTTTAATACTGGCTACATGGAATGGAGTACTAGAACAAAATTAGATGTGCCAAATTGTACGGTCAGCTTAATTTTTAATTTATGTAATAAATGGTGTGAAAAATGTTATTGAAATCAATTACATATCTGGAAGTTCCCAATCCACTTACATAGCATTTCATCATATCATTTTTATTTTCAGGGGGTCATGCTTTCTAACATGTTTCCTCTCTTCTCACTGCTAGTCTAGCAATCATTTACTACACACTTAAAGGTCATTAATTTCTCTAAGAAAGTTCAAAATGAAATACATCCACATTGGGTCTACAAGGTATGTTCTGCCCCTGGCTTTGCATCCAACAGAGTTGGAATCAGCTAGTCCCTATTTGGAGGAGAAAAGGGAACATTAGTAGCCTGCTGATGACCGTAAAAGCACAGCCAATGCCACCTCCCAGTGATGTAAACTTTGATCGTGAGGTCCAAGGCTAATGGGGATCGGGCTTGCCTAGGGGATGGACTTCCTAAGCCAGTTTTTAAATTTGATTTAGAGAAAGCAAGTCCAAATAAAAAGCATACAGAAACCAGATGGGCTGGCCTACGGATCTGTCAGCGCCTAAATGGCACAATCACAAGCTTTAAGGCACAAATCACATACAGACACCAAAAAGTACAACAAGTGGTTGATGTAGAGTAAACAAAAAGAGAAGAAAAATCATATCACATTGAAGCTGGACTGTAATAAATGTCCAACACTGTTTGCTTCTTGCCATTGTGTTAATTTAAACAGATTTATTTAAATAAACAGATAATTTACATATATTTGTCCATGTCTTTCACTCTTCCAACATGCAATGTTTTATTTATTTACTCACTTTTCTATCTAGTATTGTTTTTAACAATGAGGTCTTAAGATTATTTCTTTTCTTCTCCCTAGGGAAGCATAAGTCCACAACCAAAGACTTCCAAGTCCGCCTATCCAAGGCTTTCTATTCCAGATCTATCCACTATCTCCCCATTTTTTTCATTCTGTCTCTAACTCCCGTCTCCAGGTGTTCCTGGGGGTTCCATTGGAGAGACTATCTCATGATGATGTCTGGGGTTTCCTCAGTGTGTGCCCTATCCATCACTACCTTCTGTTTCACTTGCCATTGTACAGCTCTATCCTACAGTTCTCTGTTTGTGGTCCTCTCATACCATCGCAGATGGACTATTCTGCGTAGGCATCTATTGATGAATGTCTGTAACTTTTTGGTGTCCATCTTAGTTGTTCTCCATGTCTACACTCCATATAGAAGGACATCCTTGACATTTGAGTTAAATATTATTATCTTAGAGTGCTGATCTTGCCTTTTGTATTCTAACCCTAACATCTTCATCTGTATCACCTTGAATGTTGATAACACTTCCCAGATATGTAAATGTGTCCACCTCTTTTAATGGTGCTCCTCTCAATATTATTGAGTCTCTGGAATTAGCATTTAATCTCATGATCTTTGTTTTTTTCCCCATGAATAATCAGGCCCAGTTGTTTAGAAGACATGTTTAGAAGACTATTTAGTAACATGTAAATTTATACAATTATTCCTGTAGAGTGTACATGATATATATATGCATGGAGATTTTGTTCTCAAGATACAGAACACTGATACTGACAACTTAGAGACTGAATGAAAGTAAAGTATTTGAATGATGACTTGTTAATCACAATTGCTCGAATGTTCATAGCGCTTGGACTACGGGTGACTAGTCCTCTGTAAGTGCGGGTTCTACTCCGCAGACTGGCAGAAAAGCTACAGGTTCCCCAAATTTACGGTGTTCGTGGCACCGATCCGAAAGGTTACGATGTCCATGACACCGAGCCGAAGAGCTTTCAGCTCAAGTGATTCTGGATCGGAGAAAAAAAAAAGTTATCACAATTATATTTAGATAAATTACTGTTAAGTATTTATTAACTTTAAAGAATGTTTAAATTTCATGTGTAAATTATATTTAAAAAATAATAATATATATTGTAACTAATTTTGTATTTATAGGAATACAGAACTCGTTGTTTATACTCATATTAATGCAATTATATTTTCATTACAGACAGTAACTTCAACAAATAAATTTTGTTTAATTTTAGAAAGGTGATCGAGTGCTGACAGTAAACAGCATCAGTGGTTCATATGCTGAGTATGCAACAGTAAATGCACTACATGTCTCTCATCTGGAAGACAACTTGTCTTTCAGTCAGGGAGCAAGTGTTGGTATTCCATATTACACGGCTTACAAGTCCCTTTTCTTCAGGTAAGAGCTTGTAAAGGAAGGTTTATTTGCCCTTTTTTTTAGTTCTAGTGTTGATACTTTTTAAAACTGCAGATCAATGGTTCTCACTTGGACTTTTCGCCTTGATTAATGGTGGGAGGAGTATTCCAGTTTAGACAGAAATATATATATACACACATATATATATATGTGTTTGTCTAGCTCAAACGGTAGTGATCTCGATCACAACCCAAGCGCACCTGGCTCACACTGCGGCGGACAAGTTTGGAAGCAAATTCGTTCCCTTGGATTTTTGCAAACTGTAAAAATAGACAGCACTGTTCAGAAACCAATGGCACACTACTGAACATATAAGTGGTGACAAGAAAATCAGCGACTCGTTTTCTGTGGTTGGTGAACAACGAAATGCAACAGCAACAGGAAACACCTGCTTAATATATGTGCAGAACATGATCTATTTATCACCAATACATTTTACCAACATAGGAGGAACCAGATATTAACCTGGTATAAATGGAATAATATTAATCAAGCATCACAGATCGACTTTATACTAGCAAAAAAAGAGTGAAAGATGGAGAATACAAAACGCTAGAGCCATCCCAAATGCAATATTAGATTCTGATCATAGACCAGTGGTACTATTTCTACAAAAACCAATTAGAAAACAAGACAGAGTACAACTCAACAAATTGAAATAATAGATATTTAAAAGCTAAATAATAATGAAATTAGGAATCAAATTGAAGGAGCAGTCACATCAGCCTTTAACACCCTAGAAGGAGTAAGCAACATAAATAAAGAATGGCAAATCTTCAAAACAAATATCATGGATATAGTGAAAGAAAATTGTGGACTTAAAAGTTAAATAAGCACAGAAAGCACACATCATGGTGGAATGAAGAAGTTAAAAGGTCTATACAAGAAAAGAAAAGTTTTTCACAGGTGGCAAAAGTCAAAATTAGATGAAGACTACACCAAATACAGAACAGCAAGAATGAATAGTAAAAATAAAGTAAAGTCATCAGAATCTTGGGTAAATTATGGAGAACATTTAGCGGAACTATGCACTAAGCCACCAAGAAAATTTAACAGAAGCATCAAGGCAATGAGGCTAAGAGAAGAACAATTCAATCCAGTCACCATTATAAATAACAAGTCTAGGAAACCTCTTACCAACAGCAAAGATATTAAAGACAGATGGAAAGAATATTTTCGGAACTGTTAAACTCGAAACACAAGGTACAGAAACATTTCAAATGAAACATGGAAAATACCAACAATTGAACATTTTAGAAGTTGAAATGGCACTAAATCAAAGCAAAAGAAGGAAGGCAGCAGGGATAGATGGCATAACAACAGAAATGTTACTTGCTTGTAAGACAACAGCAATAACATGGCTGACCAGAATTTTTAACATAGCCTCGGAGGCACAAGAGGCTCCAGATGACTGGCAGAGAGCTATTATAGTCCCAATATGGAAAGACAAAGGAGACAAAAGAGAGTGTGAAACATACAGGGGTATCTCTCTTTTGATCCATATAGGAAAAATGTTTGCAAAAATATTGGAGCGAAGAGCAAGACATATATTAAAGCCCCAGTTAAGCAATAGCCAGTTTGGGTTTAGGAGGGTAAGAGCTGCACAGACGCAATATTTACACTAAGACAGATCTGCGAACAAACAATTGAATACAATCAAAGTAAACAGCTTATATTTATAGACCAAGAAAAGGCATTTGATAGAGTAAACAGGTGCAAACTATGGAAGATCCTTGAAGAATATGGCGTCCAAGGACAACTATTAGGTAACATCATGGCCTTATATCAAGATAGCAGAGTACAGTAAGAACTACAGAAGGAATGACCGACTGGTTCTCCATTACATCAGGTGTTAGACAAGGTTGTGTCCTCTCACCACTACTCTTTATTGCATATATGGATAAAATAACTCAAGAGTCAAATTCAGATAATGATAAAATAAATGAACTGCTGTTTGCAGATGATCAGTGCCGATACATCAAAATGAACAAGATCTACAACATCATATTGACACCTTGAACAAAAATTGTGTAAAACATGACATGAAAATCAACAACACTAAAGCAGAAATAATGAATATGGGAAGAAAACATAATAATCTAGACATCCATGTCAAAGGCACTAAAATAAACCAAGTGAAAGAATTCAAATACTTAGGAAGCATATTCACAGAAGACGGAAAACTGGATAGAGATAGAGGCTAGAGTACAAAAGCAAATGCTGTAACCTACCAGCTAGCTCCATTGTTAAGGCACCCAAAAATTTCACAGGCAGCTAAGCAACAGATGATCAACAGCATTTTATACCTACTTTGTGTTACCAGAGCCAAATATGGACATTGAGCAAAGCGCAGTCACAAAAAATAACTACATGTGAAATCGTTGCCTGCGAAAAGTTACCAACACAAGAAAAGACAGAATCACCAACATCAGCATAAGAAAGAAAGTTGGCACAAAACCGTGCTTGAATTACATAGATAAACAAAGAATGAAGTGGTTTGGCCACTTAATAAGAATGCATCCACTTTATACAGTCTTCTACAACAGAACATCGGGAAAGAAGGCAAGAGGAAGACCACGGAAAAGATGGTTAGATGGCGTAGCAGAATCCTGTGAAAGAGCAAAGATAACAATCACACAAGTCACCAGAACAGCGCAAGACAAAAACAGAAAACCACGACACTGGGCAACAACCCGGTAGCAGTGTGACGACAAAAGAAAATAAGTTGACTAAGTCCTATAAAGGATATGCCACAATTTTCATTTTTCATGTGTGTATATATATATATATATATATTTTACTAGTACCGTTATGCGTTACATAGGACCGGTCTTATTGTTCATCCATTCTTTCAGTAAGTCACTACTGATCATCTGTTCCTTTCACTCAGATGCACCCAAACAGCTAAGTCACATTTCATTCTGGACTGATGTGTATTATTCATTTCTACTTAGTGTAGTTCCGTTTGTAATCTACTTTACTTCTTCCTTATCTTCTTATTTGTGACTCTACTACAAATGTAGTACAGTTTGACTTTCTATTACTTTTTACTATTTGTATGTCCATTTTATAAAGATTTTGATCAAAACATCTAATTTGCCACTTTAAACTGCCGTTAAACACCTTTTGTTGTATTTCTTCATTATTCATTCACTTACTGGTTCCCAGTTTTAGCCCAGTTTGTCCTGCGTTCTGTTATAACAAAAGTACAGATTCTCTCTGTTTTCCACAAAGTGTTTTCTTACCAACATATGTTCTATAATCTTGAATCGCATTACTTAAACGTAATTATCTTTTTCAGAGCCTTTACAAAACCTGGAGAAACTGTATTGGTACATGGAGCTAGTGGAGCTGTAAGTACAATGTGTCTTTTTGTAGAGTACATTTTTATTAATTGGTTGAACAAGTCCTTTCTCTTCAACTTATTTTCTCTTGAAACTTACACTATCATTTTCAGACATTGACTTGTATACTTCTAAAGCAGTTAGTGTTCACTTGGAGCATGCATACATTTCCATATAGCTTGTCTTGGACTGACATTGAGGTTGGCCATGTGTTTTTCCTCTGTACGTTGTATGTTGAACACCCTTGCAGGATGTGTGTCTCTGCCACCTTGCTGGTACCACATGTGCATATGTCAGTAGTGCCTATCGTGTACTTGTTAAGCAGATGGTACCTCAGCTTATCATGCCCATTTCATAGTCAGAAGATGGTAGTCTGTTTTTCTCTATTGAGTTGGTTCGTCTTCACACTTCACCCCTAGGGAGGCATGGGTCTGCAACCAAGGCCTTCCTACCCGCTATCCACAGTCATCTTTTCCAGATCTTGAGTTGGTGGTAGGCATCGTATTTTTGTTGCCCAAATGATCTCTCACCAATTAAACTTATGCTGTGTTCTCCACTGTTTTTATGTTCAACGCTATTTTAACATCCTTACCTTTATTCCTCTTCTGATGCTTTTTAACTGTGGGTGCAGCCAAATGTAGCCACCTTCACTCTTGCCGTGTAGAACGCAAACGCTCTTTACAGTAACAATAGGATATTTCAGGACCATATAACTGAATTAGTCAACTTTCTTGTCGTTCTAAGACTATGATGAGAGATATTGTTAACATTTTGCTGTATTTTATTAGGTGGGTATAGCTGCTCTCCAAATTGGTCGAGCATATGGTCTTCGTTTGATTGGGACAGCAGGAACACCAGAAGGTATTGAACTAATCAAGAAAAATGGAGCAGAGCTTGCATTTAATCATCGAGAGGAAGGATACCTACAAAAGTTGCAGGTATAGTTTGGTGACCTAGATAGTTGATATAAAATATATTTTTATAAAGTGAGTCTACTGATCTTGCTCTCTTTTTTCTTTCCTCGATCAAATTTATTCTTCTGACTCTACGTGTCTTGTTCTTTCTAGTGTCTTCATACTTTTTATTATTTTGTATGCCTATTTCCAGTTTGTTTCCTCTACCTTATAATTTCTTTTTCTTTTAAAATGTATCTCTAAGATCTAATGGTTATCTCAATCATTTATTGTCCTGTAAAAGAAATAATTGTTAAACTAAGTCCATGTTTATCCTACAATTTTGCTGTTTTGAAAGTAAGTTATGTGTATCTACACTTCCATAGTTGACTTGTATAGTTACTGTGTAAAACAATTTTTGTAGGACATTCACTAAGATGATACATATTTTTTGGTCAGTTTATACAAATCCATGAGGTATGTGAAAGGTTAAAGTTCAAACTGTTCCCTCTCTACTATTTGATGATGATGTTTTAGAAAAGGATATAAGTAAAAGAAAATTCTGTTTTGGGGTATGGTTGTTTATATGTCAAGCCTGTGTAGATAACAAACAGGTATAAAATGCAGTATAACTTGATCTTAGTCCCCTGATTAAAATGCAGGTTAAGTGCGGACAAACATACCAACGCTGTCCGCAGGGTACAGAGAGATGTTATGTCAACCAACATCACTTAAGTACTGTGAGTATAGAAACATTAGGATGACTGATGCTTTGGAAGATAGAGCATTTATACACTTGTCTAGGATGTCAGTCAGGAGAACTGAAATTATCTCAATATTTGTGAAGGCACAAAACTGGAAAGTTATCAGTAGTTAAAATAGTTGGAGACATATTTGCTAGCAATGAAGTACCAGGTTATTTAAGCATGCTGAAGAAGGAAAATACTTCCTTATTCTGTTATTGTTACTCTAAGATACATTGTTGGGGAATAAATGACACAGCATTGGGGTTAGTGTGCTGAATTCAAGCACCAAATTATTAGTTCAGATACCACTACGGTTGAAAATCCATGTCACTGACTCTTCTCTCTCTGCAATCAGTTTTCTGCTCATTTTTTAATGTTCAGATTCTCAAATAGAGAGCTGTCTCTGAATCCAGTAATGATCCAAGATAGTAGTCTGACTCTATGTAATCTATATCAGAATATTAAGTGTATTATACATGTCCTGTTTTCTATTGCTGATTCACACCTGTTAGGGCTGACATGTTCAATTTTCAGATGTGACTGAGTTTGGAGAAAATATGAAATCTTTACCAGATCTACTGTGTAGGTATCTTGAACACTGATCACCATCTTAGACTCCACACAGGACACTGTTGACTATAAGTCAATCTACACAAAATAAAAGCTGCTCAGATTGATCAGTGCACATACCATGGTCCTAGACTCCTAAACATTTACTTTGACCTGTGACTTGAGGTCACAAACTTGACCCTGTTAGACTAATTTATCTAACAAATTGTGGGACACCAGCGATGAACCTCTGCTGATGTCCGGATTCATGAAGGCAACCAATCTCGCTATTTAGATTTTCATACGTAGGAAACTGTTTGGAAGCTGAAGTGCAGCAAGCTGAAAGAATTTAAGCACCTATGGGATTGCCATGAGTAAAGGGACTTTGATTCTACCCAGTTTTTCCAGTTGCCCTGCTTGCTTACAGAGTTACATATTTTGTTACGAGACGCAGTATGTTCTATTGATACCACACTCCCATTTATATATCTGAAATTGTCTATAGGAAGCAGTGGGAGAAGTGGATGTGATTCTGGAAATGTTGTCCAATGTGAACCTACAAAATGATCTTGGACTCCTTCGTTTCAGAGGAAGAATTGTAGTAAGTATTGTATGATGTTAGTCTATTAAGGGGGGATTCGGGGTATGGGGATCATGAAGCTATTTTCGTTGTTTTCACATTAATATAAAATTTGTATAGCCATTTTGAAAGATTATGACTTAAAATAGTAGAAAAAATTTGTAAAAAATATGTCAAAGCGTTGCCATGGAAACAATACAAAATGGCCACCAAAAACAAGATTTCAAATCCCTAAGGCTCTGAATGTAAATGAATTCTGTTTTCACTCTAAGATGCACAGTTGTAATATCTAAAATATTACACATGATTTTAGGATATATTAAATATTTAATTTTTATAAATTTTTGGTAAAAATTCCCTCAAAATTGGTCAAAAATAACTGTTTTTAGGGTGTATTTCAAAAATTCATAAAATTTAATATGTCCTAAAAATCATGTGTAGTTTTTAGATATTACAATGCTCACCTAGAGTGAAAACAGAATTCATTTATATTCATTAACTTCAGAGCCTTAGGGATTTGAAATTTTGTGTTTGCGGCATCTTTATTGTTTCCATGGCAAAGCATTGACATTTTTTTTTTACTAATTTGTTTCTATCATTCCAAGTCATAATCTTTCAAAATTGTTATACAAATTCTACATTAATACCAAAGCAACAAAAAAAGTTTCAAGACCAGAATCCCCCCTTAAATATAATGGTTTTCATACAGGCTATTGTGACAGATCACAAGATGTGGTACACACTTTCAATTTGTCTAAAATCTTATGGAGAAATTTTTAATGACAAAAGAAGCGGAGAATAATAATTTGGGACAGGATGACAAGATAGCTGTAATGACAAGAAAGCATCTCACTCTAAGAACAATGTAACAGGAGTTGATTATGAAAACCATTACAAATTACATAAAACATTGATGAATATGTCTTGGTGTATTTTTTATGCGCTGTTCTAGTGCCTTCGTTGATTTGCTTTTTGACATCATTCTGCTATGCCCTCTATCCATTTTTTTGTGGTTTTGCTCTTGCCTTCTTTTCTGATGTTCTGTTGTAGAGGACTCTGTATACAGTGGAGTGTGGTTGCATTTTTACCAAGTGGCCGAACCACTTCATTCTTTGTTTCTCATTGAATTTCAAGCAAGGTTCTGTCCCAACTTTCTTTTTATGCTGGTGTTAGTGACCCTCTCTTTTCTAGTGTTGTTAGTAACTTTTTGTAGACATCGCCTTTCACATGTTATTTTTTGTGAATGTGCTTTGATCATTGTCCATGTTTGGCCTGGGTAACACAGAGTAGGCACGAAAATGTTGTTGATCATCTGTTGTTTGGCTGTTTGTAATATGTTTGGGTGCCTCAGCAATGGGGCCAACTGGTAGGTTACAGCATTTGCTTATTGTGCTCTATCTCTCTGTCTAGTTTTCCATCTTCTGTGAATATGCTTCCTAAATATTTGAATTCTTGCATTTGGTTGATTGTAGTACATTGATATGGACGTTTAGTTTATTACGTTTTCTTCCTATATTCATTGTTTCAGTTTTAGTGTTATTGATTTTCACATCCTGATATTTACAATTTTGGTTCAAGATGTCAATATGTTGTTCTAATTCTTGGTTCTTTTTGGTGTATCAGACACTGATCATCTGCAAAAAGCAGTTTATTTATTTCATCATTATCTGAATTTGTCTCTTGGGTTATTTTATTCATACATGTGATAAAGAGTAGTGGTGAAACTACACATTCTTGTATGACATGTGATGTAATAGAGTTATTCTCAGTAAGCTCATACAGGTTCCCTTATCCTTGATCATTACTTTAGGATCTAAAACTACAAGTACCTCTGAAGTCGTACTACAAGTACATACTAGGTGCCCTGACTACGCCTGAATTCATAGCGGGCAAACACACGAAGAACATTGATATCAACATCATTTTAAACATTTATCATTGAATTCAAATACTCTGGAAGCACCTTTACAGAAGATTAAAGACTTGAAAGAGAGCTTGAAATAAGATTAAATAATCACTTCATTGTTTTGTTTTTCTTTGACATACAATTGGTCATTGCTACGGTCTGTGGTTTTACTGACTGATCCAATCTTGTAACAGATTTACACCAATTTTATTTGAAACTACTGGAGAGGTTTTCATTATTATGTGTTCATTATCTTCTGTTTTATTTCCTTCCCTGTGTATTTTCTTACATGTGTGTCTACTTTCCATTGTATCTTCTTCCCTGTGTATCTCTATCCCTGTATGTCTACTTCCCTATGTAGATTTATCCAAGTGTGTCTATTTCCCTGTATATCATCTTTTCAGTGTATCTATTTCCATGTTTGCTTTCTTCCTTGTTTCTTCTTATCATTGACCAGAAACAAAAGTAACTATCACTGACCATTACACCTGGTGATGTTTTGTAGAGCAGTAGTTAACTCTCTTGAAATTGCTTCCAGTATGGTGGAGTACCATGTCTACTTTGTAACTCATGTTAGTTACAAGGTTTCCATAAAGTTTTCTTGTGTATTATAGCACTGATACTATCTTATTTTATCATTACTAACCTGTGACCAGATATAGGAGAGAGACATTTTGTCCATTCAAAGTCATTTGCTGCTGTTTGACTGTCTTTCATTTGGTATACTTCCTCACAGCCCCTGTAGTTATGGGTCCGATCAGCTTAGGTAGGAAATCAGATATTCTTGTTGAAGGGGGCTGACTTTTACATATGTTTGATAGAACACTAAGCTTTATTGCCATTTTACACTATTTTCTGAATCCATGTTTATTTATTGACGAAAAGTGTTAATACTGGTATTCCTTAGTTTGTGACAAATAGCCTTGTTTTTGAATGTTGTGTTGTCATTTTAATGAACTTGTCTTTATTTAATAATACTGAAATGCAAGGTCAGTGACATGCAGAAGATGATTCTAGGAATTTCTCCCATATATTATTATTATTACATACAATCTCTGATTTTTCTCCTATGTCCACATGAAGTCTGCTCAAACTATCTTGTACAAATGTCTTCTATTCATTCACAATACATCACCAATATACTTTCATTTAATTTATTCCAATAAGTTTTATTTTATTTCTTTGACTGGTCACATTTTTTAAGAAAGGTGTCTAGTCTTAAATTTTCTTATCTTCGATAGGTGATTGGTTGCAGAGGTCCTATTGAAATCAACCCTAGGCTAACAATGACTAAAGAAAGTACCATCACAGGTGTAGCTCTCCATACTGCCACTGAGGTAAGTGTACTTTAGTGAACTTATTTCTAAGACGATAACTTGAATATTCTCAAACAAAGCAGTTGTTAAATTTTCTAAAAGATCTTGCTTGGAATTATACAGATAAGTGTTCTGCAGTCTTTGCCAAAACAAAGTCATCAGAAGCTTCTCTCTTTATTTTGTTGAACAAATAACACCTCAGTCCGTGCTGTCTGAATGTAGAAGTCTTTTTTTCTATTGAGATGATAATATACATACTCCTTTCATCAATCTGTTTCCAACTTGTTTGTGTATCCTCCCCTGTTATGCCCGTATCATGCTCATATAATTTTCCTCTCTCTTGACCAGCCTATATGCATCTCCATTGTCAAGGTTCTTGCAATGGGATACGTTCCAATGTACCATGTCTTTCATAGATTGCTAATGTAGAGTATTTCTTATTGATGTGAATACTATTTCTTACATTTATCGAACTGAGTTATTTGCAGAATTATATTTAGCATTATTTCTAATATCAATGTTTTTGGTTTTTTTAGTGGTTGTCCCATAAAGAGATACCACTGAAACTAAAGCAAATAATATAAGAACAATTTTCTGGCTAACACTATGTTACCATTGCCAAACATGGCCAATAACAGCAGTTAATGTGTGGGAAATCATAACAACCTTAGAAGAGATGCCTTAGAAGAGCTGTAGGGGTGATAATAAGAGACAAAATTAGAAATGAAGAAATCAGAAGACTGGATGTGAAACTAGTCATGCAATTCATAAAATAACAACAAATTAAATGGTTTGGACACCTGGAAAGAATGCCTGGTATCGACTACCATAGAGAGCCACGCTGAAAAAAAGTATAACAAGTACAGAGCAAGAAGAAGACTGCACAAAAAATGCAGTGACGGTATCAAGAACAGCCATAACCCTTTAGCTGCTAAGGATATATATATATATATATATATATATATATATATATATATATGTATATATATGTATATATATGTATATATATGTATATATACATTTTTCCCATTCACTTCTAAAGACGCATTAACACATCTGTTATTATCTCTCCTCTGTGGGCTAAAGACGTGTTAACACATTATACATTGCTACTGTCACTGCTATAGGCGTACATTCACGTTTGTGACCTAGAAGCAAAGAGTAGCTATTTTTAGCTCAGCCTTACGAAAGTATGTAGCGCCGAAAGGGTTAAGAAAATGAATAACGGCTTACAAAGGGCATTAGATTAAGCACACACAATATCACTACATTCTCTCTTCCCCCACCCCCAACACCTCTATAAAGAAGTACTCACAAAATAGATGAGACTGCAGTAAAACTATTTGATTGGCAAAACACGTAATCACAAAGTACTGTAGTTTTATAAATTATAAAAACAATGACAAAATACAGCAACGTTTGACCAACAAGGCCTTTATCAAGCAAACGAACAACAGGAGTGGCAAATTTTTAAAAACAAATGGATGACCAAAAACAAACGTTTCTAATGAAAATCTGGAAATAAAAACGAAAATCTGGGAATAAAACGAATAACAAAATAAATGTAACACAAAAAACACACATAAAAACTAGAAATAGAACGGAAGAGAAACAATGAAAAATCTAGTAAATATATAACTTGAATACATATAGATATAAAGAAGTAAATGGGGGAAGAGAAGCGGCAGAAAAAGGAAAATGTGTTATTGCTGTCAACAAATATAATTACACTCTAATAATCTGTTGTCTAGTTACTTGTACTATCTGATTATTCTTATCTGTAATAGATTCACCAGTATTTGACAAAAAAAGATGGTTTGACTGTTCCAGTCAACTCTGCCATTTTTTTAATGAGCTTGCAATTCAGTGACTGATTCACTTGCACTGGCAGGTTGTTTTGTTATCCATTTTCATGTGTTATCCTCCACCTTTTAGCACCATCTATCTCTTGCTCATCCACCTTCAACCTTTCCGTATAAAAGCTATAGTAGCAGATGTTTCAATATGCAGTCCACTCTTTGTATTCATTGTTTTAATTATGTTATCTATATATTCCTTCAGTCCGAGTGGCGAACAATGCATGCAGCCCTGGAAGCTGGTCAGAAGTCTAATTGGTTGAACCCGGTTGTGTCAAAGGTGTACCCACTGTCAGAGGCAGCACAATCCCATAGAGATGTCATGAACAACACAGGAACTACTGGAAATCTAGTCATTGATGTTACAAAGTAATCTGAGAAAGATGCAATAATTACTCATTATTTACATACAGAATGTACATTGTGGATGCTCATGATTGGCTGTTATATGAAAGAAACATAAGAGAGAGAGTCATCAATAATGATCAGTATTCGTTTGGCCAAAAGACACATAGAGACAAAAATGTCTACTCAATTTGATCTTGTGTCTTTATTTCTATCTCAGACTTAGTCCTGGGCATGTCTTTGAGCTCTACTTCAAAAGTGATTCTACAAGTGTCTCTGCCTCCATTTTTCCTGTTATCCACTGCATGTCTTGGCTGGTCACTTTTCTTTTCTTTTTTTTTTTTTTTTTTTTTGGGTGGTCTAATCTTGAGAACATGTCCAATCATGCATCCTTTTGTATCTCTTAATTTATGGCTTCCTTCCAGACCAGTTAGTTCCTGAAGTCTGATATTGCTAATCATATCCTACCTTATCGTCACCATCAGTACTCGCCATGTTCACAATTCTCTGGGCTGTCCGACCCTGGGGCTTAAAATCGTGCCCCCATCATCGTGATGCAGCTCAACATTCGGGCTCTAGGCATGCGCGGGCTCCGAGTTTCACCCCTTGTGGGTCCACGTCTCTTCAATGGATGCACATCTCATCCTGTATGTTTGTTTGGTCAGTTCCCCCCCTTCCCTAGGGCTAGGAGTTTCGCCACGTGCAACTCAACTCGGGGCGCCACCTTCGGACTTGGGAGTTTTGCTCCATGTGGACCGACGACTAATCTCAGGATTGACCTCTCACCCTGTATGTTTATCCGTCCAGCTTGTCCCATCTGCCGGGAAAGACGAGCGTTAATAGTTCTACTGGGCTTTCACTCATCTGTGTTGTGAGTGAATCCCATCTAGCGTGACTACCTCTGCATCTCTACCTACACCAGAGTATCTCTTTCGCGAGAGCTCTACCATTCGCTCGCTGACATCTCGTACTCTGCTGTTTTATTACGTTTCTGCAAAACTTGGGCTTTGTTTCTACGGACAATGGCCAGGAGATGCGTGCATTTTGTTCGTACCTGCATTGCTTTTCCGTGCTTGCACTGCTGCCACTACCTGTAGCTCTTCTTCGATCCTTGTTGCCCCCTTAGCCAGATCAGAACCAAAGTCTGTTTCCAGGACCACCAGGTGGAGATGGCGCACAGGGTCTTGATTAGTGCCCTTCACTAACCCTGGTGGAGCGTTGTCCCGCTGCGCCTTCGACCCCTTTTAAGAATCTGACATTGTAGGTATCCATTTTTTAGAAGTGATATACTTTCTACTAAATATTCCAGCATTAGTTTTGTACTTGTTCTTTAACTCCTTGTGTATGTACTGCCACTCCAAAATATACAGCACCACATAATGTAGCATTTTGTGTAATAAATATTCAGAGCATGTAAAAGCTTGATTCTTCATGCATGCCTACTTGAAGTTAAACCATTGTTTGTTCAACACGTACTTACATATGATTCGCTTTGCTTTTTTTTTTGTAACGAAACTTATAATTTTATATGTGGTTCAGCTTGTTTATGTAATTTACCATATTCTGGAATAGCACTCCAGATTATGCATCTGATATACTACAGAAAATTATTTACATAGCTTTAAAACTTACTTGTGTTTTCTGCAAATTATTTACATAGCTTTCTTCTGCTTCTTTGCGTTTGTTCTTCTGACCAATTTTAATCACTCTTTGTGATGTGTTTGATCTTTGCCACGAACATGTATATGTTGCACGTTGGTTTGGTAGGCCCCTAAACGCATAGACTTCTTCTATACGTTTAGGACATGTGCATCCGATTTCAGCCAAACCTCCTTAGTCGCCTCTTACGACATGCATGGCAGGTGACAGTGGTTCTATTCTTTACACCCTAAAATTGGGCCCCGGTAACCACTCGGGCGTACATAGCTTTAAAACTTACTTGTGTTTTTTGCAAATTATTTACATAGCCTTAGAACTTAAAATATGACTGTTGGTAGCATTGTATATGTGCATTTATCATTGTTAATGTAGATTATTACAGATGTTATTATACTATAATAATAATAAACTGTTTATTATCAAGAATACATTTTTAGTTTTGTTTGTATTTGTTGCTGTTACTTGTTTGAAAACATACAATAAAATCCTGCCTGTTATGATAATCATTGTTGGGACCACCTGTGTGTTGCGGGGCCCGCAAGGGTAGCAAAGTATAGTAATTATCGACCTACAAGGCATGTCATAAGAGGTGACTGAGGTAGGGGCCTAGGGAAGCTACTCTAGTAACTAAACAGCATTGCAGAAATCAAATGTACTGGCCTACTTGTAGGTGCATAACTGGCACGACGTACAATCACTCAGGCTTGGATCACATACAAATTACAGAGAGTGGTTAACAAGTGGTCGATATGGAGCGTTCGAAGAAGAATTGTTGGGACACTGAAGTCAATTATTTCAATGTGAATTTAATTATTATTTTCAGTTATTGGTTTTAATTATTCTTACCATTTATTCTTTCTTTCTTTTGTCCTTCTCTGCTTTTTTGAAGGTTAGGAGTGACAGGTTTAACTACTGATGATCGGTTTCTGAGCTAGTGGACACTCAGCCACTTGATATACTGTAGTATTGTAGAGTTTTAAGATGTCTGTAACTCCATCTTTTTCTTCGTCTGTCCCTTCCTCTTGATGTATTCTGGTTCATTTTCACCAAGTTGTCAAACCATTTCGGGGCCATTTATTCAACATGCTAAAGATAGAGAATTCAGATGACTAAGACTTTTGCACAGAAAAATGGATTTTGCAAAACTGCTCAAGATATGAGGACAAGCTAAAACTTCTGTCTATTACCACTTAATTCAGAGACACGATCTTTGAAGAGCCTCAAACGCATGGCTGTTTTCTTTAATGATATTCAAGATGACCTCTTAAATTGTAAGCAGATGAACTTTTAGGAATGGTAGCGTGTGTTAATCATTTTCAGTGAAAGTAAATTCCTTAGTAATATGTTGAACATAACAGTAACATAGACAGTGAACATGTATATATCAAGCTTATATGGTTGTTCTCATGTTTTTTTAAAGCTGCAATAGTGCAGTAGATAGTGCATTTGCTTTGTAGGCGCATGGTCTAAGATAAAATTTCTTGCTGTGAGATTTTTTCTAACCTTATTGACTTGCCGGTCGGGCCAACCTTAATTGGGTACAAGAGAAACACAGTGAAGTAAAGGAAGCCGGCGTTGTCGTCACCACATTGCATGCTATTGATCAGAGAAAAATGCTGAAGGTCTGACATATTCCCAAATATACCTAATGATATTGGAACAGGTCCTTTACCTAACTACTTATTCTTCATGTTACTTTTACCTTTACATGTATAGTGTTGTCTACATCAATTTCACTCTCCAGTATGGTGGGTTTTTAAGAGTCTTGTCTTGCCCGCCTGTCTAGCGTGTTCGTAGCGCGTTGGACTGCGGGTGACTAGTCCTCTGTGAGTGCGGGTTCAATTCCACAGGCTGGCAGAAAAGCCACAGGTTCTCCAGATTCACGATGTCCATGGCACCGAGCCAAAGAGCTGAAAGCTCAAGTGCTTCTGAATCAGGGAGAAAAAAAAGAGTCTTGTCTATTTATTATTTTATCTATCTCTGTCGTTCTTTTTACTAGTTGAAAGAAAACATCAAGGCAATTGTTGACTTTGTCTATAGTAGTGTAACTTTGTCCCTAGTAGTGTAACTCTAGTCAGACAGGAGATGTTCAGCGGTTAATATGGGAAACTAGTTTGGAGACAAGATGCCCATCGATTCATATGGATGTTAATTTTTAAATATTTATTGATATAATAATACATTTTTTTACAGTAGAGGGGAAGGTATGTAACAGAATGGGATGTTACCAATTAGTTCTCCCATTTTTTCGTTGAGTTTATACTAGGGAGTTGAGAAAACATAGTCTGAAAATTGCCAAGTTTAAATCAGGTCAATGAATTTTATAACAACAGACAAAGCACATCTGAGCAAACACATACTGGAAGTGTGAGAAAACACCTTTTAATTGGGTATAACTAAAAGCCATTCCTGTGTTGACATGATTGATATACAAACTTGAATATAATAGCTGGTTACAACAAGTCTGGGTTAAAATAAGTTTTATACCTAGGGCTTGGTGAGTGACCAATTAGAATCACAGTAAAGTAGTATATATACTATTGGTAAATGAGTAGTTATAATGTTGATTTGATAGAAGAGAAAAGTCTCTAAAGAAGGGAAATATTTTGTTAATACCTTGTGATATAGAAGGCCCAAATATGTTTTTCCGTACACAACATGTCATAATGATCATGACAATCCATTACATATATTGTGACAGATTGTCAGAACGAAGACTGCTGGGATTCCCTCCCTGGGAAAATGAAAATATTGGAAAAGCATGTTTAGCAAAGTGGCTGCTAAAAAGGCATGACACACAGAGTATGCAACAAACAACCTAGAAATATGTGTGATGTGACTGAGAAGACTGCTTTCCAACACAAAGCCACTATTGGTTTCAAAGAATTGGTAAGTGAAGCAAAGAGTGAGTTACGGGAGGATTTCATAACACAGATATGTCTCTACATCAATTCTGTCAGTTTCATTGCAAAATAAACAGGAGTATTACCAGTAAGTCTTTTCTTAATTTACGTGACTCGTCAGGAGCCATATAGACAACAGATTAAGAAAAAGGGAAATGGTTTTTCGGCCTTTTGAGAATCAGAAAGAAAGGGGTGATAAGGATGACTGACATAATATTATGAATATTCTTCTTGATATTAATAAAACTGAAGAGCATTCACTTATTTCATAACAAAGGGGGAATAGTGTAAATGCACTCAAAACGAGTCACATCACTGCTCCATGGCCTGATAGTGTCCAGTAATATCACATCAAAAACTTAATGTTCCGGTTTTGGATTCTGTGATGAATTTCAACAGTATACGAAATGCTGTGATACTTGAGGGTTGGCTAGATAGCTATTTAGAGTACCCCATAACCACGGAAAACATCCTAGACTGATCAGCAGCTACTGCATATTCACCTTGCAAAATGTATATGGTAAACTACTGAAGAAAATAGTGGCCAGAAAGGAAATGTGTAAATTAGAGACAGACAACACCCTCCATGACACCTAGGGTAGCTACCGGCCATTGAAAGGAATATGGAACATTGCTGGCAGATTTGTTGTTGTAAATCGCTCTGCAACATCCCTACCATGCGCGTTAACCAAGAAACCACAGCCTGACTTCTCACCACGATGAACCGACCCATCGATATATACAAAATAATCATCAGCCCTTGCATTATCTTGTCAGCTGCTTAACTGCGAGTTCAGCCTTCATGTTGCCCAAATCTCTACATTCTCTTCCAAGAGTAACGAGAACGTTGTGATAGTTGGTCATGCTTCCACTTATTGGGACCCACTCTTCCCCTTTTGGTAGGGTCGCAACTGTGGTCACCTGATTGTTCTCTCAAGAGCACCTATGGGTCTGCCATAAGTGTATTGATGTCAGTACAGTAACCAATAGCTTCGGCCATCATCAAACAGCTTACCCTGAGCAGAACTTTGTCAATCTAACAGTCCTTCGGAATGTGTCTCTCTTCTAGACGAGATGTAGCTGTCGTGCTCAAATCTTCAGTTACGTAGTGGCGGTTCGTCATTGAGGGTCAGTGGGACCGGGCCCCATCAAAAATAATGTGGAACGTGTATTTATTTTATTTATTATCTGTTCATAATTATTACTTTTAAAGTGATACTGATTAGCTTTGAAAGTTGAATATATAACGCTAAAATATCATATATACAGTCTGGAATTCAGCGTGTTTCCTTTCTTATTAGTATACTTCACGCATTTCCAGCGCACTATTTTTTTAAGGTCAGTAGAAATGTGATCTATTTAGATCGTATATAAACGTAGCGACCTCTGATCTATCTCGACTGGTTATTTAACACGGACAAATATGTTATTTTCAGTCATTTGGTATGGACGTTGTTACGCGGACAAACCAGCGCACAGTTTAAAAGGTGATATTGTGCTAAAAATTAGTCCTGGGGCGTAAATACCGAATTATATGTAACAATAATATTAATAATTAGCTAACCATCATAGAATAGATTACGGTAATCGCCCGTCCCATCAATACACATAGGTGTACGACAATGTACGTTTAGAAAAGATGACGAGTTGTGACCTACTTTATAAAGATCATTCTAGAAAATGGGGGCTAACTTCCCGGAGTGGACCAATAATAGTAAATACTAAAATCTAGCCTAACACAAAAGCATGCTTTGTTCGAAAAAGTTTTGTCTGGCCCTACCAACAAAAACGATCACGATGCGCCACTGAGTTACCTCCTGAATCCATCTTCTCAGTGTTTGTCCTCCTTTCCTCTGTGTCGGGCTGCCTCCTTCCATATTGGTCTTCTTCAGCACTTTGTGTTTTTTAATTTACAGAAAACACATCAATTTTCTTATTTATAGCATCAGTCAGTTTTCTTTGATTTTGAGTTCTTTCCGGACAGATCTGTTTTCTTTCTTCGGGATATACGTAGGACTTAAAAACCTGGCCAGCAATGGCGGAATGCGGGAGGGCCATTCAGAGTCAGAACTTTTTTATTCTCAACACGACTTTGCTAGCGCATTTCCGACATGTTTGGTCGGGTATTTTCCGTTTCGTTTCCGAGCTACTGAGTTAGTGCTTGAGCAACGCTGTGAGCTATGAATGTTACATGGAATGCTTTTTGCTGTGTCAACCGTGCGTTTGTTCTGTGTTAGTGTGTATTCAGAAAATGGCGGACAGCGGTTATGACGAACAAGCTCAATCTGCCGTATGTAGTTATATTGCGGGTGCAGAAAGCTGGATTTTGTCATGATTGATGTTCCCTTCGACAAGAATTATAATTCAAGTGATGAACAGTTTTGTGTTGCTACATTAGCGATGGCCATATGCATTTTATGCGGAGCAGGTTGCTTTTGTGGTGGTACGCGGCTGTTTCATTCTGGAATTAGTTCACACAGGAAACATTTCACAGTTGTTAGCATTTCGTGTGATTTTCATTGGCACGGGAACGGAGCAATTATGGGGTGACCCGTTGTAATGAAGTTGGAACCGTACTTATGAACTATACGTAGGACTCTTCTGTAACACGTATATTAACAAGCGGGGCCGCAGGCGCAATAGCTTAAAGGGGCAACGCCGTGCCAGTAATCTGGCACTTATCCAGACCTTACATCACCTCCTTTTCGTGGCCCTGGAAACAGACAACGGCTCTTGTCTGGCTTAGTGGGTGGGAATCGAGGGAGAGCTACTCTGGTATAGGTAGTAGTGTAAGCGCAGTTACGTCACAAATGGGCAGAATCTTCGAGTTAATGCACCTGTACGCATCTCCTGACCGATGTCTAGAGATGGAAAAGTTGCATAAATGCACAACAAATGTAAGAATTAGCAAAGTACGAGTCACCTTTAAGCGTATACTCATGTCCCCGTAGTCAATGAACCTACCATAATTTCCAGCTCTCGACATGAATAGTTGAGAACGACGTAACGTGTCATTGCGACACATTGGAAGATTGCAGTAAATTTTATATCGGAGGCCAAGCGCAGACGAATTGATTGGTAAGGTTGGCCGAGCACGAAACCTAAAGTTGTGTTCTTGTGCCTAACGAAACTGCCCTCCCTGGAACAACCGGGTTCAGTACTATTCCATGAGCGCAAAATGTAAAATTGTGTTCTTGTGCCGGGAAAAAACTGCCATCCCCGTAAGAACTGGGGTGGGTGGTGTTAGCCAGCACAAAACCTAAAGTTTGTTGTTAGCGCTTAATGAAACTTTTTTTTTATTATTTGGGCACAATCCCAGCTCAGTGTTTCCTGACAAAAGGAAAAATGCAGAGTAAGAAACTATAAATTGCAACAAGCGTTCCTAATTCGGACAACCACACCGTGGCTAGAAAATCAAGGCCGACAATATAACAAGCTTTCCATCTCGTCCAAGCCAAAACGTTGGCAAAGGGTTTAAAAGCCTAAGGATTGACTTCATTGTACATGATTTTATCCCATAAGGCTGGGTCCTCTCCGCAGAAATGGCACGCCACCTGCCGAGAGTATTGTACAAAGCACGAACTCCGTAGCTCCAGCAAAAATCCTAAGGATCTCTGGAAAAAACTGCACACGCGAACAGAAGGCAAAGGTAGACACTTTTCGGATACGATTGTCCCCTACGTGTAGAACAACGTCAACGTGTCCCAGAATGGTTGGCATGCGAACGCGAAACGATGAGCGTACTTGATCGGTTGATAATGGTCCTAAACTGGAACAACCTCACCGAGTCAGTAAAGTTGCAAAGCATGAATATAGGCCTACTCTTTGCCGCAGATCACACACATTCTGTATCGAGTGGCTGAAAAATGACTGATAAAGAGTGAACGACGTTCAGTGCTAGAGAAACAAAAAATGTATGGGAATGCAAGGTCAAGCTAACCCATACGTGTTGTTTAATATTTACACAGCAAATGTAGCTAAAATTCAGCCAACCGGATTGGGTCGGACATTGACATTTGCAGATGATATCTTAATATATAGGACTGGGTCAGATAGACGAGAGATGGTTGACGACATTCAGAAAACATTGCATACCATCTCGGGTTGGTGTAGAGAGTCTCGCTCTCAGGTCAATCCTGAAAAAGCGTGTATGTTGTGGTGCTCGTTGAATAATCACATCGTCAAGGCTGACCTACCCTGTGTAATCTTTGATGAACATACCATCGAGCGCAGAGACAGGCTTCGCTATCTTGGAATAACCTTTGATCGTAGTCTATCTTTCAAACACCATATTGAACAGACGATACAACGGTGCAAGCGTGGTCTTGCGGCTCTCAAAGTTATGGTGGCCGCACACCTTGAGCAGAGACTACTTGCCCTTTTGTTCGATCGACTGGTAATGTCAGTGGTAGATTACGGACTCGGAATTCTTACGATATCAAGATCACAATGTGAACGACTTGAACGGGTTCAGAATGAAGGTATGCGTATAGTTCTGGGCTGCACTAGAGATACCCCATTGTGAAGATGAGATATATGCTTGGCCTTCTGTCACTACGCTCCCGTCATGCAATCGCCCAAACCAAGGCATATATGCGGGTTACTTCGGATAAGAGACATCCACTTCACAGGAACACTAATGATGTTAAGGGCACGAGAATCAAGCGTGGCATGTCGTGGATGGCCCAGGCTGAGAGAACGATTGGCCAGGTGACTACGGTTGCGACTCTACCAAAAGGGGAAGAATGGATCCCAACAGATGGAAGCATGATGAACTATCTCAAAGTTATCATTACTCTTGGAAGAGAATGTAGAGATTGGGGCAACATGAAGGCTGATCTCGCAGTTAAGCAGCTGATAGAAGATAATGCAAGGGATGATGATGTTGTTGTATATACCGATGGGTCGGTTC
Organism: Arion vulgaris; assembly: GCA_020796225.1. NCBI lineage: Eukaryota > Metazoa > Mollusca > Gastropoda > Stylommatophora > Arionidae > Arion > Arion vulgaris. Next base: position 22,071,452 of record CM036764.1, read on the forward strand.
AACGTGGTGAGAAATCCGGCTGGGGTTTCTTGGCTAATGCGCATGGTAGGGTTGTTGCAGAGCGAAGTGGGGCATACAGGACAACTACTTCTAGTATGAGGATGGAGGTTGAGGCCGTTACTGCTGCCCTCCATTGGATTTCTGGGACTTCATTTACTGGGGCAGTTGTTGTATCTGACTCTCAGTCGATGCTTCACAAGATCCAGAAGGGCAGGTTTCGGTATTAGTGGATGTCGTCTATAGAAGTTTCTAACCTCCAGCGGCTTACGTGGATATACTGTCCTGGGCATGCGGGTGTTTACGGTAATGAGAGAGCGGACAGGCTTGCATCAACAGCATCGATTGTTGGGGAGTTGAAGATGGATAAGGGGATATTCTTCGGTCTCTTCGAGACTCTCTGTTGGATGAGGACACTAAAATCGATGTTGAATCGATCAAGCGATTTAAGCAGTTTGGAATTACCCTTTGTTCAAGTCGAACTGGATGCCTGAGAGGCAGAGTGAGAGGTGTGTTTAATCAGCGAGCCACAGGAACCATCAGTATGCATACTCTTCGATATCTGTTGGGGAGACTGAGCACCTATGGGTTTGCCCGGAGTGCAATGACGTCAGTTTAGTAACCAATAACCAATAACCAATAACCAAGCTAACCCAAAGACTGGTCCGGTCTTTGGAAGCTAGCATGGTAAATAAAAAGCATTGCAAAAATCGGATGTGCTGGCCTACTCGTTGACACATAACGGGCAAAACGCACAATCGTTCTTATGCTCAGATTAATACAAATCACAAAGAGTAGTTTAACAAGTAGCTGATAAGGAGCGTTTGAAGAAGAAGACATCAGAATATTCAAAAGCAGCTGCGTTGTTAAATGCACATGCTTCACACCCATACGTTGCCACTAGGAATATCATATTCAATATACATGCTCTTAGTATTCTGATTTTTGCTTTCATATCAGTTCCAATCCATACTGTTTTTAGTTATTTTAATACTTTAGGGCCATGTTTCTTCCTTTTCCTTCGTCCCATTTCCATCTCTTGCTAGCAGTGAACTGAGATATTCAAAACTGTTAACATTTGCCATTTTCTCTCCGTTGATAAAGCCATCCTTTGTCATGCGTGTTTGTTGTTGTTTGTTGTGCGTGTTTTATCAGTTGTCATTATTTAACAATGTCAAATTTTATAAGAAACGAAGGTGGAAATATTTAGGTCATGTTCTTAGATCAGACGAAAAGAGACTAAATCGGCAAGTCCTTATGTGGTCACCAGTTGGGAAAAGAAAACGTGGAAGACCAAAGACCACTCTTCGAAGAACCATCCAACAAGAAAGTAAACTATTGGGATGTAAAACCATACAAGATCTCCAACTGCTAGCAAAGAACCGTATCACATGGAGATCTAAAACCTCTGCCCTATGTGCCGCCTTTGGCTCGAAAGGAATAAACTAACTAACTAACTATTATTTAACAGAATGTAATTTCGGCACCTAGTAGTAGTATTCGATATTCTAGTATCGAATACTTACTATTCGCACAACACGAAGTTCCAGAACTGAAATCCTACATCAAATTGGAATACTTTTTTTTTCTTCAATATATATGTGTAATATAGATAAGCAGAAAACTTGTAAGTATTTATATTATGTACGTGTATGATCAATAATGATGCGTGTGCGAATTGTGCAAAAGTATAAAGTCTATCCTTGTGTAGCCGCATTTAATAAACATAAACATTATCATTAAATTTCAAACAATAACAAGTTTTGATTTACTTGAAATCAATGTTATCATCTCTTGTCTTGTCATTGAGTAAAAAACAACTAACCAGAATATTATGGCAAGTCATTGTGACTAAACAGATCCTTAACATAAAAGCTATATTATTTTTTTTTTTTTTACAGTTACAGCCATTACTCAGTCATTCAGTCATTATTGCTGTTTGTTACTGTTAGTGTTTTGTATTATATTCACCTCTTAGCTCTACTTAAAATTAAAACTTGTAAGTTACGTCTAGTTCTACGTCATAGAATATATTAATTGAGAATAGATGATTGATAACTGATAGTCAATACACTTCACAGAGAATAGTAGTCCTATATAATTATTAAATATATTATTGTCACTGTTATTACTTGTAATGCAATAGTTGCCACCTCTTAATTTTTTGTATGTAAGGTTATTATCACTACAATGATATTAGTATCCGTATGACTATGAGTGGATGATACGATTATCATGGGATTATGTCTTCTATATAAGTTTCCAACATCCATAGGCTATAGGCTTACACGTGGATATACTCGGTATAATACTATGTGGGGGTTTACAATAGAGCGGACAGGCTTGCATCAACAGCATCGATTGTTGGGGAGTTGAAGATGGATGGTGGATGTTTTACGGTCTCTTTGCGACTTCTGTTGGATGAGGACACTAAAATAGATGTTGCATCGATCAAGCGATTTAGGCAGTTTGGAGTTACCGTTGTACAAGTAGAACTGGATGCCTGAGGGGCAGAGTGAGAGGTGTGTTTAATCAGCTAGCCACAGGAACCATCAGTATGCATACTCTTCCATATCTGTTGGGGGAGACTGAGCACCTATGAGTCTGCCCAGAGTGCAATGACGTCAGTTCAGTAACCAATAACAATGATATTAGTATAATTAGCTCTATTAAATTGCAGCAATTTTCTGTTAACAAAATAAAATAGTTGCAAATGTTGGTGCAAACATTGATGATGATATACAACAACTGATTATTATTAAATAATTATAGTCTATCTCTCATCTTGTCAACATTTGCATGAGAGTTGAGCATCATAGGGAACTGACGTTTTTCTTGTTCCTATGCCTTTTAGTATCTCAGAATCACTGAGTGTCTATCCACTTGTTTCTAGGTCTCCTTCGTGCTATTAAGCCATATCTTCTGTCATGTGTATATAATAAAGGTAACCAAGTTAGGATCCATTCTCATGAGATACCTGAACCATTACATTTTCTGTCTATATATTTGATACTAGATCAGTAGATGTTATTCATATTCCTGACTTAGTCACAATAAATGATTTGATTAGTGGTATTTGTTTTTGCAGTATAAATGAGTATTAGTCGAGCCAGCAACCACATCATGAGAGCTATTAGAATTGCTTCTTTTGGTGGAGCAGAGAATCTCAGATTGGAAACTAATGTTCCAATTCCTACTCCTGGACCAAATGAGGTAATATGGTCATTAATTTAGTTATGAAAACTTGACAATTGCTGAAAAATGGTGACAATGTGTTGAGAAAGATAATGTCAACTTTTACGCATATGTTGATTGTAAAAGCCAAATAGATTTCATACAAGCCAAGAGGTTGAGAAAAAGGTCCAGGATAGATGCTAGAGCCATACCAAACGTATATATATATACACTGGAAACAAGGTGGTAGATATGACTATTAGAATAAACAAGAAGAATACTAGAGGACAGCACAAGATTACTAAAGAAATAGTCAAGGTCAATAAACTAACAGATGTCAACACACAAGTCATCTCTCCAAAGCATCATCCATGAATTTGCTAGACTACATAATGGATGAAAGGACATAATTAAGAGAGTCATATTAGAGGCAGCCAAAGAATCATGCGGAACAGTAAAATACAGAGGCACAAGACCAAAAATTACAACTTGGTGGAATGAGGAAATAAAAATAGCAGTAAAGGAGAAAAAAGCAGATACAACACATGGACAAAAAACAAACAACAGAATAACCTTACTGAGTATAGAACAACAAGACGACCGAGTGTTTACGGGCCCAAATTGGGGTCTAAAGAATAGAACCACTGTTACATGTCGTAAGAGGCGCTAAGGAGATTGGGCGTGGGGCTAGCCACCCACATCGTAAAAACATTAGCTGGCTACAGAACGGAGAGCGAACCGAGTAAACGCTAGCTTAGACCGGACACATCACCTAAGGATAAGCACCAGATCTCCAAATGGTTCTGAAGATGTGACATAAAACACACCAATGCTAAGGCTGCATGAATCAGATTTCCATATAACTAGAAGTTATGAGGTAGTCTGGTACATCGGTCTGGGCGGTGATCGTGAGAGTGAGCAACATGAAAGCAAGCCACTGATTTTATAAAGAAGGTTAAAATACAATCAGTGCAAGATTATGGCAAAATATTGAATTCAGATTACAAAAGTTCAACAAGAAAGTTCTATAAGGAAATTAAAGCCATGAAAGATAGGAAAAACAGTATGATCCACTGAAATTATTAATGATGGAAATGCTATAAACGAGACAAAAATTATCATGAGCAGATGACAGCAATACTGTAATGAACTCCTTAATCTTCAATAAGAGAACCAATTCAGCACTCAGTAAAACACAATAAACATAAATACAGAGCTAGAACCAAATATAACACTTTCATCGATTAGAAATGCTGTAAATATGGCCCATTTAACAAAACACCATTCCTAGATAATGTCCTTGCTGACCTACTCTTATTCAATTCAACCAAGTCTGGATCACACACAGAAAACACCAGAAGATTGAAGTACAAAAATATCCCATCTGGAAGAAGAAAGGTAGCAAATAAGATTTATGAAATATAGAAGAATAGTGCTTTCGATTCATACCGGAAAAATATTCAGTAAAATACTTGAAAAAAAGGCTGCTTAACAAATAGGATTCTGGATGAATAGAAGCTTTACCGACACAATATTTACCCTCTTGCAGTTAGTGGAAAGGACTTTGAGTTAGATAAGTACCTACATGTTGCGTTTGTAGATAACGAAAAAGCACTTGACCTTGTAGATAGATACAAGTTGTGGAAAGTATTGCTATGGTTCTGTCAAATAGCTATCACCAGTGAAGCTTGGGAAACTCTTAAACAAATTATTTTTTACAGACGATCTTGCAAACATTTCAACAACAGAGGTACAGCAACACATTAATAGACTTCATTTAACATTCAATGAGAATAAACATTGAAAAAACTGAAGTAATGACATTCGCTGTAGTGGAAAACACTACCAATATCTCCATCGACAAACATCAATTTTTAAGCAAGTCAAAGATTTTCCATACATAGGGAGCATTTTTTCAACAAATTAAATAATAACTAACAAAATCCAACATAGATATAATAAAGAAAATCAAATCATAGGACAAATGGCACCAATTTTGAAATGCAAACATGTCATCATGAACACTAAAAGAGAGCATTATACAACACAATCTTTCTCCCAACATTATGTTATCAGTACCAAACCTGGATGCTGACATCAAACGATGAAGAAAACTATTCATGACAGAGATGAAGTGTCTGCATAGAATGCTGAGAGTAACAAGAAGAGACCGGTTTTGAAATGAAGACGTCAGGAAAAAAGTGGGCACAACATCAGTTCTAAACAGACAGTGCACCTCAATGTGCAATGCTGCTCCGATACAGTGGATACAAAACAAAAGGCAATCCATGCAAAAGGTGGACCTCCGAAATAATGGAGATAACAATTCTGAAAAACACTGTATGAAACGTGCACAAAAGCCCATTATCCTGACGCTAGGAGGCCTAACAGGATTAAAGAAAAGGGAAAAAAAAGATGTTGGTTATGACGATGATCTTGCAGTCTGCCAGCTTACAACATTAGATGAAATCCTTGAGGGGTATGCGATAGAGAAGGGGCAGGAAGAATGTAATGGCGATAAAAGCAATCAGTACAGTACAGTGTTATGTGTGTAGTTCTGATGTTAATGATGATGTTGTGAGCTTGATGGGTGCTGTTATAGAACATTTGAAATGAATAAATGCAATTAACTCTGGTTTTTCAAACATATGTAAAATACTACAGTCTTAGATATGATTAGTATTGAAGATTGAAGTGACCAGAAAAGAAAACAAAAGGTATATGAGTAGGCTCATCAATCAACATCGAACTGGTACTGTTAGTCGCTGGATGCTGTTGGAGATATTGTGAAGGAGTATTGGGAATAAGAGAGACAAAGATAGAAATAAAAGAGAAAGATTGTGTTCATTACTGCTTATTGTTCAGAATATTTATTGAGAACAAAAATCATTGTTCTTGAAATCTATTTATTGTTCTTTAATGCCTGCATGTTTTTTAATTAATTATGAAAACTACATTCCTTTCAGGTACTTTTGAAAGTATCTGTGGCAGGTGTAAACCCTGTAGATACCTATATTCGATCTGGAGTCTACCCACGGTTGCCTACCTTGCCATACACACCTGGTATGGATTCAGCTGGTATTGTTCAAGAAGTTGGGTCAGGAGTTACCAATTTTAAGGTAGTTAAGGTGTTTGAAAATTTGATTTGCAATTGAACGAGTAGAGTCTGTTTTCCAGTTCAGGCATGGTTTGATTGAATAAAATAAAATTTGTCACCTAGTTTGCTGAGATGTAGATCATTTATTCATCATGTTACATAATAACTCCCTAGCAACTCCCTAGCCATGAGTACACTAAACACATTTTTTTTAAATACTGGCTATGTGGAATTGGGTACCAGCACAATATTAAGTTTGCCAGATTGTACAGTTAGCTTGGTTTTTTTTCATTTATGCGATAAATGGTGTGAAAGATGTTTTTATTTAAATTTTTGCCTGTGTGTTACCGGGGGCCCTCAAGAAAAGCAAAGAATAGTAACACTGCGACCTAAAAGGCATGTCGTAAGAGGTGACTGAGGTAGGGACCTAGGAAGTTACCTAGTAAATAAAGAGCGCTACAGAAATCGGATTGGATGACCTACTTAAAGGTGTATAACTGACACACCGTACAAATGATCTTAGGCTTGAATCACATACAAATCACAAAGGGTGGTTAACAAGTTTTTGATACAAAAGTTCCCAGGACAATTTTTTTAATTAATTCACTAACTTTCCATCTAGTATTTTTTTTAACAATGATGTTTTAAGACTATTTAGTAACAGGTAAATTTTGACATATCCTTTGCAGGACGTCACCATCAACCACAGTAAACGAGTCGTTGATTTTTTTTGGCACCACCTATACGTTCAGTAGTTTGCCATTGCTTTCTGAATAGTGAGGTCTATTTTTAACCTTGTGTCACCACAGGAACAAATTTGCTTCCAAACTGCCCACCGCAGAGTTTGAACCATGTACTCTTGGGTTGGGATCGAGGTTACTACCGCTTAAGCTACAGACGCCCACTATATATATATATATATATATAGAGCGAAAGAGAGATAGACACACACATCTAGATTTTGTTCACAAGATACAGAACAATGATAATGACAATTTAGAGACTGAATGTAAGTGTTAAAATCAACATTATTTGAATAATGACTCATTCACAATTATATTAAGATAAATTACTGTAAGTATTTATAATATAAATATATATTTATTTACTGTGAGCGTCTGTAGCTCAAGCGGTAGTGTGCTCGATCACAAACCCAAGCATACCTGGTTCAAACCCCATGGTAGACAGGTTTGGAAATAAATTGTTTCCATGGAATTTTTACAAAAGGTAAAAATAGACCTCACCGTTTAGAAAGCAATGGCAAACTACTGAGCGTATAAGTGGTGCCTAGAAAATCAACGACTCATTTACTGTAGTAGATGGCTATGTCCTATAAAGGATATGCTACGATTTTCATTTATAAACTTTGATTTACTTTTAAATTTCACCTGTCAATTATATTTTTTTAAAAAGCTAAATATTGTTGCATATAACTTTGTATTTATATACAGAACTCATTGTTTATACTCACATTAACCAAATATGGTAATCCACTTTATATGTTCATTACAGACAGTAGCTTTAGTAAATACATTTCTTTATTTTAGAAAGGTGATCGAGTGCTGACAGTAAACAGCGTCAGTGGTTCATATGCTGAGTATGCAACAGCAAATGTACAACATGTCTCCCATCTGGATGACAAGCTGTCTTTCAGTCAGGGAGCAAGTGTTGGTATCCCATATTACACAGCTTACAAGTCTATTTTCTTAAGGTAGGAGCTTGTAAAAGAAGTGTTATATTGCTGTTTGAGAGCTTTATTTTCCACAAAAATTGTTTCTTACCAACATATGTTTTGGAATCTTTAACTGAATTACTTAATGTTGTTTATCTTTTTCAGAGCCTTTGCTAAACCTGGAGAAACCGTATTGGTGCATGGAGCTAGTGGAGCTGTAAGTACAATGTGTGCTTTTTGGATAGTGCACTATTATGCATTTGTTGAACATGTCCTTTTTCTTCAACTTATTTTCTCATCACACTTACGCTATCTTCTTCCAATGCTTTCAGACATTGACTTGTATTCTTATAAAGTAGTTACTGTTCACATGGATTGATCGATTGATAGGACCATCATCATTGCACTTCGGTGAGTAGCCATGTGTACTCTGATCTCTTTCTTACACAAGAAGATCTCAGCTGCAGTGCACGAACTCCCTAGCACCGGCAAGGGTCCCCGATATAATTTTGAAGATGGTGAAGATGTTTTTGTAGGAAGTTTATTTTTTTCTAATGAATTGTGTCCAGGCAGTGGCTTTCTAGCCTGCTCTTCTCAACTTTGACCTGCCAAGGTTTATTTTACTTGCTTAAATTAAACACAAGACCCACGTGTGGAATGGGTTGACATCATTCGGAGATCACATCTCAAGAAAATGACTTGGCTGTACACGCCAGACGTGCGGGTAACGAGCGTGCTCACTCTCTTGCAAACAATGCCCCGACTCAAGCGGGCAGAAGTATGGACAGAGCCGATATCATCAATGCGGTACACTCTCAATTATATGACATGGGCAAGTCTCAGACACTGGAACGAGTTTGAGAATTAGGCGTTAAGTTTGGACATACCAGGCAGTGTTGTCTTCGTGGTAGAGAGAGAAGATATAGTAATCAACTTCTCATGGGTACTGTGAGCAAATGGACTTTGGGATGGCTGCTGCAGCGGAGGACAGACTACGAATGGGAATGCCCAATGTGCCATGATGTCGATCGCATAACATAACTTAACAGGACCTATGTTTTATCGTCTTTCGCAGATAGGACTAGAAACTCGATCTCACATACACTGAGATCAGGGATCACTGGAAAAATATCTAGATGGCTCCACGAGGGAGTGACCCTGGTACCTTTTGCATGAGAGACTAGCACCTAACCTCTACACCACATAGACCCCCTCACTGTTCACTTGGAGTATGCATACATCTCCATATATCTTGTCTTGGACTGACATGGGGGCTGGCCATGTGTGTTTCCTCTCTTCATTATATGTTGAATACTCTTGCAGGATGTGTCTCTGTCACCTTGCTGGTGCCACATGTGCATATGTCAGTAGGGCCTATATTGTACTTATTAAACAGATGGTACCTCTGCCTATTGTGCCAGCAGATGACAACCTGTTCTTCTCTGTCGAGTTGATAGTAGACATCATATTTTTCTCACCCAAAGATCTTTTGCTCATTAAACTTATGCTGTGTTCTCCACTGTTTTTGTGGGCAGCACTGTTTTACCCACAACTGTGTGGGTACAGGAAAATATAGTTGCCGTTGCTCTTTTTTTAGTAGTACATGTCCATGATCACTACTACAAATTTCATGCCCTATGACAGAATTGATAAGCTTTGTAATTTGAAGACTACAGTGGGAGATATTATTAATATTTTTCTGTATTTTTTTAGGTGGGCATAGCTGCTCTCCAAATTGGTCGAGCACATGGTCTTCGTTTGATTGGGACAGCAGGAACACAAGAAGGTATTGAACTAATCAAGAAAAATGGAGCAGAGTTTGCATTTAATCATCGAGAGGAAGGATACCTACAAAAGTTGCAGGTATAGTTTGGTGACCAAGATAGTTGATATAAAATATATTTTTATAAAGTTAATCAAATAATCTTGTCTCTTTTTCTTTCCTCAATCAAATTTAGCCTTCTTGCTCTAAACGTCTTACTCATTTACATTATTTTTCACAGTATCCACATTATATTAAAGATATGTCATGTCAGATATCATCTTCACAAAACTGACAACCGAGATTATGTGCATCCAAATAAAATATATGGGGTAAATATATGTATATAAAGTATGTATATATATGTATATACATATATATATAAAGTTCCTGACTTGCAGAATTGTATAATTCAAAGCTAGATCTTTTATGTATATTATTGCCTGTACCAAATATTTGTGATATTTCCTCCTCCCCCTCAGTTGAGTGAGACACTGGTCTCAGCATGGATGCAAAATTTGGATACACAGTGATGTCCTCTTATTTTTTTATGGGAAGCATTTGTTAGGGAAAAAAGTAGCATTCTGTGATGGGGTTATTTGGTGCCCTCCAAATCATTGGTACATCAAATGACATATACCATCCACTTCCTTTCTGTCATGCTTTGAAGATCCACCACCAAGTTTGTACAGCAAGCATGCAGTAACCAGCTTTGATCTTGGTCGCCTACTTTACAACAAAAATATAGGTGGTATGCTTTCCTGATAGATCCAGTGAATTCCCTCTACTTCGTGTTTGACATAAATGCCCCAAACAGAACATATTAGCAAAATTGATGTAGATGCCAGATATCTTTCAATGGCAAGGTGCTAGACATGCATTAATACTTTAACTGAACTCAGTATATCATGCAAGATGACTGCAGAAGGGGATGCAAATGCTAGCCCCTAGCTATTGCATCAAATTCTGCAACCATTGAAGGATACCTGCTCTTATAACTGTGGAAACCGCTGTGTCATAACCTGGCATATGTTGTACATGGATTGTCTCAGGGATTTTACATGACAGACAAAAAAATGTAAAAATATCTTTTGTAATCAGCAAACAAATTTCTCCAAGAAACACTTATTATTTACTATGAAACAAAACTGTATCGAACAGTGCTATCAGTATCAATATCTCACACTCCATCTGCAACAACTAAAACATAGTTTAGTTTAAACAAAGATAGTTAACTCATTCCAACACAAGTTTCTGCATACAAATTTACAAAATAAATCTCACTACAAGTCCACATTTATCATACAATTTTATGGTTATGAATGGAAGTTATGTGTATCTACATTTCCAAGACATAGTTTTGTATAGTCAGTTGTGTACAAGAAATGTTTGTGAGACATTCACTAAGCTGATACAGCCTTTTTTGGTTAGTTTATATAAATCCATGTGAGGTATGTGAGAGTGGAATGTTAAAGTTCAAACTTTTCCTCTCCAGACTATTTGATGATTATGTTTTAGGAAAGGATATAAAGGAAATAAATTAGTTATGTTTGACGGTTAGGGGATGGGTCATATATCATATATATATATATATATATATATATATATATATATATATAGCCTGTGAAGACTACCAACAGGTATGGATGGCAATATAACATGATCTTAATTACCAGATTAAAATGGAGATTAAGTGTGGACGAGCATGCCAAAACTGTCTGCAGGATATATAAAAAGCTCAAAGGAATTAAGCATCTACGGTATTGCCGTGAGTACAGGGTCTTTGATTCTAATCAGTTTTCCAGTTATGCTGCCTGTTTAGAGAGTTACATATTTTTTAAATTATATGACCTATTGGTAACACACACTTATTTATATATCTGAATTTATCTATAGGAAACAGTGGGAGAAGTTGATGTGATTCTGGAAATGTTGTCCAATGTGAACCTACAAAATGATCTTGGACTTGTTAGTTTCAGAGGAAGAATTGTAGTAAGTATTGTATGTGATGTTAGTCGATTAGATCTAGTTGTTCTCATACAAGGTATGACAGGTCATAAGATTCATTTTTTCTAAAATCTTATGTTGTGTGATAAATCAGAAATATTAAAAGACACAAAAAAACAGAAGAATAATTTTGACAGAATGACAAGGTAGATATCAACAAGAAAACAACTAATTTATTCTCTGTTTATAAACGCAGCAGTTTTTGTCCATGATGTATATGAAGGTTTTCACTCAGTCATTTGCTGATAGAAAGTTTGAAAAGAATACAGAATGAGGCTATGCTCATTATACTTGGGCACACTAAAGACACATCGTGCAAGGTGATGCGATACCTTCTTGATTATCCTACTATGGAAGATGAATATAATGTGCCGTGCACTGGCGTATCTTCCAGTCAATGCTGACACACAACATCCACTATACATGAAAATGAAGAGAGAAAAGGAAATAGGTTAAAAAGAGGAAAATCTTGGATGGGTCAGGCCAAACACTTTATTCAACAGGCTTGTTCACTTGAAGACATTGAACCCGGTGAAGAATGGACACCAATGCCAGCATGAATCAATATATCATTTTCAATATGTATCAGACTTGATAAAAAATGCTGACAAGAAAACCCAGTGCTCATGGAGGCAGAAGTTCAGGCGTTAATTTCTGAGAATGATGTAATCATTTATACAGATGGGTCAGTGATTCAACACATGCAGAACTCATGGGCTTTCACTGCTCAAGTGAGAGGGGATGTTGTGAATGAAGACAGTGGTGATTTTGCCGTGGCTACAAGCAGTCTCACCATGGAAATCATGGCAGTAACGAAAGCGATGGTCTGGCTAGAATCACATACTTTTATCCATGCATGTTTTCTAATTCACTCAATGGGTATTCTCAGGAAGATTGAAACAGGCTGGGCTTGGATACAATGATTAGAGTAGCTGAGGAGATCAAGCTTGACTAAAATCAATTTTATTTTTGTGCCAGGGCATGCAGGTGTAAGATGAAATTGCCAATAGCCTTGCAGGTATAGCTGCTATTTGTAACACGATTTGACTATTAAAACTATTGGGAGTGACAGAATGATGATGAATATGAATAGGACATATCCTTCATTTATGAGGCTTAAATTCCATTGCAACAAGTTTGATTATGCTTTGTCCTGCTCAACCTGTTATTGTTTTTCATTCACACATAAATATCTTGCAGTTGCATATATTTCTCTCTGACTGTATTTTCCATTTATATCATGGCATTATTTCTTTATGCATTCCTTAATCCCAACCTGCTTATTCTCTTTCCCATGTCATTTACTGTTGAATTAACCAGAAAGTAAATCTTATTATGTACCAACTTAAGTAACTATTTTTAGTAGACTTTGAATCTTAACATTGATGTCAGTGCCGCAGGCATAATAAAGCAAAGCAACAATGAGGTGCCAGAGTCTGTGAGCTGGCACCAACCAAGACCTTACCCCACCTCTATGTTGTGACCCTGGTAATAGACTGTGTCTCAGCAGTTTGGCAAAGTCAGTAGTTATTGAGGAAGAGCTACTGTGCGGAAGGTAGTAGTAAGGGTGCAATCACAAATGTTATGTGATCTGTTGGCATTATAGCCAAACAGAATCCTAGAGTGGATGCATGTACATGCCTCTCCTGGCCGATGTCCAGAGATAAATGACAGGTAGAGCGCAGTACAAATGACTGGTAAACAAAGCAAAGAGATGGCACAATAAGTTGCTGTATATGTAAACTCATGTCACCCAATATCAGTGGTTGCAGAGGGGACTGCCTAGAGTAGTTGATAGTAGCTCGGCCTGCTAGCTGTGAGACGCCTCATAGCTCGGGTTCGAACCTACTGTCCGGCATTTGTTTGAGTCCCTGGTCTTACTCAGGACGATAACGTGAGTACCTCTGAAGTTGGAGAAAATCTGCCTGTATGGCGAGGAATACTAATTACGAGTACATTGAGCACACGGCTGCCAGTGTAAAGTAATTTACAATGTTCACGCTGCTGCCATTGTAAGAAATTGGAAAAAAACGGATTTTCACGCAAAAAAAATCAGTTTCAAAGATGAAACTTCGTCTGAGTTGAAAACGGAGAAAAAAAAAAAAGTGGTTGCAGAGTTGCCCGCTCTGGGAAAGTCCTATGCATTCTTATTGTCATCTCAACACAAAGGAAGACTAGTTAACTCTGTACTAAAAACCAAGTGCAGCAATCGGGGCTAGTGAGGTTAGCCAACCGCAAAAATTAAAAGTTGTGTTCTAGAGCCTCAACAAAACTTTCCTCCCTGGAAAAACCATGGTGGGTTATGTTGACCCCAGCACAAAACCAAAAGTTGTGTTCTTGTGTCTGGAAAAACTGCCTTCCCTGGAAGAACTTGGGTGGGTGATGAAGACGAAGCGCAAAAACAAAAGATGCGCTCTAGCTCCTTATTAAACTACCCACCATGTGTGCTTGTGTTCAGCCTTGGCCCAAAGTTTTTGCTTCTTCTGAAGGAAAAATAAAATGTTGAAACTACAAATTGTGACAACCAAATGACACAGGATGAAAAGAGGATGATTCCAATATATTTTCACCACTACATATAATCTGTTTTTTTCTCCTATGTCCACATGAAATTTGCTCAAATTATCTTGGACAAGTGTCTTCTAATCATTCATAATACATCACCAATATATTTTCATATATTTTATTTAATTTATTCCAATAAATTTGTTGGGATTTCTGTGACTTGTTGCTTTTTTAAAAAAAACAAAGGTGTCCAGTCTTAAATTTTCTGTTCTTAAATAGGTGATTGGTTGCAGAGGTCCTATTGAAATCAACCCTAGGCTAACAATGACTAAAGAAAGTTCCATCACAGGTGTATCTATCATGTCTTCCACTGAGGTAAGTGTACTTCAGACTTTGGTTGACTTTTTTTTTTTCTGAGATGGTAATTTGAATATAGTTGGGAAAAGAAAACGTGGAAGACCAAAGACCACTCTTCAAGAACCATCCAACAAGAAAGTAAACTATTGGGATGTAAAACCATACAAGATCTCCAACTGCTAGCAAAGAACCGTATCACATGGAGATCTAAAACCTCTGCCCTATGTGCCGCCTTTGGACGAAAGGAACAACTAACTAACTAACTAATTTGAATATGCTCAAACAATGCAGTTGATGAAATGAAAATCGCGGCATATCCTTTACAGGATGTAGCCATCAACCACAGTAAACTAGTCGTGATTTTCTAGACACCACTTATACGTTCAGTAGTTTGCCATTGCTTTCTGAACGGTGAGGTTTATTTTTACTTTTTGTAAAAATTCCATGGAAACAAATTTTCTTCCAAACTTGCCTACCGTGGGGTTTGAACCAGGTACGCTTGGGTTTGTGATTGAGCTCACTACCACTTGAGAATGATACCGATAAGTGTTTTGCAGTCTTTTCCAAAACAAAGTCATCAGAAGCTTCACTCTTAATCTTGATGAACAGATAACACTTCAGTCTGTGCTGTCTGAAGACAGAAGTCTTCTTTTTTTCTATTGAGATGATAATATACATATTTCTCTTGCTGATTGTTTTCAACTTGTTTTCTCCCTGTTATGCTTGTATCATGTTCATAATTTCCCTCCTTGACTATCTATATTCTTCATTGTCAAGGTTCTGATGGATGAGTTCAATGTATCATGTCTTTCATAGATAGTTAATGTAGGGTATTTCTCTGATGGAATACTATTTCGTTTCTACTGGTTATTTGCACATTTACATTTGCATGATTTCTTCTTCTACTTTTTCTTCATGCGTTCTTACTAGATTGGGATTTCAGATTATCAGCCACGCCATACAGTTTGTCTTGGACGCTGTGTAGGTGGAGTCACATTCTTACTGTGCTAAATCTCGAGAGCAGATCGGCGACTGTATAATCCTTATCCCATTCCTCATTGTGAGTCGTTCAAGCAATAATTATGCTACGCCTGGTGCATCCATTTTCTGCCAGCATTTGTTTCGGGTTGACACAATTTTCCGTAAAGGCAGCGGATCGATGTTTTCAAAACATTGCGGTTACGATGCGCGTGACAGCGGAAACTCGATCCGTCAGCATCCCGCCCAGAATGGAAACAAAACACCACAAAAACACAGTAATCCTGTTTAAACTATCGAAAATGAGCACTCCGTGCGAATATTTTTAATCCAATGTACAGAATTAGAATAGAATTCCCAAATTTTCGAGCGCCGTACTATATACAACATTCGCCGCCATCTTGAAAACCTCGATCTTAACACTCGCATGATTTCTATTATCAATGTTTTGTTGTTCTCTACAAATGCAATTACACTTTAGTAATCTGTTGTCTAGTTACTTGTACTATCTGATTATTCTTATCTGTAATTGATTCACCAATATTTAACAAAATGATGGTTTGACTGTTCCGGTCAACTCTGCCATGTTTTTTAATGAGCAAGCAATTTAGTGACTGATTTACTGACAGGCTGTTTTTGTTATCCATTTTAATTGTTATCTTCCCCCTTATAGCCTGTCTGCCTCTTGCCCATCCACCTTCAACCTTTTCTTTTAAATACTATAGCAGATGTTTGAATATGCAGACTACACTTTGTATTAATTGGTTTAATTATTTATATTCTTTCAGCCTGAGTGGCGAATAATGCATGCAGCCCTGGAAGCTGGTCAGAAGTCTAATTGGTTGAACCCGATTGTGGCAAAGGTGTACCCACTGTCAGAGGCAGCACAGGCCCAAAGAGATGTTATTAACAACACAGGAACTACTGGAAATCTAGTCATTGATGTTACAAAGTAATCTGAGAATAACACATGGAACTTCATTTTCTTAAGAATGAATAATTACTCATTATTTACAACATTTACATACAGAACATTCTGAGTGTCATGATTTCCTGTTATACGAAATATAACTAAGAGAGATAAATCTCTTAGTAATAAGAGATAATCTCTTAGTATAACTAAAGAGAGATAAATAGTCATCCTCAGTATTGATTTGGCCAAAGACACATAGAGCCAAAAATGTTCACTCAATCAGATCTGTGCCTTTCTTTGATCCTCTTTATTACTATTTCTTTCTTGAGCTTACTTCCAACATTTCTCCTACAGGTGCCTCTGGGCCTCCATTTTCCTGTTGTCCCTGCAGTGCACACTGCATGTTTTGCCAACCAGCTTTTTACATCTTGAGAATATGTCCCATCAATATTTTCTTTGTATCTCTTTGTTTTCTTCCAGGCAGTTAGTTCTTGAAGTCTGATATTGCTAATCTTGTTCTCCAAATATAAGTCTTACCTTTGAAACTTTTAACTTACTTCTATTTTCATATCGTTTTCAAGTAAACAAGGTACAACAAATCAACATTTCTACTATTACTGTCTTCTTCTTCTATCATAACAATTCATATTAAAGTAGAAACAAATAATGAAATGTTATTGTCTGACACTGTAGACATGTATGTAGTTCATGCCTGTATATTTTGAGGTTACTTCATCTTCTAAATTATACTGTAGATTGTTAAAATGCTTAATGTTGTTGTGCTGACAGATGCCAAGACACAGAAAAGTCATCAGTATAAGAAAGAGACAGTCATCATTTTTCTGTCATATAATGAGAAAGGGCATGTGTCCATTCTTATTTGCTTAGTAGACCTTACTTTCACTATCTGTGTTCTGGGTCTGTCACAGAGTGAGGCTAGGAAAAAATCTGAACTGTGTGTTTATCTTCTTCTAGGCGAGTCTGAGACCTCAAGCCTGTTATTACTATGCACTTCTTGGAGGTGGGGATGGCTTATATACCCTATGGGTCATTAGCAGGATACTTAATTTTACCTGTTGCCAACCTAGCACTGCAGTGTCAGGCATCTGGGTACGCCCAGATGGAATGTCAGAATCATGCCAAAATATGCAGAAATCAGTCATTCAAACCAACCAAGAAGAGCATGACACTGTGCTACAATGCAGTAGCAGTGAAACAACAAAATAAGAGAGAAAGGGAAGCTTAGGGCACACAATGATAAGCGGAAAAATCAATGAAAGACAAGACAGTTGATGACAGAAAAAAAATTCTGGACAGTCTGGTTTCATGGCTCGAAAAGAGTGTCAATATCTGAACTTAAAGTCAGTACAGACTAAGGACAGAAGTTTGTGGAGATCCATGATCGTCTATGCCAACTGGCATGGCACATGATGATGTTTATTGATTATATGGCAGAATATCAAATGATTGATAAACAGCAATCTGCCCTAGTATACCAATATGGAAAATACAAATGTTTGTTCACCGCAATGAATTTAGTCACAGCCATGGCGCCCCTTACTGATTTTGCATGAAGACATGCTTTCCTTATACCAGTATCCTTTGCCATTCAGGCAGCCTTACTCAATTTCAGAAGTACTTGTAATTTAGATCCCCAAGTAAAGGATCAATGTTTCTTGTAGTCCAGCTATGTACTGTGAGCCCACCAGAAATGTTTGACCCTTGCTCACCTCGAAATGTCCATAGCACGTTGCCACTAGAGTTATCAACTTGGCTATAGGCAACCATGAGACAGCTTATAATCTGATCTGATTATATAATATACCCGTTTAAATTCTCTTGTGTTATTTTCTTTTCGTTTTCACAGGAATTGACACTTTTTATGATGTCTCAGATGAAACTGTGATGTCTACACTTTACCATCTGACACATCTGTTTTGGGACCGGGTTAACCTTCCATTTTCAATTCTCAGCTCACTTAGCCAGAATGCAGTGATACAGTTGTTACAAAAGTTACCACTTGGAGGTGTATTAGTAACTTTTTAACCCATCAGGAATATAATACTATGACATATTCAGCTTTATGCCAGGATTTTCAAAATTTATTGGAAAGTGTACTAACAATATTTATTTTTAAATATTGTAGGATTGTGTACACATCAAATAATATAATAAATGCCAGTTGGCATCAAGTGAGATTACGTTTAAAGTAGCTGTTTTATTTATATTATTCCAGGAAAGTATAAATATATCAGCTAACTCATTGAATTGTTTACAAAGGTTTGTAAAAGCCTGTCGTATAATTAATGCCAGTTTAGTTCTTCATACAGAAAGCATATTTATGATTTGATCTATATACTTATCTGTTGTATTAAACATATTTGACTTTCTACATGATAGATGCTTGATATTAGAGAGAGGTGGCTATTAAAGAGCATAACATCGAGGGAAATTAGATACTTCAGACACATCAAACGACATGCTTGCCTAGAGAAGATAATTTTGGAGGAATAGTGCCTGGAATAAGATGGTATGGAATCCCACTGTGTTTTATAAATATTATAAAAAGCTGCTATATCAAGTTTGCATGCAGTGTTGAAACTTCAGAACTAAAGTTTGAAGTAAAAACAGGCGTTCGACAAGGATGTGTTATGTCAGCCCTATTATTCAACACTGTCATAGATTGGGTGATGCGTAAAACAACGGAAGATAAGGCAAGAGGTATTAGATGGACGCTCACATCCACTCTGGAAGACCTAGATTTTGCAGATGACATCGCACTCCTATCTCATACACATAGAGATATCCAGGAAAAGACCTTCAGCCTTAACCAATATAGTGAGATGGTTGGGCTGAAAATAAATCAGAAGAAAACTGAAGTAATGACTCTGAACACAGCAACCCCAGCACCAGTCAAACTAGAAGGTAAAACCCTCCGAGATACAACCGCTTTCACATACCTTGGAAGTGTTATTAGCAATGAAGGAGGCGCTGGATCTGACATTAAAAACAGACTGAGTAAGGCACGAAGTGCATTCATGACCCTTCAGACCGCCTGGAAATCTGCCCAATACAGCATCAGAACCAAGACTAGTATCTATAACAGCTGTGTGCTGTCAACATTGCTGTACGGATCGGAATGCTGGAGAATGACAGAACAGGATATGTCCAGACTCTCCACCTTTCATACAACTTGTCTGCGAAAAATCTTACGCGTGTACTGGCCGACTACTATCTCGAACCAAGAATTGCTTGCACGATGCCAACAAGATAATATGGGCACTATCATCCGAAGACGACACTGGAGATGGTTTGGACATGTGATGCGCATGGAGACTGGCTCCGGCACGAAAACTGCACTGAGATGGACTCAGAGGGTAGGCGAAAGCGTGGAAGACCCAAGACAACCTGGAGGAGAACGATAGAGCAAGAGCTGAAGGAAATGAATCATAGCTGGAACACAATACAGAGGAAGGCCATGAACAGGGAAGAATGGTGTACGTTTGTTGCTGCCTTAAACGCCAAGGGCGTAACAGGCTAAAGAGAGAGAGAGTGCCTGGAAGAAGAATGAGAGGAAGACCTAGAAGACGATGGGTGCAAGATGTCATTGACGATCTGAGACTGATTGCTGCTGATGCCGGTCAACCTGTTACAGAATAGGGAGTTTTTCAGGATTGCTGTCATGGGAGCCAAGTTCCGGAAGGGACGAGCTACTTGATAATGCTTACATGATAGAAAAGTATTTAACAAACAATATGACTCCAGTATTTCATTAGTTTTTTTTTGCACAAATCTCTTATAAGCATTATTGTATTCATCACTGCCTTTTTATTATGTTCTTCCAAATGTATGTGCTTCTCTATAGAAAATTTAATGTTAATTACTCAAATGAATACTCCATTATAGATTCCTGAACCAAAATAAAAATTGGGGAGTGATGTGTATGAGCATATTGGTTTATCAGTATGTTCATGTAAAATGCATATGTTTAGCAAAATATATTACTAAAAGTTATGTTTTTTTATGTGATTCAACTTTTTTTGGAAATGCACTGCAGATTGTGCAGTAATGTAATATACTACAGAAAATTATTTACTAGCCTTGAAACTTAATAAATGACTTATTGTTGTTGGTTGCATTGTATATGTGCATTTATCATTGTTAATGTAGATTATTACAAAATAGGGGAAGACTGCAGTAAAACTTGGTAAATAGCGAAACACGTAAAAACAAAGTACTATAGTTTACAAAATACAGAAACAGTGACAATAAACAGCAATTGTCACTCCTGTTGTCGTGCTTGATAAGGCCTTTGATGAACGTTGCTGTTTGTACTGTTTCGTATTTGTAAGTATAGTACTTTATCATTGTTATGCTAGAATATTACAGCTGTTATAATACTATAATAATAATAAACTGTTTATTATCAAGAATACATTTTTAGTTTTGTTTGTATTCATTGTGGTTACTTGTTTTAAAAAAACACTATAAAATCCTGTTATGATAACCATTGTTGAAACATTGAGTTGTCAATTATTTAAATGTGCATTTAGTTAGTTGAATTAGGTGAAGACACAGAGAAAGCTTATGTAATATATAAGAAAGAGGCAGTCATCATTTTGTGAATGGATAGAAGAGAGGTTTAGAACACATTGTAACAACTGGTAAAATTGAGGGGAAATGAGGAAGATGGAGAGGGAAATTTTGGATAGTCTGACTTCATGGCACGGACGAGTGTCAACATATGAGATGATAGCAAACACCAGAGATTTGTGGAGATATATGATTGCCTACACCAGCCAGCATGGCACCTGATTTTTGTTTGTTTGGTTCATGCTTCTCTGCCATTTTGATCATTCTTATTGTGATATATAAACAGCCTTTATCAAGTACGAGAGCAGAACGATAAACATCATATAAGCAGACCAGAAATAAAGTGCAGAATATGGCAGGCCAAAGCAGCGTTCCAGAAAATGAGAAGCATTACATGTCACTGAGATCAGAATGAGAGTTATTCACTGCTACATAGGGCCAATACTGACATACCGATGCAAGTCATGTAGGCTACGACATTGTAAACAAACAGAAAAATCTCTCGAGGCCACAGAGATGTGGTTTTACAGAAGAATAATGAATCCTATGGACTGCTGAAACAGAGCCAACTATAAACTTATTTCAGTTGACTGAAATGACCAATGTTGAATGAGGCCAAGACACAGAAAACTTATCAATATTATCTTTTGCGCTCGACAACATCACCACCCCAGTTCTTCCGGCTGACAACATGGCGCGGAAGAGCGTCAATATTAAGACGATAGCAAACACTAGGGACAGAGATTTGTGGAGATCCATGATCTCCTACGTTTTCCGACACCTGATGATGATGACTTTCGGTACCTAGAAATATTCGATATTCATTGGCACAAGAGCGGAGCAATTATGGGGTGACCCGTTGCAGTGAAGTTGGAAACCGTACTTATGAACTATGAACTATTCGATATTCGTGTCGAATAATTACTATTCGCACATCACTAGCGTCCAAAACAAATCTAAACCAAATTGCAATATTAAATATATTAAATATAGCAAACAGCTTGTAAGTATTCATATTATGTATGTGTAATTTTAATTTTATCAAATTGCCTAGCTTATGATTAATAATGATGCATGATAGTAGTCTATGATCTATCCCTGTGTAGTCGCTCGTGTCGACGCATAGATTCAATTCATTTTCATAGATCGTAGGCCGATAAAACATTTCACTACTTGAAAGTCAGAAAATGAAAAGTTTTAAGTTACTTTACACTTGTCTAGACTACAGTCTACAGTGACTACACTAACATTGTAATTGATACAATGATTGTAATTGTTTGAATTTCAAACCTTTTGCCAATGCTATTTTCAATTTTTATTGTAAATGTGTACCATATTTCATTTGACGTTTTGTTATCTCTTGTCATTGACCTAGGGCAGGATAATGAATTACTAAAAACCTTAAAACCATTGTCCATTAACTATAAACTAGTATAAACTATCCTGGATATTATAATTATTGCAAGTCATCGTGACTAATCAGATCATTAACATAAAAAAACTATTTTTTATGTCTGTTCTTAAACTTACTAGGCATTACTGTTGTGTTTTGTATTCTATTCACCTCAACAGTAAGTAACAGAAAATATTATATGCTGATGTAGAATTGTAAATATTTACTAATTTAAGTTTAATTTAACATTAAGCATATTAAATTATGATACATATAGTTGCCAGCAACTCTGACTAAAGGCACTAAAGCATGTATTGTTAATATTGTTATTTATACTACAATTATATTTAGTATAATTTGCAATTTTCTGCTAACAAAATAAAACAGTAAGCAAATGGTGGTGCAAACATTGATGAAATGCAGCAATAATCAATATCGATGGAGACTGCAGTAAAACTATGTAGAATGGCGAAACACATAATAACAAAGTACGGAAGTTTTATAAAAGAAACAATGACAATACACTAATTTTCTCAATATCAAAATGATAATCACATATTTTCATTCATTTTTAACCGTTGTAATATCTTTGTCAAAGTCTATATGTAGTGTGCTGTGACATTCGTCACTTTTCGTGTATCGTTTGCTTGATAAAGGCCTTTTTGGTTGAAACGTTGCTGTGTATTGTGATTGTATTTTGTAAAACTATAGTACTTTGTTATTACGTGTTTCACCATGAAATGCAGCAGCTGATTATGTCTAAACACTTAAGAGTCTATCTGTCAACATTTGCGTGAAAACACTGACAGTTAAGCATCATCATAGGGAACTGTCATTTTGCTTATGTTTTAGATATGTTGCAGTTATTATGAGCCTATGCCATTGAGTATCTCAGTGAATCACTGAGTGATATTGCCTATCCACTTGTTTGTATGTCTTCCTCTAGCTTTTAAACCATTTCTTCTGCCGTGTGTATATAATAATAAAGGCACATATACTAAATTTCTGGGCAGAATGCTTCCATGCTGTCCTTAACTATCCATCCACCATATGTGATGAAGCCATAGAATGCATGCCTCAGGTTCCAATAAATACTAAGCTTGATGCCCCACCTAGCTTAGAAGAGGCCAAGAAGGCAACAAGTCATATGTCCATCTGTATAAGCACTAAGGCATTCGAGGGAATCTCCTCGGTCAATTGCTGGCAAGATAAAGACCGGTGTCCTCCTCAATCACATAATCGATCATCTGGAACAGGACTTACCCCCTGAGGCCCTATGTTGCTTTAGAGCAGGCTGCGGAACAACAGACATGAAATTTACAGCATGTCAACTACATGAGCAATGACTAGAGCAGCAATGGAATCTTTACATGATCTTTGTCGATCTGATGAAGGCTTTTGATATGGTCAACGTGGAATGTCATGTTGTTCGGATGCCTGATAAACATATCCCAGAACAGTTGATGTATGGCGAGCTTGAAGGGTAGATGATCGGTTTATGGACAGAAAACGCTTACTAACGCTCGTAAAGTGTCTCTAAAATCCTTTGATGTCGACACCACATGCTGGAATCCCTGGTGCAAGATCGCCAAATGTGGTGCTGTAACAACACATGAGAAACTCGCATATCTGTGAATCATCTTTCTATTAAGGCACAGAGAAAATGAGCTGTGCAAAAGGATTTAACAGGCAACACCCACATGTCTAACCTTGATCATGTATGCCCCACCTGTTGTAGGGGATTGCGTTTTAGGATTGGACTCTACAATCATCTCTGCACACACCAGAGAAGTGCAACAACAGACATCTGAGGCTGCTGTCATCATTGCTTGCGATGGACGGCTATTATAAAACTAAAGGTAACTGAGTATGGATCCATTCTCATGAAACCTTTACATCTTTCTATGTATTTGAAACTAGATGTTGTTCGTGCAATATTACTGACATAGTCACAAATTACAATAAATGATAATTTGGCATTTGATTAGTGATATTTGTTTTTACAGTATAAATGAGCATTGGTCGAGTCAGCAAACACATCATGAGAGCTATTAGAATTGCATCTTTCGGTGGAACTGAGAATCTGAAATTGGAAACTAATGTCCCAATTCCTACTCCTGGACCAAATGAGGTAATATGTTCATTAATTTAGTTATTGTTTGCATTTGATCAACCAAGTTAACCACTCTTTTTATCTGTGTCATCTGCAAGTAGTATGTTTGATCCCAGCTAGACCTCTAAACATGTGGATCAGGCACATTGAATTTCTGCAAATTAGTACTTTGTTTCCTGTTTCACATGAAATGACACTGTTATGTTAACCTAAGAGTTTTGTCAACAGAAACCTCACTTAAATATCATGAACTGTAGTTATGTTTAGTATTGATATATGGGAAATCTCAGTAACACTGATGTATTGTATCACACTAGTTCAAGTTCTTAGTTTTAAAATTTCTCTAAAAATAATACAAAATATACTAAATTTCGGGCAGAACTAGGCCTTTATCCATCCACAATGATGAACAAACAGGAGGTTCACAAATTATATGAACCACCACAAAGAGGCCAAGAACAAAGCGATGTCATCTGAAAGAAAATTTCTGGAATCTCATCCGTCAATTGCTGGCAAATAAAGACACAGACCACTCAAAATCAGAAATCGATCATGGAAAGGAATTTAAAAACCTAGGTAAATATATACTTGAAACATGCAACAACAGACATAAATTACAAAGTCATAAGAGAAGTACTAGAAGCATAGAATGGAATTTACATGAATCTGTCAACTATACTTTGATTAGTCAACATGGAAGGAATGTACTAGGAGCATAAAATGTCAAACGTTGATGTATGGTAGCTTGAAGGTACATACAAAGAAATCAACCCGATTCTCAAACGAGCAAATCACTGTGAATCCTGGAAGATCGTCAAATGTGGTGCTGTCAACCTGGACTATCGTGAAGCATCTCTAAAGGCAACATTGAAAATGGCTGTGGTACAGGCACCCCAATGTCAACTTGGCGTATGCCACTGGTAGGTTGTTAGGATTGGACTCGTCAATGAGCCTTTTGCCTCTACCGAATGAAGCACGACATCTGAGCTTGATAATTGGCATATTATAAAACTAAGGACTGTATGGATCCTTTCTCATGAAACCTTTACATCTTAAGTATGAAAAGATACGTTGCGCAATCTGATATCACAAATACAATAAATGATAATTTGGCATTTGATTAGGACATTGTTACAGTAAAATGAGCATGGATATGAAAACCATCTAAGCATAGATGCATCTGTGGAACTGAAATCTATTAAATTTAATGTCCCAATTTTCCCCAAATGAGGAAAGCATAATTAGGGTAATTTGAAAGATAACTTTTACTTGTCAGAATTAGTAGTCCTATCCTAGGCTCGGTAAGCCTGTGGCAATTGAATTTCTGCAAGTGATGCATATTCCGTGGACAAATTGCACGCTCTCAGGTAGCGCCACTTTAAAAATCAATCATTATCTCAGCATGGTATCAATTCTGGTTGGTCATAGGAGCCCCTCAGAGCTTGCTCGTGCCAGTTAATTTAGTAAATAGATGTATTTATATTCAAGAATATAATTTAACAATGAACATAAAATGGGACGAATTCAGAAGAAGTGATTCATGGGACGAATTCATAAGAGAAATGTCTGGTCAACCACTAGTAACAACTAATAAGGAGACAATGAAGATATATTGAAAGCAATGATCAAAGAATACCAAAGCAGGTATGGAGAAATTACTTGCATGCCCTATGTAACATATAACGATACAAGAGAAAAACAAGAAACTATGACATATCATAGTATCCAATGTTCCATTTAGACAATGTAGTTAGCATGTTATTATTTATGTGATTTTGCATGTGATGATCGAGATATATGGAAAACAACATTGCTCCAAGGTGCAGAATATTTTAAAGAGAGACTTCGGGATGAGCTGAGAGACAAGCGAAACTCAGAAGTTGTCTGAAAAAAAGTGCATTTATGAACGGAATGGCTCAGTCAGGATTTGAACCCACTACATTCACAGCAACAGCATAACCACGTAGTCACAGAGACCCCCCTGTTATCTTAACAAAATACCTTTGTGAACATTAATTTCTTTCTTCTTCTTCTTTTGTCGTCACACTGCTACCGGGTTGTTGCCCAGTGTCGTGGTTTTCTGTTTTTGTCTTGCGCTGTTCTGGTGGCTTGTGTGATTGTTATCTTTACTCTTTCACATGATTCTGCTACGCCCAAATCTTTTCCGTGGTCTTCCTCTTGCCTTCTTTCCCGATGTTCTGTTATAGAAGAATCTGTATACTGTGGAGTTTGGATGCATTCTTATTAAGTGGCCAAACCACTTCATTCTTTGTTTTTTATAGTAATTCAAGCACGGTTTTGTGCTAACTTTCTTTCTTATGCTGATATTGGTGATTCTGTCTTTTCTTGTATAATTTCTTTAACTGCATTTAAACAAGTTTCTATATCTTTCAAATTTTTCAATCATTTGCCCACAATTTATTTTCAAACTTTGCCTCGCTCTAGTTTTTGTTTTTCCCAAATGCATTTTATTAAGCATTGAATGTACTTTTGATACTTAACTATATGATACATGCATAACTGAGTTCAAGTTTACAGCTATAAATACAATATGATCAATAAAATACAAAGTTATTTTTCTGATAACTATTTAATGTTTATTTATAATGAGGAAACATGTCTGGCATTGCCAATTTTTGAAAGTTTTACAAGTGTTATTAGTTCTGTATGAGTACCTGGTTGTCCATATGTTAGGGAAAGGAAATGTTTTTTTGGTAAAACAGTTTTATGCGATTGGAATTGGAAATTGAACATTGGAACTGAGAATGAGACAATGATAGTAATAAAGAAGATTGTGTTGATTACTGCTAATTGTTCCAAATATTTATTGAGAACAAAAATAATTATTCTTGAAATTTATTTGTGCCTTAATGATTGCATTAAAAAAATTAATTATGCAACCTACATTTTTTTCAGGTACTTGTGAAAGTATCTGTTGCAGGTGTAAATCCTGTAGATACCTATATTAGAGCTGGAGTCTACCCACGGTTGCCTACCTTGCCTTACACACCTGGTATGGATTCAGCTGGTGTTGTTGAAGAAGTTGGGTCAGGAGTTACCAATTTCAAGGTTAATATCACTGCTGTTAAGAGTGTGATGTAGCTATAAGCGGTTTGAACATTTGCTTGGCAATTGAACGAGTAGAGTTTGCTTTCCAGTTCCGGCATGGTTTGGTAGAATAGACTGAAAATTGGGACCTAGTTTGCTGAGTTTAGATCATTTATTTGTCATGTAACGTAACAACTTATAGCAACCCTTAACCATGATTATCATCTAATAGCTTGTCTTGAACAGAACTTTGCCACCCGTACAGTACTTTAACATTTGTCTCTCTCTAATAGGCCAGATGTCCCATCTCTGAAGTTGTAATGCTCAAATCATGAGTCACGTCCTGAATCCATCTTTTCCATGGTGTTCCTCTTTGCCAGGATGCTTCCTTCTATATTGGTATTCTCCAACACTTTGTGTCTTGTATGCCCAAAACTCCTCAATTATCTCGTTCTTTTTTGTAACATCAAGTTTTCTTTAATTTTGAGTTCTTTCTGGATATGTCTGGGTGTTCTCTGTACATGATTAAACTAAACAAATTATTTAACAAATTTATGAAACTATTTTTTAAATCCTGGTTATGTTATTATTTATATAAATGAATACTTCAGTAAAACTACATAGTAAATTCAAAATATGTAATCATATAGCTTTACAAAGTACAAAAACAAGATACAGTAGCATTTTGGCGAATAGGCTTTTAACAAGCAATGGATACAAATAAGACAGTGAAATAGAGACTGGACGCTGACAACAAACAATAGAAGAAAACTAGTCACAACAGAGATGAAGTGTCTACGCAGAATGCTGGGTGTAACAAGAAGAGACCGGTTGAGAAATGAAGACATCAGGAAAAAAGTGGGTACAACATCAGTACTAGACTTCATCAAGAAACAACAAATTAAATGGTTCGGTCACGTAAGCAGATTACCATCAGACAGTGCACCCCAAAGAGCAATGCTGCTCCGATACAATGGGTACAAAGCAAAAGGCGGCCACGCAAAAGATGGACCTCAGAGATAACAGAGGCGCGAAAGAGACTATCTACGAAGCGCATACTAGGGCCCGTTTTAGAAATCTCTTCCTGACCTGACGCTGTGAGGCATACAGGATTCGAGAAAGAAGAAGAAGAAGACATCGAGATACCGTCAGAAGATAAATCTCTAACTACCTTAAAATGGCTATGTGAACCAGCACAATGTTAGATGTTCCAGATTGTACAGTTAGCTTGATTTTTTTGTGATGCCATCAATGGTGTGAAAGATGTTTTTATTGACATTTCTTCCATATGATGGACATACCCCTGCCACTTATATAGTATTTAATATCACTGTTATTTTCAAGGGTTCGTGCTTTCTAACGTTTCCTCTCTTTTCACTGTTAGTCTAGCAATCATTTACTACACACTTAAAGGTCATTAATTTCATTAAGAAAGTTCAAGAAGAAATATCCATGTTAAGTCTACAAGGTGTGTTCTGCACCTGGCTTTACTGGCCAGAGTTGAAATCAGCTAGTCTCTATTCATGATCATCAGGTGCCGGCTGGCGTAGGCGGTCATGGATCTACACAAATCTGTCTTTGGTGTTTGCTATCAACTCAGGTGTTGGCGCTCTACCGCGCCATGAAGTCAGGTTATCCAAAATTTTCTCTCTCTGTCTCGTCTACCCTCAATTTTACCAGTTGTCACAATGTGTTCTAAACCTCCTTCACACAATACATACATCACATGCCCAAAAAATGATGATTGCCACTTTCTTATATTGACGATAAGCTTTCTGTATCTTGATCTCATTCAACATCTCAATATTACTCATTTTACCAGTCCAGAGGATTCTCATCATTCTTTTGTAAAACCACATCTATATGGCCTCAGAGATTTTTCAAGTCTGTGTGTTCATTGTCCATGACTCCATCATATGTCAGTATTGGTTCTATGTAGCACTGAATAAACTCCATTCTGATTGCAATTGACAAGGGCTTTTGCAGAAAATGCTTCTCATTTTCAGGAACAATTTTTCACTTGTCCTATTCTGCTCTTTATTTCAAGATCAGTCTCTATTAGAAGTGAAAAGGAATATTAGTAGCCTGCTGATGGCCCTGAAGAAATCACAACCAACAACACCTAGTGATGTAAACTGAGAAACTTTGACCACAATGTCAACAGGGCTCTTGACTCACCTAGGGAAATGGACTTCCCTAGGCCAGTGCCAGTTTTTTCCCTGCAACTTATAGAATTGAGCTCAAAGAAAAAGCACACAGAAACTGGAGATGCTGGTCGGTGAGTGCCTAAATGGTACAATAAACTTAGTTTAACAAGTGGTTAATGTAGAGTAAACTAAGGAGAATTGTCTATAAAATATAACAAATATTTTAATTACAGACAGTAGCTTCAACAGATACATTTCTTTATTTTAGAAAGGTGATCGAGTGCTGACAATATACAGCGTCACTGGTTCATATGCTGAGTATACAATAGCAAATGTACAACATGTCTCCCATCTGGATGACAAACTGTCTTTCAGTCAGGGAGCAAGTGTGGGTGTCCCATATTACACAGCTTACAAGTCCCTTTTCTTACGGTAAGAATTTGTAAATGAAGGGTTATATTGCTGTTTTTTGACCTAGTGTTCCTGATTTTTTAAACGGCAGATCATTGGTTCTTACTAGGACTTGACTTGTTGTCTTGCTTAATGGGGGGGAGGTGTCCCAGTTTAGACGGAAGTATGTCTAACCAAAAGCACTGGGAGATAAAGACAGCCTGCATGATGTTGACCACATTGTGTACTGTGAGTCAGAGAAAGATACAGGTCTAACACTATATTTCCAAATATACCACAGAATATGAAAACTAGAAATATGCGTGCTCTGAAACCGCATGGTTTCAATTCTTTTCATTTGAGAACTAGTTGCCCACCAACTTATCTGTCAGTCTTCCAACTTTCTCACTTCCTATGTCTTATTGTTTATCTATTCTGTCAGTAAGTCACAACTGATCATCTTGTCATTTCACTTAGATGCACTCAAACAGCTATGTCACATTTCATTCTTGACTGACATATATTAGTAATTTCCTTAGTGTATTTCCATTTGTAATCTATTTTGCTTCTTCCATCTCTTCTTATTTGTGACTCTACTACAAATGTAGTACAGTTTGACTTTCTCTTACATTTTACTATTTGTATGTTCATTTGATAAAGATTTTGATCAAAACCTCTAATTTGCCATTATAAACTGCATTTGAACTCTTTTTCATATTTCTTCATTATTCATTCACCTACTGGTATTCTGTAAAATACAGGGAGGGAGATATCATGGAAGGCACAGGGAGAAGATGTTGGGTGGTTTGACAAAAAATTGTCACCATAACTGATTCAGTTAACTGCACCAAGGAGAGAGATTTGCTGTGGAGACATGAACGCAGGCAGGCATATCACTTGATTGATTGACAGGTCTGCATTTTGTCCTGATTCTGTTATTTAAAAAAATACAGATCCTCTCTATTTACCACAAAAATTGTTTGTTACCAACATATGTTCTGGAATCTTGAATCAAATTACTTAATGTTAATCTTTTTCAGAGCCTTTGCAAAACCTGGGGAAACTGTATTGGTACATGGAGCTAGTGGAGCTGTAAGTACAAGATGAGCTTTTTGTATAGTACACTTTTACTCATTTGATGATGATCATGTCCTTTCTCTTCAAACGTAAGGTATCTTCTTCCGTTTTCAGACATGGAATTGTATACTTCTAGTTAGTGTTCAAATGTAGTATGCATACATCTCCATATAGCTTGTCTTGGACTGACATGGGGTTGACCATGTATGTTTCCTCTGTACAATGTATGCTGAACACACTTGCAGACTGTGTGTCTCTGTCAGCTTGCTAGTGCTGCATGTGTCAGTAGGACCTGTTTTGTACTTGCTAAACAGATGGTAACTCAACCTACTATGCCCAGTTGATAGCCAGAAGATGGCAGCATGTTCTTCTCTATCAAGTTGGTAGTAGACATCATCTTTTTGTTGACCCAGGTGATCTCTTGTTCATTAAACTTTGCTGTGTTCTCCACTGTTGTGTTCAACACTATTTTAACATCCTTACCTGTACTCCTCTTCTGATACTTACCAACTATGGGTGCAGCAAAATGTAGATGCCTTCACTCTTGCCTGGTAGAACACACACGCTCTCTACAGTAACAATATAAGAATTTTAATGACCATATAACAGAATTAGTCAACTTTCTTGTCGTTCTAAGACTATGATGAGAGATATTATTAACATTTTTCTGTATTTTATTAGGTGGGTATAGCTGCTCTCCAAATTGGTCGAGCATATGGTCTTCGTTTGATTGGGACAGCAGGAACACCAGAAGGTATTGAACTAATCAAGAAAAATGGAGCAGAGTTTGCATTTAATCATCGAGAGAAGGCTCCCTACAAAAGTTGCAGGTATAGTTTGGTGACCTAGATAGTTGATATAAAATATATTTTTATAAAGTGAGTCTACTGATCTTGCTCTCTTTTCTCTTTCCTCAATCAAATATATTCTTCTTACTCTACGAGTCTTGTTTTTTCTAGTGTCTTCATAGTTTTTATTATTTTGTATGCCTATTCCAGGTATGCTTCCTCCATCTTATAATTTCTGTTTCTTTAAAAATCTATCATTAGTGTGTTGTAGCGACCTGTTCTCCAAGATATAATGCTCATCTCGATCATTTATTGTCCTGTAAACAAACTTTTTTTAAACTATCGAAAAAAGTCTTACTATATTTTTACAATAACAGTTGCATATTCATGCCTTAAGTTTTAAATCATAGTTTTATTTAAGAAATTTTCTTCAGTATATACATCTACAGAAGTGTATATACCAAGTGCAAACCCAAATAGAGAGGTGTCTCTATGAATCCAGTAATGATCCAAGATGGTAGTCTGACTATGTAATGTATATCAGTATATTTATTAAGTGTATTATGCATGCATGTCCTGTTTCCATTTCTGATTCACACCTGTTAGGACTGACATGTTCAATTTTCAGATGTGACTGAGTTTGGAGAAGAAATGAAATCTTTACCTGATCTGCTGTGTAGGTATCTTGAACATTGATCACCATCTTAGGCTCCACACAGGACACTGTTGACTACAAGTCAATCTACATAAAATAAAAGCTGCTCAGATTGATCAGTGCACATGTCATGGTCCTAGACTCCCAAACACTTACTTTGACCCATGACTTGAGGTCACAAACTTAACCCTGTTGGACTCTAATTTATCGAACAAATTGTGGGACATCAGCTAGGAACCTCTGCTGATATCTGGATTCATGAAGGCAACCAATCTCGCTGTTTAGATTTTCATACATAGGAAACTGATTGCAGAAGAATAAGTGCTTGTCTTTTTCTAGCAAGCTGAAATGATTAAGCACCTATGGAATTTCCAAGAGTACAGGGACTTTGATTCTAACTAGTTTTCCAGTTGTGCTGTTAGTTTACAGAGTTACATATTTTTTTGGTGAGACACAGTATGTTCTATTGATACCACACACATATTAATATTTCTAAATTTATCTATAGGAAGCAGTGGGAGAAGTTGACGTGATTCTGGAAATGTTGTCCAATGTAAACCTACAAAATGATCTTGGACTCGTTAGTTTCAGAGGAAGAATTGTAGTAAGTATTGTATGTGATGTTAGTCAATTAAATCTATTGGTTCTTATACAGGGTATCGTGACTGATCACAAGATCTGTCACCAGTCCAACTACTCTCTTTATATAGATAAGTTTAAATAAATATTTCACAAAATTCAAATACTTTGGAAGCATGTATAAAGAAGATTTAAAACTTGAAAGAGAAATTGAAACAAGATTAAATAATCTCATCATTGTTTTGTTTTTTCTTGACATAGGACTTAGACGACTGGTCATTTCTCAGGTCTATGATTTTACTGACTGATCCAATCTTGTAGCAGGTTTACTCTTTATTTTAATTAGGATTATTTGAAAGGTTTTCAGACAGAAGACTCTATCAATGACCATTACATCTGGTGATGTTTTCTAGAGCAGCAACAACACTCTTGAAATTGCTCCCAGTATGGGATACTACCATGTCTACTTTGTGACATGTCAGTTACATAGTTGCAGCACAGTCTGCTTGTGTTTCATAACACTAATATTATCTAGTGGTATCATCAGCCAGAACAAAATATAGAAGGGATTTTTTCCATACACAGTCTTTTGCAGTTATTTTACCATCTTTAATTTAGTATATGAAAGACGGCGGAGTTATGTATGCTGTCAAACTTAGTAATTGGAGGTACCATCTTTGTACATAAGAAATTCATAAACTTACTTGGCACTCACCAG
The DNA here is from genome assembly GCA_020796225.1 of Arion vulgaris. NCBI lineage: Eukaryota > Metazoa > Mollusca > Gastropoda > Stylommatophora > Arionidae > Arion > Arion vulgaris. The sequence goes on from CM036764.1 coordinate 22,105,415, forward strand.
ATGGAGTGACCAGGAATCAGATTGACCATATGTGCATAAATACACAATTTAGAACATCATTGCTGGATGTGCGTGCATACAGAGGGGCAGATGTAGGAAGTGATCATAATTTATGCATACTTACTTACTTAATCCCGTCATGCCTAGTGACACATGGGGCTTCAGAAAGGACTTTCCATGCTCTCCTGTCCGTGCAACCTTCAGCACAGAACCCCACGTCAGAGATGCGGTGTCCAGTTCCTCTTCCATCATGCGCCTCCATGTTGTCCGTGGTCTGCCTTTCTTTCTCTTTTCCTCTGGTGTCCAAGTGAGGGCTATCCTTGCAGGCATTTCTTGTCTCATTCTCATAACATGTCCGAGCCATTTCCATCTTCTCTTTCATTGCCTCTTGTCTTGTGTCTTGGAGTAGTTGGTTATTGGATATTTTTACTGGCCAAAAGATTCCCAAGATTCTGCGAAGACAAGAGTGGTGGAAAATTGACAGCCTGCTAGTATCTCCTTTGGTCATCCTCCAACACTCCGATCCGTAGAGCAAAACTGGCAAAACAATGCTTTTATAGAGTTTAAGCTTTGTGGTCCTATTGTAGATTTTGGACTTCCATACTGGTTTCGTTCTGGCCTTACTTAGACGTGATTTTATATCTTCCTCTGTGCCACCATTTAGTGTCAGTACGCTACCAAGATATGTAAACTGCTCAACCCTTTCCAGTGTTTCATTTTCTAACATTACTGGTTGTTGGATTTCACTGTTTGTCATAATTTTTGTTTTTCCTGTGTTTGTTTTGAGGCCTACTGTCTTTGCCGTGCTGTGAAGTATTGTACTTTTCTCTTGTATATGTTCATATTTGAATTTATGCATAGGTAAATTGAAACTGAAAATTCACCATACTAAAAAGAACAACTGCGAATAGACAGTCAAAGGCTACAAAATAAGGAAGTAAAAGAGGAATATCAGCTCGAACTTAAGAATAGGTTTGAGTTACTCAATGGTGAAAATGAACAGAACATTGAAGACAAATGGACTAAGATAGAGGACACACTATTGGGGGCAGCAAATAATAGCGCAGGATTAAAGACGAAAGACAGAAAACCCTGGATAAGCGATGACACCTGGAAATTCAAGAAAGATGAAACTAGCCATATTTAATACTATGCAACAGATGAAATCCAAGCTAAAGAGGAATATAGACTTAAAGACAAGGAAGTGAAAAGAGCGGCTAGAAGAGATAAAAGAGCATATGTCAATCGACTGGCTGAAGAAAGGGAAAAGGCAGCTAAGGCTGGAAACAGTAAAATGCTATACAATACACTAAAACAACTTACTGGAACTTTTTTTTCAAAGGGTGACCCAATCAAGAGTAAAGATGGTAAAGTTCTAACATCAGATACCGAGCAGAAGAAAGATGGGCAGAACATTTTGAAGAAATATTAAATAGACCTGATCCACCAGTACTACTCAAGTTTGCGATGAGGCAAGAAACAGCTCCTACCAATTCGAAGAAATGATAAGTGTAGCTGAGGTCAAGGAGGCAATCCATTCCTTGATAAACAATAAGGCAGCGGTTGATGACAACATTACTGCAGAAATGCTCAAAGTGGCTGATGATAAAACTATTAACCAGGTGCAAGAACTATTTAATAAAGTATGGGAAGAAGAAACTGTCCCAGATCAATGGAAAAAGGGAATAATTGTTAAGATCCCCAAAAAGGTGATCTCAAAGATTGCAACAACCGGAGAGGGATCACCCTATTATCAGTAATGACCAAGACTTTCTGCAAAATTATTCTTAATAGAATCAAAGGAGCAGTGGACACAACCCTGATAGAAGAACAAGCTGGTTTTAGACCTGGGAGAAGCTACTTAGACCAAATAATTACCCTACGACTAATTTTGGAGGAACGTATTGAGAAACAACAACCACTCATACTAAATTTCATCGATTTAAAAAAGCCTTTGATGGTCTACACAGAATTTCTCTGTGGAATATTCTGAGATGCTATGGAATACCAGACAAAATAATAAACATTATTAAGAGCCTCTATGATGGTTCACAGTGTGCAGTTCGCACTGATGGTGGACACAGCGACTGGTTTATGGTTGAAACCGGAGTAAAGCAAGGCTGTATTCTATCTCCGCTATTGTTTGGAGTGGCCATTGACTGAGTAATGCGAAAATGTTGCAGGAGCGAAACTGGCATCGATTGGGTAGAAAATAGTCAACTAGAAGATTTGGATTTTGCCGATGATATTGCCTTGTTAAGTAGAAACAACCAAGATATGCAAATAAAAACAGACAACTTGTCATCTATAGCATCAAAAGTTGAACTGCAGATAAGCTATGAAAAAACAAATATAATGAAGATGCCTATGGCAAGTAATGCAGATATCACACTGGAATCTAAAATGATAAAAATAACAGAGCAGTTCACCTAATTAGGTAGCAATTTTGATTGCACAGGAAATTTTAAAAAAGAAATTATGATACGAATTGGCAAAGCAACATCAGCTTTTAAAAGTCTAAATAAAATATGGACCTGCAAGTTATATACATGTAGTATTAAAACTAAATTACGAATTTTCAATTCAAATGTTGCATCAATCCTAACATATGCCAGCGAGAGTTGGAAAATGACTAAAGATATAGAAAGCAAGTTGAATGCATTTGAAAATAGATATCTGCGAAAAATAATGAATATAAAATGGAACGAATTCAGAAGAAGTGATGAAATTAGAGATATGTCTGGTCAACCACTAGTGACAACTGTTATAAGAAAGAGAAGATGGAGATATGTTGGGCACACCTTGAGGAGAAATGATCAACGAATATCAAAGCAGGCATTGAAGTGGGATGCAAAGGGTTCAAGAAAGAGAGGTCGACCCAAGGAGACCCTGAAGCGAACTTTGCTGAGAGAGGCAGGAAATATCGGTCTCAGTTCCATGGAGGAAATTGAGCTGGCTGCCCAGGATAGAGCGGTATGGAGAAATTACTTGCAGGCCCTATGTAACATTTTACTGATGCGAGAGGAATTATTATTATTAATTTAGTATATTTCTCCCACAGCCCTATATAGCCATGCGCTGATGAGCGCAGAAAGAAATCCAATTACCATTATATGGGAATGACTTTTATATGGGTTTGATGGAACACTAAACATTTTTCGAAATTTTACACTCCTCTATGAATCTGCAGCTATTTATTGATGTAAAGTGTTTATAATAGTGATATTTCTTAAGGTTAAATTTAATTTGTGACATAATATAGCTTTGTTTTTGCATGTTGTGTTGTTTTTAAAATAAATTCTTCATGATCTAATTGATTGATTGATGAATACTGGAATGCAAGGGCCAGTGACATGAGGGGGAATGATTGTTGGAACTTTCTACTTAAGCTCATCTGTCTCATTACTATAGGGAGCAGTGACTTCTCCCATACATGTCATTTGCTACATACAATGTTCCTTTTTTTCTCTCCTATATCCACATGAAGTTTGCACAACTGTCTTGGACATGTGTCTTCTATTTATTCATAATACATAAGTTATTCTTATTTATTTAATTTCATTTATTTATTTCTCAAATTTCTGTGACATGTCACATTTTTTTGGGAAAGATGGTATCTAGTATTATATTTTCTGATCTTAAATAGGTGATTGGTTGCAGAGGTCCTATTGAAATCAACCCTAGGCTAACAATGACTAAAGAAAGTTCCATCACAGGTGTATCTCTCGGGTCAACTACTGAGGTAATTGTATTTCAGGCCTTAGTGGACTTACTTATGAGGGGATGATGTCAATGCATGCTTATTTTTCTACCTACACTTTCAATGTGTCAATTTCAATGTGCTCAAATAACAATGTTTTCAGTTGCCAGACTAAGGTTGTTAGAATTTTGTAAAGAATGGTGCCGGTAAATTTTATGTTTGTTTTAATTTTATTTAGATTATATTAAAAAAATTAATATTAACAGCAGTTCTGCAGTCATTCTGTCTTTGCCAAAATAAAGTCATTAGAAGCTCTATAAATAATAAACTTTATAAACAATAGGTTGGACAAACCAGTCCAACTGTTCTCTTTATATAGATAATCCATTTATTAATCCATAAACATTAAGAAAATTGTGAATGTATTCATGGTTTATTAACTGTTCACAAACTAGTAACACAACCATCAGTAAAGACATTTCCATTAAAAAAATGGTCAAATGTATGGTAAACTCAGTTTCACATCTATTTCTTGCAAAAACCATGATGATATATGTATGTTATATCATTTTCAATTGACTCTAACTAGTTTTCAGTTAATATAAAGTTGAAGGAAAATGGAAAGTAATAGAAGAGATGCAAAATATAAAGCATCTTTAAAAAGGCTATATGTTGCTCCGATAACATCTTTTAAAAGATCTTGTGTAGGGAATCAGTTATTACTATAGCAGCTATACATGTTTGAATATGCAAACCACTCTTTGTATCTATTGTTTTACTTGTGTACCCTTTCTCTTTACATTCTTTCAGCCTGACTGGCGAATAATGCATGCAGCCCTGGAAGCTGGTCAGAAGTCTAATTGGTTGAACCCGATTGTGGCAAAGGTGTACCCACTGTCAGAGGCAGCACAGGCCCAAAGAGATGTCATTGACAACACAGGAACTACTGGAAAACTAGTTATTGATGTTACAAAGTAACAAGAGGCAGGTAAAAATAAGCATATTTTTTTTTTTCAATTATTAATTTTCACAGATGGAGTTTAATTTCCCTAGGAACAAGTAATTATTTACATTAGTAATTAGAATTTTAAATGCAAACATGTCACCATGAACACAAAAAGAACAATGTTCAACACAATCTTTCTCCACACATTACGCTATCAGTGCCAAACCTATATGTTGACATCAAATGATAGAATAAAACTAGTCATGACAGAGATGAAGTGTCTACGCAGAATGCTGGGAGTAACAAGAAGAGACAGATTGAGAAATGAAGACATTAGGAAAATAGTGGGTACAACATCAGTTTTTAACTTCATCAAGAATAAAAAATTAAGTGGTTCGGCCGCATAAGTAGATTACCAACAGACAGTGCACCTCAAAGAGCAATGTTGTTTCGATACAATGGATACAAAGCAAAAGGCTGCTGGCCACGCAAAAGGTTGACCTCAGAGATAACAGAGGTGACGAAAGACACTATTTATGAATGGCACACAAGGGCTCGTTCTAGAAATCTCTTCTTATCCTGATGCTGTGAGGCAAAACAGGATTGGAGAAAAGAAAAAAAAGTAATTAGAAACATTTTGTGTATGTGCTTCCTTATAGAGTGTCGCCACAAAGAGGACTTTCATCTAAACCAATCCATATTAATTTGCAAGAGCTTGGATTGAAGTCACCAGAAAAGAACGGCACATGAGAAGGTTGATCAATCAACACCAAACTAGTACAGTTAGTCGCATGTGTGACGTCTGGTTGCAATGACAATGTAGGAAAGTGAGTTAAGTTTTTTGTCCTCAACTGTTGTTCCCACAGACTGTTTCATTTGAAATATGATCATCCATCATATTAATTAATTTATCTTTCCCTTGTAGACAAGTATTAACGTCATTTAGGTGGCTAGTTATATTGACCAGAAATGCGAGATATTTCAAATTTCTCCTAGCTATAATTTTAAAATATATGATTCAAACGACTCAAGATGTAATGTTCTTTTGGTGATATGTACAATAAAGTTAACATTTATCATGGGCCTCGTGTTGGCCACCCTTGATTTACACTTTCTTATGTTATTTTCTTCTTTGTTTGCACAGAAATGAACACACTCTATGATGTGTCACAGATGAAGCTGTGATGTCTACACTTTTCTTTCTGACACATCTGTTTTGGGACCGTGTTTATCTTCAATCTCTACTCGCTTAGCCAGAATGCATTGATATAGCTGTTACCAAACTTGGAGGTATATTGATGACTTTTTTAACCCATCAGGAATATAATACTAAGACATAAGCAGTCAGTTTATGCCAGGATTTTCAAAATTTGTTGGAAAGTGTACTAATAATATTTATTGTTAAATATTGTAGGATTGTGTAAACATAAAATAATATAATAAATGCCAGTCAAAGTCAAGTGAGATTATATTTAAATTAACTGTTTTTAAACATTTTTATTATTCAGACAAAGTTTAAATATATCAGCCAACTCATTGAATTGTTTACTAAAGTCACTGAGGTTTGTAAAGGTGTGTAGTATATTTAATTCCAATTTAGTGCCTAATACATTAGTGCCTAATACAGAAAGAACATTTCTGATTTGATCTATATACTTATCATTTGTATTAAATATATTTGATATTTTACAAAGTATTTTACAAACAATTTGACTCAGTATTTCATTAACTCTAATACTGCACTAAACCGCTTTACGACTGTTTTGAGAAACAAATTTTAAGCAAGATGTCTTACAAAATTTGTTATAACTTTCTTACATTCAACAGCAGAGACAAACTGCATACACAAATGTGCGAATTGAAAGATCTATTACAAACACCCACTTGCTGTATTTGAATTTTAAAATACACTTAAAGCATTAAAGTCCTCTACAATATATTAACAACTGGTTAGAACCATATGTCCGTGAAGTGGCTTTTCTAAATGGTAACTAACTTTAGGTCTGTCAGGTGGCATTTCATATTCTAGAGTTAATGTTTTTGTACAAGTCTTTATCAGCATTATCGTATTCATCACTGCCTTTTTAATGTTCTTCCAAATTTATGTACTTTTAAAATAAATGTAATGTTACTTATCAGTTATATGAGACTTAATCCTAGCACTCCGGACACGTCCATAGCTTTCTCTGATCTCCGCCTCAACAAATCCAGCAGCCCAACATGCCAGTTCGATGTTGATTAATCAATATCTATGCCTATTTGGTATGTCATTCTTTTCAGGCTGCACCATTATTGACACCGTCTCTCTCAAGCTGGTCAGTGAGTGGAATTTACAGCCCTGAAACTCCCCTGTTCGGAAAGACTCATTGCGTTAAGAATGTTACTCATATGAATGTTCTATTATAGATTTCTGAACAAAAATTGATTTATCAGTATGTTCATACCAGATGTGTATAAGGAGTTTGGAATAATATAATACCAACTGAATACAGTTTAGACTAGTAAAATTGATTGTCAATAGCAAAACATGAGTTATGGCAGTTTATATAGTCAGTGTTTTGACCAAAAAGGGCATTCAGAAAGTAGTGGACCTCATCGGTTTTCTCAGCTAATAAGGAAGAAAGAAAGAATCGTGAAATTTTGCACATTTCAAATATGGAATGTGCTGATTATGTGTACCAAATTGCAGCACAATTCTCAAAATAACACGGCTGCACTAAACCGTTAAAATGAAGCAGGTTAGCAACTAGCACTGCAAGCAGCGAATTGTGATTTGTATAGAAGAAAACTGTTGTGAACATTCACAAATGTCTCTGTGATGTGTAGGGAAGTCTTGCAGTTGATAAGAGTACAGTAAGTCGCTGGGTTTTAAGAATAAAAGAATCAGTGAGTGGGATATACAGAGCTGTGGACATCCTGTGCATTCTGCATTATGTCCTGTGTTTTTGCCTTCCCTTTTTTGTAACAAAATTATTTTTTAAATGTATTTCTGTATTTTTGGAATAGCACTCCAGATTATGTAACAATCTGATATACTACAGAAAATGATTTACAAAGCTTTAAAACTTAATAAATGACTATCATTGTTGTTGGTTGCATTGCATATGCGCATTTATCATTGGTAATGCAGATTTTTACAGCTGTTATTATATAATAATAAAAATAAACTTTATTATCAAGAATACATTTCTAGTTTGGTTTGTATTTGTTGTTACTTGTTTTTAAAAACACTATAAAATCCTATTATGGTAATCATTGTTGAAACATTGAAGTTAATTATTTCAATGTGCATTTAATTATTGTGTTACAGCAGATGTAACTTAGAATTTGTTTAACATGCTAGGGTTTACAATACTGGAGGTAAAGGTTGAGAGTGAGCGGACAAGAAAAAGACAGTGATATAATTGTGAGAGAAACATTAAGAGATGCACACAGAACAATTTGGTTTAACTCTTAGAAGTCTAGAACGCCACACTAAGTGCAACTGAGTTTAGTGTTCTGGATGTTACATGAGCTGAACAATTACACTTTTTTATTTTTTTTATTAACATTTATTTATTGTACATTTTGCAGACATTACTTCATACAATACATATTAATATAAATAATTTGTTATCGTACACAATATTGTGGGACTTGGGTGCATCCCAACACCAATGAAGAAAACTCAAAATACGCACTGTCATTCTGGAATGGTCGAAAAAATTAAACCGCACATATTATTTTATGCAATCTATTAGATAGTCTGCCAGAATAATGTATCATCATCAAGTAGCTTGTCCCTTCCGGAACTTGGTTCCCTTGACAGCAGTCCTGAAAAACTCTGTTCTGTGCAAGTTGGCAGGCGTCAGCATCAGACATTCTCAAATCGTCAATGACATCTTGCACCCATAATCTTCTAGTTCTTCCTCTCATTCTTCTTCCAGGAACCATTCCTTCCAAAATTATTTTCTCTAGGCACTCATTGTCATTTGATCGTGTCCTAAATATTTAATTTTCTTTGTTTTTGTGCTCTTTAATAACCAACTTTTTAATATCAAGCTGTTGCAGAACAGAAGCGTTTGTTCTTTTCTCTATCCATGATATTCTAAGAGTACTCTTCTGTAGCATTTGCATTCAAAGGCATTAATGATCTTCTCTGATGCTTTGTCAATGTTCCATGTCTCACAACCATATTTTGCAAGGGAAAAACGCAGGCTTTTAAACATGTGATTTTAATAATGTATACACATTTTAATAGTAGATAAATTTGTATATCATCATCAAATGATATATTCTGTCATAATTTTATAAAATTATAGTAGCAATGTGTACCATGAAGTTTTCTGAAAAAAAGATGTCACTAACATGACCCAGCACAAATATTAATTTTTTATTTAGATACATCATACTAAACATTGCTACTGTAATTTTACTCATCACCAATCGTACAGATCATGCTACAGATGTCTAAAACATTTCTACACTTAAATCATTATACAAAAACAAACATTTAGACACACTCTATCACAAAAAATAATGCTGAATGTTCTTGAAAACTCTCAAAAACACACACAACTAGTTTGGACCAATTACCCAAACAAAACTAGTAATGCTATATTTGACTATAACAATACTATCAGTTAGTTCATAGTTTCCATTGCTTGCCTTCTGCTGTAGTAGCCTGGTGGTCAAGAGTAATTATGACTTACTACAGGACCATGTGCCACTGAAGGAAAGAATGATGTGCAATTAATAACTGTGTAAACTTCAGCTGTGTCTATCAAGTCTTGAAAGGTTGTTTTTTCTGCTTACTGTTCTTTTCCTTCTTCCAGCTTAATATGATAGTTTATGGTGCATTTTCACTTGATAGATCACATTCTCCCAAGTGTCACATATTTGATGAGAGACATCCTTTAACCTAAGTTGAGGTCACCTAGATGCTCTTTTCCTCTTGCTTATAAATGATATCTTTATGAGTGTGACTGTCTTCCATATGAAGAACATCGCTCAGCCACAACATGTGCTGTCTGAACATAGTGAACATGCTTAACAGTTCAGCTCTTGAAATGCATTTGACACTACATTTTCCCAGGAAATGTCAAGAGTGGAGCATAGACATCGCTAGTGAAACGTAATTAGTCTATTCATGTGTGTAGCGTTGGCTGATTATGCCTCAGTGCCATATGCTAACAAAGCAAGTGTTGAAATCCTTGACTTTGGTCTTTATAGAAAATGATGTTTGATCTCAAAATTATACTGTATGAAATTGTAGCATAGATGAAACATACCAGGAAAAAAAAAGTGGGTGCTTAAAACAAGTGAGTCTGGTCGAAATGCAGATATTGCAGCCTTATTGTAAAATGGGGCAAACAGCATAACAAACACCATTCTCAATGCGGATAAAGAAGATACTCTCTAATAGTACCATAATTCTATGCAATCAGAATATTCTAAAAATACAAATACTGTAACACCAAAAATACTATATTATTGTTGGATTTATCATGGAGAATGTTATATATTGATTGATTGTCATGTCAGAATAGTCTGCGTATTTTTTGGTTTATATTGAAATAGCACAAAATGGAAATAACAAAAATCTTTTTAAAAAGTGTAATCAATGTCATTGCATATTGTGTTGTATGATAAAAGTCTTGAAATAAAAAAGAAGACAATGGATTCACCAGTTACACAAGATGTTGAACAAGCTAAAGATACCCCCAAGAAATGTTGTCATTTGTTCATACATGACGGAATATTGGGAAATAAAGTGTACGGTCTGCATTTGTCCTTGACAAACGGCACAGGATTCGTATCACAAAAAAAAGCTGTAGAATTTGGCCATGGAACCACACTTCCACAAAGATAGTACACTAACCACTATGCTATCGCAACTCTGAACAAGCTAAAGATATTTAATGGTAATTCTTGTGTGATCACTTGTGGTACTGACAAAATAGTATCTCAATATCTGTTTTTAAAAATATATAATTAGGACCTGATAAACTTATATTATATGGTCATCAACAGTACAATGACAGATCACGCACTATGAAGATATCAAGTCTTAGACCATTGTTTTAAAAAAAAATATATTCATAGTGGTTACTGAGCTGACTCTCCAGGAAGACACATAGCAGCTCAGCCTCTCCGAAGCAGATATCAAAGAGTGTACATGATGACTGTTCCTGGGGTTAGATGGTTAAATATATTCCTCACTCTATCCTCAGATACACAGTTCTACACGTTTCATTCAAAAACTCCTTTACACATTCTGCATGAAGTAAACGTAAATAGCTCCTTTTCATTCCATGAGGTATTTTGGGGAATACGGTCTTAGGTTTGTATTTTTCTTTGTTCAACGGCACAGAATCAGTGATATGGTTAACATCACACAAACCATCTTTACTTCTCATTATTTCTATGGTACTAGGTTGAAACAGAATCAATCTGAGAGCCATTACAGTCACAAACAAATCCCACTCCAACTGGGGAATTTGATCCTGAAACCATGTTTCTATGAAGCAAGTGCACTACCCACTAAGATGTTGTTAGTCTCAAAACATTGTTTAAATTTGGTATAAATTGTGGTGTCCTCATGGTAATCCGGATATGCAGGTAACAAGATCCAAAGCCTTGAAAGTTTGGGAGTTATGTGGGATAAGGAGAAGGAGGATGTTCTTCAGTCTCTTGGCCACCTACTGTTGGATGAAGACACTAAAATTGATGTTGAATCAATTCAGTGATTTAAGGAGTTTGGAGTTACACATACAAGTAGAGCTGAATGCTTGAGGGCAGAGAGATGAGTGTTTAATCTTCAAAGGCACCTTATTTGGAAGTTGTTTTTGGTCTTCTCTTTTGTGGGTAGGCATGTTTCACTACCATAAAGACTGAGAACATATGCCTGGTATACAAGAGGTTTTGTTTTAGTGGTCAGCTTTCTGAGTATACATCATTATTTATACACACATCAATTTAATAGCAATATTCATTATACACAAAAACTTTGCTTAAAAAGAAACAACACTTGTACATTATTTAACGTACAAATTATGCAAGTTTCACACTAGTTGCATTTAAATTAAGCAAGAATATTAATATGAAACGTAGTAGCAACAAGTGACGGCCTGACAGACGAATTTGAATTATTAGGAGTACGGCAGGGATGTGTGATTTCGCTATACTTTTCAATATTTACATAGACAGAAAAATAACCAGACAGATCAACCTCGATAACAACTACAATTTAATAAACGAACTACTTTTGCAGATGATCAGAGTATAATTTACAACAACGAACACAAACTTCAACAACACGTAAATGCACTGCAAGCGACATGCGAAAAATATGACATGAAAATTAACACCTCCAAAACAGAAGTCATGACAATATAGGTAAAGGTCAACTAAATATACACATGAATAATGTCAAAATACAACAGACTCCAGAATTCAAATATCTCGGAGTATATTCACAGCAGATGGAAAGATGGAAGAGAATTGAAACTAGATGCCAGAAGGCAAACTCAGTGACATATCAACTGTCACCACTATTAAAACATCCAAGCATTAACATGGCAGTCAAACGACAACTGATAAACTGCATATTTATTCCAACTCTCTGCTATCAGTGCCAAACATGGCCCTGACTAAGACACAAGAAAGAAAGATTACAACATGTGAAATGAGATGTCGACGAAAAGCTGTCAACGTTACAAGGAGAGATAGAATGCAAAACGAGAATATCAGAAGCATCGTTGGTACTATACCATGCATACAGTACATCGAGAAGCAAAGAATCAGGTGGTTCCGCCATCTAATGAGAATGGAACCACATTTACTACCATCACGTGCCTACAATAATCGACACTCAGGGCGCAGAGCACGAGGCAGGGCAAGAACATGATGGATAGATAACATCTCAGAGTCCCTGCGAAAGCATGGACTGACAACGTCAGCGCAACACACCTGGCACAAGATAGAAAACTAACTCTCCCACGACGCTTCACTGCAAATGTGGTTAAGATAAGATTAATATGAAAATACACAATTTACTCCAAGTCTATGCTCACAGAAAATATGCATGGTGTCTTCTTAATGATAGTCTCTGTAATTGGATTCAACTTTATGTATGATCATGAATGCCTCAAAATGCCTGGATGAATCAACTATTTATGAGGGCAAAACTCATAACTGGTGGATTAACTTCAACAGTCAGATCACACCAGAAACATTTTTCTTCCATGGAGATATTTCTTCATGGATTTAAAACGAATGGCAATCCCATAATGCTGCAGGGATGTGAAGTGTTAGAGACTTCACAGTATTATGTAAGTGCTCTATTTATAATTATTGTAACACACATACTTATAATGGCATCTATTGACATAATTCATTAGCATAAACTGTTTAACATCTAAACTTCTACATGTATTATGGACAGAATTAATTATAATAGGCTCTTTTCACATCTCAGCTTTTATTTAGTCACCTACATCCAAGATATAACTTTGAATTAAATTCTATAAATGAAGTATGTATCCAGACAGAAGTGAAAGAAATATTCGACAAGGATGAGCAGAACAGCATATAACGCAAGACAGTCACTCTCAGTTTACTTGATGAAGAATACCCACATGATCTCTGGGTCCGGTATACACGGATGGGTCAGCAGAAAATGCAGTGAAGAATGGAGGAGCAGGAGGGTACATAGAATACCCAAACAACGCTAGAGATGCGATTAAAGTACCAACGGGAAATTCTGTCACAACTATGATGCAGAAATTCAGGCAATCAAGGTGGCAACTGAAAACTGTTGAATACCAGACCCGATCCTCAACCTGTTGTATTTTGACTGATGCAAAATCAGCACTCCAAGCACTTCAGTCCAGAAAATTGCCAGGTCTACAGACCCTACTGTCTAAATTGTCCAAGCATCGCAGGGTCGTCTTGCAGTGGATACCCTCTCACTGTGGAATACCAGGAAATGAAACAGCAGACCGATTGGCCAAGGAAGGTGCTGCAGGAGAGCAGCCGGATGTGCCAGTTACCTACCACCAAAAGAAAAGGATGATTAAATCAATGAGAAAGCCACAAATACCAACACAAGACGATTACTATAATATGAGCAGATTGGAACAAGTTGTGATTCTGCGCCTTAGAACAGGACACAATCGACTCGCAGCCACATGTATACAAAATTCAAGATTGGCAATTCAGCCATGTGTACATGTGGACAGGCAAACCAAACTGCAGAGCACATACTTCAAGACTGCCCAAATATGATACACTGAGGCAAACTCACTGGCCTAACGAAACAACACTCGACATAAAACTACACGACCTCTGTGTGAGCTACAAAAGACAGTGAAGTTCATACAAGAGACAACATTGAATATATAGATATATTTCAAGCGAACGAAAGGAAGGAAATTCTATAAATCAATTATTTTATTTTCTTATAAAACTTGCCATGAATGTACATGTATGATACTAGTGAACTGGAAGAAAAGAACACAACAACGACAAATGTTTTTAAAAGTTTTACAGAACAGCAGAGAATCCTAATTATCAACAAGCACAGCCTTTGGAGGATGACCTTGATTCCTGCGATGATAACTTAATATTTTTAGAACCAGAGGAGGCTTGGTTTACAGATACAGTCTCTTTTGATGCCAGTTTGGTAGCTGGAATAAAAACATGACATTTCTTTATGAGATGAGAAAAAAATGATGTTTAACCTATTTTTTAATAATAAACAGAGGTAGAAAATTTATACCAAAACAGCTTCATGTAAATGGTAACTTTTAAAAATTATTTTGTTAAACAATAGAAAGAGAATAAAGCTTATGGCAGTATTTAAATGTTATCTCACTTTCATAAATGATTAAACATATAAACTGAAATGTTTATAACTATTGTACAAGTTCTATATAGACTTTCTATTTATTTTTGTTTTATTCTCTTCTTTAATATCTCTAGTCAGTGATGTGTGTTTCAGTTACTTTCAAGTATTTTTAGCTATTCATTTATTTTACAACAAATACTGGTTGTTTTACAAACATTACTTAATGATTGTGGGACCACCAATAATGATTGTCGTTAAGTCAGTAAAAATACAATTTTCAGCAACCTTTTCAGACCTTAGAGTACAAGTTCCTGTCACTTCATATTTTTAGACCCTAGTGTGCAGGAAGTAGAAGGGCCAATTCCTTTCTCAGCATGTGGAACGTCAAGTGTGGGATTGAATCCACAATGCTCTTGTGTCCGAGTCAATAGGGGAATGCTTACGCTAATCCGTCCAAGTCATTAACTAGACACTTAGGTAATACATAATAGTCAGAATATGTTTCTAGATAGGAAGTAACTGATACTTATCTTCTAACTGATATAAAGCTATTAATGAAGCTAACTACAAAGAGCATTGAGAAAATGACAGTGACCACATACAATATTCAAAATGTACAAATATTCACCATGTATTGAACAGTCGCTATATAACGAGTCCTCTTTATGCATTTCACTTTCTAAAGTCAGAACAACTGGTACTACAGACACTAATCTTTCTCAATTATATAAAGTTAGTACTTAAATATGGCTAAAGAGTGAATAGTGACAAAACTAAATTATACTGCTTATTTTCGCATCCAGAGAATAAATGATATTTGAACAATGAATTACTACTATTAACACCTCATATATTTTCATTGGTGCCGTTCTGCAGCCTTTGTAGTAATTGTTTCCCTATGTAAGACAGAGTCTTTCAACTCTCTTTTCATAGTTCTCGTTTCATTTGGACAGTCCTTATTTTCCCATCCACTGTCCATCGACGAGATGTTCTAGTCAATTGGTCCTACTGGCATACACGCCCATTCGTCGTCTCCTATTCGGACCCTATCGTCGTTTTTTAATGATGGTCTCCAATGATACACAGTTTGTCCCTTTCAAAAGCTCTTCATTTACTTTCGTATTTGGCTAAAAAAACAGCTGGTTTCTTTGAAATATTTGGGGGAGGATGTCTCCAACTTGTATATGATGATGTGGGTATTTTCCAGCACTAACCACTGTATAATAAAACTATCCCTTGTTTTATACAAGACGAAATATGTAATAGTGTGACTGTTTTCATACATAAATTCATTTTGCATTCGTGAATTCTTCGTGTATCCTTATACCCTTGATTCTTATAGTACTATATATAACTGTACCAACATGGAATTTGTCACTGTTATTTGTAAAAAAAAAAACTGTCATACATTATATGATTACATTGTCATTGTGTTATGTTTTGCAAGAGTAAGCTGCGTTATAACTATTTATCTTGTCGTACAATGTAGACATAGGAACTATCGCGGTATTAAATAGTTTAGACTCCTAAAACTATTGCCAACCATTTATCGTTTGGTTAAAAAAACCAGCGAAAATGTTAATCAAGTTGATTTGTGATATGTGGTTGCGAGAGCTACTCATTATACTCTGATATCCATAATAACTAGTGCCAGAACGATGGTTGGCCAAAGAACTTATATATAGCACAAAGGGTAGATGCGTTTTAAACAACATAAAATAACACATGTCAGTACAGTAAACGATACAAGAGAATGGGAAGGAAAAGAAACAAGAATCATACCTATCGTCTGAAACATTGCTTTCACACCTTGGCCAGATTTTGCTGACACTTCAATGAAAAGCAGACCTTCATCACGGGCAATATTTTCTGCATCCTGCGTGCATGAATGGCATAAAGTTAGTTAAAAATTGTCTTCAAATGTTTGATTACTATTTCTGAATATTTATTAGTTTATTTAACTCAGGTCTGTATATATTTGAAGCTTTCATTGTGGGAGTATTAAGTTGAGCGAACTTTCAAATGGTTGCCATTTGCATCTAAGTATGTCAAATTTATGGGTTGAGTTCGAATCCACATTAACGTTACATTTCCAGTTATTTAATGACAAGTGTGTTATTCTAGTGTCCGTCCGTGTATACATTTTGTCTATGAGGTCATCTCACTAAATCGTTTAAACTTTCACCAGCCTCGTATTGTGTATGATACACGGTGAGAGATAGCGTAGTTATTAGCACACTCTTATATGCTTGTCCCGGACGTTCCCATTTGATCTGATTTTTTGATTCTATCTGACTTCAGATCAATCAACCTAAATTTGTATCAGAGAAACACTGGGAGTAAAGACGATGGTGTAATTTTGAAAAGCAATCTCGTGTGCCGTTGTTAAAAAAAAAATTCTGCCCCAATACCGCAATAACGTATTTCACAAAATACGCATTGGTGTGAAAATGGTTTCTTTACATCTCTTGTGCCATGAAGCCATATTTAGTCTTGCCCGGGGTCAAAGGCGCAAGGAAGCGGCGCGCCAGGATTAGAGAGATGGCTCTAATCCCCTGCCCTCACCTCCACGTGGTGACCCTGGTAACTGATGGTAGTTCCGGTCTGGCCAAGAGGGCAGGTGCTGTGGGAGAGCTACTCTTGGGCAAGTAGAGATGCAAAGGTAGTCATGATGGATGGGATCCGCTCGCAACACAGACGAGCGAACTCCCAGAGTGACTATTAATGCTCACCTCTCCCGGTCGAAGGGAAAAGCTTGAACGATACATGTGGAACCTCGCGGGGTGGAACTCGGAGCCCACGCATTCTCTCTCTTGTTGCATGTTTCTTGAGCCGATGAGAATGCCGGGCGATGAGTTGGACCGCGCGTTGGTCCACATGGGTCAAAAGTTCGAATCAAAACCTTTGAAGGGAGGTTGACCCGCGTGTGGCGAAATTCGGATCCCACGCATTCTCTCTCTTGTTGTGTATTTCTTGAGCCGATGAGAATGCCGGGTGATGAGTTGAGTTGCACGTGGGCAACATGGGGTAAACTCGGTTTTGCCCACTCGAAGTCGGACAGCCCAGTAGAAATTGACGGAAATGATGAGGTAGGCACCAGGGCAGAGCGAGCGCGCATACGGACGTGCAAGAGGGGCGCCACATGTGGCGAAAAATGTGAGCATGGAAATGTGACAGGGCATCTGGGCAGGGCTAGCACACACGCTGGCAAAGTCATAGGGGCCTCATCGAGGAGCAGGCCGACACAGCAAGAGGGCGTGCGTCCCACCCACACGAGTAGAACAACTGGAAAGTCCAGCAGAGGCAAAACCAGAGCAAGCGCGACAGCGGCATGCGCGGCAGCAGCAAGCGCGGTGCAGAAAGCACGGCAGCAGACAGCGCGGCAGCGTTAGGCAGGGTGTGCGTCCCAC
The DNA here is from genome assembly GCA_020796225.1 of Arion vulgaris. Taxonomy (NCBI): domain Eukaryota; kingdom Metazoa; phylum Mollusca; class Gastropoda; order Stylommatophora; family Arionidae; genus Arion; species Arion vulgaris. Next base: position 22,123,300 of record CM036764.1, read on the forward strand.
CCAAATTACAGAAAACTGGAAAGCCCAGCAGAGGCAAAGCCAGTGCGCGTTTCCGCTCGCAGGAACTACTGCTGCCTTGTAGTTGATTGGGGACAATCAAAGGTGTTCATTAAAACGACCGGATTTGTTGGGTAGATGGTGCTCAAAAGCCCGGGAGGGCAGACCGTCTAAGGGTAGCTGCCCTGAAAGAAAATAGCAACCCACTACCTTGTGGGTTTTGGCTGGGGACAGTCAAAGGCTAGCGGAAGAAGCGAATCCGCACACAATAGCTGGCTCAAATCGAACACCCCACCAAAGGATAAGCAACTGTGCTCAAATAGGTGCCGAAGGTTGGTGCACGTACATTACGTTCTGATGTTTGGCTGTTTATATATCACAAAGAGAATGATAAAACAAGCCTAGAACGATCGAAGAAGAAGAAGAAGGAGTCTTGTCCCTCTTCAGTGAAATGTCCTGCCTAAGTGACCCTGCCAGGAACATAAGTTCCCGCCGTCTTAGTATACTGTAAAAATGGAGCACGGAAGCCTACCCACCACTACAAGACAATGGCATCACGGGGAGGCTAGATAACATTATTGATTAAATATTCAATTGGCATCTAGTTTGTAATATTGATATGATATCCATTATAGCTTGTACTATTGATGAAACATCAAGTCTTCATCTAGTTTGTACTATAGATGAAACATCAAGTCTTCATCTAGTTTGTACTATTGATGGCATTTTCAGTCTTAATTATGTTTGTACTAATTGTGGGATTTCCAGTCTTCATCTAGTTTGTACTATGTCTGGGATATACAGTCTTCATCTAGTTTGTACTTTGTTTGAGATATACAGTCTTCATCTAGTTTGTACTATTAATAGGTTGTCCAGTCTTCATGTAATTTATGATATTAATAGAATATCAATTTTTTTAATTTAGTTTGTAAAAATAATGGAATACCCAGTCTTCATCTAGTTTGTACTAGTAATAGGATGGCCAGTCTTCGTGTAGTTTTTGATATTGATAGAATATCAATTTTTTGGTTTAGTTTGTAAAAATGATGGGATACCTAGTCTTCATCAAGTTTGTACTATTGACGAGATGCCTTCGATGACATAGCATGTCTTCATCTATTTTGTACTGTCGATTTGTACTATTCGTCCTTCTTTGTTAGCATTTATATAAATTATACCAAAAAAAATTATATAAATTATACAAAGTGCCTTAAAACAAGCACACACAAGATCACCCCCCCCAACACTCCTATAAAAGTAAATGGTGGAAGAGAAGAAGAAGATACGACCAAAAATGAACATGTTACAACCATCCCCTTTACGGCAACACGGTCAACGTTACTACCTGTATTGTAAAATACATAATAAACCACAGACAGTAGACACACCTCTGCTTTTACTGCCCGTGACTCTAATGCCAGATCCACTTTGTTGCCACAGAGAACTATTATGGTGCTGACTGGAGCTTGTTCTTTCAACTCTTTGACCCAGACCAAACCTCGATTAAACGATGACTGAAGTGGTAGAAACATAAATACGTTACAAAAATATGAGAAATGATACCAATAAATTAATAAGTGTATCTTGTTTGTGATTATATACCATCTTGTTTGTGATTATATTCCATCTTGTTTGTGATTATATACCATCTTGTTTGTGATTATATACCATCTTGTTTGTGATTATATACCATCTTGTTTGTGATTATATACCATCTTGTTTGTGATTATATACCATCTTGTTTGTGATTATATACCATCTTGTTTGTGATTATATTCCATCTTGTTTGTGATTATATACCATCTTGTTTGTGATTATATACCATCTTGTTTGTGATTATATACCATCTTGTTTGTGATTATATACCATCTTGTTTGTGATTATATACCATCTTGTTTGTGATTATATACCATCTTGTTTGTGATTATATACCATCTTGTTTGTGATTATATACCATCTTGTTTGTGATTATATACCATCTTGTTTGTGATTATATACCATCTTGTTTGTGATTATATACCATCTTGTTTGTGATTATATACCATCTTGTTTGTGATTATATACCATCTTGTTTGTGATTATATACCATCTTGTTTGTGATTATATACCATCTTGTTTGTGATTATACACCATCTTGTTTGTGATTATATACCATCTTGTTTGTGATTATATACCATCTTGTTTGTGATTATATACCATCTTGTTTGTGATTATATACCATCTTGTTTGTGATTATATACCATCTTGTTTGTGATTATATACCATCTTGTTTGTGATTATATACCATCTTGTTTGTGATTATATACCATCTTGTTTGTGATTATATACCATCTTGTTTGTGATTATATACCATCTTGTTTGTGATTATATACCATCTTGTTTGTGATTATATACCATCTTGTTTGTGATTATATACCATCTTGTTTGTGATTATATACCATCTTGTTTGTGATTATATACCATCTTGTTTGTGATTATATACCATCTTGTTTGTGATTATACACCATCTTGTTTGTGATTATATACCATCTTGTTTGTGATTATATACCATCTTGTTTGTGATTATACACCATCTTGTTTGTGATTATATACCATCTTGTTTGTGATTATATACCAATATGTTATCAGAGATTTAGTCACTGTACCGTGGATTTAAGGTGCTCGCCTCGCGTTTCAAAGGTACTCGGAGCGTTCCTCACGTAGATCGGGATATTTTTCCAGAGATCCTGGACATCAATTTAGGTTAGATCGAGTTCGCAGGCATATCGGAGGCGGACGAAAAAAACGTAGATCCAGTGTTCAAATTGAACACGTTAAAATAATCTTTGGTAGTTCAATCAGTTATACCATTAGGAACAAAACGCATTATCACATATATGGATAAAATAACTCGAAAGTCAAATTCAGATAATAATGAAATAAAAGAACTGCCTTTTGCAGATGATTAGTGCCTGATACACGAAAACGAACAAGACCTACAACAACATATTGACACGTTGAACCGAAATTGTATAAATCAGTAAGCTACACGAAAATCAATAACACTACAACATAATGAATATAGGAAGAAAACATAATAAGATAAACATCCATGTCAATGGCATTACAATCAACCAACTGCAAGAATTCAAATGCCTAGGAAGCTTATTCACAGAAGATGGAAGACTAGTGGACAGAGAGATACAGGCTAAAGTGCAAAAAGCAAATGCTATAATTTATCAGCTAGTCCTATTGTTAAGGCACCCAAACTTATCACAGACAGCTAAACAACAGATGATCAACAGCATTTGCATGCCTGCTCTGTGTTACCAGAGCCAAACACGGACAATGAGCAAATCACAGTCACAAAAAATAACATGTGAAGTGCGATGCCTACGAAAATTTGCCAACACCAGAATAGACATAATCACGAACATCAGCATAAGAAAGAAAGTTGGGACAGAGCCTTGCTTGAATTACATTGAGAAACGAAGAATAAAGTGGTTTGGCCACTTAATAAGAATGCAACAAACTACGTTGTATACAGTCTTCTACAACAGAACATCTGGAAAGAAGGCGAGAGGAAGACCACGAAAAAGATGGATTGGTGGCATAGCAGAATCCTGTCCAAAAAAAAAAATAACTATCGCCCAAGCCACTAGAGCAGCTCAAGACAAAAACAGAAACTGACAATACTGGGCAACAATCTGGTGACAGTGTGACGACAAAAGATGAAAAAAGAAGAAACAGAACAAGAACAAAGTGCAGCTAATGGCTAAGCCTAAGAGTAACCCTCATTTTTGATAACGAACGAAGTGTGTTTGTTGTGTAACGGTTCACGGGTTCTCTGCCTTTAGAATATTAGGTCATGTGTGTGCTTCACTGTTGTCCTATCCTTGCCACCTATATTCTGCAGACACAACACAAGTTTTGGTTCTTATATGTTACTGCTAACAGTTAGAAAGACAAATAAGCTTGTCACGTCCTAGATTAGATACTTCTCTACATCGGACTTCCTTATCTTCAGCCTTAGGTCGTCACCAAATTACTCATTTCAGTGCATTACACCTCTTGGAAACCACTGGTCGAGATCGTTGGATATTTGGTAACATCGTGGTGTGCAATACAACGTGCTCTGACTCATAATTTATATTAAATTGTTAACCTATAGTTGGGTATTAGTTTTTATCATTTGAACATTTTCTGATAACGGTGTCAAAATCATATCACACTGTTCACCAACCTAGCTTCAGTTAATCTGACATTTATCATTTCACTCATGACTTTTCTGGGTGTGGATATGGCGAGTGCCAGAGTATGCCCCATACACAACACGCCTCTGCAAACTGCATCTCTGAGGTTTATGCTGCTTTGAGATCTTCTGCCAATTTCGTTCAGGACATAGGAACGACTTTATGCATGTGTTGTGCATCATGGATAGAATTTTTTCATTGAATTTCGTTTATTTGTTTCTTTATTATGTAGAGGTTCACATCCTCTTTAATTAAACCGAGGCACGCCCTTTTAACATAAGGTCGAACCTTTTTTTGGTTATATCAGAGCGTGTAGGCAAACATTAAAAATAAGAATTAACCCCTTGCGGAGAATCTAAGATTACTTGTTATTGAATTTCGTAGAAACCAGAAGCTGACTAGCAAGTTACATCCTTTTCAGCTTGCTGCTAGCTGTCGCCCACAGTGAGGCTCCATACTCAACACTACTGTCTTTTCCATTCATGACTGCGAGTTGGATTTAGTGGCATATCAATGGATTGTGCTGCTGGCTGTCACAAGGGTCCCGGCAATGAGAGAGGGCCCCAGACAATGACCGGTGTCTTTAATGTTCCAATGTTCAGAGTGTAATCAAATCAAGCCCACATCCACACGTACTCACTAAATAGTTTACTAGTGTTAAAGGAGGCAGAATGCCACAATTTTGGATTAGTAATCCATCAAAGTGTCAAAACAGCAATGTTTAATTGAAAGTATTTTTAACGGACGTATTATTTAAGCTCCCTGTGAGTGCGGGATCAATTCCGCGGGCTGGCAGAAAAGTCACAGGTTCACCAGATTCACGGTGTTCGTGGCACCGAACCGAAGGGTTACGATGGCCACGGTACCGAGCCGAAGAGCTGAAAGCTCAAGTGCTTCTGGATCGATAAAAAAAACAAAAACGGACGTATTAACAATTTTTTAAATCTTTCTCTAATACTGTTTTGTCTTGCAGCGTCAGTATAAGAAAATATTTATAGAATTGGCTCTAGTGTACATTGTGTCTTTCATTGCCTATGCTATTTTGTGGTCCACCTTTTGCTTTGTATCTGAGTAACATTGCCTTTTGAGGCGCATTGTCTGTTGGCAATCTGGTTATGTTGCCAGACCGTTTCATTTGTTTTTGTTTTTTAATTTAGTTCAGTATTGATGTTGTAACTATTTTTTATTAATGTCTTCCTTCCTATTTCTGTCTTTTCTTGATACTTCCAGCACTCTGCGCATAAACTTCATCTATGTCGTGACTATAATAGTTATCTTCGTCATTTATTGACAATCTCCAGGTTTGCACTGATATCATAATGTCGGAAGTAAGATCGAGTTTTACAATTCTTTTGGAGATGCTAAAATTTAAAAATGTTCGATCGACGAAACAAACAAATGAATACTGTACATTTTTATCAAGCTTTCGTGTAACATAATAACGAAACAACAGAATCCAGCCCAGGCTTGTCTAGTTTAAAAAACAAAGTAAAACCTCTTAAGACGAGTTACGTATCTTTCAACCCACAGACAAGTATATTTTGTTTTGGGGTCATATCAAAAGACGCAGGCTAACAAACTTACACAAAACTAGAATTATCTCCCTGAGTATTCAGAGTTTATCCTTACAAATCAAAATCTGTCCACACGACACACCCACATACCTTGCTACAAATATCATACACAACAACAGCAGTCTGAGCTGTTCTGTAATACATTGGAGCCAATGTGGCGAATCTCTCTTGACCGGCAGTATCCCATATATCCAGCTTGACACTCTGTTCACCCACCTTTAGTGTTTGTGTAATATACGCCGCTGTAGAGCGTATATAAAATTAGTTTTCATTATGATGCTTTTATTTTAAGTGAACAGAGAAAGTATGAATTTGGTGAACCGATAAAAGTAGGATGAAAGTTATGGCCTCTGATCATTTCTGAAACGGCAACTGTGAGAACACCTTTTTCTTCTACTTCACCTTTTGACTCCCAACGGAGCACATGTCTTCAATAAAACTTCTTCCAGCTCTTCCTCTCTCCTGCCATCCCTTTCAATTCTTCCCATGTTTTACCTATCTTTTTAATATTAGTCTTCAGCTCTCTTCTCCAGGTATGTCTAGGTCTTCCTCTACTTCTCTTAAATAACTACATGTATAACATTTACTAAGTGAAGATCATTGATTGGTATTAGAGTAGTGAGGCTTTGGTTAGTATAGCGAGACGTTGTCTTTAGTAGTGAGATCTTGTCTCCAGTAGTGAAGCGTTAACATAAGACAATCTCCCACAAAGAGCGCTAGCACTCAAATACAGTGGCATCAGACCCAGAAGACGACCACGTAAACGATGGAATGGCGGAATATCTAAGGAACTAAATTCTACCTTGTGCAAGCGCATACAGTGGCAACGTATGGGTGTGAAGCATGGACATTTAATAAAGCAGTGGAAAAACATATAAGTGCTTTTGAATACAAGTGTTACAGAAGAGTCCTTCGTATATCTTGGACAGAGAAGAGAACAAATAAATATATCCAGAAAGAACTCAAAATCAAAGAAAACTGGCTGATGCTACAAATAATAAAGAGAAAATTGAGATATTTTGAACATATAAAAAGACATGAAGGGCGGGAGAAGACCATCATGGAAGGAGGCATACCGGCAAAGAGAAGAACAGGAAGACCACGGAGAAGATGGATTCAGGATGTAACGTATGGTTTGAACATGACAGCTACAGAGGCAGGACATCTGGCCTATGAGAGAGAAATTCCGGAGGATTGTTGGGGTGGCAAAGTTCTGCTCAGGACAAGCTATTTGATAATGATGATGATGACAAGCGCATAAAGAGGCTTGCTCATAAAGAGGCTCGCTCATAAAGAGGCTCGCTCATAAAGAGGCTCGCTCATAAAGAGGCTCGCTTCATGTGCCTCTTTTTCGGCCTGTAACGAAAAGGCAAAACATGGATAGATAATAGGTAGATACAGTGGCGGCTCTTGATCGTTTTTGTTGGTTGGGCCAGATACAAATTTTCGGGAAAATCATGGCTTTGGGATAGGCTATATTTGAATTAATTAAATAATAAATACATGTTACGCATTATTTTTGGTGGGGCCCGGCCCCACAGGCCCTTAATGACGAGCCGCCACTGGGTAGATAGATAGTGAGACGTTGTCTCTGGTAGTGATACTTTAGTTGACGAAGGGATTTTTTTGTCTAGAGTAGCAATACTTTGTCTGGTGTAGTGAGGGTTTGGATAGAGCAATGATAAGTTGACTAGAGTAGTGAAACTTTGACTAGACTAGTTGCTGAAGTTAAGATAGTGGGTATGTATGCTTTAGCGTTGAGGATTTTCTGCCCATAAGATTACAGCATATGTTAGGGTAGTTAGACTTTGCTCGCCCGTGTGGGGCCGGAGCCCGCAAGTGAAACAAAGAATAGTACCACTGCAACCTACAATGCATGTCGTAAGAGGCGAATAATGTAGGCCCTAGGGATGCTATCCTAGTAAATAAAAAACAGCGCAGAAATAGGATGTGCTGGCCTACTTATCGGCGCATAACTGGCACAAAGTACAATCGCTCTTAGGCTGAGATCACATACAAGTCACAAAGAGTGATTGACAGGTGGTCGATATGGAACGTTCGAAGAAGAAGAAGAAGTCTTTGCTGAAAAGATTATAGGGCTGTATTTGAGACTTATAAGGTTTTAGTTAGAATGGTGAAACTTTGCTACTCTAAAGATAATATACAGGTGATCCTTGTGCAGGATGTTTACGTGGTGAACTTTATTGTCATCACACACATCATCATTTTTATTCTACCAATAGAAACATAGAAACAACAATGGAATTTGGTTTTTCTATAGAAAACCTGCTCCAAATTATGTATTTGTTGTGACAGCAGTGGCATCAATAGTAGCAAATTTACTTGAGATAAAGTTGCTAACATCATGCTGAAACTCACACTAGCTTTTCTCATGACATAATTGCTGGATACAAAAAAAAAGAAGTAAAGGAACCCTTTCATACCTCGTGGTATATAGATCAATACAGTGTTAGGCCTGTATTTTCATTGACCGTCGGCACACGATGGGTGATGTGGTCAGCATCACGCCGGCCGGCTTTACTTTCCCAGAGCATGTCTGGTACCCAGTTGAGGCTGGGTCGACCTGAGAGCCGTCGCGGTCGGGAAAATTCCACGCGCATTGCGGGAGCTGAATCAGACCACCAGCCTTGAGAAGCGAGTTCACTAACAACTACGCTACAGCGGCTCTCAATTGCTGGATACAGTGGTAATATTATTAGCCTCTCCGTAATGGAGTCCAAGATTACATGATCAGTGAGAATAAAAATTTGTTTACACGAAACTTGATAAACAAATATTTGCCACTAGTTATGCTGTATCAAATGATAATATTAAGAACAAAAACAAGTGTATAAAGAAACAGGGTTTACTTCATTGCATCAGTTTTCGTCATGTGGCTCGGTGCCTCTCGGCAAAAATGACAAGCCACCTGCCGAGAGTGCAAGAGCTCCGTAACTCAAGCGACAATCATAGGGATCTCTGGAAAAAATGTACATGTGAGCTGAACGACCCGAACCGGATTCGAGCTCATAACCATCAGAACGCAAGGCAAACGCCTTAATCACTTCGCCACAGAGCCCCCAGAATACAATATTAATTACAGCGGTAGCGTAGTGGTAAGTATACTTGCTTCGTATACACGAGATTACATGAATGTCTCAGACACTGGAACGAGTTCGAGAATTAGGCGTGGACATGCCAGACAGTGTCGTCTTCGTGGTAGAGAGAAGATATAGTAATCAACTTCTCATGGGTACGGTGAGCAAATGGACTTTAGGATGGCTGCTGCAGCGGAGGACAGAGCATGCATGGGAATGCCCAATGTGCCGTGACGTCGATCGCATAACATAACATGACATAACATGAATTTACACTATATAAATTAGATTTCTTTGGACCGCAGCTGCTCTCATGTCAACCAAGTCTGATGTATGTATAAAAAAGAATACTGGGAAGTAAAGGCGGCCGATGTGATGTTGACTACATAACCCATCGTGGGCTGGTTGTCAAAGAAAAATACAGGAAAGTAAAGGCTTTCGATGTGATGTTGACTACATCACACATCGTGGGCTGTTGTCAACGAAAAATACTGGAAAGTAAAGGCTTTCGATGTGATGTTGACTACATCACACATCGTGGGCTGTTGTCAACGAAAAATACTGGAAAGTAAAGGCTGTCAATGTGATGTTGACTACATCACACATCGTGGATGGTTATCAAAGAAAAATACTGGAAAGTAAAGGCTTTCGATGTGATGTTTACTACATCACACATCGTGGACTGTTGTCAAAGAAAAATACTGGAAAGTAAAGGCTTCCGATGTAATGTTGACTACATAACCCATCGTGGGATGTTGTAAAAGAAAAATACTGGTCTAACAACATATTCCCAATGATGACTTACGTTATCAAAAAGATTGTTTACTTCACTTTAACTTCTTTATAAATGATAATGTTATACGTTTCTGTGAAACTTTCCTTGTCTGTAATGACTACTTTGGACTATTTCAGGATCAGAACAGTAAACGAATTGTTATCTCATATTTAATAAGATAATATAATCAGTCTAATTATCTGTCTGACAACCACTCATGTGTATACCAGATTTTCTTCTATTTTACTTCAGTTGCAATTGGGCTTAACATTCCTTCTGACTTCTATTTATTTATAATTTAGATATTAGTTTATGAGCGTGTTGTCTTTCATGATGAAGACCTATTAGTACATACTCTGATTTGGTTAATAAAATCATGTCTCTACTAAAGTAAAATGTGACTGTTTGTGGTAATGAAGAGTGCACAGGATTGCATCAACAGCATTAATCGTCGGGGAGTTGAGAATGGATAAGGGTGGTGTTTTTATGTCCTTTGGCCACCACCTGTTGATGAGGATACTAAAATTGATGCTGAATCTATCCAGCGATTTAAGAAGTTTGAAGTTACACGTTGTACAAGTAGAACTAGATGACGGAGGGACAGAGTGAAGAGTGTGTTTAGCCACCATGACACATGAACCACCAGTATACATACATTTTGCCATCTGTTGGGGAAGACTGTGCACCTATGTGGCTACTCTGAGTGCTATGACTCCAGTTCAATAATCAATAATCAAAAGTGCTTTGTTAGACATCATTAATTATGTATCTTGTATATCTTCAGCTTTATAACATACATGCGGAGGGAATGAATGCGGTTTTTGTTTTTTTAACCGATCCAGAAGCACTTGAACTTTCAGCTCTTCGGCTCGGTGCCGTGGGCATCGTAACTCTTCGATTCGGTGCCACGAACACCGTGAATCTGGCGAACCTATGGCTTTTCTGCCATCCCGCGGAATTGAACCCGCGCTCACAGGGAGCTTGTCACCCATAGTCCAACGCGCTACGAACACGCTGGGCAGACGGGCGAATACAGTTTTTAACTTTATATTTTAAAAATCTAAATGTCCCATTTATCTAGATATGTTTTTCCTCACATTTTCAAGATATTATTTACTTCTTTTTGTAAACCATTATGTCATCTATCGGTCAACTAATATTAGGACCTGGTTTTGATAAGTATTTATTCTTCAGATACTACATTTTTCAAATTAAAATATATATATATGTATACCTTCTTCTTCTTTCCTTCTACTTTTCTCTAATCTTGTTTTACATAACAGCGGCAGGATAAGAAGACATTTATAGAACGGCTTTGTGTTCCTTCATAAACAGTGTTTTTCGTCGCCTCTGTTATCTCTGAGGTTCACTGTTTGCAGGATGGCCTTTTGCTTTGTATCCACTGTATCGGAGTACCATTGTTCTTTAAGGAGCACTGTCTGTTGGTAATCTGCTTATGTGGCTTAACAGTTTAATTTGTTGTTTCTTGTTGAAGTTCAGTACTGATGTTGTACCTATTTTTTAAACTGGTGTCTTCATTTATAAACTGGTCTCTTCTTGATAATCACAGAATTCTGCATATATATAGATGTATTCATCCCGAGACAAACTCTCCGATGGAACCTCAGAACAAGTGAGATAAGGGAAGACACAAGAACACATGGAGACGGGAGCTGGAGACGAATGCAAGAAAATGGGGAGAAAGTGGAAAGATCTTTAAAAGATGACCTTGAATATGTGGGGGCCTTGGTTGCGGACCTATGCTTCCCTAGGGACGAAGGGTGAAGAAGAAGAAGATACAAAATTTGGCATTTAGAATTAAGTTGTTACCTCCAATAGTAGGCGGCTGATGGTCATGATATTCGTCTCTAAGAAAACGCAGAGCAATACTCGACTTGCCGACACCTTGGTCTCCTAGTAAAACCACCCGGTACGTTGAACGGTTGTTAAAGTTGGCGGCTGCTCCCTCCGACATTTCGTCTGAAAGTTGCGAGAGAATAATTGTTTCATTCTTTATAGTAGGTACAAGAACAATACGTAAATATAATCAAGGTAATGAAGGAATGAAATTACAAAACTGTTTAAAATAATAGATCATTTTTGAGTAATATAAGAAGCAAGTACAAGCAGATATGAAACACATTTTAGATTGAAAAACTGATGATGTAGATGAGAATAGATAACCATGGAAGTAATAATTATGATATGAGATGAAAGTACAGCAATACAAGTTTAAATATAAAGAAACATGGATGGAAGCAGTGATGGTGTATAAAAAGATAGAGACAGAGATGGAAGTAATGATGGTATATAAAAAAGATAGATAGAGGGAATGAGGTGGAAATAATGATTGTGTATAGAAAGATAGAGAGACTGAGGTGGAAGTAGCGATGGCGTATAGAAAAATAGATAGACCGAGATGGAAGTAGCGATGGCATATGAAAAGATAAAGAAACAAAGGTGAAAGTAATGATGACGAATTCCTACTATTCCTATTGTGTTTTAAAATCGCATATTAAACTATACACTTGCGAGAAAACATGAAAAGACTGCAAAACCAGTGAGCTACATGTACCATGAACAAATTCCATAAACATTTGCTTGGAAAGACGGGCGGGCATCTATGGTCTTCTGAGAATAATATGGGATACGTTTAATATTCATTAAAAAAAAACATAATGGGAAAGAACATTTGCAATGTGTAGGGAATACTAAGAGAGAGAAAATTGTGGGTAGCCTGACTTCATGGCACGGTAGAGTGTCAGCATCTGAGTTGATAGCAAACACCAAAGACAGAGATTTGTGGAGATCCATGATCGCCTTCGCCAGCCGGCACGGTACCTGATGATGATGAGGGAATAAAAGCTGAATGCTCAATTCACCGAAGAGTACAAGAAAGTGTAGACGTACATGTTTTATTTACCTATATTATAATGCGCAAATACAATTGAATGAAATGAGAGATTATAAGGTCATGACAACTAAACTGATAAATGAAACTAAAGCGATGAATATTAAATATACGAAATTATAATGACAAGTTTTACTTACTAATATTTTGGTTCAGAAATCAGGTGACAGAATAATATAAAACTTGAAAGGTCTCAATTATAGTAGATCGGTAAGTTTTCTTTTACGCACTGACGATATTTCATGTTCCATTGTTTAGCTTCAAAATATATAGATGCACAATGTTCAAAACATATAATATAAAATTTAATTATAAATTAAACTTATATACGAATTCGGGAAAGCATCAAGGTAAATTTTCTCGTTGAACCATCGATAACTGTTAACACACCCCACTAACTACATCAATTAATGAACAACTACCGGACACCCCAAAGTTCATGTAGATTATATCGACTGATACATTTCGCCATTGTTATCTGTAGTGTTATCTGTAAATTTGCTTGATAAATCTAAGCTTAACATTGACCGTGATTAATTACTGTAAGGCTATGACTGTACAAACGGTGTCAAGTATAAGCTTTCTTGTTGGATGTACTTATTAGTCTGTGGATTTTCTGACCACAAACAATTTATACAAAATTATCACAGCTCTACTCTTAGCCTAAGCATACCATTGTCACACGCTATTTATTTAGCATAGGATTTAGGGCCCTTAACCATTTCCCTCTGTAATTTATTTTACCTCTAGACACACTAATATTGCACTATAAATTGAATTAACCTGTACACTGGCTTTGCGTCATCTTATAAAATTTATTGAGCCAGTAGATCGACTCGAAAGAGCGAAAGGGTAAACAAAAATCTATTATAACTATCTATGTTGAAGACCAGAGGACTATTTCACATATCATGTTCGTTGCTAGTTAGTTAGCTTGTTCCTTTCGTGCCAAAGGTGGTGCATAGGGCAGAGGTTTTAGTTAGTTAGTCTTTCCTCTTGGGCCTGTGGGCGGCCCATAGGGCAGAGGTCATAGTTCTCCATGTCTCGCGGTTCGTTGCTATCTGTTTTAGGTCTTTAATGTTTACTAGGCCCATCTTTGAGCCTTCTATGGTGATGGTTCTACGCAGAGTCTCTCTTGGTCTTCCTCGTTTTCTTTCCCTCTGGTGTCCATATGAGGGATTGGTAAAAGAGTCTTCTCTCATCCATTCTAAGTGTGTGGCCGATGTAGTTCCAGCGGCGCTTTCTTATAAAATTTGATACATTTTCTTGCTTGGTCTCTTGTCTTATTTGTGTATTGGGTCTGAAATCTGACCATTTGAGGTTCAATATTCTTCTAAGACATTTATTCTCAAAGTTATCTAATTTTCTTTCTAGAGCTTTTGTTGCTTTCCAACTCTCGCATCCATAAGTTAATACTGGAATCACACAAGAGTTAAAGATCTTTAATTTTAAGTGCTTGCTGAGTGAATTGGACTTCCATATATTTGACAATTTGTTAAAGCACTTGATGCCAATGCGATTCTGTGTGGAATTTCTGGCGCTGTATCCCCGTAGATGTCATCATACTCCCTAGGTATGTAAAACGTTAGAGGTTTTAGATCTCCATGTAATGTGATTCGTTGCTAGCAGTTGGAGATCTCGTATGGTTTTACATTCCAATAGTTTACTTTCTTGTAGGATTGTTCTTCGAAGTGTGGTCTTAAAGTGCAGAATTAAAAATTGAATTTTATAAATTAATCTTATGTATTTAAAAAATTCTGCAAATTGTATCAAGTTTATAGTAGGAATAAATGTTTTCTAAATAAAACATGCTCACGCGTGAAGTGATTTTTTGGAGAATTTATTCTGCAGGGATGGTTTGTCAGTTTGTCTTATCGTATTGCAAACGTTAAAACTTCATCACACTAACTTGAAGCTTTATTTAGCTTAAAGAACATAACAACATGCACTAATCAATATTTATAATAAGACATTTGGTTAAAAGAATAGAAATAGGTACATTTTCTTCTTCTTCTTTGTGTTTGCACTGCAATAACCACTGTGTTCGTGCATGATTTGTATCAGAGAGTAAGTACTTTGATCAACAGTTTAATTGCACTCGTAGTTGTACAATATATTACGACGACGTGTAGTCAGTTAATGTTTAAATGACAACCTCTTATGCAAATAAGTGGTAAAAAAGTGAAATGTAAGAGAATAACAGAGATTAGATTATATAACTCAAGTTGGCCATCACTGCTCTCCAAAAATGCGCCAATACCAGTGCATGGCATTAGGAATTTTTTTCCGATCCAGAAGCACTTGAGCTTTTCAGCTCTTCGGCTCGGTGCCATGGACATCGTAACCCTTCGGTTCGGTGCCACGAACACCGTAAATCTGGGAATATGTGGCTTTTTCTGCCATCCCACGGAATTGAACCCGCACACACAGAGGGATAGTCACCCGTAGTCAACGCGCTACGAACACGCTGGGCAGACGGGCTGGGATTAGGAATAATGATCGGAGGTCAGAAGCTTCTTGATTGCCAACAATTTCAGACAGAGCACACATCCAGCAATTTCAGACAAAGCACACATCCAACAATTTCAGACAAAGCACACATCCAACAATTTCAGACAAAGCACACATCCAACAATTTCAGACAAAGCACACATTTATAACACACTAGATTTATCTCACATTTGTTGAAATGAAAAATGAACCATCCCTCCATTCCCAACTTCCCTATTCCCTTTAACTGATTAAAAGATAATAATAGTAAAACTGCAGTCACCTTAAGCTTTGAGAAGATAAACAAGGGTAAACAACATGCCACGTCTACACTCATGTTGATATAGAGAATGGGGCATAAGGTGTAGACAATGAGATGACAGAGGTCAGTGTTAGCGAACCAGGACTGACCAAGACTTTAATCCCCCTCTCAGTGCTGATCCTAGTAACAAGCTGCGTCAAGAGATCTGTCTGGTCAACATTTGAAGAAGTCACAATCTTGCTGTAATCTGCAAAAAAATATTCTTTTCAGGGTGAGCGAAGAGAACAAACGAAAGTATTGTAGAAAAAAAGGTTTTGCTTTTCAGTGGGTTGTGAGAGGTTGGTACTAGATATTGTCTTTCAATGGGTTGTGAGAGGTTGGTACTAGATATTGTCTTTCAGTGGGTTGTGAGAGGTTGGTACAAGGTATTCTCTATCAGTGGGTTGTGAGAAGTTGGTACAAGGTATTTTCTTTCAGTGGGTTGTGAGAGGTTGGTGCAAGGTATTTTCTTTCAGTGGGTTGTGAGAGGTTGGTACAAGGTATTTTCTTTCAGTGGGTTGTGAGAGGTTGGTGCAAGGTATTTTCTTTCAGTGGGTTATGAGAGGTTGGTACAAGGTATTTTCTTTCAGTGGGTTGTGAGAGGTTGGTGCAAGGTATTTTCTTTCAGTGGGTTGTGAGAGGTTGGTGCAAGGTATTTTCTTTCAGTGGGTTGTGAGAGGTTGGTACAAGGTATTTTCTTTCAGTGGGTTGTGAGAGGTTGGTTCAAGGTATTTTCTTTCAGTGGGTTGTGAGAGGTTGGTACAAGGTATTTTCTTTCAGTGGGTTGTGAGAGTTTGGTTCAAGGTATTTTCTTTCAGTGGGTTGTGAGAGGTTGGTACAAGGTATTTTCTTTCAGTGGGTTGTGAGAGGTTGGTACAAGGTATTTTCTTTCAGTGGGTTGTGAGAGGTTGGTGCAAGGTATTTTCTTTCAGTGGGTTGTGAGAGGTTGGTACAAGGTATTTTCTTTCAGTGGGTTGTGAGAGTTTGGTAAACGGTAGTGTCATCAATATACTTCTACATTGCATTCTCAGACTGAGGTAGTATAACAGAGTGGAAAACATAGTCCTGTGTATGCGAAGCCATAATGACCAAGGTCATGAGGAATAAATGGCGGTGTTTCGGACATATCCTTGCGAAAGTTGAGTGTCACGAGACAATCCTTTAAGGGAACCCTCAATGGCAACGGAAACTGTGATATCCTAAACAGACCTAGAGACGAAATCTTCATTTGGAACTAAAGGATGCTAAACTATCCTGAAAATCATAAAGAAAACGGCAAGAGACAGGAAAAGTGGAGGTCAACTTTTGAGACACTATATTCCACGAGAGGCGGAGAAAAATAGGTAGGTAGTAAATATACAGGGTGTTCAAGATAAAGCAGCCTGTGAATGGAGCTAATCTGGCATATATGTATGAAAATGAGAAGGTTCAGTTATGACGTAGTATAGGTCAATGTTGTGTGACGGTATGTAATTGTAGTGCGGGAAAAGGCGATGAACAAATGTGACGTAGGACGAGCTAGTCAGAACCGGTTTAAATAGTAAATAAACACCACTCACTGTGTAACTGGCAACTTTCGATTTGTCAATGTTAGTTAGTTAGTTTGTTCCTTTCGTGCCAAAGGCGGCACATAGGGCAGAGGTTTTAGATCTCCATGTGATACGGTTCTTTGCTAGCAGTTGCAGATCTTGTATGGTTTTACATCCCAATAGTTTACTTTCTTGTTGGATGGTTCTTCGAAGAGTGGTCTTTGGTCTTCCACGTTTTCTTTTCCCAACTGGTGACCACATAAGGACTTGTCGATTTAGTCTCTTTTCGTCTGATCTAAGCACATGACCTAAATATTTCCACCTTCGTTTCCTTATAATATTTGATACGGGTTGTTGGTGTGTTCTATCTCTCACTGTGTTGTTAGAAACGAAATCACTCCATTTGACTTTTAATAATTTTCGTAGACATTTATTCTCAAAGCTGTCCAGTTTCTTATCAATTTTCTTTGTTGATTTCCAACTTTCACAACCGTAGGTCAGTACAGGAATCACACATGACCTAAATAATTTAACTTTTGTGCATATACTAAAGTCTTGAGATTGCCAGATATTCGTTAATTTAGTGAAGGCACTAGCTGCTATAACAATACGAGAGTTTATTTCTTTCATCGTGTCTCCGTTGTTTGACACTTTACTACCCAAATATGTAAAATGTTCAACTTTCTCCAGTGTTTGGCCATTTATTACGATGTTGTCTGTCGAGTTTGTGAGGTCCATAATTTTGGTCTTGGCAGAATTGATCTGGAGACCAACCTGTTCTGCAAGTGTGCAAAGATTGCTCGTTAGTTTGTGGGTTGCTTGTGTAGTTGAATTCAATATGGCCACGTCATCGGCAAAGTCAAGATCAAATAGTCTGCTGTTATTAAGCCATTTGATGCCTAGTTGATCATCTTGGGTGCATTTGCGCATGATCCAGTCTATAGCTATCCCAAAAGCATAGGTGACATAACGCAGCCCTGCTTCACAACCGAATTGACTGTGAACCAGTCTGAGTTTCCTGCATCTGTTCTTACACAGCAGGATGCTTCAGAATAGAAGGCTTTTATAATATTGATGTACTTTTCCTGGAAGCCATAGGTCTTAAGAATCTCCCAGAGAGTAGAACGATGAAGACTATCAAACGCTTTCTGAAAGTCTATAAAA
Organism: Arion vulgaris; assembly: GCA_020796225.1. NCBI lineage: Eukaryota > Metazoa > Mollusca > Gastropoda > Stylommatophora > Arionidae > Arion > Arion vulgaris. The sequence goes on from CM036764.1 coordinate 22,141,371, forward strand.
TTTATCACTAGTGGTGACTGGAATTCAATTGATTCTTCTATAATGGATCTCAGTCATGGATTTGTCAATGGGGCTGCATTTATATTGAACACCCTGTACTTTTCAAAGCAAACATTGAAGAGAGAGGCAACGAGTTGAAGAAGAAGACGCCTAGTGAACCCTGATACAAGCTTTGCTGAGAAAGTCGACAAATATCGGACCCACATCCACGGAAGAAATTGAGCGAGTTGCCCAGCTCAAAGCGGTATGAAGAATTTGCTTGCAGCACTATGTAACGCATAATGATACGAGAGGAAATATATATAAATATGTTTCTAGCGCAACAACCGTTTACGTTAATGAAAGTCCACCCCTCTTTGATCTACTGCAGAACCAGCCGAGTTAGCGACTAATGCAACATTGCGTTAGGTTTATCATTGATATCTAAGATATACGTTTGTATATCTTGTCGTGATATAGACACAGACTTGCTATACTGTTGAACTGAATAGATGAGAAACAAACATGATAACAAGTAAAACTACAGTAGTTAACTGTAGGTGGAATACGCCTACATTTAATGAAGTGATTCTCAAACTTGGATGGGCGTACGTCTCACAGGGAGATAATTTGAATAATTGGGTAGTGACATTAGATCTAGATTATTCTAGATCATAGATTTCAAACTTTTTCGGCCCACTGCCCACTTCGCACAACATAAACTTTGTAACGCCCCCTCCACATTATAACAGTTTGTTTAACGCCACCTCCCACATATATGCATGCTCTATTTTCTCTTTGATATAGAAAATTGATATATATTTCTGTCATACATGGTCAATTTTCAAATGATTACATGCATGAAATAGAAAATTGTTTAAAAAAATGGATCGTTTAAGATGGGCATAAGATGAATTAAAATGTAGAATTAAAATTTTAAATGATTATTCAATCGCAAAACCTCGAAAATAATTTATTTTAAAATATTTATTATTAGTTTCTTCTTTAAGGAGCCGCCGACCCTAATCACCTGAACACCTCCCAAATTCTTCTGAACCACTATCGCCCCCTAGAACGCTTCAGCGCTCACTGGGGCTTACCGCCCACTTTGGGAATCTGTTCTAGATAATGATATCACTGATATAGCAACAAAGTGAAATGTGTGTATTCTAGCCTGAATATGATATACTAAGGCACCATCTGATCCCTCTAGTGGATGCTGAAGCCACTGTGACAGGTCTAGTAAGCCGACAGTGGTATAATATAATCTATGTTCATATAATTATGAAGAGATTGGTGTCTAAGCAGAATGCTAGGAGTATCAAAGAAGAGACCCGTTTAAAATGAAAACATCATGAAAAAAGGGCGCATACCATCATACTGAACTTCATCAAGAAACAACACATTAAATTTGATTAAATGGTTCGGCCACACAAGCAGATTAACAGCAGACAATGCGCCTCAAAGTGCAGTGCTACTCCGATACAGTTTATACAAAGCAAAAAACCGTCCACGCGAAAGGTGGACTCATAAATAACAGAGGCAGTAAGAAACACTACTTATGAAGCGAACAAAAAAGCCCGTTCTGGAAATCTCTTCTTATCCTGACTCTGTGACACAAAACAGGATTATAGAAACCGAAAACGATAGTAACTACAAAAAAAGTCACCATTGTAGACGACAAATTATCAAAATATGTATTCCTAAATTTCCGATGAAATGAAACTATGACAACAGTAGTACAACAGGCAACATAAATACTTTTTATCTCACGTTAAAGCTCGTTAGATCATGCCAAATCACTGCGCATAGTCTCAAAGTCTGAGAGTAAACAGGTCTCAGTTGAACTTTTAGCAGTTTGTGTTGTAAAAATAACTATACACGATTGTTCAGTTTGTGTACGTTTTGTTATTGTTTTGTTATGATAGAACCGTTTTTACTTATCATTTGTATATACTGTTAGCGTGGCCAACGTTACTAGTAGTTACGTTGGCCACGCTGTTAGTTGTCTGGCTACAAATAGAACTATATCTTCAGGAAGGCCACAACCAACTACTCAACATCCTATTCTACAAAAATATTCCTTCTGATGCCACACTATCCAACAATAGTAAGGTCCGTACAGTCATCAAGAACCTCATTGCCTCCAAAGACCTTCCTACCGGCGCATCATCACTATGTGTCATCGACAGTTGCTTGGGCAAACCCGCATTCTATATGCTCCCCAAAATCCATAAACTTCACAATCCTGGTAGGCCTATTGTTTCTGCTTGCTCTTGTCCTACGGAACATATCTCCGAATTCCTTGACAGTATCTTCAACCCTATAGTCACCACACTACCTTCATTCTTGAAAGATACTAACCACACTTTGTCTGTTTTTCTTCTATTAAGTTGTTGCCTCTTCCTCCTTGATGTCTGCTCACTGTATACCTCTATACCTCATTCTGACGGACTTCAAGCTCTCCAGTTTTTCTCGACAGGAGAACTAACCCTCTTGTCTCCACCTCCACTCTCCTTCGTCTTGCAGAACTAGTTCTCACTCTCAACTCCTTTCAGTTCAATGACCAGTTCTTCGAACAGATTAGTGGGGTCGCCATGGGTACTAAAATGGGACCCAGCTATGCTTGTCTATTCATGGGTCATCTTGAACACTTAGTATGGAACACCTATGATGGCCTTCTTCCGTCCGTGTATCATAGATACATCGATGATTGTATTGGAGTTACCGATATGTCTGAAGCCGATTTGTCACGCTTCATTACCTTCATCAATGCCTTCAATCCTGCTATTCGGTTCACCTCTCACATCTCTACCTCCTGTGTCAATTTTCTTGACATCACTATCACCATCAGCCTATCCACTATCACTACATCAGTATACTACAAGCCTACTGATACACATAGCTTTCTTCTGTATACCTCTTCCCATCCCCAGGCTTGTCGTGACTCTTTACCTTTCTCTCAACTCTTACGCCTTCGTCGCCTCTGCAGTGAGGACGACGATTTTCTTGATAGAGCTCATGAGATGCTTGATTTCTTCCGCCAGCGCCTATACCCGGAGAATGTGCTTACATCTGCCATGCATCGGGTTCAGCTAATTGCTCGCCAGGATGCCCTCTCTCACCTACTTAGAACCCCCAAGTCTGACAGGGTTAAACTTATCTTAACTTTCCACCCTCATAGTTCCCTGGTAGAAAAGGTCTTATTCCATCATCTCCTATTCTTCAGTCTGATCCTGAGACACGTTCAGTCTTCCAACACTATCCTTTGGTGGCGTACAGACGGGACAGAAGCCTCAAGGATTTGTTGGTACAAAGTCGCCTCAAGCCTAACATCCAGAGTCACTTTGGCACCATCCAATGTGGCCGTCGGCGCTGTAATACATGTGCTTATGTAATACAGACCCGTACTGTCTCTTTTCAAAAGCTACCTATACCATTCAAGACAGTTTCACGTGTGAGTCCCGCAATATCATCTATGCTATCACCTGCAAACGATGCCATAAGGCCTATATTGGTGAAACCGGTAAGAGGCTCAGTGACCGATTCGCCCAACACTTACGCGATATTCGCCAATGCTCTGTGACTCCTGTGGCCACTCATTTCAATGATACTGGCCATTCAGGAGTTGACGATGTCAGGTCACAGCCATCCGATCATGTTCCTCCGATGATCGCAGTCGATTCGCCCTGGAGAACCGTTTTATTTCATTCTATGGCACTTTGCGACCTCTTGGACTCAACGCATTACATTCCTATGCTTCTTAGTACTGTCTTATCTCGTGCCTTGTTATCTATATGTGTGTTTGCTCCATATATGTGTCATTTATCCACTATATGGTTTATTGTTCCTCTCCTTTTCCACTTTCGGTTTTTGTGTTGCACTCATTTCGTTGTTCGTTTTTATTCCCATTTTTTCATCAGATAGGTTTATGTTTCCACATGTAATCGTCCATTTGTAGTGTTCCTCGAAATTCGTCATTCTTGTTGTATTGTTTGCTTGATAAAGGCCTTTTGGTCGAAACGTTGCTGTTTATCGTCACTGTTTATGTATTTTGTAAAACTGTAGTACTTTGTTTTTACGTGTTTACCTATTTGTCTGGTTACACAAACGTTGTGTTAGTATCAATTTAAACAAAATGCATACTTTACCGGACTGTATATAAAAAAATAACACAAACAGCCGTGGAGACAAAAAACCAACAATAAACACCCACAAGATTCATTGCGAATCTGGTCTTCTTCATTTCTGCGTTGCACCTGAGTGGTTACCGGGGCCCAAATTTATGGTGTAAAGAATATAACCACTGTTATTTGCCACGCATGTCGTAAGAGGCGACTAAGGAGATTGGGCGTGGGGCTAGCTACCCACACCGTAAAAAACACTAGATGGTTACAGAACTCACAGCGAACCGAGTAAACGCTGGCTGAAACCGGCACATTGCCGAAGGATAAGCACCAGGGCTCCAAATGGTCCTGAAGATGTGACATAAAACACACAAATGCTAAGGCTGCATGAATCAGATTTCCACATGAATAGAATTTATGGGAAGATCTGGTACATCGGTCTGGACGGTAATCGCGAGAGAGAAATTTCTGCGTTGTAAACTAAGAACACAATTTAAACAAATAATTTTGCCTAATCATGGAAAAATATACGTGGACGTCCATGCATACAACAGCCTTCCGTCGCAGAGCAGGACACTGCAGGCTCAACCATCACATGGACAGAATGAAACCTTCTCAAAATGCACAGTGTGCATTTTCAGACCAAAACACAGACTCCAGACCACATCCTGCAGCAGTGTCTATCATACAGCACCTTCACATTAGTCATATATATATATATATATATATATATATATATATATATATGACCTTTTCGTCTTTACAGAGAGTCATTTGGCAAGTGTTTCACTGTGACAACTTCTGAGTTTTCGCTTGTCTCTCTTGTCTTTCAGCTCATTCCTAAGTCTCTAAGTCTCTCTTTAAAAGATTCTGCACCTTTGTGCAATGTTGTTTTCCATATATCTCGATCATCAACCAGTTTTCTCCATTTGCTGGGACCGATAGAAACCGATATATATATATGACGAATGTGAAGGTGCTGTATGATAGACACTGCTGCAGGATGTGGTCTGAGTCTGTGTTATTATATATATATATATATATATATATATATATATATATATATATATATATATATATATATATTTTTGACAATGTAAGGGTCTTATGATAGACACTGCTGCAGGATGTGGTCTGGATCTGTGTTATATATATATATATATATATATATATATATACACTGGACGTCTGTACCCAAGGGTAGGTCGATCCAGCCCAAAGCGTACCTGGTTAAAAACCCCACGGTGGGCAAATTTAAGCAAATTTTTTCCCGTTTGATTTTAAAAAAAAAAAATATACCTCACCTTCAGAAAGCAATGGAAAACACAACTTAAAGTGGTGCTAAAAAATCAACTACTCGTTTACTGTGGTTAGGGCACGTTTTTTGGATATCCCACGTTTTTCATTTTCATATATATATTATTGTGTATTCGACATATTCAAAACTGTGCCCCGGGGCCTTATCTAACATACCTTCATTCTTGTGTTTTCAGTCAGCCCGGACACAAACATGTTAAAATACTATTCTATTTATCATATCGCAGTATGTAGTAGCATTTTTACACTATCAGTTTGCGATACTTTTTTACTTGATTATTCAGGTTATCGTTAGGTAAAATTCTAAAAATAGGAATACAAAAATATATTATATTAAAATGTTTGATATATAAACAAAAACGACTTACTCTGTAACTATGGGACATTTGTTATTGATGTGGTATCACAGCAAGTAGACGATATAAACTAAAAATTAAAATTATTCTTTTCAAACAGTTTTGTTTGTCATAACACGTCAATTTTTTTTAATTTTGAATGTGAAAAAAAATGTTGGTAGGGGGATCGGCGGAGAGAGAGACCTTATGGTATGGGATCGTGCGGGGAGAGAGAGAGACCTTATGGTAGGGGGATCGCGGGGGGAAGAGAGAGACATTATGATAGGGGGGATCGCGAGAAAGCCTTATGGTATGGGGATCGCGAGAGAGAGAGACCTTTGGTATGGGGGATCGCGAGAAGACCTTATGATATGGGGATCGGAGAAAAAAACATTTGATATGGGGTTTTGAGGAAGACCATGGTATGGGGATCAAAGGGAGAAGACCTTATTATGGGATCGAAAAGGGGTTTTAATGGTATGGGGATCGGGGGAAAAGAGAGCCCTTTGGTATGGGGATCGCGAGAGAGAAAAAACATTATGATATGGGGATCGCGAGAGAGAGAGGGGAATTATGGTATGGGGATCGGAGAAGATCCTTATGATATGGGATCGCGAGAGAGAAATCCTTATGATATGGGGATCGCGAGAGAGAGAAAATCCCTTTATGGTATGGGGATCCGAGAGAGAGGGGGGCCTTATGGTTGGGACCCGGAGAGAGAGGGGCCTTTATGGTATGGGACCCGGGAGAGAGAAAGACCATGGTATGGGGACCCAGAAAGAAAAACCTTATGGTATGGGGATCGGAGAGAGAGACCTTTGGTAGGGAGACCCGGGAGAGAGAGAGAGAAAACCTTATGGTATGGGGATCGCGAAGAGAAAAAACCTTATGGTATGGGGATCGGAGAAGAGAAAACCTTTGGTATGGGGACCCAGAGAGAAGGAGCCCTTATGGTATGGAGATCGCGAGAGAGAGAAAAACCTTATGGTATGGGGACCCGGAGAGAGAAGAGAGCCCTTTTGGTATGGAATCTGAGAAAAATACCTTATGGTATGGAGATCGGGAGAGAGAGAGACATGGTATGGAGATCGGAGAGGGAATACCTTGGGTATGGGGATCGGAGAGAGAGAGAGGAATTATGATAGGGGGATCGAGAGAGATATACCATGGAAAGGGATCGGAGAGAAGAGACCTTATGGTAGGGGGATCGCGAGAAGAGGGGGGAATTTATGGTATGGGGATCGCGAGAGAGAGAGAGACCATGGTAGGGGGACCCAAAAAAAAGGAGAGACCTTATGGTAGGGGGATCGAGAGAGAGAGAGAGAAAAAACCTTAGGGTTTGGGGGATCAGAGAGAGAGATTAGGGTAGGGGGATCGCGGGGAGAGAGAGACCTTATGGTTGGGGATCATGAGAGAGAGATTTATGGTATGGGGATCGCGAGAGAGAGAGAGACCTTTGGTAGGGGGACCCAGGAGAGAGACCTTATGGTATGGGGATCGGAGAAGAGAGAGAGAAGACCATGGTAGGGGGATCGAGAGAGAGAAAAACCTTGGTATGGGGATCATGAAAAAAAACCTTATGGTATGGGGACCCGGGGAGAGAGAAAACCCTTTTGGTATGGGGATCGCCAGAGAGAAGACCTTTATGGATGGGGATCGGAGAAGAGAAGAAAAAACCTTTTGGAAAAGGGGACCCAGAAGAAGACCTTATGGTATGGGGATCGCGAGAGAGAGAGAGACCTTATGGTATGGGGATCGCGCGAGAGAGAGAGACCTTATGGAAAGGGGGATCCGAGAAAAAAACCTTATGGTATAACCCTTCATTTTTCCACTTCAAAAATCTAGTGTGCTGGTGGTAGGAGGGTCAATTATTTTCCTCACTTATGGAACGTCAGTGTGGGATTGAATTATTTTAAAACCTTTTGCATAATATAACTTTTGCTTTTTGTGTTGATTTTAAAATGAATTCGTCCATGGTCAATACCCAATACTGAAATGTGAGGTCACGTGGTGTATTTGGGGGTCTGTTTTCCCATAATTCGTACCTGAGTCCAAAGGGCCCTACGTTTATAGTTGGTTCTATTAAACAAACCTTTTTGTGAGCCGACCAACTATAAACTACGGGCCTTCGGGCTCAGGAAAAGGGGGAAATCGAAACCCCCTTAAAAACCCCATATTGGTGTATAAAAATTCATTTAAAATCAACAAAAAATTAATCGAATCATATTATGAAACAATTGATTTTAAATAAATATCAATATTATAAATTTTTTTCATCAATAAATCCCACAGACTCAAAGAATTGAATAAAATTGCAAAGGTGCAGTGTTCTATCAAACATCTGTAATTTCCAGACCCCTTTTTCTTATCTGGGTCAGGTCCTGGCCGTTGTCGGCCTGTGCTGAGCCTGGCTGTGGCTGAGCCGACAAGCGAACGTTTATAATTGCGATACCCCCCACACAAGTAGATGGTACTATCTGCGTTGTCTACCCCCCCTCATGCCTTGTTCGGGGGGAAAATGGGGAGTAAACCTGATGATAGAAAACCCCACGACATTCGACATTTGGATCAAACGGTTATTTGAAGGATACAGGAGTTAACCTTGACGACAAATCTAAAAAGATAGCCCGAAAGCCCGTTGATTTTTAAGTGTATCAACCCTTTTTTTTTCTATAAATAAATGCAAATAATTACGCTGATTTTTTCCTATCTGTCAAATAAACATATTGTCTTTCAAAACAGAAAATATAAAGTTTTAATTTGATCAAAACCCTCAATATTTTTGGGTTTTTGAAGGGAAAAGAAACATTTCGCAATGCATGTCGCGTTTTTTTCGAATCGGAAAAAAGGGGTTGGTGGTTCTTTCCCGGTTCAACAAGTGAAAAAAGGGTTAAACCCCCCCTTTCATGCATCTCGAATTAGAAATGTCAAGTGATCGGCACCTCTACCTAATTTCAAAAAAGTCTCAGACTTTTTTACCGCCTTCATTTTGTGAGTTTTTGTTGTGCCCTCCACTTGTTTCTATTTTCTCGTGGATTTCAGGACATGCCTCTTGCTATGCTATTAGGGGCCCTTCTACGATGACATCCATCTTTAAAGGATCCCCAAAGTGTAAAACACAATCTGAGCATTAACATAAAGGTGCTCTGAACCAGTGGCGTCACTGGGGTTGGTGTCACCCAGTGCGGTAAACTTTTGGTGTCCCCCTCTGACATTCACCATGGTCTTCCCAGTGTTCCTGTACCATATATAACCCATATATCCCCCTTGATGGTGTCACCCGGTGCGGCCCACCCCCCCCTAGTGACCCCCGTGTTGAACCGAACCTTTGTGCTGAGCAAACTACTATAAACAAGCGCTAGCAAATTTTGGTCCTTTTCAAAATGCGGAGAAATCAACCTTACCTGTATTCGTTCAGTTATAACGAAGCGTTTGAAAAGACACTCCCCGTGAGTCTTTTTTTTAGAATGGCTCGCGGGTTTTTCTTTTCTGGACGATCGTATTGCTAGCCTATGGTGGGGGGTAAGTGGTTCGAATCCTGTGTTTGTCATTGTTTTCAGAAGCTGTACATTTTCACTGTGTCAGCACTATCCTTCCTGTCTGTGTTGATTTATTCGTTGTTTCCCTTGGGGTTCTTGAAAAAAACCCGTTCTCGGAAAAAAAAGAATGAATGTATTCCATATCCTGCTTGGAAGTATCTTGTAATCTCCTGGAGCGACAGAGTAACAAAAGTGAAGTATTGGAATATGCTTAGATTCCTAGAATAGTTAGCGTTATAAACCCAAACACTGGTGTCCCCAAAACCATCGTTATCCCCCTAAGATAGCGGGGTCACAGACAGGTTGATGACGTTGGTTTCCCCCAAAAGTATTATATACGGGATATTCTTTATATATACATATTCTATTCAAGAATATTCAATGTTTTAAATTTTTGACCATTGCCTGTTGGTAAAGTTCTATATAGCCTGCTTCTACGATTTGTAAAACTTTTTGTTACTTCCCTGATTAGCTGTCCTAATCTTCTAATACTGTCTCTTCGCATTCTTCATAATATCTTTATATGTTAAATATATAAATATACTATTTTGATTGTGTAGGGGAAAACAGGGCACTCACAAAAACACCAAGACACAAGTATATAAAGCTTGTTTCTCAGCCTTGCTGTATGGTAGTGAGACATGGACCACATATGCTGACAAGAACTTTCCCCTAACCCTTCCCAAATGCGCTGTCTCAGGCAATATACAACATCCGATGGCAAGATCCTCCCCAATATAGAAGCCCTGAAAAAAGGGCTTCCCGCACCCTTTTACTCCCCAACGTCTCAGATGGCTGGACACGTGTGCCGTGTGGCGATGATAGAATCCCAAAAAACATTCATATGGTCAACTCGCATCTGGTGCTAGACAGCATGGGCGCCCTTTAAAACGCTTCAGACCCCTGCAAGCAGTCTAACTTCTGGGGCAAGAACACTGGGGCGCTGGCCCAAAAGACAGGCAAGCTGGGGGGCGGGCAGTGAGGGACGGATAAAAAAAGAAAAAAAAAAAACAACATAAATGTGGGGGAAAAAGAAGCACAGAAACAAAAACACCCCATCATCGGCTCTAGTCTCATTTTACCTCCAATTTGGGGCAAGGGGTTGCCCTCCAGAAACCATTACAGCCACATGAAATTGTGATTCAACGAACATACTACGTGACGAAACACCTATTGTCTCCTGAGACAAAGAGGCCAATGATGATATATTGCTTATCTGGCACATTTAACTTTCCCCATGCGTGCTTTGTTCTCCGCTGCAGCAGACATCTCAAAGTGCATTTGCTGCATGTACCCATTAGAAGTTGATTAGTTCATTGTTCATTTGAGGATCATCTTCATCGTACATCGGACATGTTCATAATTGCTCGATCTCCTCCCAAACATGTATTTCAGTGTGTTTAGACTAACAACTCCTGTTCTGTATTGATTGATTATCTACGGGGGTTTCTCTCGGGGTTTTTTCCTGTTTTACCACCTCTATCGATATGCATAACCCCATGTTTCTCGTAGAGCGCTGATGATGTCACTTGTGTCCATAGGCCCTTGCTGATTGTGCTTTTGGGGCCAGTGCATCCGCTCCCCATTGCCCTTCACCACAGAATGACCTTGGACGAAGGTAAAGGAAAGTGTCGGGTTTGTCCTTTTTACATTACATCCAATTTTTGGTATATACTGGTATTGATCTTCTGTATCATGTATAACCCTGACATGTATGCATTGGGAATGTCTGCGTCTTTCCTCTCCAGAGTTTTTTCCCCCGCCATGACCTCCTATTATGTGTTGGTAGTTATCGCATATGCGCCACCTGTTCTTCTTTGATGATTTTTCCTTTAGGTCCCCCCGTAAATGCCCATGCACTCCGACTGTGCGAATCCGAACCATCAGTAAGAAAACAACTTTTTCCTCCGATATGTAGTCATTGAGACTCTCCCATTTCACATAAATTAGCGTGGACCGCATTGATGATATCGACTCTGTCCATACTTATGCCTGCGTGGGGGCAGTGATTGCAAGAAAATCACACGTTTTTCCCCCTGTAATCATGCCCAGCTGTGTACACCCAGGGATAACTCTACTCTGAACTTTGTTACAAAAAAAGTCATTGTCTTGAGATGTAACTTCTGGGTCTGTCCACCCTTTCCCGGTACAGATTTCCCAGATTCAATTTTGTGAACATATTCTTCAAGTTTAGTTTAGTTTAGTCGTCGGATCCCTCACTCCCGTCGAAAAATTAGTCCATAAGTGCTCCGATCTCTCCCCAGTATATCCATCAGGGTGGCGACTAACGACACCGGTTCTTTGTTTGATTTAAATTCTTCTTTGTCTGCCAGCATAGCGTTCTTTCGACTACACCACACTTAATTTTGAGTTCTTGCAGTCTGGTTGTTTGGGGATTCACCGCTATTACGTAAATCATTACCGCCCTCTCCCCTTTTAAGGAATTTATAATATCAGCCTGGTCCATTGCTCGTCCCTTTGGACAGCAGCCATACCTGGCCACCCCACGTTCTTCCCCCCACCTGCATGCCCTGGCACAAAATAAAACTGATCTTTGTCAGCTTAGACCTCCCCAGCGATTCTATCCAATTCCCCCACCCCTCCTGTTTAAACTTCCTGAGCATACCATTGAGTCACTGAAAAAAAGCATGGATAAAGTCTTGATTCTAGCCAAATCATCGCTTTGTAACCCCATGATTTCCATAGTGGACTGCTTGTAGCCCGGAAAAACCACCCCCTTCTTCCTTCCCCTCCCTCCCCCGGCAGGGGCCCCCAAGCTCCGCACATGTCAATCACCGAACCCCCGTATTATTACATCATGCTGATGCGTTCTAAATTAATCCCTGAACCTCTGCCTCCACAACAAGTGGGTTTTGTTGCCTGCATTCTTTATCAAGTTCGATGCAAAAAAAAAAGGGATGTAGTGATTCCTCTTGGCACTGGTATCCATTCTTCACCGGGATCAATGTCCAAGTGACACCTGTTCAATACAGTCCTCCCACCCACCCAAGATTTTCCTTTTTTTAACCTATTTCCTTTTGTCTCTTTTTTCCAAGTGCAGAGGATGTTGTGTGTCACATTGACTCAGTTTTTTCAGGGCTCATCAGTATTTTTCCCATGTAGGATAGTAAAGGAGATAGCGCATCCCCATAGACGTGTCTTTAGTGCAACCTTTAATGCGCATCGCCTCTTCAAGGGGATATGATAATTTTTTGATTATTGTTGTTTAATCTTTTTTTTGCCCATTTCTATTTTTTCACATTTATTTCGTTTCTCGTTTCTAGGCACATTTTTTCTTTGGCCGTTATGGTTTTTTTATCTGACTGTAATGTTATACTTGGCGTAGGGGAATCTGACTATCTTTTTATTTTTGTTTATAAAGCCCTTTTTGTTAAAACGTCGCATTTTTTTTTTGTACTTTCAAAAAACTATACTACTTTTTTTTACTTTCGCTTGGTTACGTTCACGAGCATCAGTCCTAGTCGCCCCCAACTATACATAAGCAACCTCAAAACCCCCTTTTCATCTTGGTCTTTTCTCTTTTCCCAAACCTAGGTTTTCCATGCATTTGAGCTGTTTCAAAAGTTCTTTTCCCGTTTCTACTTTTAATTTTAATACCCACCCATAACCCATCTCACCGGGCTCCCGGTAGCATTGTTGGAAATAGTATTGATTTTTTTATGTTCAATGAAGATGGAAGATTGAGATTTAATTACTCAAACCTTCTCTTGAAATATGTTTTCGTGTCTTTAAAATAACAAAATATGGGACATAACATTAAAATAAGCTCATCAAGGAGAAAACCCTTTTTACTTGCTGTATTACCTTCCAATCTGAAATAAACGTATAGTTTTAAAAGAAATAATTAATAGTAAACTATAAAGAAAAAAAAAATTATTTTTATATTACTTTTTTGTTAATAGTTATTAATTTCTTTATCAATTTTAAAAAAATTGATAAAATTTACTAATCAGTAAATTTTGTCAGCTTTTCATTTTATTTGTAAATAATAAAAAAAAAATTTTAGGACATAAATTCAAAATGGCGAATTTTTTTCCCCCTAAAAATTTTTTTCAGACACAAACTCCTATAAATTCAATAACTATCAAACTTCTTTTTCCCAGCGATCTCTGGTCATGCGCTTTTTACTTGGACCAAAAAACTGGGCAGACGCTTGGGGGTCTGTGGGGTTTCCCCAAAAGCTTATTTTTCGGTCATGGGTCCCACATTTGCCAGCTCCAAAAAGGACAGTCTTGCAGGATATGCTCTGGTGTCTGTTCTGCCTCCTGACACTGGCAGAGAGCTGTTTGATTTATTCCTAGTCTGTATAAGTGTTTGTTGAGTCTGCAGTGCCCGGTGCGTAGTGAAATATAATGATCTGGTCTGTTCTGCTTAGGTCTTTGAAGTTTTTTCCATAATCATACCCATTTTTGTCTTCCAGTCTACCAGATTTTCCTGTAGGGGGTTTTGACCTCTTAAAAAAGAAAAGGGGTTGGGAAATTTGCTCTTTGGCACTGCCCTCCTTATCTAAGCATCAGCACCTTTATTCCTGCAATGCCACAGTGAATGGAACCACTGCAAGTGAATTTCTGCCTTTTGAAACTGAGCAAGTTCTCTTTGTAGTTTTTTTACTGTGCTGTCAGTGGATTTAGCCTCCAGGGCTTGTATAGCTGACTATATCTTGTATAACTATCAAACAAAAGCTACACCACCTTTCTGGTATGCAGTTTTTCTCAACAAAACATTCTCGCCTTGGGAAAAAAAAAGTGCTAGTACCCTCTTGATCGCGGCCAACGGGGGGGGAACCCTCAATAGCCAATAGGCAAAAACCAAAAGTTCCGATCGCCCCGTTCGAAAGGACGACGACGCTCGGAATTTTTTTCACGTTTAAAATGAGGTACCACCCGCCCATCAAATAAAGGTTAAGGGCCCAATTATTAAAAAAAAAAGGTTTTTGACAGGTACAAACGTACCTATTTGTATTAATCAAGATCCATTGTGGCTGAATAGGATAATTTGTCTCTATAAAACTCATTCTCCAACGACTTTGGCTAAGATCAAAGTTCTTATGCCCCCCTTGATCGGGGGAAAAATGGACATTAAAGAGCCGCAGGCTCTAATCCCAAATTTTAAAATTCCAACTTTCTCGTTTGGAAATGATGGGCGCTCGGGGTTTTACACGTTTAAATGTGACATTTTGAGCTTTAAAAGGACGTCTGTGCTGCTCTATGGCCGGGGAAAAATGGCAAGTCACCATCAGACCTTTGTCAACAGAAGTCTTTGTATTATTCTCTGACCGAGATTTGTATGACAGGCTGCAAACAAAATCTGTGTATAAGAACATGACAAAAACCCACGATGATCCCAAAGGGTTAAAGGAGAACATTGCGAATGGCATACCCTGCAGAAAAACCCAAACGAGTGTCACTGGACAACATTTGTGAATCCCGCAAAAAAAAGGAAAAGGGGGGCGGGGTAAACGTTCCGGAGACGGGGGTCTTCTTGAGAAAAAGATTACCCATTGAAATTGATTAGTTCATTGTTCATTTGAGGATCATCTTCATCACATCGGACATTCCCTTTGTTCCCAAATTTCCCAAGCATGTATTTCAGTGTTTTGATAACAACTCCTGTTCTGTATTGATTGAGTATCTCTTGGTTTTTCTCGTGTTTTTCCCGTCTTACCACCCCTGGTTTTTTGGCGCATGTTTTTAGAGCGCTGATGATGTCACTTGTGTCCATAAAGACCCTTGCTCGTTTTAGCATTGCTGGCCAGTATCCGTTTTTCTTTCCCCCACCACGAAACCTTGGACGAAGGGGAAGGGAAGTGTCTGGATTGTCGCATTTTTCATTATTTCATCCCAAAAATTTGGTATAAGCTGGTATTTATCTTCTGTATCATGCTGATAAGTCGCTGAGCATGTATGGGTAATGTCTGCGTCTGTATCCTCTCCGAGATTTTTTCCCCCGCCGCCTCCATAGTTATGCTGTTGGTATTATCCCTTGCGCCACCTGTTCTTCTTTGATGACTTTTTCCTTTGGTCTACCCGTAAATGCCCATGCACTCCGACTGTGCTGAATCACAGAACCATCAGTGAAGACAAAAATTTTCCTCCCATATGTAGTCATTGAGACTTCCCCTTTCCCTAAAATTTGCGTGGGCCGCATTGATGATATCGACTCTGTCCATACCTTTTTGAGGTAGGGCAGTGATTGCAAGAAAATCAGCACGTTCATTCCCCCGCACTCAATCATGTCAGCTGTGTAAAGGGGTAACTCTACTCTGTAGAGCTTTGTTTCAGAAAAAATCATTGTCTTGAGATGTGACTTCGGGGCTGTCCACCCATTCCCGTACAGACTTCCCGATTCAATTTTGTAACATATTCTTCAAGTTTGTTTAGTTTAGTCGTCGGATCACCATCACTGCCCTCAAAAAATTAGTCCATAAGTGCTCCGATCTCTCCCCCCAGTATATCCATCAGGTGTGGCGATAACGACACCGGTTCTTTGTTGATTTAAATTCTTCTTTTTTGCCCGCATAGCTTTTGTCAGCTACACCACCAACTTTGAATTCTTGCAGTCTGGGTTGGGGTGGGTTCACCCTATTACGTAAATCATGTACCGCCCCCTCTCCCTTAAGGGAAATTTTTAATATCAGCCTGGTCCCTTGCTCGTCCCTTTGGACGCAGCCATACCTGAACCTATCCCTTTTCCCCCTTAAACCCGCATGCCCTGGCACAAAAAAAAAACGATCTTTTCGCTTAGACCTCCCCGCGATTCAATGTTCCCAAAGTCTCCTAGCCCATCCTGTTTCAACTTCCGAGCATCTCATTGAGTCACTGGGGAAAAAATGCATGGATAAAAGTCTGTGATTCTGCCAAATCATCCTTTGGTAACCCCCGATTTCCATGTGAGACTCTTGTAGTCACGGGAAAACCACCACTGTCTTCCTTCCCCATCACCTCCGACCTGAGCGTGGCCAAAAGGGTCCGCACATGTCGAAACACCCAACCATCCGTATAAATGGTTACATCATGCTCAGATGCGTTCTCAGAAATTAATGCCTGAACCTCTGCCCCACAACAAGTGGGTTATTTGCCTGCATTTTTATCAAATTGATGCATACAGAAAAGGATGTAGTGATTCCTCTTTGGGACTGGTATCCATTCTTCACCGGGATCAATGTCTTCAATGTACACACCTGTTCAATACAGTTTGGCCCGACCCCTCCCAAAATTTTTCCCCTTTTTTAACCCTTTTTCCTTTTGTCTCTTTTTTCCCAAATGCAGAGGATGTTTGTAGCATTTACTCGGGGATGCTGTGCACGGCTGTATTCTTACCCCTAGAGGATAGTCAAAGGGGATAGTGCATCGCCCCCCACGACGTGTCTTTGTCAACCAAGTTTTGCGCATCGCCTCATCAAGTGTGAATGTAATCTTCTATGATTATTGTTGTTTAATCTTCTGTTTGTCCATTTCTAGTTTTTCACATTTATTTCGTTTCTCGTTTCTAGGCCCTATTTTCATTTTTGGTCCCTTATGGATTTTTTTTCTGACTGTATATGTTATACTTGGGGATGGAAGTCGCTATCTTCTGTATTCTTTGTTTGATAAAGACCTTTTGTTCAAAACGTCGCTATATATTTTTTTGTACTTTCTAAAACTTTTACTTTTTTTTTTACGTGTTTGGGTTTCGTTCAACATCAGTCCCAGTCGCACCCAACTATACAAAGCAGACCTACAAAACTTACCTAATTTCGATCTTGGTCTTTTCTCTTTAACCCAAACCTAGGTTTTTTCCCTGCATTTGAGCTGTTTAAAAAATTCGTTTCCCTGTTCTACTTTTAATTTTAATAGCCATCCATCGCAAGCGATCAAACAACCGGTTTTCCCCGGGAGCATTGTTGAAATAGTATTGTATTGTTTATGTTCAATGAAGATAGAATTAATTTAATTTAAATTTCTTGAAATATGTTATTCGTCGTCATCATAAAAAAAAACATAATATGGGCATAACTATTAACATAAGCTCATCAAGGGGGTAACCTTTTTTGCTGTATTACCTTGTCAATTTAAATAAACGTATAGATTTAAGAAATAAAATAGTCAATGTATAAAGAAAATAAAATTACTTTATATTATTAGTTTTTTTAATAGTTTTTAATTTGCTTTATCGAATCTTAAAAATTAATAAAATATTAGTAATCAACGATAAATTTTGCTCTAGTTTCTTTTCATTTTTTTATTGTAAATAATAAACTACAACCGATTTTGGGGCATAAATTCAAAATGGCGAACTTTTTTGCACTCAACAATTTTTTTCAGGTAAAAAACGTACCTATAAATTCAATAACTATCAAACAAGAGCTACACCGCCTTTCTGGTATGCAGTTTCTCTCAACAAATCGTTCTCGACATTTTTTCTTTTCAAAGTCTGTGCCCCCGTCGCGGCCAACGGGCGGGAGCCATCAAAGCCAATAGGGAACAAAACCAAAAGTTTCGATCGCTCTCGTTCGAAAGGGACGACGCTCGGAATTTTTCACGTTTAAAACGTGAGGGGACCACCCTGTCCGGGAAAAAAGGGTTTAAGGGCCCAATTATTAAAAAAAAAGGTTTTTTGGGTACAAACGGCCTATTTGTATTAATCAAGATCCATTGTGGCTGAATAGGATAATTTGTCTCTATAAAACTCATTCTCCAACGACTTTTTGGGTAAAATCAAAGTTCTTTGCGCCCCCTTGATCGCGGCCAAAGGGGGAGCATTAATAGAGCCGTCATACAAACCCAAATTTTAAAATTCAAAACTTCTTCGTTGGGAAAAATGACGACGTCGGATTTTTCACGTTTAAAAAGTGACAGTTTTAGCTTAAATGGACGTCTGTGTTGCTCTATGGTCGGAAACATGGAAATCACCATCAGACCTTTGTCAACAGAAATCTTTGTATTTTCTTGACCGAGATTTTTGACAGAGCTGCAAACAAAGATCTGTGTATAACAACATGACAAGAACCCACGATGATCCAAGGTTAAGAGGAGAACATTCGAATGGATACCCCAAAAAAACAATCAGTGTCACTGGACAAGCACTTGTGTGAATCCCGCAAAAAAAGGAAAAGGGGACGTGATAAACGTTCCTGGAGACGGGGGTCTTCTTGAGAAAATGATTCCCATTGAAGTTGATTAGTTCATTGTTCATTTGAGGATCATCTTCATCCATGGGCATTCCTTTGCCCGATCTCCTCCCAAGATTATTTATTTTTAACTAACAACTCCTGTTCTGTATTGATTGATGTATCACTGGGGTTTCTTCGTGGTTTTCCTTCACCATTATCATATGCATTTGCGTTTTCTCGTAGAGCGCTGATGATGTCCTTGTGTCCATAGAAGCCCTTGCTCGATTGTAGCATTGCTGGCCCGTGCATCGCTCTCTCATTGCCCTTCACCACAGAATGACCTTGGACGAAGGTGAAGGTAAGTGTCTGGATTGTCGCATTTTACATTATTTGCATCCACCCAATTTGGTATATGCTGGTATTGATCTTCTGTATCATGCTGATAGAGTCGCTAAGAATGTATGCATTGGTGAATGTTTGAGTCTTATCCCTCCGAATTTTCCACAGCCATGACCTCCATAGTTATGCTGTTGGTAGTTATCGCATATGCGCCACCTGCTCTTCTTTGATTACTTTTCCTTTAGGCTACCCCTAAATGCCCATGCACCCGACGGCTGAATCACAGAACCATCAGTGAAGACAACAACATCTTCCTCCGATATGTAGTCATTGAGACTCTCCCATTTCACATAAATTAGCGTGGACCGCATTGATGATATCGACTCTGTCCATACTTCTGCCAGCGTAGGGGCGTGGTTGCAAGAAAATCAGCACGTTCATTCCCCCGCACTAATCATGTCCAGCTGTCAAGGGGGTAACTCTACTCTGTAGAGCTTTGTTACGAAAATCATATTGTCTTGAGATTGACTTCTGAGTGCTTCCACCATTCCCCGTACAGACTTGATTCAATTTTGTGGCTATTTTTCAAGTTTTGTTTAGTTTTGTCGTCGCATCCCATTGCCCTCGAAAAAATTGTCCCTAAGTGCTCCCATCTCTCCCTCAGTATATCCATCAGGGGTGGCGATAAGACACCGGTTCTTTGTTGATTTACAATTCTTCTTTGTCTGCCCCAATGGTTCTTGTCCCCAGCTACACCCATTTAAAGATTCTTGCAGTCTGTTGGTTTGGATTGCCCAAGCTCCGCCCTGTCGAAACACCGAACCATCCGTATAAATGATTACATCATGCTCAGATGCGTTCTCAAAAATTTAAAGCCTGAACCTCTGCCTCCACAACAAGTGGGTTGTGTTGCCTCATTCTTTTTCAAGTTCATGAATACAGAAAGGATGTAGTGATTCCTCTTGGCACTGGTACCATTCTTCACCGGATCAATGTTTCCCCAAATGTACACACCTGTTCAATACAGTCCTCCCACCCATCCCAAAATTTTCCTTTTTAACCTATTTTTTTTTTTTTTATTTCCAAGTGCAGAGGATGTTGTGTGTGATTGACTCGAAGGTTTCTCGTGCCCGGGTCATCAGTATTCTTTTCCCGGGATGAAGGAGATGCGCACGCCATGCACGACGGTCTTTAGTCAACCAAGTATAATGCGCATCCCCTTCAAGTGTGATATGATAATCTTCTATGATTATTGTTGTTTAATCTTCTGTTTGTCCATTTCTATTTTCCCCTTTTTTTGTTTCTTTTGTTTCTAGGCAATATTTTCATTTAGGTCCCTTATGGGTCCGTTTTTATTGATGTATATGTTATACTTGGCGTATAGGAAGTCTGACTATCTTCTGTATTCTTTGTTTGATAAAGACCTTTTTTTCAAAACGTGCTTTTATTATTTTTTTTACTTTCTAAAACTATACTCTTTTTTTTTTGGCTTCGGGGGTTCGTTCACGAGCATCAGTCCTAGTTGCACCCAACTATCATAAACAGACCTCAAACTTCCCCTAATTTCGATCTTGGGCTTTTCTCTTTAACCCAAACCTAGGTTTTCCATCATTTGAGCTGTTTCAAAATTCGTTTCCGTGTTCTCTTTTTTAAATTTTTAGCCATCCCTCCCCGGGTCATGACAACCTGGCTCCCGGTAACATTGTTGGAAATAGTATTGTATTGTTTTATGTTCAATGAAGAAGGAGAGATTGAGATTTAATTACTCAAACCCTTCTCTTGAAATATGTCATTCGTCGTCATCATGAAATAACATAATATGGGACATAACTATTAACATAAGCTCATCAAGGAATAACCTTTTCTTGCTGTATTACCTTGTCAATTTAAATAAAATATAGATTTAACAAAAATTTAAAAGTCAATGTATAAAAAAAATAAAAATTCTTTTTTGTTATTAGTTTTGTCAATAGTTATTACATTTGCTTTATCGAAACTTAAAATTGATAAAAAATTACTAAAAACGATAAATTTTCTCTTAGTTTCTTTCCATTTTTATATTGTAAATAATAACTAAAACCCAAATTTTTGGGCATAAAATTAAAATGGCGAACTTTTTCCCCTAAAAATTTTGGGAGGTCAAACACCCCCTTTTTCAATAGTACAAAACGCACAGGGATTCATCCACGTGCAGTTTGGGAAGGGACGGGGAACGCGTAGGCTGCCAAGTCCATATTGCCGTTAATAAATTCAACAACAAAGTTGCCCGTAGCGTTCCAGCGTTTTGGGTTTTAGGTATATCGTAAATAATTTCCCCTAAGTTAAATTTTTTTTGTAAAGAACTCAAATATAAAAATTTCTCGTATATTAATGCTTTTGTTTTTGGGGAAAAGTTATTTCATTAAAAATTAACTGTATAGTTTGTATTGCAAATGTGTATATGTTTAGCTAGTGTAGTCTCATGTCGTTCTCAGAAACAAAAGACGGAACAACCCCCCAACATTTCATGAAGATCTGGTTGCCATGTGGTGGGGTCAAAACCAGTGGACATATTTTTGTTCTGGCAACGACCATACCTGGAATCCGAAACCCCCTCTGTATTTCACGGCCCCCATTTTGCGATGATATTTTTTTTTTCGGGATTTTACCCAAACAACATAGCATAGGTTGTCTATGTGCTAATTGAATGCAGAGACTGAAAATAACACAAATGACCTTTTTTATTTTACACATTTTATTTTTCAGAATGTTCAAATATATAATTTTAAAAATATAACAACATATCAATCATCATTTCACAATCTTGTAAAACTCGTCATCTCATATTTTCATTTCACTGAAAAAATTTCATCCATCTACAAATATTTGTACAATCTAAATTCTTTAAATTATGATAAATGAAAATAACACCAAAAAAAAAAAAAAAAAAAAAAATATTCAATAGCTTCAATCAAAAGCCAACGTTTGAGAACAAATTGTTTTACTTTGAAATCTTATCCTTACAGCATCAAAACAGGCCGTCTGTGTTGATAAACGTTTCATCAGAACATCCAGATCGCGGACGGGGATGGGCTCCCATTTTCCTTTCTGAAAATTTAATTTTTAGCCGGGCTTGCTGTGCTACTATCTACTGCATCGCCTCCATAAAACACAAAAACAAACATTTTGAATTTTAATTTTTTTATTTTTTTTCTGCAATCAGAAATTAATACAATTTGTTGCTTCAACGAAAATTGTTCCCCCGTCATTTTAAACAGACTATAATCTGTTCAAATGTGTGCAATTCGCAAACATTATTTGAGTTGGTTCAAAAAAAACATATATTTTTAAAAATAATTAAGACTCATGTCCCCGGGGGTTACCGGGGCCCCAAAATTTTGGGGGTAAAGAATGGGTACTGTTTCCCCGCCATGCATTTGTAAGAGGCGACTAAAGGTTTGATGAAATCGGGTCATGTGTCTGCTGGGGAATTAACCCAAACAAATGCTTGGAAAAGGATGCACCAGGCCGTAAGGCGTATAACTGGGGCAACGACCCCCCCAATGAAAGGGATAACGGATTCTACGGGCGCCAATCTGCCCGGAGATTTAGCCACCAGTAAGAATTCAGACCACCATCACGGGGTGTCCAAAAATTACTGGGGAAGAGGTCCCCCGGGGAAGCAAAAAACAAAGGTTTTATCCCACAGAACTGCCCCGGGATGCAGCTTGAGAAGAAAGAGGTGGCCCCCACACCATCGTCCAGACAAAATGTATGGCGTGGCTGATAATCTGGGCAAACGGGGCCTTTTTAAATCCAAATCCCCAAACTAGTGAGAATGCAGAAGAAGAAGAAGAAAACTCATTAAAAAAAAAAGGATCACTAAAATATTTTATTTTCATAAATAGTTAGTACATTTACTTAATTTTGTTTAAAAATTTAAAATTTTAAAACTTACTAATCAACAATACATTTTTTTTGTTTCGTTTCATTTTTATATTACAAATAATGAGCTACATCTAAGTCTCAAGGCAAGAAATAAAAAAGGCAAGTTTTTACAATAATCAGATTATAATAAAACGTCCAAAAATACAATACAGATGCAACCGACAAATCAAATGATAGGGCAAATGCGCCAATTTTAAAATACAAACATGCAGTGCCCGGGTTAGGAGCGCGGGCCTGTAAAAATTTTTTTCGCGGGGCCTGGTTTTTTTGGGGTAATAAAAAAAAAACACAACTTTTTCAAACAAACTTGTCTCGATTTAATGAGCAAATTTAAGATAATACTAGACAAATCAATTTCTATAAGTCTTACATTCAAGCTCATTAATGAGGTTATTTAGCGATCCTTAACTCACGTGTTCCTTAACCATCGTGTTTCAACTCACTTTTTTACGCTTTAATTTGAAAAGAACTTCTCCCTCAGTTATAACATTACAGACAAGTAAATTGAAGACTATTTCTACATTTGGGGAAAAATCACAATATAGACGAGACTGCTGTAAAACTATTTGATTAGCAAAAAAATAATCCAAAGTACTGTAGTTTTACAAATTACACAAACAATGACCTAACAAAATTTTCAAACAAGGCCTTTATCAACAAAAGAACAACAGGGTGACGAATTTTTTTTAAAACAATAATTATAATGCATACACTAAACGTTGTTTTTTATCGTAGCCAACTTGTATGAGAATATGTTCTGTGTTTTTTTTTTGTGAATTTTAAAAACAACCCCAGTTCTGGGGGGGTCTCCCCTCATAGCGCCACGACAGTCTTTGATATCAATGCCATTTTTCTTTAAAACATCAAGTAAACTTTGGGCGAGTTGTTCAGCAGTATGACCTTCCTAAAAAAACTTCACAAACCTTTTTCCCCTGGTCCCGATGGTAACAAAGCGCACTAACAGTGAGCGGTCCCCCATCGAAAGTCTGGGGAAAAATCAGGTACGGAATAGTACTTGCATTTCTTAATTTCACAAATAATATGATCCAGTAAGCTTAATGCAATTAGATGGATAAATTCCTCACATTTGTTTTTTTATAAGTATGATGTATGTCCCCTTTTCCCTTTTTTTGATAAGTATTTATATGCTGAGACAGAAAAAAAAATAACATAAATAAGAAAAAAAGAAAGGGGGAATTTTTGCCCACCTCCCAACCTTGGTTCCTTGATTATGACTAGTGACGGGGACTGCCAGAGTAGTTGATGTAGCTCGGGCCCGCTGCTGTGAGACCCCCATACCGGGGTTTAAACCTACTGTCCCGGGATTTTTTCGATCCCCTGGTCTTACTCAGGGGATAATGTGAGTACCTCTGAAGTCGGGAAAATCTGCCTGTATGGGAGGGGAAAACTAATTACGAGTACATTGGCCCGGCTGCCAGTGTAAAATAATTTAAATTCACCTTTTTGCCATTGTAAGAAATTGGAAAAAAAGGTTTTCACACAAAAAAACAGTTTCAAAATGAACTTCGTCTGAGTTGGGGTAACAGAAGAGACAGAGTCAGAAATAAAGGCATCAGGTTTTTTCACCGGTTACCAACAGACAGGGACCTCAAAGAGCGATGTTGCTATGATCAATGGATAAAATCAAATGGCAGGTCACGCAAAAAATGGACCTCTAGAGAAACAGAGGTGACGGGGATAACAGGGGAAAGGGAAAAGTCTTTCACACTAGTTATGAAGCGTACCAAAAGGGTCGTTCTGAAATCTCCTTATCCTGACGCTGTGGGGGAAAAAAAAGGGTTGGAGAACAGACAACAAACGTACCCCTAAAGTTCTCGATATCAATCAAAGCCGATCCCTTCGTCTTTTTTAATCAAAGTTGGTCCTTGATCGCTGCCAAATGATAATCACCATTAAACGTCAAAAAGCCCAAAAACCCACTTGAACAAACTCCACACTCTTATTCAAAGATTAAGTTCAAATGTAAAACAGTGTTTCTTAGGAGATTGGAAAGAATTCAGAATGAGGTATGCGCTCATTCTGGGGTGCACCAAAGATACACCAGGGGTGTCAATGATTCCTTCTTTATCTCCCAACTATTGCAACAAATTGAAACTTGGAGGGTTATCAAACTAAGAATCAATGCAAATAAGGAACATCCTCTCCCCGAAGAACTGATTAAGGAGGGTGTCGACTCGAAGGCAGATCATTGGTCAGGCGGAAGATACGCGAAAATATGTTTATCCTTCCGGAATTAAACGGATAGGAATGGATTGCGTCCGCCCAATTTCCGACTGCTTTCACCGTTATTACATCTATTAAGAAAACTGCGAACAAAAAATCTTTACCAACTAGGGGGGGGGCTCTCTTTAAAAGACATCATCAATGATAAAATGGATTAACACCGATGGTTATCATTCCCAACAACGCTGTGCGGGGGTTTTTCAGCACGCTCAGGAGGAAAAATAATAAAGAGGCCAGTGGGGATCGCAACAACCACAAGTATTTTACAATGGAGGTTCGGGCGGTTATGGAGGGGGTGAGCTGGTTGGCATCTACATTTGTGTTTTCATACTCAGTGACTCCAAGCATGATTCGTAGAGTCGAATCAGGATGGTGAGACCCTGGGTGGAGGTACTGGTACAACAATGATCAAAAAATCATCTTTTTTTTTGTCCCTGGGCCGCAGGGTTAGGGGGGAATGAACGGCTGATGATTGGCTGGCCCAATTGAGGGCTCAATGGATCAAAATGACTTCTTCCCCATTGAAAGTCTTTTCCCAACAGAGGAGTTTCAGGGCTGTGAATCCCCCTCCTTTTCCCGATTGAAAAAAGATGGGTGTCAATATTTGCAGCCCGAAAAGAACAATACTAAATATGCAAAAAATTGATTAATCAACATCGAAATGGCGTTTGGGTCGCTGGACGCTGCTGATTTGCTGAGGCGGAGATCGGCACCCATGGACATGTCCAGTGCTTGATGATGTCCCATATAACCGATAAGGTTCGTCGGCTCGGGGAAAAAACGATACCGGTTTAAAAAATAAGACTCAGACCTCTGTCCCAGATGGAAAGATGACATGAGTCCCATCAAAAATAAAATTAATTATCACCCAAACCACTATAGTAGCGAAAGAAAAAAAAAACAACCAAAAAACCCAACTGTGCAACAACCTGGAGCAGGGGACGAAAAAAAAAAAATTTGCTACAGGCGGGGAGTGTAATAGTCAACAGTTTAACCCAAATGTATTTTTTTCCCTTTTTTTTTCCCGATCCAGAAGCTCTTGGCTTTCTCCCTTCGGCTGTCATGGACATCGTAACCCTTCGGTGCCACGAATACCGTAAATCTGAGAACATGTGGCTTTTCTGCCAGTCCCGGGGAAATTAAACCGCACGCAGGGGGTTGCCACTGTCGTCGAAAGCGCTACAAACATGCTGGGAGGGGCCATAGTACTTGTATAAAAAAAAAAACCATACGAATGTGCATTTATGTTTTTTTGCTCATGAAACTTCCCAAAGATTGTAGATTCTGTTTCCATGCTAAGTTAAAAAAGATTTTGCGTTGCCACGTGGTTACAACATTATTTGTTTACAGAGGTTAATTTTGTCTTGAACTTGTAAAAATTTTTTTTGTTTGTTTGTTAAGTAGGGGGTTTAAAACCTCTTTGGAGGCACGCCCCTTTTAACCTAAGGCGAACCTTTTATTGGTTTATCAGAGCGTGTAGGCCAAAAAACAGAAAATAAGAATTCTCCTTTCGGAGAATCCAAGGAAAAATTTTGGGTAATTTGAATTTTCAAAATGTTTTCGGACGCTGATTTAGTCGTGAAATGAGGGGTGTCCGCGGTGCTCGTTAATAATTTGGGCCAATCCCCCAAACAAATGGGTATCCCGGAAATGTGCAGTCGGGGGAAAATATGTAAAAAAACATAAACAAAGTCTAGTCTAGAATTGGTTGGTGTTAGAAATATTTTATTTCGTGTCGCGTAACTTTAGCTAAAATGGAAGCTAATAGTAAAAAGCACCCAAGTCTGACAGAGACAGAAAACGGGATATGTCCCCTTTTTGAATTTTCTTTTCCCAATTACTTCAAAGTACAGTACTGAAGTACTCTGGGCATTGATTCAAGAAAGAAAAAAATTTTAAAAAATTTTAATTTGCAACAAAATGTGGAAAATCCAAAAAAAAAAGTTGGATAGGATATTTCTATCAATGAGTCATCCCAATAAAACTAATCTTTAGTAATAACTTTAAAAGTTGTATTTTTCAAAAAATTTTTTTTCAATTAGGGGGGCGTTATAACTTATTATTCAATCATTAAAATAAGTTATAACAGCACTCACTTAAACATTAATTTTAAAAGAAAATATATAACAAAGTTATTATAAAATTTTTTTGGATGTCTTTATATGAACATATCGGGTTTTTAAAGTTTTACTTTTAGTGTTTTTTAGGCACTCTTTCTATTTAATTTTCTTTGAAAAAGTTCTTTTTTTTCTCAAAATATTGTTAATATTAAGTCAATATTGGTATTCAGTATTGCTTTCTTTATTAACATTAACTACTTAACACATTCTTTTGGCTCCCTAGAAGTCCGTTTAGTTTTCTTTTTCCCTATTGTTTCCTTGACAGTGTTTATCTGAGTATAATATCATATTTGGGGCACTTGAAGTATATTATATGATCTGGGGTGCATGTAGGCATCACTGAATTTCCAATCTTGAATTTTGTATGCATGTGACCTTGGTGTCGATTGTATCCTTTTCTGAGGTGCAGAATGACAACTTGTTCTAATCTGCCCATATTTTGGTAATCATGTGTTAGTATTGGTGGCTTTCTGATTGATTTAGTCATACTTTTATTTTAGTGATAGGTAACTGGTACATCCAGCTGCTCTTCTGTAGCACCTTCCTTGGCCAGTCGGACTGCTGTATTGTGAAACGATATCCACTGAAAGATGACCTAGTGCTGCTTGCACAGTTCAGACTGTAGGGTCTGTCGACCAAGTAATTTTCTGAACAATTATGTATTTAGAGTGCTGATTTTGCATGTCATTTTAAACATTTAGAGATGAACTTGATATGGTGTAATTTTTTTCTGTTATGGTGAGTTAGTATGCACATGGAACAAGTCCATAGAAATTCTTACAAGTCTGATTATTACAAAACACTATATAGATTACTAATAATCTGTAAAAATTGATTTGTATGAATTGCTGCTGCATCATATTTTTATCAATTTAGCAACAGATATATAGAGCGTTTACCTATCAAATTGAACACAAGAGTTGTAGGTTGTCTCACAATTGACATTTCAATGAGTGGGAAGAGATTGATCCTCCTACCTGCTGTATTCTCAGGTATAGAAATGTGATGTGACAGCTGCTTCATACTAGCAGGTCTGAAATTGCTACTTTTTAAATTTAAACAACAGATAAACATGCTTAATACTATAATTTTTAGCCATCTTTTTAAACTTTTGTCAAATGTTCTTTTGTGATCATAACATTTTTTTAGATTCAAGCACACACCTGCATCTGCCTATGTCTGGCATGGGTTTACTGGTGATATTGGTCTGACAACCTTTCCATTGTTCTTTAAAGTCAACATTATAGATGTTGCGTTGGGGGACAGTCACAGCCTTTTCCTCACTGATGGTGGTGAAGTTTTTGTCAACGGATTAAATGATATGGGTCAACTTGGCATGGGTTCATTAGATGTTAAGGTCATTGAAGAGCCAGTGAAACTGAATGGAATTTCAGGTATGTCATACATGAATGAAAATCGTAGCATAGACTTTACATGACTTAGCCATCAACCACAGTAAACTGTTGATTTTCTAGACATCGTTTATACATTCAGTAGTTTGCCATTGTTTTTAAACTGTGAGGTTCATTTTACTGTTCGTAAAATCCCACGGAATGAATTTGCTTCCAAACTGCCCACCGCAGAGTTTAAACCACATACGCTTGGGTTGTGATCAAGTTCACTACCGCTTAAGCTACAGACGCCCACTCATATATACATCCTGATAAATGACATTTAAATTGAAAGAATTCAATGTTTCATTTTTCAGCTTCTTCAATTTCAATAATATCTTTATCTCTGTTGTACATCTTATATCAGATGGTAGATGTACTCCAGAGATAAGAAGTAGTAGAATAACTCAGGTGAAAGCAGCTTTTATGAAAATGAAAAACATACTGTGCGCGAATTCACTACTACCTACACTACGGTACTCCAGTACTATATTTAACCAGTGCTTATGTGCAACAGTGAATCATGGGCAATGAACAAACAATCAGTAAGATCGCTGGAAGCCACAGTGATGTGGTTTTCACATAAGAATGCTGAAAATTTGATGTACAGAAAAAACCACAAATGATGAGGTTTTAAAAGAGACCTGCACACATAAACCGGATAAAAAGAATAAGAATCAGACATTCAATGTTCTTTGGACATATAATGCGAAGAAGAGGTTTGGAACATTTGGTGACAATGGGTAAAATACAGGAAAGAAGAGATTTTGAAAGGCAGAAGGAGATGTTGGATGGACTGACATCATGGTTTGGCAAGAGATCAACATCAGAACTGATTAACTGCACAAGGGACATAGAATTGTGAAGAGAAATGATTGCCTATGCCGGCAGGCATGGCACTTAACTGATTCAGTACCAGGTTTTTTCACCTCTGGACGGAATTATTTTTTAACTTCAAAATATTGCACACATACTTTAGTTAAATTAAAATATTGTTTCTAAATATGATTTAAAGTTGAACTTATTATATATCAAATTAAAGATAAATGATTGTACTTTCATAAAATATTTATTGTATGCGAAAATATAATGTTGTGTTGACTGTGCATGACAAATATTAGCATGTAATAAAAAATTAATTGAAATTGTGAGAACAAAATCCAACTTACCAAGGGCCTTGAGGAACAATATGGTGAATAAGTCAGTGTAACTGCTCTCTTTATATAAGTAATCCATTTATGAATACACAAAAATTAAGAAAATATTGACGGAATATATGGTTTACTAACTTCGCAAATTAGCAACACGACCATCTTTGAAGAAATTTCCATTAAAAATTGTCAAATTGAAGATTTCACATACTAAACATTCATGTCTCATAATATATAATCACATACAGTGGAAATTATAGCAATATTTACAGGAAAAAAGAACTAAAGTATATGAATAATAGTCCTAACATAGCAACTATATAACTTCTCTCCAAGTAGACTGTGTAGGTTCTGTCTGAATCCTTCTTTTTGTTGCAATCCTACTGGAACCTGACTGGGGCAACGCCCTCTCGCAGCTGGTTGGGAAACACTACTAGTATTATTTAAATTATTAATAATCGACGTATTTAAATCACAAACTTCTGTGTCATCAGAAGCTTCACTATCTTCACTATCAGTATCTACATCTTCATGCAACCAATCTCGCTTCTGCAGCTGTAAAACGTGCAGAACGAGCTGATAACAAACCATTTCTAGACTCTGAATTGTTAGACATTATTTTTTAATCACAGGGTAACTTGAAAACGAAAATTAAACTTGGTTTCACTTCTGATTCTAGTCAAAACCACGATGTTGTGATTTGGTTATCGTTAGTACTTCCTTTCTACTTAGTTTCCGGTTGATATAAAACTACAATCGGAGTGAAAATTAATAAAAACTCAACGCAATAGTAGCCGTCTTTTAAACGGCGCTTGGGCCATGCAGATAAGAAATATGTGCACTACAGTGTTCCACGGGACTGAATCAGTTAATTGATTGAATTTCAATACATTTGTTGCCAGTTTCTGTTCATGATTTGATTATATTCTCAAGGGAATTTTGTTCTGAAACTTCTGTTGCTCTGCATTAGTTGTAGCACTATTTTTATACCTTTTTTAAGGATCTATGCTTAAGAAAAGATAATGGTGTTGGATAGACAGTATATAAAAAAATCTAGTCAATATTATTGTAAGATTGGCTTTTTACTGAAATCTACTTCCCACCCTTTAGCCACAATCAAGTTGGCACTACACTTTGATCTTAGCCAAAAGTTCAATCAAGATTGTTGACTGATAAACAAGTTTTGTTGTTTTTGCATGAATTATTCAAGAATTTGTTGTTATTGCCTCTTCAGCTTTGTAATACTGTATGTTTGACATTTATCTTTACTAGTTTTGTGTAATTTATGCTAATTTTCTTTATATGCTTACATTCCAGAACAAGTGACACAAATATCATGTGGCAGACATCACAACGCAGTTGTTACAGACACTGGTCAAGTTTACTGCTGGGGACTATCTAAAGATGGCCAGTGTGGAACAGGAAGTCTAGATTTGGTTCTGTCCCCTACTCAAGTTGTTGTAGAAATTAACAAAGGATTCTGCCAGCATGGCGTACCTAAGCCAAATGTTGCTGTTGCTATAGACAATGTTGCGTGTGGTAGCAGTCATACATTAGCGGTTTCAAAAGGTAAACAATATTGTATTTATATTTTATGTATTCTAAGATTGGTTGGAGTATTGAAGCTTCAAACATTCTTGGGTCTTGCATGCATCAGTTGTGTCCCAGACAGACATGAGTTTATGATAATGAAAGAACTGACAGACTTGTTTTCTAAAGGAGTAGAGATAAGAGCACACAGTGTAATTAACCACAGTGCAGTTATGATTGTTCAATTAATCAATCAATCAAAACATTTAAAAGCTATGTAATACTTCTGTGTAAAAGAGCTTTTGTATGTTATTGATAATGATGTTGATTGTTTCAGGAGATTGGTTCAGTTACCAAAAAGCAATATTGATATGTTAGTCATGACATGTCTATCATCAAAGGAAGGAAATGAATCTAAGACAAGTCCATCAATTTTAATACCTGGAAACCCTGATGACATCAAATGGTAGAAGCAGATAAGAAATAAAGAGTAAGATAGTCAGGCAAAAACAGCATTCCAGAAAATGAAAGGCAGAGATTGCACTAGAGATACCCCCATTGTGAAGATGAGATATATGCTTGGCCTTCTGTCACTACGCTCCCGCCATGCAATCACCCAAACCAAGGCATATATGCGGGTTACTTCGGATAAGAGACATCCACTACACAAGAACACTAATGATGTTAAGGGCACGAGAATCAAGCGTGGCATGTCGTGGATGGCACAGGCTGAGAGAACAATTGGCCAGGTGACTACGGTTGCGACCCTACCAAAAGGGAAGAATGGATCCCAACAGATGGTAGCATGATGAACTATGTCAACGTTATCATTACTCTTGGAAGAGAATGTAGAGATTGGGGCAACATGTAGGCTGATCTCGCAGTTAAGCAGCTGATAGAAGATAATGCAAGGGATGATGATGTTGTTGTATATACCGATGGGTCGGTTCAACGTGGTGAGAATCCGGCTGGGGTTTCTTGGCTAATGCGCATGGTAGGGTTGTTGCAGAGCGAAGTGGGGCATACGTGACAACTACTTCTAGTATGAGGATGGAGGTTGAGGCCGTTACTGCTGCCCTCCATTGGATTTCTGGGACTTCATTTACTGGGGCAGTTGTTGTATCTGACTCTCAGTCGATGCTTCACAAGATCCAGAAGGGCTGGTTTCGGTATGAGTGGATGTCTATAGAAGTTTCTAACCTCCAGCGTGGATATACTGTCCTGGGCATGCAGGTGTTTACCGTAATGAGAGAGCGGACAGGCTTGCATCAACAGCATCGATTGTTGGGGAGTTGAAGATGGATAAGGGGGATATTCTTCGGTCTCTTCGCGACTCTCTGTTGGATGAGGACACTAAAATCGATGTTGAATCGATCAAGCGATTTAAGCAGTTTGGAGTTACCCGTTGTTCAAGTCGAACTGGATGCCTGAGAGGCAGAGTGAGAGGTGTGTTTAATCAGCGAGCCACAGGAACCATCAGTATGCATACTCTTCGATATCTGTTGGGGAGACTGAGCACCTATGGGTCTGCCCGAGTGCAATGACGTCAGTTTAGTAACCAGTAACCAATAACCAAAGGCAATATATGCAATAAGTCATTGTCTATGGAAGTCGAAGAGTTCTTCAGTGCTACATAGATAAAACTGACATATGGATGCATGCGATGGACAATAAATAAACAGATAGATAGATGTGGTTTTACAGAATACTGAGAATTCAATGGACTTTTAAAATTACTAATGGTGAGATGTTAAAAGAAATCAAGGCACAGAGAAACTTATTATCAATAAAAATAAAGAGGCATCATCATTTTGCGGGTGTATGATGAGAAAGGGAGGCTTAGAGCACTTTGTGGCTGAAAAAATCAATGGGAGTTGGACAGAGGTAGACAGAGAGAAATTCGAACATCCTGGCTTCAATGTGATTTGATTCATTGGACCATCATCATTGCACTTCAGTGAGTATCTACGTTTGCCCCACTCTCTTTTTTTTACACAGGAAGATCTCAGCGGCAGTGCACGAAACTCCATAGCACCGACAACTCCATAACCCTAGGTAATTTAGAAAATGGTGAAAATATTTTTATAATTTTTTTTTTTGCTTATAGGTTTTGCCCTGGCAACAGCCTTCCATCCTGTTCTTCTCAATTTTTAACTGCAAAGAGTTCTTTTAGTGTTCACTTGAACACAGGAATACATTTTTATCATCCATCGGACTAGAAACTTGGTCTCACCTACACTGTGATCAGGGATCTTTGAAAAAATACCCTGATAGCTTCACAAGGGAGTGAACCTAGTACCTTTGGCTTCAATGACACAGAAGAGTGTCAACATCTGAGATGACAGTAAGCACTAAGGATAGATTTATGAAAATCAACTAAGCCAGCCGGCATGCACATGATAATGTCATGTCATATCACTTATGTCATGAAGAGTTGTCTCATTTTTGGTCCAAGTGTGCCACAGCAATTATTGTGTGCTGATATTGTCATATGTTCTTGGCATTGTCTATTCACTTGCCTGTTGGCTTTTTTTGTGCTCTCAGCTCTTCTGTTTTTGTGATCTCAGAGATCTTCTATCATTGTAGGTACAGCATGGTTTTTTTCTCTCTAATCCTGTTTTACCTCACAGTTTCAGGGTAGGAAGAGATTTCTAGATCAGGCTTTTGTGTGCGCTTCATAAATAGTGTTTTTAACTGCCTCTGTTATTTCTCAAGTCCATTTTTTGCGTGGATACCTTTTGCATTATATCCACTGTATCGAAGTAGCATTGCTCTTTGAGGTGCACTGTCTGTGCTAGTCTGCTTATGTGGCCGAACCATTTAATTAAATTTATTGTTTCTTGATGAAGTTCAATACTGATGTTGCACCCACTTTTCTTCCTGAAGCCTTCATTTCTGAACCGGTCTCTTCTGGATACTCCCAGCATTTTGTGTAGACACTTCATATCTGTTGTGACTAGTTTTCTTCTATCATTTGATGTCAGCGTACAGATCTGGCATTGATAGCATAATGTGGGGAGAAAGATTGTGTTGTACCATGCTTCTTTAGTGTTCATGGTGCCATGATTTGATTTGCTTTATTGCATCTATGCTGAATTTTGTTAGTTATTCTTCTATTTGCTGAAAAAATGCTCCCTATGTATGTAAAGTCTTTGAATTGTTTTAATTGATGTTTGCCGAAGGAGATATTGGTAGTGTTTTCCTCTCAAGCAAATATCATTACTTCAGTTTTGTCTATGTTTATTCTCATATTTTATTCATTGCGTGCTAAGAGTCTGCTAATGTGTTGCTGTAACTTTTCTCATCTGTTGTTGATTTGATTGCCTGATCTTTAGAAACATAAAGTTGTTGAGAAATTCCCCATGGTTGTTCCCTTCACTGGTGTTAGCTAAATATAGTTGTCAGCTATTCTTAATTCTCGTATGATAGCCAAGCCATTATTTTTGTCTGATTCTCCATATATCCTATGGTACATATTATTTCTACAATATTTCTTATGTCTGTTTCACATTCTATTGTTTCTGTTACCTATGATGACATTTCTCACATTTGTTAGGTAGTTTTCTCAGGTAGTTTTCTTTAGTATTTTTTCCCCATTTATTTCTTCTTCATGCTTCAATATTTCAACTGATCCTAAATATCATTTCTTCACTTTCAGGAGGAGAAGTGTGGGCTTGGGGTTGTGGACCACAGCTTGGTTTAGATGACCTAAGACATGCACCAGTCCCACGGAGGATTGACATGCTTCAGGGTCAAACTGTAATTTCAGTTTGTTGTGGAGACAAACACAGTTTAGCACTTGTCCTGAGAGATGAAGGTAGTTCATCAAGGGCATCATCACCTCTGAAGAGCAAGGGAAAATCTGAGGCCACGTCTGTTTTAGAGAATGAGCACTACCCTTCTAGATGCAGTATATGTAATAAAGAGATTTATACATACACAGACACAAATGATATGTGCGTAATTGACACTCTACATGACTGTAATGTCAATGACAGTATTTTAAGTGTAGACTCAACAATCATAGAAGATGTCTCGTCATCTAGTTCTAGTGAGGTCATGAAAAGGTCAGCTTCAGCATCACCAGACAAAGAAGGGGAACCTGTCTCCAAAATAAAAATTCAAGGCGGGGAAGTCCTACCTCAGAATGAAAAGAACATGGAACATGACAGCAAAAAGGATGAGAATATCTTTGAGGACAGCATACCCGGTGGTGACAGTAGCCTTCTAGAAACTTCTGCCCTTGATACAAGTGTTCTGGTAATTCCAGCAGAGTACATTCTAGAAGGAGAGTATTCAAACAGGAATGCAGGAATCATTGCTGATACAGGAGTCTCTGCATTACAAGAAATTAACAATTCATTAACTTCTTCTGAAGTAGCTTGCACTCAGAATAGTGCAATGAAGTTCCCATCAAGTACAAATGAAGAAGATGCAAGTGCTTGTGAACCTGAGTTTGATGCACTTGAACTTTCCAAAACTGCTTTAGAAACAACAAAAAACCAAATACAATTTCATGAAGAAAAATCAGATAATGATGAAAATAATCAACATTTTCAAGTGGGAGTAATACTTACTGATGAAAGGGGAAGTAATTTGACAAAAGATCAGACATTGTCAGATGATTCACTTTTCCAAAGTTTGTCTGAAACTGAAGATATTGATGAAGGTATGTAACTAGATGTTGGTTTTTCTAGTTTTAAACTTATATTTGAATATATGTACCTTCCAACCTTGTGCAATTAGCACCTGCACACCAGACAGAAAAAAACCACTATGAATTATAAAAGGTTTTGCTCTGTAATATAAAAGATTGAAATTATAAATGGTAAAATATTTTTACACATTTTATTGTAACTAATATTCTACATATATATGTTTAAAAAAAATTCAAATTATATATGCGTGCTTTAAAATATATGCTCTGGTTTTGGGTTCTCTCAAAGAGTCGTCACATTCTGCACAGAGCCACCTCCCACCCCCTCCACTAGTCTCAAATTAATTTTGGTATTCACTTGTGTATTGGCTGCCAAATGAAATCTGGGATACTTTGAGAGAAACCCCAGTTTTTATATCTATCAACACAGAACAGGAGTTGTTTGTCTAAACATACTGAAATACATTCTTGGGAGGAGATCGGAGCGATTATGGACATGTCCGATGTGTGATAAACATGATCCTAATATAAACAATGAACAGTTGCATTTGTCTAATTGCTACGTTAATTGTTTTAAATGTATAAACCATATTAGTTTCTATTAGAAGAGATGCAGATGTTCATGGTCATAAGAAATCAGACAGGTTTACATCCAAAGCACTAATAGTTAGAATGTTAGAGACATAATGCATTTGCTTAGTGATCACCTTAGTGAAAACACACTTTGAAATATATATTCACAGAACTGAAAACATTAAGATGGAGAAATGAGAAGAGATGCGTCACCACAAGTGTTAATCATTTGATTTGTCTGGGGCAGAGAATACTTGCATCGGCAGTTCAGGATGAAGATAAGAAAATGAAATAGATGTACCAACGAGAAAGTCAATGATGCTATAACAACAAGCCATAATGAAAGCTACTGTCAGTGAGAAAGATTTCTAGTTAACAAATCTAAGTAGTAATGATCATGTGTTAGTTAACACTTCTATTTCTTTCTTTTCTTTAACTGTTTGCCTCACAGCAACAAAATAAGAAGAAATTTATAGCACATACTTTTGTGTGCACTTCATTACAGTGTTTTCATTGTCTCTGATATCACTTTTGCTTGGTAGCCTTTTCTTGATCTTCTGTTCATACTTCTCTTTGAGTGCATTCTGTTGTATCTGCTCATGTGCAAAACCATTTAATATTTATTTTATTTAGTTACATCTAATGTATAATGTACATGTGTTTAGTTATACACATCTACTGATAATGACATGTGTTTAGTTAAGCCTATCTAATGTAATATGTACATGTGTTTAGTTAACACATCTAATGTAACAATGTACATGTGTTTAGTTAACACATCTAATGTAATAATGTACATGTGTTTAGTTAACACATCTAATGTAATAATGTACATGTGTTTAGTTAACACATCTAATGTAATAATGGACATGCATTTAGTTAACACATCTAATGTAATAATGTACATGTGTTTAGTTAACACATCTAATGTAATAATGGACATGTCTTTAGTTAACACATCTAATGTAATAATGGAGATGTGTTTAGTTAACACATCTAATGTAATAATGGACATGATTTAGTTAACATCTAATGTAATAATGTACATGTGTTTAGTTAACACATCTAATGTACTAATGGACATGTCTCTATTTAACACATCTAATGTAATAATGGACATGTTTTAGTTAACACATCTAATTTAATAAGGGACTGTGTTTAGTTAACACATCTAATGTAATAATGGACAAGTGTTTAGCTAACTCAGTTGTCAATCAGTTGAACCATTAGAATTTGAACTCTCCAGTTTTTAATGAGTATAACCCTTATACCATTAGAATTTGAGTTTGGTAGTTTTGATATAGAAATCTAGATTTATCCAGTTAAAAATAATAAACAATGACACGCTGAATTGCTCCCATTCTTGTATTAGAGGTATGGATTATACATTTTAAAGAAGTCTTCATGTTTGTATGTGTCTGTCTGTCTAACATGCAGAACATAATTTATGTATAAAAATGTATATTTTGTTTCTGGTAAAGGTAAAAACAGTAGCTAGTCCAACAGTCACCAATATTCAGGCATCTCTTGTGCTGGATTCCTCAACTAGTCTATTAGAAGTGGAATCTACTCAAAAAGAAAGTCTACAGAATAAAGGGCCCTCCATATCAACAAAAATAGAAGGTAAAGAATCACAGGTGAAAGACAAGT
Organism: Arion vulgaris; assembly: GCA_020796225.1. NCBI lineage: Eukaryota > Metazoa > Mollusca > Gastropoda > Stylommatophora > Arionidae > Arion > Arion vulgaris. Next base: position 22,179,362 of record CM036764.1, read on the forward strand.
TTCCGCATAATTTTATTTTTAATTTGCACACTATGAAGTCAGGCATAGTCATGGTGCCTAATATAGCGCCTCTGACTGATTTTTTTGTTAAGGCTTGCTTTCTTTATCTCCAGTGTCCCTCGCCATTCAGGCCAGTCTCACTCTGATTTCAGAAGTACTTGTAAGTTAGATCTCCAAGTCGTCTGTGTGTAGCTGGGGCTAGCAAGGGAGCAAAGAATAGTAACACCGCCACCTACAAGGCAGGTTGTAAGAAGCGACTGCGGTAGGATCTAGGAAAGCTACCCTAGTAAATAAAAGGCGTAGCAGAAATAGGATGTGCTGGCTTACTTGCAGGTGCATAACTGTCACAATGTACAATCGCTTTAAGGCTTAGATCACATACAAATCACATAGAGTGGTTAACAAGGGGTCGATATGGAGTGTTCGAAGAAGAAGGAGAAGGTCCCCAAGTAAAGGATCTGTTATAATTTAGATCTCCAAGTAAAGAATTATGGTTTCTTGTATGCATCGTGTGAACACAGAAAATATTTTCAGCCTAAACTCGATTCGAATCCAACCATTTCCATGACATGTGGTCACTAGCGCAGGTATTTCAATTTCACTATCTGCGACCCCTTTCTGATAATATACTGTGACTATTGTGCTAAACATAAACACATAATGCTCTTTAATGCATTATTAACAGTACATGTGGGAACAGGAGTACCAATTTTAATTAGTTTTGATCATTTGATTAGTAACTGTGATAGGATCTGATAAGGGCCCAGCCCGAGTGGTTAATGGGGCCCAAATTGGGGTGTAAAGATTAGAACCACTCTTACCTACCACGCATGTCATAATAGGTGACTAAGGAGGTTGGGTGTGGGGCTAGCTACCCCACACTGTAAAAACACTAGATGGCTACAGAACGGAGAGCAAACCGAGTAAACGCTGGCTGAAACCAGACACATCGCCAAGGATAAGCACCAGAGCTCCAAATGGTGCTGAAGATGTGACGTAAACACACCAATGCTAAGGCTTCATGAATCAGATTTCCACATGAATAGAATTTATGGGGAGATCTGGTACATCGCCGTTGGGTGATAGCGCGAGAGAGAGATATAAGGGGCCAAAGTCAGCTTTAATCGATCTAGAACATTTCCAGTCTCTTGCCAAGATAACATTATCCAAAACTTATTTTTTGTCCATCTCTTAATTATATGATTGTCTTCTGATATTCCACTAGCTCACAACCTTTCATTTCTGTAATGGTTATCAACAAAAGTGTCATGTCTTTTTTATGTTTTTAAATTACTTGATTTGTCTCTTTCTTATTACCACATTTTCCAGAACTACACTTTTTTTTTTTTTTTTTCGTCGCTTTCAACTCAGACGAAGTTTCATCTCTGAAACTGATTTTTGCGTGAAAATCCATTTTTCCAATTTCTTACAATGGCAGCAGCGTGCACATTGTAAATTACTTACACTGGCAGCCGTGTGCTCAATGTACTCGTAATTAGTATTCCTCGCCATACAGGCAGATTTTCTCTGACTTCAGAGGTACTCACTTTATCGTCCTGAGTAAGACCAGGGACTCGAACAAATGCCGGACAGTAGGTTCGAACCCGAGCTATGAGGCGTCTCACAGCTAGCAGCCGAGCTACTATCAACTACTCTAGGCAGTCCCCACACTTTGTTTTGTTTTGCGTCTATGAAAATGCAACTTTTTCTATAAAATGCACATTTCAAGTGATTTCAAGACACCAATCAAGCAATTGATAAAAGAACAACAGATTAAATGATTTGGACACCTGACAAGAATACCTAGTATCGCCTACCACAGAGAGCCACACTGAAAAAGTATAAGTATAGAGCAAGAGAAATTCCATGCACAGTATGTGGTGACAGCATCAAGAACAGCTTTAAAAAAGGAATAACAACTTACAAAGTGTCTTAGAACAAGTTCACACAAGATCGCTACATTTCCCACCAAACACTTCTTTTATAAAGTAAGTGGTGGAAGAGAAAAAGAAACACATTTCAATAGCTATAACATTTATGTAATTTTTAAAACTAGTTAGAATTGAATTCTCTATTCTGATAGCGACTATAGATTTGCAGTCCCTTTCAGCTAACTAAAAGTGCCAGTAGTAGAGCAACTATACAGTAGCTCCAGCATTGATTGCTCCAGAATTTTCACCAGCTCATAAATTATAGATACCACTTTTAAACTGAGTAAACTAGGGATTAATGTCTGGTCAACCATTAGTAACAACTGTTATATGATAGGAAAGGTGGAGAGATGTTAAGTATATTCTGAAAAGAAATGATCAAAGAATCACAAAGCAGGCGTTGAAGGGGGAGACAAAGGGTTAAAGAAAGAAATGATGCTCTAGGGAAACCTTGAAATGAATTTTGCTGAGAGAGACAAGAAATATCGGACTAAATGCCATGGAAGAAAGAGATTGAACAAGTTCCCCAGAATTGAATGCTATGGAGAAATTGCTTGCAGGCTTCAAGTATAGTATAATGGTATTAGAGGAATATAGTGAAACACGTAATAATAAAGTACTGTATTTTTACAAAAACAATGACAAAATACAGCAATGTTTCTACCAAAAGGCCTTTATCAAGCAAACGATACAACTGGAGTGATGAATTTCACAGCACACTACATATAGACTACGACAGAGATATTCCAACATGCATAAAATGAAAATCTGTGATTACAAACAAATAACGAAATAAATGCAGAAAAACTAGAAGTGGAAAAAGAAGAGAAACAATAAGTCAAGTAAATATATAACTTATATACATTTAACATATACATATATAGATTATGGATCATGGGAAGAGAAAGTACTAAGAACTGTTTGCTACAGATAGATAGTAAAAAAAATATTAGGAGTTAATTTTCTTATCATCTGGTATATTGAGAAATGCAACGTTCAGTCCATATTTGTCTTTGTCCAGTAACAGCCCATGATTAGTGAGGATCATAATCATTGAACATGTTCATAGGTGCTCATATCTCATTTTTATTGTCAGGCAAACGAAAAATGATTTTTAAATGTTCATATAACAAGGAAACCAAAGTAAAAATGATTGGTATTACATTTTTGTAGATCTTGAGTATCTGATCTGTATGTAACTGATTAAAATAACAGCAATTTGTGAAATCATGTTATTGACAGCCACAGGGGATTCAACTACGCATCACCTACCACACAGCCATGTGGGTACAGCTACAGATGTGTGGGTATGGGGATATAATGAGCACAGCCAGCTAGGCTTGGGAGACCAACTGGATCGAGCACAGCCGACACTTATCAAAGTGTTTATTGGTAAGTATTACACCTTTGAGTCTGCGCATAGTGCAATACAGTTCTATTAACTTATAGTCCGTTCAACTTGTCATGCCCGCAGATACAAATTTGTATCTTTGTAACCATTTGAAAATCTGCATGTGAACTACACATTTTTCCAACGTTACAAAAATAATTTTTGCCATTCAAACAATCATACCATCTAGAAGTTGCCTATTTTATGCTATATATTTAACACATCTGTTGACATTGAGGAAAACTAATGTTTACATCAATTTGTTTATATTGATGATAAAAATATCAATATTCATGTATAAAATATTTTTTTTGGGAACAATTCTTGCATTTCCCGTCCACCAGTTCAACATGCGGTTGACCACTGTAAACAACTGAAGTCTTTAGTGCGAGAAACAACTAACAGTCCTTCTGAATTTCTTCTTCTCATATGTCAGACATCCCGCATATGCAGACGTCATGCTCAAACCATCAGCTGCGTTCTGAATCCATCTATTCCTTAGTCTTCCCCTTCTCATTTTTACCGGGATGATTCCTTCCATGATGGTTTTCTCTAACCCTTCATGTCTCTTTATATGTCCAAAAGACTTCAATTTTCTCATTCTTGTTTGTAGCATTGTTCAGTTTACTTTGATTTGAACTGTTGAGGTGTTGAATGAGGTCAAGACACAGAGCCAGCTTATCAATATAAGAAAGAGGCAGTCATCATTTTCGGGCATGTGATGAGGAGGGAGGTTTAGAACACATTGTGACAACCGGTAAAATTGAGGGTAGACGAGACAGAGGAAGACAGAGAGAAAATTTTGGATAGACTGACTTCATGGCACGGTAGAGCATCAACATCTGAGTTGATAGCAAACACCAACGACAGCGATTTGTGGAGATCCATGATTCCCTACGCCAGCCGGCATGACACCTAATGATGATGATGAAGAGGAATATTTTTGTAGTCAGACATTTTTATTTGTTGTATGCTCATATTGTTACTTACTTGAATAACACTGCATGACATTTGCTAATGTGGTTAAGCTATTTATAAAGTTTATCCATTTGTCATTAATTTGCCATGTTTGTTAATTTAGTCGTTGGATTATCATTAATGCACATCAAACCAATTAGTCCATAAGTGCTTCGATCTCCTCCATAGTATGTCTCTCAGCATGTGGCAACTAACAGCACTGGTTCTTTGTTGGTTACTATTCTTCTTTGACTACCAGCATAGTTTCAGTTTCAGTTTGAAATATCTTCATTGCACTCGGACATGTCCATAGGTGCTCCGATCTCCTTCGCAATATCTCCATCAGCGTCCAGCGACTGACCGTACCAGTTCTATTTTGATTGATGAGCCTACTCATATACCTGTTGTACTGTTCTTTTCTGGCCACACCAATCTTCAAACCCAGTTCTAGCAATCTAGTAGTTGACTCTTATCTAGCTATACTACATTTGACTTGGATTTCCTTGAAATACTTGCAGTCTGGTTAGTGTTGTAGATTCGCTGCTATTACTTGCATCATTTACATAGCCTCTCTCACTTAGGGATTTTATAATATCTGCCTCATCCATTGCTCCCCACATTTTACAGCACTTATACCTGAAAGCCTATCGGTGTGTTCATTTTGCTGTACACCTGCATGCCCTGGTACAAAAATAATTTGACATACAAGATTTACTTTAATCATATTTAGAAATAACATTTTAGTTTAATCTTTCTGCCCACATTATACTATCAGTGTCAAACCTGAATTCTGACATCAAACGATAAAAAAAAACTAGTTAGACAGAGATGAATGAAGTGTTTACAAAGAATACTGGGAGTATCAAGAGAAGGTTGGTTTAGAAATGAAGACATTACGAAAAAGTGGGTACAACATCAGTACTGAACTTCATCAAGAAACATCAAATGAAATGGTTCAGACACATAAGCAGATTACCAACAGACAGTGTGACGCAAAGAGCAATGCTACTCCGATACAGTGACAAAGTAAGTAAAAGATCATACATGCAAAAGGTGAACCACAGAAATAACAGAGGTATTGAAAGATACTATTTATGAAGTGCACACAAAAGCCTGTTTGATAAATTTCTTCTTATCTTGACGCTGTAAGGACAAGCAAAGTTCGAGAAAAGAAAGAAGATTTTAGTTTATCTAACTTACTTATGCCCAATTTTGGGGTCAAAACAATAAACCAATTCAGGAATAAAATTAAAAAAACAACAAATCAGTCAACGAATTGTTCATTTAAAAATAAAAAATTGGCCAGCTCACTGGTACTATACTGCAATAGCACCACATCGTGACTTTAATAATTTGTCGTTTGCCTGCTGTTTTTCTTTTACTAGGTCGGCATGTGATAAAGTTAGCAGCTGGAGAGAAACACAACTTGGCTTTGACTGCCAATTCTCAAGTTTATTCATGGGGTTCAAACTCATATGGACAACTAGGGCTATCAGAGAAGGTGGATGTGCCACAAGAATTAAGGTAAGGGTAACCAGAGACTGTTGCTGGCATAAGTTAAGGTCAAGTAATAATAAATATAAGGAATCAATAAGATCGCTGAAGGGTTAGAGAAGACCATTATGGAAGGAGGCATACCTGCAAAGAGGAGAACTACGGAAAAGATGGATTCAGGATGTAACTGATGATTTCAGCCTGACAGCTGCAGTGGCGGGACACCTGACCTACGAGAGAGAGAAAAATTCTGAAGGAATGTTAGGAGAGCAAAGTTCTGCTCAGGAAAAGCTCTTTGATGATGTTGAATGTTGTTAGCCTACTGACACCCTACACTTATACAAGTCAACTTTTGTATTGTACAAACTGATTATCTTTCGCAACTGGGTGGAGGTACTGGTACAGACAATGATCAGAGAAATCACCTTCATTTTGTCCCTGGGCACGCAGGAGTTAGGGGTAATGAACAGGCTGATAGATTGGCTGGCTTGGCTTCAATATCAGAGGGCTGCCATGGATCGAAGTGACATTCTTCACGCATTGAGAGAGTCTTTCCGAACAGAGGAGTTTCAGGGCTGTGAATCCCACTCGCTGACCCGATTGAAAGAGCGGGTGTCAATATTGGTGCAGCTTGAAAAGAGCAGCGTACTAAATATGCAAAGAGATTGATTAATCAACATCGAACTGGCGTGTTGGGTCGCTGGACGCTGCTGGATTTGCTGAGGCGGAGATCGTAGCACCTATGGACATGTCCGAGTGCTATGATGATAGTCCTCATATAACTGATAACTGATTATCTTTCTTTTTTTTTCTTGCTTTCACTTGCTATAAATTCAGGTTTAGTCAGATGGCTTTGTGGGCTTCCGACTGATTTTTGTGTGAAGACTTGCTTTCCTTAGTATCATTGTCCCCCACCATACAGACATGCCATCTCCAATTTCAGAAGTATGACAAACTGATAACTTTGTTCAGGAGGACACAGACTAACAAACTCTGGCAATCTAGAGCAAGACGGGACACCATGTCTGAAAATATCCAAGACATATGATGATGATGATCAACCCAAAAGGTACTATACCGGATTGGCTGCTGCGTGGGTCAACATTTCTATATCAGACAGACTTGGAATAAGCTACCATGAAGACCATCCTCATGGATGCAGCCACAGTATCATGACGGATAAAGAGAAACGTTATAAATCATTATAATATTTACATTTCAACATAGTCCCCTTAGCTTTCATGGAATTGACCTCAACTACCATATCATCTGCCATTATTTGTTTACATCTGTTGCATTTCAGTTCATGAATGCTTTTACAGCATGGGATATAGGTGCAGGAGTAGCTCACTCAGTTTTTCTTGGGGATGCAACAGACATGCATCCTGATGTTCTTTTCTGTGGGAAACATCCAAGGTTTGTATTGAGTTTTATTTAGTATGTTTTTCAATTTGGATTCTGTTATTTGACATATCTTAGTACAGGGTGTTCAACTTAAAAGCAGCCCCAGTGATAAATAGAAATTTGCCAGGTATGCATTGCATCTCCGTCTATTTACTATTTAAACCGGTTCTAACTAGCTTGTCCTACGTCACATTTGTTCATCGCCCCTTCCGCACTACATTTTACACACAATCACACAACCTTGACCTATACTACGTCATAAATGAACCTTCTCATTTCCATACATATATGCCAGATTAGCTCCATTCATAGGCTGCTTTTAAGTTGAACACCCTGTATAAGATATTTAATTTCAAAATGGAAACAGAAATATTGGGATATGTTTTTAAATATAGAAGAAAATAACCAATCCGAGATGGGGCGGTGTGTTCTTGTTTTTATTTCCATCCGTGTTCCAATTAAAAAAAATATCCTGTAGCCTTTTCAGAGTTTAGAGTATGAACTCACTTCACAGTTTTAGGACTTAGTGTGCAGGAGGTAGGAAGGCCAATTCCTTTCCTCATGCGTGGAATGTCGAGTGTGGGATTGAACCCACAATCCTTTTGTTTCTGAGTCGACAGGCGAACACTGATCATGTCGTTTTATGTGTCCATATTATTATTTTTTTCCCATTTTAATCTTCATTATTAATTACTTCTCTTCAATTTTAAGCTGTTGCAAAAATGGACATATTTGTTATTTTTCTATCCTTGGTATTCTGAGTACTCTTCTGCAGCACTTGCATTAAATGGCATTGATCGATTTTTCAACTGTTTTTTTAATAATCCATTTCTCACAGCCAACGTTGCAATAGGAAAAATACATGCTCTTATAAATCTAGGTTTTGCATTTATAACAGTACCCTACCATAGGTTTTGTAGTTCTTTTAGTTTCTGCAGAGCCATTTTCATTCTTATTTGTATCTTCTTTATAACAATTGCATTGCATGTGAGCAATGAATCTAAATATTAAAAACTCTACAATTTATGTCCATTGTTGCATACATCGAAACATGGAATACTCAAAACGACTTGGAGGGGAACAGTATAACAAGAACTGAAAGAAGTGAATCACAACTGGAACACAATACAGAGAAAGGCCATAATAATAGAAGAGAAGAATGGTGTGCATTTGCTGTTGCTCTAAGCGACAGGGGTGTCATATGAGAGAAAGAGGGAGATGCATACATCAGCTGTTATATTTGTTTTATCAGTTGTAAAGATTTTGTATTTTGTCCCATTTAGAGCCAAGTTTTGCTCTTCACTGTTTCTATAAGTTGACTTTATCAATTTCTCAATACCGCTATGTAAGAGGAACAAAAGTACTGAGTCATCAGCATATTTTATCTTCTGTAATGCATGCCCACCAATCACTAGAGCATCATACTGTTTTTTTATCTTCAGCTTCTCTACAATTTCTCATTATATTTTCTGCACATAAAATTTGGTATGAATGAATGTAATTAAAATCATGGCATATCCTTTACAGGACGTAGCCATCAACAACAGTAAACAAGTCATCAATTTTCTAGGCACCACTTATACATTCAGTAGTTTGCCATTGCTTTCTGAATGGTGTGGTCTCCTATTACCATTTGTAAAAATCCACGGAAACTAATTTGCTTTCAAACTTGCCCGCTGCGGAGTTTGAACCAGTGCGCTGGTTGTGATCGAGCTCACTACCGCTTAAGCTAGAGACACTCACTAAGCGCACATTTGGTATACAGTTTAAATATCTGCCCACTTTGCAAGGAAGTGGTCAGTTCTGAAAGCTAATTGCTAGTTGATGATATTTGGATTATAACTGAGATCAGATAGCCATATCTGTTAACTACAGCTTTTCATTACAGCATGTTCCAGACTTAAAAACACTTCATTTTATTGTTTGTTTAGCAAAGACGCCCATGTCTCATTGAAGAAGATCAATTCTGCAACATCATTAGTGGACATCAAACAGGTAAGTAGAAGATGTTATTGTTGATGGTCATGAGGAAGTATTCTTCTGCTTCTTACTCTTCATATTGACCACTTGTTGACCACTCTGTGTGATTTGTATGTGATCTGAATCTAAGGCGATTGATGCGTTGTGCCAGTTATGCACCTACGAGTAGGCCAGCACATTTGATTTTGCGATGCTTTTTATTTACTAGGGTAGCTTCCCTAGGTCCTACATCAGTCGCTCCTTACAACATGCCTTGTAGGTCACAGTGCCTGAGCGGTTACAGGGCCCAAATTTGGGGTGTAAAGAATAGAACCACTGTTACCTACCACGCATGTCGTAAGAGGCGACTAAGGAGGTTTGGCTGAAATCGGATGCATGTGTCTAAACGTGTAGAAGTCTATGCATCTAGGGGCCTACTAAACCAATGTGCAACATATGCACGTTCTTGACAAAAATCAAACATATCACATTGGCTGAAATCAGATGCATGTGTCCTAAACTTGAGAAATCTATGCGTTTAGGGGCCTACCAAACCAATGTGCAATGTATACATGTTCTTGGCAAAGATCAAACATATCACAAAGAGTGATTAAAATTGATCGTAAGGAACGAACGCAAAGAAGAAGAAGAAACATATCACAAAGAGTGATTAAAATTGGTCGTAAAGAACGAATGCAAAGAAGAAGAAGAAGAAGTAGGTCACAGTGGTACTATTCTTTGCTTCCCTTGTGGGCCCCAGCACCACACGGGCGATATGGAAGTATGAGTTATGTACTCTTTAAACTCTGTGACAGGCAGTAGAGTTTGTACTTTAGACTAACGGTTGGTGTTACTTCTTGTAGTTTTTTTTCTGGCAATGTAGCTTTTAAATAGGTTTTCTATCATATCTCAGAAAGTGGTTTGACTCAATGAGATAGTTGGTATCACGCTATCTGTCTCAAAATTGGACACTTATAGCAAACGAAAAACCCATTACAGCAACAAAGATGAAATGCCTGCAAATAATAGCGAGAGTAACAAGGAGAGATAAGATCAAAAGCGAGACTATAATAAATTTGGTATGATCAACACTAGTGCTAAAGTATATTAAGAAACAACAAATCAAATGGTTCGACCATGTAACATGATCACCATCCAACAGTATACTTAAACGAGCACTACTATTCAGATACAATGGTATCAAGACCAAAGGTCTCTCATGCAAACAATGTACCTCAGAAATAGCAGAGGCGGTACGAAACACCATATACAAGGGACACATGAGTGCACTTGCCAGAACTCTTTGCATACCCTGAACACCAAAAGGCACAACAGAAATAGACAATAGATAGTAAATACATGAAGTTTCTTAATATTTTAATACACTTTCATTTTCTTCAGCTTGGCTGGATAACAAAAGTCATGGCTGGTGGCACCATGTGCGCTTGTAAAGTATTAAACCCAGCTCCCTTGGAATCTGAAGCTGTGTTTGAGCTAGCAGCAACTGAGAGAGCATTTTATAACCAACTTATCAAAACCAGCAATGTCTTACTGAGACCTCTTCAGAAATCTTGTGAGTTACTTCTTGTTCATTGTTTTTGTTTCAAGCGTCAGAAAAGTGTCAAGTACCACCTTCTTCTTATATTCATTTAGTTTTTAGTTTAGTTCATTGGATCATCATCATTGCACATCAAACTAATTAGTCCATAAGTAGTCCAATCTTCTCTTCAGTATGTCTCTCAGCTTGTGACAGCTAATGACACCGGTTCTTTGTCGCTTTACTATTCTTCTTTGTCTACCAGCATAGTGCTCTTGTCTAGCTACATCATATTTGACTTGGTATTCTTGGAGTCTGGTTAGAGTGGTAGATTCACCACTATTGAAAACAAAATGAAAATCATGGCATATCCTTTACAGAATCTCATCATCAATCACTGTAAACGAGTCATTGAGTTTCTAGGCACCACTTACACGTTCAGTAGTTTACCATTGCTTTCTGAATGGGGATGTCTACTTTTACCGTTCGTAAAAATCCACACCGAACAAATTTGCTTCCAAACTGCCGGCCGAGAGTCTTAACCATGTACGCTGGGTTGTGATCAAGCTCACTACCACTTAAGCTACAGACGCCCACTCACCACTGAATCATTTACACATCCTCTCTCCCTTAGAGAATTCAGAATATCAACCTTGTTCATTGCTCACCTGCTTTTTGCAGCAGCCATATCTGCAAGCCTATCTGTGCGTTCAGTTCCCCTTACATCTGTATTCTCTGGCACCAAAATCAAAGTGATTTTTGTCAGCCTATATATTCATTGTCATTATCTAAGGGAGCAGTCAGCAACCAACACATCATGTCACATCTTATTGAGTAATATGAAACTCTGTCCACTTTTTTTAAGTCTGTTATCATCTCTTGCTTGGATCCACATGACTGATTAAAATTTTTAATTTCAGACTCCACAGTTCTTCAACTAGCTGTCCTTTGCTCACCTCTCATTCACCTTTCTGATGTGTCTGTTTTTGTAGATCTTGATTAACTTTATGATCAAAATATATTCTGCATTATATTTGCATTGAGTAAAACTATTTTTCTCTAATTATTTTAAGCTCACAAGTTTGTAGTTTTTGACGAAACAGAATCATCATCCAAAAACTAAATTCCTGTAGTAACAAAGATTTTATATATACCTATAATAGCAAACAGTCACTGGAATTTAATTGGCCATGTCTTTAGAAGAGACTACAGTAGAATCTATAGAACTGCTATACATTACAGTGGATCCCAGAAGCAAACCAAGACTTGGGTAGAGAACAATGAAAACTGAAATCAATCCCAGTTATAGGGTATCCTGGCCAAAAATGGCAACAGACCTAGATGGTTGAGAGAGTTTGTTGTTGCCCTACAAGATGCCTCCAGGCGTAAACACACCTGATTGCTTTGTTAGTTTCTTGTTATTGATTGATTGATAGGACCATTATCATTGCACATCAGTGAGTTACCATTTCTCTCTTATGTTTCCAATCTCCTACATAGGAAGATCTCAGAGGCAGTGCACAAACTCTCTAGCACTAGCGAAGGTCTCCGATATAATTTAGAAATAGGAAACATATTTTTTAGGAATTTTATTTTTTACTTTCTCTAATGAATTGTGCTCGGGCAACGACTTTCCAGCATGCTGTTCTCGATTTTGAAATGCCAAGCGTTCTTTTTTGTGCTCAACTTAACACGGGACCTACGTTTTATTGTCTGTCTCTGATAGGATCTCTGTAAAAATATATCGATGGCTCCACGATGGAGCAAACCAAGTACCTTTGTAATGAGAGACAAGCACCTAATCTCTGCACCACAGAGACCTACGAAGTTTCTGGTTAAGGAGGAAAGAAGATAAATAAAATTTGTAGATCACATCAGACTCAGACACACTCTTCTTCTTCTCTTCCACCATTTACTTTTTTATAGAAGTGTTGGTGGTGAAACGTAGTGATCTTGTGTGTGCTTGTTTTAAGGCACTTTGTAAGCTGATATTCATGTTCGTAAGGCTGTTCTTGATGCCGTCGCTCCATCTTTGCGTGGTCTTCCTCTTGCCTTGTACTCATTATACTTTTTCTGTGTGGCTCTCTGTGATACACTCTTCAGAGAATTCAAGTTTGAACTTCCTCTATCGTTTATTTTGGTCTGCCTGTTGACGTAGCTGTTTTATTATCTGCAGCTTTCTACACTTCAATGGAGTTTACCTACAAATCCTTACTCGAACATGGTGGCTGCTTTTGGTGCACTCACAAAGAAGGTAATTTGTTCTTAGTCATTTAAAGAAATTATGTACTCTATCTTTGTTGATATATATGTCATTGTCTTCTTCTTTCGTTCGTTCTTACGACCAATTTTAATCACTCTTTGCGATATGTTTGATCTTTGTCAAGAACATGTATTGGTTTGGTAGGCCCCTAAACGCATAGACTTCTACATGTTTAGGACACATGCATCCGATTTCAGCCAAACCTCCTTAGTCGCTTCTTACGACATGCGTGCAGGTAACAATGGTTCTATTCTTTACACCCCAAATTTGGGCCCGGTAACCACTCGGGCGATGTCATTGTCTACATTTTAGTTTCTCTTTTTTCTGTTCTATTATTTGTTGCTTTGTTTTTCAATCTTGCATTTTTATACAGACATAGACATATGTTTCTTTTCTTTCTGTCTTAAAATGTCAGCATTATTATCTGTTTCAAGGTCGTTCTATTTGATAATATATAAATGATGATGATGATGATAGATGAATTATAACATAACTCAATGTTGCATCACAGCAAAGCCACAATGTGATATGTCAGTGTAATATCCAAGTGAATTTTGAATGAAAATTCAAAGTTTATACTCAGTCTGGTTTTCTATTGAGTATCAATATGATGTCTTAGTGAAGTCCATATGTATTCTCCTGGTAATGTTGTTTCTAAAACCAAAGACCATAACTTCATCACACTTAAATCTTGTTGTGATCCTTCTTCTTGGGGCCATCCATAAATTATGTCAACAAAATAGGGGGGGGGGGTCTGGAAAAGTTTGACAATTGTTGACATGGGGGAGGCAAGATAAATTGACGTCAACAATGTCATTTTTATTTTAACTGGATTGAGCTCTTTCCAAGGAAGTTATAGTCTTTTGGCATTAATGCATCATATTATTATGTGTTTATCTTCAATGTAGACTGCTGACAGATTAACCACATATGGTATTAATCTGAATATGTTTAACGGATGACTGCATGGTCTTCTATTATTAATAATGCTATTATATATTTAATAGAAGTCCATGGAATGCTGACACTTGCACATGCACCTCCCTCCACAACGTATTCAGCCAGTGCAAGTGGCTGCAAAAAGGCACATAGAACTGATGGCATTTATTGCTCATAGAGAGATTTTAAAGCGCAGAATGGTTAGACGAAGATGATGTAGACTTGTCTGATATGTTGGTTCCAGAAGGTGACATCAATGATAAATCAGCGACAATGCCCATTGTAACAATAGAGGAACATTTGGCTTCTCCGTGGGAAGATGATAGAAGATAGAAAAATTTGAAAAACTGACTGCAAAATAGGCCTATAAAGTAGTCTGTTTATAAATTCAAAGTTTAGTCAATTTGAAATATGTTAAACAATATAAAAGTGTAATATAATTAATTAATAATTTGTGTAGACCTTTTATTTTATTTCTGCATTAATATTTAAGTACTAAGTGAGTCGTATAAAATACGGTTCGTCTGTTTGGGGGTAAATATTTGTTGACATAATTTTATTAGGGGTCGCTGGAAGTTTGACAGTTGTTGACAAGGGGGTGTCAAATATTGCCTAAAAGTTGTTGACATAATTTATGGATGGCCCTTATCTTTTCCCCCGCCAAACACAGCAGGTCAGGTAACCATTTTATTTGCTGGATTGACCCGCTTATCTGAACTGGAAAGGGAACTCATCTTTCGATTCCAAATCAGTTAATCTTGCCAGATACCAAACTGTAAAATTCATCACGCAACATAAATGAAACTTTCTCCACAAGTGACATCTTGCTGCCTTACATGTTTATTTAATTGTAAAATTAACACTAACCCACAGAGACGCACATCCACATAAAACTGTTTAGAAGTCTCAGTAAACTATCAACCACAGCAACATACACACAGGGAACAAAGCTTCTTGTATAGCCATGAGGCTGATTAGGTACACAGGCAATGGACTGAATCACTACAAGTGTCAACAATTTGTATAATTACACTCATTTTCATTCTGGGGCACATAGGTGTTGATGACAGTGAGAGAGCGGACAGGCTGGATGGCTCTGCCACCATATCAAGGGGTCAGCCAATGGTTAGAGCTGACATTCTGAACGCCCTCATAGAGTGTGGCCACAAATAGGATTTTCATGTAAACCAATCTATGTTAACTGTTAGATTGCAAGAACTGGGATTGAAGATTGAAGTGGCCAGAAAAGAACCAACACAGTAGGTATATTAGACTCATCAATCAACATCAAACTGGTATGGTTAGTCGCTGGATGCTGTTGGAGATATTGCGAAGAGATTGGAGCACCTATGTGGATATGTCGGAGTGCAATGAAGATATTCCAAACTGAAACTGAAACATTACTAAACAATAAAAAACAGGAAGACATCCTTGCTTCTCTAAAATTTGTTCACTTGTCCTGTCTACTTTTTTTTTTCAGATTGGGGAAGGCATTACAGATCTAACTAAATACATACAGAATGCTAGTCCACTGAACAGATCATTACTGCTAGGCTTCCATGGTCAGTTTTTAGAAGTCTTCCGCACCTACTCTCAGTCATTTTCTGATTTTGTGGCTGTTGGAGGATTTGACTATTGCACCCGCACTGGAAGGTGGATGTTGTTGCTTTTGATATATTTACATGTCCTTCTGTTCTTGATTTTATTGTTAAAATAGGGTCTCCAATAGCAAAGTTGATAACACGCTGC
This sequence comes from Arion vulgaris, assembly GCA_020796225.1. Taxonomy (NCBI): domain Eukaryota; kingdom Metazoa; phylum Mollusca; class Gastropoda; order Stylommatophora; family Arionidae; genus Arion; species Arion vulgaris. The sequence continues at coordinate 22,194,985 of CM036764.1, forward strand.
ACTTTTGACTATGTGCTGTGGAAATTTTGTGGTTCAAGGCCAAGATAACATTTTTAAAATAAAATATATATATATATATATTTTTTTAAAAATGTTTTCTTTGGATGGAATTTGTGTATTCTAGCCTGAATGGGACAGACTAGTGAACCGTGTGACCCATCTAGGAAATTCAGAAGCCACTGGAACAGGCCTAGCAAGCCGAAAGTGGTATAATCTAATTTATGCTTGTAGAATTAAGAAGGTGGACTTCAGAGACAACGAAAGACACTATTTATGAAGCACACATAAGAGCTCATTCTAGAAATCTCTTCTTATCCTGACGAGTGAGGAAAACAGGATTGGAGAAAGAAAAGAAAAAGATATATATATTGTGAGAAGCTACTGGTCTGGTATATAATGTAATCAGTGGGAGGATTCTGATCTAATATATAACAGTAGATCACTTGTTAGTGACAAAATTAGAAATGAAGAAATCAGTAGGAGACTGGATGTGAAACCAGTCATGCAATTGAAAAGAACACCAAATTAAATGGTTTGGACACCTGACCAGAATGCCCTGGTATCGCCTACCACAGAGAGCACACAGAAAAAGTATAATGAGGACAAGGCAAGAGGAAGACCACGCAAAAGATGGAGTGACGCATCAAGAACAGCCTTACGAACATGAATATCAGCTTACAAAGTGCCTTAAAACAAGCACACACAAGATCACTACGTTTCACCCCCAACTCTTCTATAAAGAAGTAAATGGTGGAAGAGAAGAAGAAGAAGATCACTTTTGGGCTTATTCATATTTTTGATATATTGATACAAATTCTTAAAAATTGTTATATCCTCCTTATTATTTAACTTATTGATGTTTCAGTGAGTTCTTTGAAAAGATCCAAGGCTCTATCAGAGATCTTTCAGAAGAAAAGGACAAGTCTGTTGCATCAAGCAGTTTGTTTTTGAGGGCCATGAGATATCCCTTTTTTCGTCTAGTGGAGTACAGTAGAATTACAACAAAGATAGCAGCTATGACCACAGTGAGTCGTTTATATAATGAAAACCAGGTGTTCTAGCTATTATACTGCTTAGTAACTCTGTTTTAATACATGGAGAAGAGAGCTGGTGTTTTAATACCTGGAGAAGAAGACGTGGTGTTTTAATACTGGTTAAACCCGGAGAAGAGAGCTGGTGTTTTAATACCTGGAGAAGAGAGCTGGTGTTTTAATACCTGGAGAAGAGAGCTGGTGTTTTAATACCTGGAGAAGAGAGCTGGTGACTGATATTAAAAGGATAGGTAAGACATGGAAAGAATTGGACAGGATGCTAGAGAGAGGAAGGCTGGAAAAAGTTTGTTGAAGACATGTGCTCCGTTGGGAGCTGAAGGGTGAAGAGAGAGTGTTTTACCATGGAGTGTAGAGTTCATCTCCGTATGGAATGGGACATGATCCTATCAGTTTCCTCTATTCTGGTCTATTACTAGTAAAAATCTTGGTCCTTTAAGCCCCACAATAGTCATCCGTCGTGTATCATTCTGGAAAGATGATAGAACTATCACAATTGGAAATGTATCACTGTGATTTGTAGGGATTGAACCTTGAGACCGTGACATATTGTCTGGTTGTGATCCTTGCCTCTTCTTGTTACTTGAACCACCTTCGTTAAACATCTGATGTCTGCATTTTAAAATTGGCTTTTGTGAGCTGTTGCTATAGCCATGACTCACATCCATAAGTGAAGACTTACATGTAGGTGAATACATATATCGTCCCTCAAAGAACAATGTTACTTCGATACAGTTGATACAAAAAAAAAGAGCCATCCCTGCAAAAGGTGGACCCAAGAAATAACAAAGTCAGTTAAAATCACTACTTATGAAGCGGACACACAAAAGCCAGTTCTATATATTTCTTTTTATCCTGACACTGTGAAGCAAAACAAGATTAGAGAAAAGAAAAAAGAAGACAGAGGTCTGTTTAATTGTGTTTCTAGTGTCTTGTGTACTGAGTCTGTGAGTTTGCTCAGGATAAGAAGAGATTTCTAGAACCGGCTTTTGTGTGATGTATGGATGAGATGTACAACCAGTGAGCTATGGTAACCATCAACATGCATACCCTTTACCCTCTGCTGAAAGAGACTGAGCACCTAGTGTTCTGCTATGCCTACACTTTTTTTATGTTAAGTTGTAGCCTAAATAAAATAAATTGCTAGCTAAGTAAATCATTTCAGAGAAGTGAGTAAATTTTACTATAGGCTCGCAGACATACTGAAGAATTCAACCGAGTCTCCACTAGGATACTTGAGTTGATGAAGATAAGATCAATAATTACTGACAACAATTATTCAGAGATTGCTTCTTTTTCTAATTTCTTCAACCCATAGATCCCAGAAATCAAGAACCAGCTTCAAAGTTTGGTCCTGGACTGGGATGGCCTGAAAAATAAACTAACTTCTGAACACAAAACAGCTGATGCTACAAGGTTATTCTGGGATGCAGCTTATCCAAAGTTGGCTGTAAGTTATTCTTGATACCAAGTTATGATACATTTTATGTATGCTGTGTTCTGATGATGATTATTTTATTAAAACAGTCTATTCATTCTTTGATGTTAGTTCCCGCTTATTTGCTTAGTATATGCTACAACTTAACCATTCAACTTATACAGTGGAGTGAAACAAGGCTGCTTTCTTGCTCTTACTGTGTTCTTACACAGCCACCATATTATGGGATCAGCCAACGGATAGAGCTCTCTCTCTCTCGATCAGCGCCCAGACTGATGTACCAGACCTCCCCATAAATTCTATTCATGTGGAAATCTGATTCATGCAGCCCTAGCATTGGTGTTTTTTACATCACATCTTCAGCACCATTTGGAGCCCTGGTGCTTATTCTTCGGCAATGTGTCTGGTTTCGTTTACTTGGTTCACTCTCCATTCTGTAGCCATCTAGTGTTTTTTATGGTGTTGGGTAGCTAGCCCCACGCCTAACCTCCTTAGTCGCCTCTACGACATACGTGGCAGGTAACAGTGGTTCTATTCTTTACATCCCAATTTGGGCCCCGGCAACCACTCGGGCGATGGACAGAGCTGATAACTGTTTTTCATTTTGACCAGGTTGTATTCTAGTCCCCAGTTTTACATAAGCTGTTTAATATAATTTTTCTACTGATCTATTGGTTGTCCCTGGGGTTTAGTTCCCTCACTTTGCATTCCAGTCAATATAGTTGATTAGATTCCACTCTACAGATATGGTTGAAGACAAACTACAGAAAAATAAAGTCAAGTATTCATGCAAAGCATAAAAACAATAGATGGCAACATTTCTACTAAGCAGCTTCTATCAAGCAAAAAATACAGGAACATGAGATACAAAATGATGGTCCTATATAAAACACAGCATACATATTGTGAAAATAATGGCTACAGTTCAGATAGTTAGAACACATGCAAGAACTGAATGCAAGAACAGAATGGGGAGGATGCTGCTAAATATATTTATTGGTTGCAGATGTTGCTGTATTGTGTTGAGAATATTTTACCTTTCTTTGAAGAAATTTCTTTATTGCTGTATTAAATTATTCACAGGAATCTTTAAGAATTCCAGATCGACGGTTGTTGAGGGAAAGTAAAACACACCCACTACATATGCCATCTGGTGGCAGATTCACAAGTCGACTCTTTGTTCTGTTTAATGATGCATTTCTTATGCAGGTGAAATCATTTGTGTCGTTTTTGTTTTATACAATGTGTTAATAAAATGTCATGTTTAAGTTTGTGTCAGAGTTTGTTGCTGCCCTTCAATGCACAACAAAGCAAGCTTTTGACTGCTATATCAGAAGATGAAAAAAAAATCCAAGAAGAAGTTTTGATAGCAAGTGGAAATTAGTATTATGCTTATTTAAACTACACCAGCAATTATTAATATTTCAGACACATCAAGCGACATGAGTGCCTAGAGAAGATAATTTTGGAGGGAATGGTGCCTGGAAGAAGAATGGAAGAAGAGAAAGACATAAAATACGATGGGTGCAAGATGTCACTGACTATCTGAGAATGACCTGCTGATGCTGGTCAACTTGCCAGAACAGGAGTTTTTAATTTCTACTTTCACGGGAGCCAAGTTCTGGAAAGGACAAGCTACTAGATGATAATGATGATGAATTATTAATAGCAAAACCATATTAGATTCTCAGCCTTGTCATCATCATGATGTGCCCAGCCAAATGGCATAGAGGATCATAGATCTCCACAAACTTCTGTTCCTTATAATAACTAATAGTTTTGATTTTGAAATTTGTCTATGCTGTATAGCTTTATCTTTTATTTCTGTCTTCTTTCCTTTGTCTCAAATTTTCTCAGCTTTAGCTATTGATTGATTGATAGGACCATCATGATTGCACTTTGGTGAATAAACCATGTGTGCTCCATTCTCTTTCTTACACAGAATTATCTCAAAGAGTCTTTGTTTCCTGTGTCTTGAATAGATTTGAAAAAAGATGAGATACATAGTCCATGCATCCTGTTTTCTTAATTAGAAACATTAATCTAAGGATAGTGAGTCCATGTTTCCTTATCATAAATATATTTTCTTGAAAAGAAATAGAAACTCCATGCATGCTGTATCTTAAATAAAACATTTAACATAGTGTTACCATGCTCATGTGTCCGGTAGTTTTAAAATCATTGTTAAAGAAGGGATACAGAGTCCCTGTGTCCTGTATTTTGTTTAAGTTTTGGGATCTGAGTACATTGTTGTCAAGGTAACTGATTATTATCAGGATAACTCAGCTCTGTTGAATTATTCTTGAATAATTTATGAAACCATAAAAGACAGTGTGTTGTTTAAATCTTTTTCAGACAACAAACATGGCATTGTTTCCCTTGGAAACTTTGTGGGTAGAATCAGGGACATCAGATGGAGAAAATTCGTAAGTTTTATTACATTATTAACTGTGCACTAGGTTGATAGAATAATATAGGTAGTTAGTGTGAAGGAGGTAGATATAGATCAAGAAGGCTGATAACTTGAAGAAGGCTGATAACTGGGAAGGGAAGAGATAGATAACTTGAAGGAGTAGATAGTATAAGAGGCTGATAACTTGAAGAGGCTGATAACTTGAAGGAGATAGAGCTGAACTTGAAGGAAGATAGAGAGTATGAAGTAAGGCTGATAACTTAAGGAGGTAGATAAAGTATGAAGAAGGCTGATAAACTTGAAGGTGGTAAGATGAAGTATGAAGAAGGCTGATAACTTGAAGAAGGCTGATAACTTGAAGGAAGCTGATAACTTGAAGGAGACAGATAAGATGTTGGAGGCAGATAACTTGAAGGAGGTTGATAGAAGTGATAGGAAGCTGATAACTTGAAGGAGACTGATAAGTGTTGAAGAAAGGTTTGATAAAAACTATAAGGAAGCTGATAACTTGGAAGGAAAGCTTATAACTTGAAGGAGACAGATAAGATGTTGGAGGCAGATAACTTGACGGAGGTAGAAAGTATGAAGAAGGCTGATAACTTGAAGAAGGCTGATAACTTGAAGAAGGCTGATAACTTGAAGGAGGCTGATAACTTGAAGGAGACAGATAAGATGTTGGAGGCAGATAACTTGAAGAATGCTGATAACTTGAAGAAGGCTGATAACTTGAAGGAGGCTGATAACTTGAAGGAGACAGATAAGATGGAGGCAGATAACTTGAAGGAGATAGTATGAAGAAGGCTGATAACTTAAAGGAGGTGGATAACTTTTCTCTGTCCAGGGTGTTCTAAGAATACATTCAGCAATTGACAAATGTAACATGTGACAAAAAATTATCAAGTGTAACATATGAATGAATAATGAACAAAAACAAAATATAATTTAGTAGCGGTATGAGAGATTTCTGATCTGCAGTATCGTATTTGTTAGTGAACTCGCTTCTTAGACTAGTGGTACGGGTTCAATTCCATAGTGGGTGTGACATTTTTTCAGATCATAGCAACTCTCAGGTCGACTCAGCCTCAATTGGGTACCAGGAAAAGCACTGGGAAGTACAGGTGACCGGTGTGATGTTGACCACATCACACATCGTGTGCCAACGGTCTATGAAATATACAAGCCTAACACCGAATTACTCTATATACCACATAGTATAAAAAGAGTTCCTTTAAAAGAAATGAGTATTTAGGATGTCTAGATAGAGATGGGGAATATCTCAAGCTTTGTTACATGGCATGTTCCTAATATAGGCCATTCTTTGATTCTACCCTTTGTCTTAGAATTGTTTCTTTCTTTCTTTTCTCCAATCTTGTTTTGCCTCACAGTGTTAGGATAAGAAGAGATTTCTAGAACAAGTCCTTGTGTGCGCTTCATAAATAGTGTCTTACCCTGTAATCTCTTTGGTCCGCCTTTTGCGTGGCCAGCTTTTTGCTTTGTATCTATTGTATCGGAGCAACATTGCTCTTTGAGGTGCACTGTCTGTTGGTTTAGCTGCTTATGTGGCCAAACCATATAATTTGTTGTTTCTTGATGAAGTTCAGTACCGATGCTGTACCCACTTTTTTCCTAATGTCTTCATTTCTCAACCAGTCTCTTCTTGTTACCTCCAGAATTCTGCGTAGACACTTCATCTATATTGTAACTAGTTTTGTTCTATCATTCGATGTCAGCGTACAGGTTTGGCACTGATATCATAATGTGGGGAGAAAGATTTTGTTGAACATTGCTCTTTTTGTGTTCATGGTGATATGTTTGCATTTTAATATTGGTTCCATTTGTCCTATAATTTGATTTGTTTTGTTGCATCTGTGTTGAATTTTGCTAGTTATTCTTCTGTTTGCTGAAAAAATGTTCTCTAGGTATGTAAAGTCTTTGACTTTTGTTTTAATGGGCGATTGTCGATGAAGATATTGGTAGTTCATCGACAATCAGCCATTAAAACAAGTCAAAGAATATTTTTACAATGCTAATGAAGATAATCTTTTACGTTACAGAACTGCTATCACAATCATATCTCCAGAAGAAAGACTTGACCTTGTAGCCTCCACACCAACTGAGAAGGTGATATAAACAGAACAGCTTATTCTCAGTGTATATGTTCTCACAATCAATGTGTTTACTGGAATGTGTTATTTTTACACTAAATAGTATTTTCTTATGGGAACAGTACACAGTAGGGATGCGCTGGACAGTACACAGTAGGGACTTGCTGAACAGTACACAGTAGGGATGCGCTGGACAGTGCACAGTAGAGATGTGATGGATTCAATCACTAATGTGTAAGGGTTATTCTGCTTCTTCAATGATCTGGTGAAGCTTCGACTCTTGCATTTTGATCCAGTTTTTTATAGTGGTATCTTAACGTATTTATAAGTTGTTTTTTTTGTCCCATATAATGTGTTCCATTTATCTGACCTTGGAGGAGGAAGAATCTTTCTGACATTATCTAGCGCTTGGCACCCAAAGAGATGGGGTGGGGGTGGTAAACAGTTTAATGATGATGTGTAGGGGATAAATTACTAATAGTTATTTCTTCAGAACACCCAGGTGGAAATGGGATTGAACAGGCTGATAGACTAATGGACATTGCTGCTCTGGAAAGCGGATGAGCAATGGACCAGACTAATATTCTGAATGTCCTAATGTAAATAATATATGTAAATGATTCAAGTAATAAGGGGAATCTACAACCTTAACAAGACAACAATAATATAACATCAAATGGTTGGTGCATCCAGACAATAGCACTATACTGGAATTATATGCTGACTTTCTTGTGTGAATGAGAAAATTTAAGTATTTTGGACATCCAATGAGACTCAAGGGGTTGGAGAAGACCATTATGGAAGAAAACATCCTGATAAATAGAAGAGAAAGACCTACGAAATGATGGATTCAGGATGTAACTGATATTTTGAACATGTTTGCTGCAGAGGCCGGACATCTGACTTTTGAGAGAGAAATTCCAAAGGACTGTTAGGGTGGTACTGTTCTTCTCAGGACAAGTTTTTTAATGATGACATCCAGAAAGAAATTAAGCATGTAATGTTTGTTTATTTCTGTATCTTAGCATTTAATAGTATTGCTATTATTTCAATTTTGTTTTTCCATTCCAGGCTGAATGGTTGATAGCATTAAACTCAACTATCAGCAAAATACTTACACGGAGAAAATCTCTTCCATGTCTTCATGACAGCGGAGAAAGATTCACACCTCCGATAATTCGTCATGCAAGTCACACTTTTGTTAAACCTGGAATTTACAAAGATGCAACCTACAGTGGCACTTGGTTGTCTGGAAAAATGCATGGAATGTAAGTACAACGTAACTCTCTTGAATGAGGGAATAAGACATAGGAGATATATATATATTTAGTCACTTAAATCTCTCGACTGTAGAAATCAACATTAAAAATATATAATTTATTGGTTATTGTTGTGCACAAATGGACTTCCAGTTTCAGGATAGCGGCCAACATCCATGTCTAAACAGTGGTAGTGCGGAATTTGGACTAGCCCATCGTATTCCTGTTTTTGTGCCGGTTCATGTTTTCAAATTCTGCACATGTAACATGTATGTTCATCATGGGAATATTGTTTTTGATTGATGGCAATGAAAGAGTGGGAATTTGTCAGATGTTTAACGTCATAAGAAGATTCAGGGATGAGCCTTCTTTCACTCTGAAAAGATGCTGAAGTCTGCAAGCGATACTAAGCCAGAAGGTATTCCAGAAACCATAGTATCACACATCGAACACATATATATGATGATTATACCTTCCGATAAAACTTATTCTGTTGATTGGCTTACGGAAAGCCGATATATTCAAACTACACAGCATCATAGATGAGCTCCAGACAACAGTTGACTTCATCAAAAGAACACATCTGACAGTATAGTCATCCAAATAGCTATAGCAAGAAGAAGAAGTGGTTGTGCACAAATATAAAACTAATCAATCATTGAGAAGGGAAGTAATATCACTGTTTTAGTTACAGCTCTTTATTGTGATCTGTATACCCAGATTATATATATTTATATATAACAAATAATTGGGCGTATTATATATAATTAAAAGCGTACAAAGGATTCTCCACAAAGAGTTATTTCTATTTTTAAATGTTTTTGCCCTACTCACTATGATATAACCAAAAAAAGGCTTGTTCTTTGGTGGAAAGAACGTGCCTCAACCTAAAGATGCTTTAATACCCTACATAACAACAAACAAACAGATTGGGATCAAAAGATAAATATTGAAAGAATTCAAAAATAGACACATTGTAAAACTACAATACTTTGATTTATTATGTGATTCACCATTGCTGCATAGTTTTACCGCAGTCTTTCCTTATATCAATGAAACTAATGTGAATAACACAAAGTGTGATGATAATGACAAAATAATGATGGAGGACTACAGAAGTGCTTTAAGATACATGAAAAAGTTATCAAACAGGCCAGGATTGTAGGTAATATAATTTTAATGTCTTTATTCTCTTTCATCTTTATTAAGAGTGGTTTGTTAATAGAGTGTTGCTTTGTTTGTTTTGATTTAGCTAGAAATAGTTAGATTTTGATTATTTTCTTTCCAGGGGCATTCTGAAATGGCAAGATGGCTCTGTGTTTGAGGGCAACTTTAAGAAAGGGCTGACGCATGGGTAAATTGTTATGTTTGTTTGTTTGCGTTTGTTCTTATTAACCACTCTTTGTTTATCTGGGGGAGGGGGTTTGTTCTGAGAACATGAGTATGTTAGCCTCTATGGCATGTATGACAGATACATCTGAATTTCAGTTAAAGTGTATGCATACCCTTTGACATCTGTTGGGGGAGACTGAGCATCTATGGATCAGCCTGGAGTGTTGTGACGTCAGTTCTTCTTCGAACGCTCCATATCGATCACTTGTTGACCACTCTTTGTGTTTGTATGGGATCTGAGTCTAAGAGCAATTGTAATTGTACCAGTTATGCGCCTATAAGTAGGTCAGCACATCTGATTTCTTTGATGCTTTTTATTTACTAGGGTAGCTTCCCTGGACCCCTACCTCATTCGCCTCTTACAACGTGCCTTGTAGGTCGCAGTGTTACTATTCTTTGCTCCCCTTGTGAGCCCTGGCAACACATGGTCGTAACGTCAGTTCAATAATCATTAACCAATGTTTACCTACTTAGATCAGAAAGATTCACTTTCATGTGTCCCAATCTATCCTTTCCTCTCTCATGTTTACTTTTATGTTTATCTACCAGATCTGGAACATTTACACTTATACATCTCATTCTCTTTATACATCTCATTCTCTTTATACATCTCATTCTCTTTATACATCTCATTCTCTCTTTATACATCTCATTCTCTTTATCATCTCATTCTCTTTTATACATCTCATTCTCTTTATACATCTCATTTTCTTTATACATCTCATTCTCTTCTCTCATATTGTTCACTTCTATCTTTGTTTCCTCGAGCTTGAACTGTTATTTTTTCCTTTCTTCTCCCATATTGTTCACGTCTATCTTTGTTTCTTCGAGTCTTGAACTGTTATTTTTTCCTTTCTTCTCCCATATTGTTCACGTCTATCTTTGTTTCTTCGAGTCTTGAACTGTCACTCTCTCCTTTCTTCTCCCATATTGTTCATGTCTATCTTTGTTTTTCAGTCTTGAACTGTTATTTCTCTCCTTTCTTCTCTTATATTGTTCATTTTTTTGTTAGCTTCCTCAGGTCTAGAACATTCACTCTCATACATCTCATTCTATCTTTTCTTCTCTCATATTGTTCACTTTTATGTTTACCTCCTCAGATCTGGTAAATTCATTCTTGTAAAAGGTAAAGGAACTGAATTACAGAAAGGCAACTGGAAGGACGGGAAACTGAATGGACTTGCAACTATCAAGTAGGTAGATTCATATCTATCACCTTTATCACATTTAATATCCTTCTGTAACATTGATATCATCAACTATAGCAGTTCATGATATTGATATCATCCTGTTATTCTCTGTTTTTTCTATCCATTATTTCTTCTTCAAACGCTCCATATCGACCACTTGTTAACCACTCTTTGTATGTGATCTGAGAGTGATTGTACATTCTGCAGTTATGCGCCTACAAGTAGGCCAGCACATCCGATTTCTTTGATGCTTTTTATTTACTAGGGTAGCTTCCCTAGGTCCTACATCAGTGGCCTCTTGCGACACGCCTTGTAGGTCACAGTGGTACTATTCTTTGCTTCCCTTGCAAGTCGTGGCAACACATGGACCTTGTGGATATATCTATGTAAAACCACCTGAAGGAGAACAGTAGAACAGGAATTGAAAAGAACTAACTATAGCTGGAACACAGTACAAAGGACATCCAAAGACATAAAAGAATGACATGCTTTTGTTGCTGCCCTAAATGCCAAAGACATCACAGGCTAGAGAGAGAATATGCCTGGTTGGGATCATTTGTTCCTTATGCCAGAATTAGGGATTCACTTTTCATTACAGTAGATTCCTTAATCCATTCAGCTAAAAATGAGTACCTTATTTCATGCATTTTTAAAATAAAACTGAATCATCGTGTAAATGCTATGATTCTGGCTCTTCAACAACCTTAAAAGACTGAAGTCTAAAGGAGTGCCTTGATTGCTGTTACTTTAGTTCTAATTAGTGTATTTCCATAACAAATTTCTGAATCCTTCTCACCTGTCCTTTTATACTTAGTTAATAAGATTCAGACCTTTGTTAACGGATGTCTTCAGTGTATTCTCAGATATAGATGGTATGACAGAGTTGAAAACACAGACTTGTGGAGAAGAACAGGACAGAAACTCATGATGATCCAGGTTAAGAGGAGAAAATGGCAATGTGTCAATATACCCTACAGAAAATACAGTCAAGTGTCACTAGACAAGCACTTGAGTGGATCACCAGGAAAAGGGAAAAGGGGACATCCTAAACCAACCGGGAAATGGAGTCTTCTTGAGGAACTGAGTGGTGTTGGAATATCATGGGAGGCCATTAAGAAAACAGCCAGAGACGAGAAAAGTAGCAGAACAACTGATGAGACACTATGTTCTATGAAGAGCAGAAAGGAATAAGTCAGTAAGTCAAGTTTATACTTAGTTAACAATATTTGACTTAAGTTTCAGTTTAGAATATCTTTATTACACTCCAGACATGCCCATAGGTGCTCCAATCTCCTTCGTAATATCTCCAACAGCATCCAGCAACTGACAGTACCAGTTCGATTTTGATTGATGAACCCACTCATATACCTGTTGTACTGTTCTTTTCTGGCCTCTTAAATCTTCAATATTTTACTTATTTCCAGCTATCCAAATGGAGACCTTTACGATGGACATTTCCAGGATGGACAGAGATTTGGACATGGCAAATATCAGACAGGTTGTCACAAATCCAGCTGTATCTCCATCTACATTGGAGAGTGGCTGCACAATCTTAGAGAAGGATATGGTGTGCAGGATGACACTCTAAAAGGTTAAAACCAATGTGTAACTTGTTCATTATATTTTTAAAATCTATACTCCTTAGTGTGAGTACTTTCATTCAATGAAAATATGCTATGTTGCAATAACATAAACCAATTTTATTCTTGCAATCAATCGATTGTAAATATGAATATAATGATCATTTTTGCAAAAATTGCAGTCACATGAAAAAATTAAAATAAATTTTATTGTTGTTTATGCCCGGAAATATTTCATTACCCTTCAGATGATCTGAAGTCTGTAAGCATCTGTAGCTCAAGCGGTAGTTTGCTCAATCACAAACCCTAGTGTACCTGGTTCAAACCCCACAGTAGGCAAGTTTGGAAGCAAATTTGTTTCCGTGGATTTTACAAATAGGTAAAATAGACCTCACGTTCAGAAAGCAGTGGCAAACTACAACGTATAAGTGGTGCCTAAAAAAATCAACCTCGTTACTGTGGTTGATGGCTATGTCCTGTAAAGGATATGATACGATTTTCATTTCAGATGATCTAATAATCAGCCCTATGCAGCTGTGTGCTATCAACTTTACTAAACAGATTAGAATTCTGGAGAATGACAGAACAAGATATGTTCAATCTTTCCACTTTCCATACTTGTCTGTGAGTGATCATAAGCATGTTCTGGCCAAAACCTTTTAACCAAAACTGCTTACATAGTGTCAACAACAGAGTACTAACACCATCATCCCAATAGAAAAATGTTGAATTGTGTTCCGCCAGTGGTTACCAGGGCCCAAGTTAGGGTGTAAAGAATAGAACCACTGTTACCTGCCACACATGTCATAAGAGGTGACTAAGGAGGTTGGGCGTGAGACTAGCTACCCCACACCGTAAAAACACTAGATGTCTACAGAACGGAGAGTGAACCGAGTAAACGCTGGCTGAAACCGGACACATCCCCGAAGGATAAGCACCAGAGCTCCAAATGGTGCTGAAGATGTGATGTAAAACACACCAATGCCAAGGCTGCATGAATCAGATTTCCACATGAATAGAATTTATGTGGAAATCTGGTACATCGGTCTGGGCAGTGATCGCGAGAGAGAGAGAATTGTGTTCAGGGATGAACTATTATGTAAGTTGTCTGTTCTTGCAGGGGAGAAGTACATGGGTATGTGGAATGAAGATCAAAGACAGGGATCTGGTGTGATGGTAACCCTTGATGGCATGTACTTCGAGGGCAACTTTGTACAAAACAGACTAATGGTGAGCAATTTCATTGTTTTTCTTATACATTCTTTCTTACTGGAGTTTTTTTTCTCCATTGTTCTATTTCTCTCAGTTACTATGTTTTCTCTATTCAGTCTTACCTAACAGATGTCAAAGGGTAAGCGTGCTAAAAGTTTCCATGGTTCACTGGCTAAACATACTCCTTATTCTTCCCCTCGGGCATCCAGACCCACTTATGCAACATGTGATTTTAACCTTCTTAACCCTTAGAACCCGTTATACAATATTTTGGTATTGAATGTAAACATTGCATATCCTGACGTCCCGAAATATCGGTCTGAGAAGACTCCATTGCTATTTGTCAGTGATAGAAAATAAATTGTGCACAAATTATGTCATACACAACCCACTAGTTCTACATGTTTTAGCAAGATGGCAGATGCTGTTGTGTGATATTTTTTTGTGTTGATAAGGTAATTAAAGTATTTTAATGATGAAAAGACATCCTGAAAAAAATTTTGGAATGGTTGCTCTAAAAGGATAACAACAGAGCAAGCTGTTGCACTTGTTTTGAATGAATCTGAAGATGAATTATGCTTGGCATCTGATTATTCTGATAAGGATATCGAAAGTGTGTCAACGATCACTTAGATGATGAAGAATTGCTTGAATCGATTGATATTCAAGTTATTTATGCTTCAATCTAGAGACATAGGTTGTAGAGGACCATTATATAAAGAGACATCTCTGCAAAGAGGAGAAGAGTAAGACCACAAAGAAGATGGATTCAGGATGTAACTAATGATTGGGACATCTGAGAAAGTTTTAAGGACAGTTAGGTTGGCAAAGTTCTGGTCAAGACAATCTTTTTTTGATAATGATGATAACAGGAAGTTTCAAGTAACTGATCTTTATGAATGGTAAGAAAACAAGAATAAAACTATCTCAGTACACTAGCACACTAAGTACTGAGACATGATTTATCTTTCTTGTTAACTCTTAGTGGACCAGGGCAAAAGCTATGTTTTTACAAGCCATTTGTTGTTTAGTATAAAAACGCCCTTTAGTGTGACTCCTGGTAAGAAGATGTTCAACCCAAAGCCACGCAGTGTGGCATTTGGTCCACAAGGAGTTAATATGTGGCATTTTGTCTGAGATAACATATTTTATTTGTAATTTTATCATGATCTAGTTATCCTGCTGATGCTAGTTATATTGCTGCTGAGATCTTTTTGTGTCAGAAAGATATTGGAGCACACTGGGTTATTCACCAAAGTGCAATAATGATGGATCTATTAATCCGTCCTGTTTTTAAAAAACTGTGTTTCAGGGTTTTGGTCTGATGATATCTGATGATAATACAACTTATGAAGGAGACTTTACGGACATTACACATTTGTCTGGAAAGGTAAAAACAAATAGTTGAACTTTATTTTAAGAACTTTTAAAATATTTTTTAGATAATTGCTAGCTTTAATTACATCTGAAAAGGTGAAGAAGCTGTGAGCACTTCAACCTCTATGTATTGAACCTGGAAACAGTCTGCATCACTGCAGTCTGGCAAAGTGATTAGGGATCAAAACGAGTTGTATGTAACAAACTTCTTTAGCCTATTTCAGCACACTTCACTATCTTGTTTATCTGTATACCACATTCTTAATATTATTCTGTAAAAAAGACTGTTTGGTGTTTATGTTTTCCATTTGTCTTAAACGTCTGTTTGTAATATTTCTTTCACTCTTAATCATCATCATCATGTCGCATGCCTGTTATTGTAGGCGATCATGGAGCTCCTCAAACATCTGTCTTGAGTACTGACTATCAGTTTGGATGTTGATATTTTCTCAAGCCATGAGGTTAGGTTATCCAGAATTTTCTCTCTCCACCAACCTCTGTCTTGACACCATTGATTTTTGTCCATTACCATAGGTTTTAAACCTTATTTCTTATAACATTCTCGTAAAATGCTAGTTGCCTCTTTCTTATGTTGATAATGAATTTCCTCTGTGCATTGACCTCTTTCATCACATCAGCATTAGATATTTGAGCTAATTTATAATTAATTTTATTTAGCTAGTTCTCCAAGGCCTGCACACAAAAAAACTTTATGAACCCTTTCGCTGCTACATACTTTCTGAAGACTGAGCTAAAAATAGCTACTCTTTGTTTCTAGGTCACAAATGTGATTGTAAGCCTATAGCAGTGACAGTAGCAATGTATAACGTGTTAACATGTCTTTAGCCCACAGAGGAGAGATAATCATAGACGTGTTAATGCGTCTTTAGAAGTGAATGGAAAAACGTATATATGCGTCCTTAGCAGCTAAAGGGTTAAAAGAATAATATTCAGACAACGTTCTTAGGGATAGTTCATAGTTCATAGATACGGTTCCAACTTCACTGCAACAGGTCACCCCATAATTGCTCCGTTCCTGTGCCAATGAATATCACACGAAATGCTAACACCTGTGAAAAGTTTCCTGTGGGAACTAATTCCAGGATGAAACAGTCGCATCGCCACAAAAAAGCAACCTGCACCGCATAATATGCATATGGCCGTCGTGAATGTAGCAACACAAAACTGTTCATCACTTGAATAGCAATTCTTGTCGAAGGGGACATCAATCACTGCAAAATCCAGCTTTCTGCACTTGAAATATAACTGCATACGGCAGATTGAACTTGTTCGTCATAACAGCTGTCCGCCATTTTCTGAATACACACAACAAACGCATGGTTGACACAGCAAAAGGCATTCCATGTAACAGTCACAGCTCACAGCGTTGCTCAAGCACTAACTCAGTAGCTCGACAAACGAAACCGGTTCTTAGGGATATAATGTGAAGATGAGGTTTAGAACATTTGGTGACAGTGGGTAAAATTCAGGGAGGAGAGATCAGGGAAGACAGAGAGAGAAGATGTTGGATGGTCTAGCATCATGGTTTAACAAAAGATGAACGTCAGAACTGATTAACTGTACCAAGGAGAAAGAGTTGTGGAGAGATATGATCGCCTACACTAGCAGGCATGGCACTTGATTGATTAAGTTCTCCATAGAAATCTATTTGTGCAGTGTTAGTTCTCTGATTCTGGCACTTTCAGCAAGCTAGACAGGACTGTGCACCTATGAGAGGATTTTAAGTTGTTGTTGCTAACAAGTTTTTCAATGACATAAGAGAGAGTAGTTATATAGAAATTTATTGGTACATATATAGTCATTTTCTACTTCTTCTTTGAACGCTCCATATCGACCACTTGTTAACCACTCTTTGTGATTTGTATGTGATCCAAGCCTAAGAGCAATTGTACTTTGTGCTAGTTATGCGCCTACAAGTAGGCCAGCAAATCCGATTTCTAATGCTTTTATTAACTAGGTAGCTTCCATGGTCATCCTCAGCTGCCCCTTACGACATGCCTTGTAGGTCGCAGTGTTGCTGTTCTTTCTCCCCGAGAGTCCGGCAACACACGGGCATAGTCATTTTAATATGTGAGTTAATGTTTGTTGAGGGACGTTTCTTCAATTTAGTACATTCTACTGTTTAGTAGATAGACCATATCGTCAGAGGCTGGCTAGAGATCTTGCTTCATAATCTCTTCATTCCAGGAGCACAAATGCAGGTGCTGCTCAGGCATATCATGGGTAGCCAATGGATAGATCTGACTCAAGTCTTATAGAGATCTTGAACTTCATTAACTTCATTCTGGAGACACATAGGTGTTAAGGCACATGAGAGAGCAGCATCAGGATGGTCTGCTCAGCTGCTATTCATGGTAGCAATGGATGATCTGACATTTGAATTCCATTAGATGCGAACATAAAGAGAACTATAACTAATTCAGTTTTCTGCTAGATTAAGACTTTTGATTAAGATTGTGGTAGTTGAACGAAAAACCTAAAGTTTTCATTTACCATTGCGTTATATATTTGAGAAAAATTATGTTTGTGAACATAAGCTAAGTTGTCAACTGTATACCGATATTCTTAACTGTTGTTTAAACAGGGTACCCTTACACTATCATCAGGAGACAAGCTGGAAGGAGCTTTTAGTGGCACTCTTAATGAAGGATTAAAAATAAATGGCACATTTATTAAGGCAACATCTTCACCCGATCTTGACCCAAGATCTCATTTTGTTGGTCTCAAGTCCAAGTGAGTCTTTTATGTATATGATATTCATTGGCTCTGGTTCATCACCTGAGGTTCTTAAATCTATTTATTCACTTGTTACAAATATACTAGCAGATTAGGTTTGGCAGTTGAATAAGACTGCTTTCACATTTTCTTAAATTATTTTCCTGTCATTGTTTTTATTCTTTTGTAAAGTTATTTTCTATCCGTTTACCTTTTCCCACGCCAATCACTGCACACTGCGCCACAGCATATTTCTGTTGAACTCCATTTGCGTACACTGCACCTTTGAGTTGTTTCCTTATAAGAAGTCTTTCTAGTTTTACTTCTAATTTTACTTCTACTACTTTTAACCTTGTATTTAATATGTTGCCCAGTTTTCTTAAAATTAGTATATATATATATATATAATATATATAATATATATTTTATTTATATATATATATATTATTGTTTTTAAAATTATTATTTTTAACTTTTTACCTCCTGAATTAACTGAAAAACTGAGGAAATAACTGTATCGGAAAGAGTTAAATGACCCTTGCTAGAGGTTGGAATTTTAATTTTTTATTATCCTGCAGTTGTATGAGACAACACATTTGTAATATGGTTTGTTAGCTTATGGTGTTGATGTACAGTGACAAGGATGTGAGCTCATTAATGGAGGTGTTTCTCAGATCTGTTACACTGATTCTGTATCAGATTTCCTGGTTGTTGGTTTCTCCCGAGATTTGGGATATATTCATATAATTGTTTCTCTCACAATTAGGGATCTTTGTGGCGTAGAGGTTGTGTGCTTGCCTCTGTTAAAAGGTACTCAGCTCGCTCCCTTGTGGAGCCATCAGGATATTTTTCCAGAGATCCCTGATCTCAGTGTAGATGAAATCGAGTTCCTAATCCTATCAGAGATGGATCGCCGAGTGGTTACCGGACCCAAATTTGGGGTGTTAAGAATAGAACCACTGTCTGCATGCATGTGTGGCGATAAGGGGTTTGGCTGAAATCGGATGCACATGTCCTAAATGTTTAGAAGTCTATGCGTTTAGGGGCCTACCAAACCAATGTGCAACGTATACACGTTCTTGGCAAAGATCAAACATATCACAAAGAGTGATTAAAATTGGTTGTAAAGAATGAACACAAAGAAGAAGATCAGAGATGGATGATAAAACATAGGTCCCATGTTCAAGTTGAGCACGGAAAAGAAATCTTTGCAGTTCAAAATCGAGAAGAACAGGCTGGAAAGCCACAGTCTGGAAAAATTCATTAGAAAAATTAAAATTCCTACAAAATATTTCACCATCTTCTAAATTACATCGGGACCTCGCAGGCTCTACAGACTTTGTGCACTGCCACTGAGATCTTCCTGTGTAAGATAGAGTTCAGAGCACACATGGTTACTCACCGATGTGCAATGATAATGGTTCTATCAATCAGTCACTCCCACAGTTAAGACTAATCTGGCAACAATTTGGTGATTCATAATGAAATATGTATTCTTGTATTGTGTGCAGACATTTTGGTCACCTGGGTGTAAATGCTGACAAGAAGTGGACAGACATATTCTCCCATGCAACAGCAGTTCTTGGCTTAGATAATCTTGGGAAAGCCCTGACTCAGGAAGATACAGACAAGGCCTGGGAGGTTGTAGCTGTGCTGGTCACAGCTGGGAGACTTGCTCTGAAGGATGGAACTGGAATGTAAGCTTTAATTGTCAGTTGTCTACATGTACTGTTGTTATAGTATCTGATCATCAGGTGCCTTGCCTGCTGGTGTAGGTGATCATGGATCTCCACAAATCGCTATCTTTATTGTTTGCTATCAATTCAGGTCTTGATGCTCTACTGTGTCATGAAGTCAGGCTATCCAAAATTTTCTCTCTCTGTCTTCCTGTGTCTCGTCTACCCTCGATTTTACCAGTTGTTACAATGTGTTCTAAACCTCCCTCCTCATCACATGTCCAAAAATGATGACTGTCTCTTTTTATCTTGATAAGTTTTCTCTGTGTCTTGAGCTATTTTTTTTTTTTCTCTGATCCAGAAGCACTTGAGCTTTTCAGCTCTTCGGCTCGGTGCCATGGACATCGTAACCCTTCGGTTCAGTGCCACGAACACCATAAATCTGGGGAATCTGTGGCTTTTCTGCCATCCTGCGGAATTGAACCCGCACACACAGAGGATAGTCACCCGTAGTCCAACGCGCTACGAACACGCTGGGCAGACGGGCGTTGACCTCATTCAACACCTCAACATTAGTGATTTTAGCAGCCCATGAGATTCTCATCATTCTTCTGTAAAGCCACATCTCTGTGCATAATTATAGTTCCTGTCATTCCTTTTCTATAAAGACTGTTATATAGGTTCATGACATGTTGACATTGAGAGCTAACAAAATCTGTCTTTACTGCCTGTGTTACTGTTGTTTAGAGCTGTGTAGAACAAGAGGGGAAAATGAGCCTGAGAAATTTAATGGATGCATGGCTACTGCAGTCACTGTGAAACTGTTCAGGTTCTGATTTTTTCTTAATGCCCCGACAGAAACAAACTCATTGGCCTTACGAATTGAACCCGGTCTCCCAATGGGAGCTCACGCTCTAATCCATTCGGCCAGATACTCCTTGACATTTAGAGTAATTTGTGTAATGTGACATGCGTAGAGTAAAATATATACTGATATACTATTGTCAAGTTTAGCAGTATCAGTTAACCTTATACTCTTGAGATGAGAATTTCAAACATTTACAGACACCTTAAAGGATATGTGTACCAAATGCAACATTGCAGGAAACATTTGGAAACTGAAATTAGAACCTCAAAATGGTTGCAGGGTACCGCACAATATATTTTCGCAGAAGCAGTGCATTTAAGAGAGTTTGTTGGTGCCTTCCTTACAAGGTGGAAATTATGGTGGCAATTATGAATGTTCTAAATCATTAAGTCTTGTCACCCGTTTTCAGTTAGGTAAACTAGGGAATCAACAGTACCATGAATCAATAAGAAGCAAATTTAGAACAAGAACAAAAATATCAATTTTTTTGTTTCATGATTTTACTTTTCTTTTCATTGTGAAATATAAGCTTGAATCATCTTCAGACAAAGTTGTGTTGGATTAGTCCTCTAAAGTGCCAGATAACTGACTTGAACCTTATCTTTAATGCCATGCTTGTAAAATGGAAGATAAACCCCTGATCAATGCTTTTTTCTTATTATAATTATTTTCGTTTTGTTATTATTTGGTTGTATTTTTTGGTAGCTCTCCAAGCAAACTCAAAACCCAGCAAAGAACACTTGAAGGTTTGGAGAAAATTCCAGCACATGGCAAGGATATTCTAAATACGGATATGGTAGAAGAGATCTCTGCATACTTGGCTAAGGTATGCATATTTGTTCCTGTTATGTAGAATTTAGCATGAGTCAGATATGACCAATCAGACCTTATACCATGCTGTAGTATAACTCCAGAGATGGTACTCCAGAATAGTACCACTGTGACTTACAAGGCATGTCATAAGAGGCGACTGATGTAGGACCCTAGGGAAGCTACCCTAGTAAATAAAAAGTAGCAGAAATTGGATGTGCTGGCCTACTTGTAGGCGCCTAACTGGCACAACATACATTCACTCGTAGGCTCGGATCACATACAAATCACAGATAGTGGTTAACAAGTGGTCGATATGGAGCGTTCGAAGAAGAAGAAGAAGAAAAAACATTTACATTCTCAGACTACTATAGATAAATTATATCTTCATTTATATATATTTACAGTTTCAGACTGACTACTGATAAATTTAATCCTCTTTTTCATCAGGCTTGTGATACCATCTACCATCCTCTAGGTCAGCTGATGGAAAATCTTGTGGATGTTTTCCGTGCCTCTTACATAGGTGTTGGGGCTCATCCTCGACTGCTGCACCATGCTGTTCTTGAGATGAGATCCTACATCAGTCGATTATACCGTGTTGTCAGGTTTGAGAGTAAATCTCTTCATTTAATGAATTATCTTTCAGTTTCCCCATTACTTTAAAGTGCAAAAGCTAGCAGAAATGGTTACCAGGCAGTCCTGTGGCTAAGTGGTTATGCCTGCTGCTCAAGATTGGGAGTTGTCGGGCTGCATTCTTATTGCATTTTAGAGACCTAGTATGTTGCAAACTAAAGGTTATGCTTTGTGCATCACTATGGCAGGTGGCGGCCATTTCTGTGGAGAGACTGAAGATATGAGGTAAAACCAGTGGAATGAAGTCAATTTTCTGCTTAGACCCTGTAGTGGTTAAGCACATACTTGCACTAAAAAGAGAGTTTGTTTCAAGCACTCAGACACAAAGATATTGTTGATGTTGTGGTCAACTCATCTTCTGACATAACAGTGATGTATCGACTTTATACGCTTACGTTCAGAAAATTTAACTGTGACATGAATGGATTTAAACTTCAGCAACTTCCAAGGTATTATGGATACATTGTCCTAGACATGCAGGTTTTCATGGTAACAAGCTAGTTGGTTGTCTGACTTCGAAACTGCCTAGAAGAATGAGCATGTTTGATATACTAAAATCTTTACATGCCTGCCTTTTTCATAATGATTTGAGCATTGATAAAAATCTTATTTTGAGACTGGAAGAGTTTTGACATTTTTTTTTCGATCCAGAAGCACTTGAGCTTTTCAGCTCTTCGGCTCGGTGCCATGGACATCGTAACCCTTCAGTTCGGTGCCACGAACACCTAAATCTGGGGAATCTGTGGCTTTTTCTGCCATCCCGTGGAATTGAACCTGCACACACAGAGGGATAGTCACCCGTAGTCCAACGCGCTACGAACACGCTGGGACATAAAACAGGGCATAGATACCTGCAAGGATGGAGATTTCTTGTGCATTACTAGCAAACTCTGAGAAATGTTTAGCATTCATACATCTCACACTCTGCTGAAAGAGGCCAATGAGTCTCTCCGGAGGACACTAATGTTGGTTGTATTAACAAACTAACATACTTAGTTTGTGTACACTCTTCCATACTCTCTTTTATTGTCCAATCTCCTGTCTATCTATACTTTGTCTTTTCTCAAAACCTGTCATTCTTTCTCCTTTTCACTCACTTTAAAATGAATAACATTTCCTCTTTTAAGTTGCCCTTTTGTTCTCATTATTTGTTTTTTTTTCTCAAACTAATGTCCATTTATTTTCTATTTAGTTCTTCTTTCTTTTTGTATTTGTCATTTTGTTTTCTGCCAGTTTTGTTTTTTATTTTGTCAATCACTTTTATTTTTTTTAATTTTCATCCTTACTTTGCGTTATTCCCATCCTCAATTTTTATTTTTCTACCATCTGCAATTTCTTATCTATCAATTCTTACTGTTTCCACTAGTTTCTCACTAATTGTTTTGATCCATCAATGTCTCTTTATTTTTCATTTGTGTTCTCTGTCAGTATCCATATTCCTCTTCTTTCTTCACTTCTTTCTACCAGTACTCTTCTACAGCATTTCTCTTTCACCTGCATTCTCTCTATTTCACATTTCTCTTTGATGACTGGACATCATTTTGAATGGTATTATATGATGCCTGCTATCTATGTCCACACTAGAGTCCTGTTCCCAGCACTGCCAGCTAATGGAGGCCCTCTGTATGTGTATCCACCACCCAAACTTTGTGATATTCCTCGGAGCACACAGGAAGCTAAGGAGTTCATTCATGGTCTGGAGACAGAGGATGCAAATGTGTAAGTTACCATCATCAAGTGCCATACATACTGTTGTAGACAATCGTGCTTCTCTTTCTCTGATCCCAAACATTCTCTGTTAGTTATATTATTGATATCCTGCCATCTTGTTAGCTACCCAGTATCTACTTTCATATGAAATACCATCCATTGTTTTCAAGTCTAACAGGATGCAATCATAAAAGAAAACCATGTAAACTAATTGTTTAATATAAATATATATATATATCTCTAGTACCATTATACATTACATAGGACCTGGAAGTAATTTCGCCATTCTGCTCTGTCCTGGACAACTCACCCATTTCTTGAACCCCTTGCCTCCCACTTCAATGCATGCTTTGATATTTTTTGATCATTTCTTCTCAAGTTATACCCCACATATCTCCATCTTCTCCTTCTTATAACAGTTGTTACTTGTGGTTGAATAGACATTTCTCTGATTGTTAGAAATGCATAAATGAAAAAGACTTAATAATGTTAAAAAGAATTTTCTTCCAACTGAGAAGAGATGGACATACTTGTTATGAAGGAAACTGTTGCAGTTTAAAACTGTCGCTATGTAGGTTAACAACACTTGGATAGCTTATCATGTCCTGCAATATAAGATGATTGAAATTACAGTTTAGAAATAGCAAGGACGGCACTATATAAAAATTAGCAAAAGTTACTAAAGAACAGGGGATAAACAGCATCTCAGATCAGTTATTATGAGGACTATCATCAACAAATGCCTCAACAAATCCAACAACTTTCAACGGCTCAACATATCAGTTCTATGTTGATTAATCAATCTTTTTGCATATTTGGTATGTTGTTCTTTTTGGGCTGTACCAATATCAACACCCATCTCTCTCATTCTGGTCAGCAAGTAGGACTCTCTGAAACTCCTCTACTCAAGAATATTTTCTCAATGCGTTAAAATTGTCATTTTGGTCCATTACAGCTAACTCTGATATTGTAGCCATGCCAACCAATCTATCAGCTCGTTCATTTCATTATCCCTCACTCCTGCATAAATAGTTTGCAAGAAGTTCCTTGTTTTGAATCATAGTAAAATGAAAATCCAATATTGGTTACTGAATTGACATCACAGCACTCCTGACAGACCCATAGATGCTCGTCTCCCCAACAGATGTTGAAATGTATGATACTGTGGCTCTCTGGTTAAACACACTTCTCTCTCTGCCCCTCAATCCTGTATATGATTTAGCAGATAAATGATTGATACAAAATGTCTTATTTATCATTTCAGGCATGTGTTTACTGCTGCAGGTCTGTTACATCCGATATTGTTACCTAAAATTTATCCACCCTTATTTGATCTGTATGCACTGTACAATGAAAAGAATGATGATTGTTACTGGGAGAGAGTGACCAAGCTCAACAGACAGAGTGATATGGGATTAATGGCATATCTGGGCATTGAACAGTAAGTTATTCATAAGACTACTATTACTGATATGCTAACTTCTGATAGTTGTAAATGTAACATTAGCAAACAGATGTTGGTCTCACTGTTTTCTCGAGTTTAATCAGTTCTCCCAATTAACACCCTCACACAATGGGTCAGCCCATTCATGTTCCATCCTTCAATGCAGCAGCTATATCTATGTGTCAGAAATGATGATACTGACAGATCTGTATTTTTCCCAGGCATCACATTTTCTTTTGGTATCTTCCAGTTCTACCCTGTTTAACAATGTGCGCTGGGAGTGATGTTACTTCACTAAATAAGGTGATTCTCTGATATTTCCTGCTTAAAATTATTTCATTTTCTTAAAGATATCTTCATTAGCGTAAAGTATTTCTTTACCTCCCCCAACCTTTGTCCATCTTCCTCCCCAAACTGGAGCTGCTTTCCCTTTTCTTAGCTCTCTGTACATCACCTGGTTTGGCTATTTGTTGCATGTAGACAATTTGTCCAGCTCATCTAAATTACACCTTCGGCAGCAGCATATAGATAATTGAGAGTTTTGCCCTTACAAGAACTTTTGTGTCAAATATTTCATAGTTCCACTCATATTTAAACATCATGTGGAGACAACTCTTGTGAGTGGTTGAGTTTCTAAGAGTATCTGCTATTCGCTGTCCATGTTTCACCTGTGTAAAACAAAAAATAAGTTGTCAGCACTGCAACCCATTTTATTTTCAGATTGAGTGAAAGACTGATTCCTTTCCAGCCTCACATATTTTCATGTTACTTTCCCAAAAGCAGTGTTATTTAACAGTCTTGTTGTTTGCCTTAGAGTTGAGATTTACTGCTTTAGAGAGGTACTACAAGATAAATAATGGAGTCAACTACCTGGAGATTTTGACCCTTGACTGCACTATTGGGTTGGTTATAAATCTTACCATGAACACTTTGGAACATGACTTCAGTTTTGTTTCTATTTATAGTGAGACCGAAATAAATACCTAGTCATGCTAGAATTTGAAGTGCATGTCTCTTCTTCTTCTTGAATGCTCCACAATGACCACTTGTTAACCACTCTGTGTGATTTTATGTGATCTGAGCCTAAGAACGATTGTACGCTTTGTGTCTACAAGTAGCCCAGCATCCGATTTCATAGACACTTTTATTTACTAGGTAGCTTCTAGGTTCTACTTCAGTTGCCTTTTATGACATGCCTTGTAGATCACAGTGGTGCTATTCTTGCTTCCCTTCTGGGTCCGGCACCACACAGGCTAGTAGTGCATGTCAAGTTCAATAACCCATTGTGAAGATGACATTCATTCTTTTTTTTCTCTAATCCTGTTTTGCCTCACAGCGTCAGGATAAGAGATTTCTAGAACGGCTTTTATGTGTGCTTTATAGACAGTGTTTTTGTTGCCTCTGTAATCTCTGATGTCCACCTTTGCATGGTTGGCATTTTCTTGCATCCATTGTATCGAAGTATG
The DNA here is from genome assembly GCA_020796225.1 of Arion vulgaris. Classification (NCBI taxonomy): domain Eukaryota; kingdom Metazoa; phylum Mollusca; class Gastropoda; order Stylommatophora; family Arionidae; genus Arion; species Arion vulgaris. The sequence continues at coordinate 22,221,346 of CM036764.1, forward strand.
AAGAAGTAAGAATGAAGTGGTTTGGCCACTTAATAAGAATATATTCAAACTCCACAGTATACAGAGTCTTCTACAATAGAACATCAGGAAAGAAGGCAAGAGGAAGACCATGAAAGGAGGCTAGATTGCATATCGCCCGAGTGGTTACCAGGGCCCAAATTGGGGTGTAAAGAATAGAACTACTGTTACCTGCCACACATGTCAAGAGGCGACTAGGAAGATGGACGAGGAGCTAGCTACCTACAAAGTAAAAACACTAGATAGCTACAGAACGGAGAGCGAACCGAGTAAACGCTGGCTGAAACCGGGACACATCACCAAGGATAAGACAAGAGCTCTAAATAGTTCTGAAGATATAACATAAAACACACCAATGCTAAGACTGCATGAATCACATAAAATTTATGGAAGTCTAGTACATTGGTCTGGACTGGCATGAGAGAGAGAGAGATGGCATATCAGAATCCTGTCAATGAGACAAAATAACAATCACGCAAGCCACCAGAACAGCGCAAGACAAAAACAGAAAATCGCGAAACCGGCAACAACCGGTAACAGTGTACAACAAAGAAGAAGAAGGAAAAAGAAGTATCTGAGTAACATTGCTCTTTGAGGCACACTTTCTGTTGGTTATCTGCTTATGTGCGAACCATTTAATCTGTTGTTTCTTGATAAAGTTCAATACTGATGTTATGAAGATGACATTAGTGTGTTGAAATCTGAGTTGCAATTTTTTGTTATTGTTATCAGTTATCAGTTATATGAGGACTATCATCATAGCACTCGGACATGTCCATAGGTGCTCCGATCTCCGCCTCAGTAAATCCAGCAGCGTCCAGCGACCCAACATGCCAGTTCGATGTTGATTAATCAATTTCTTTGCATATTTAGTATGTCGTTCTTTTTCGGCTGCACCAATATTGACACCCATCTCTTTCAATCTGGTCAGCGAGTGGGATTCACAGCCCTGAAACTCCTCTGTTCGGAAAGACTCTCAATGCGTGAAGAATGTCACTCGATCCATTGCAGCTCCCTCTGATATTGTAGTCAAGCCAGCCAATCTATCAGCTCGTTCATTACTCCTAACTCCTGCTTGCCCAGGGACAAAAATAAAGGTGATTTCTCTGATCATTGTCTGTATTGTTATATACATATGTTCTCTTTAAGTTGCAGAAATATATTTGTCTGAGAAATTGTTTGAAATTTTTTCTCCTACAGAGATTTAATAGTTCAACTAGAAACACTGGAATAAGTAAACTGTCTTTACTGTCTATATAATACCACTAAGTGCAGTCACAGCGAAACTGTTCAGATTAGGATTTTTTCTTTATGCCACCAGCAGAATAAAACTCATTCGCCTTAACGGGATCAAACCGGTCTCCCAAATGGAAACCAGTGCTCTAATCCATTCAGTCAAATGTTCCCTGAGATAAATAAAAACTTTAAAAACAAATTATATCAGTGTTTGCTGACAATTTAAGTACAAAGTTTACATTCTTTTTGACAAGATGTTTTTAACCAGCATTTTCCTCTTTGCAGGCGCTTCTGGCTCATGGATGATATTTTGCAGCAAGATACTACTCAGGTAAACGGAATTCTGGGAACTTTACCAGTCTATTTTCTGTCACATTATCCACTCTCTATTTCTATCACAGTATTTACTCTCTATTTCTCTCACATACACTTTCTATTTTCTTTCGCAGTATCCACTCTCACATTGTGATATGCATGGAGACTAACTCTGTTACAAAATTTGCACTTAGATGGACATCAGATGCTAATACGCAGTGGTTACCAGGGCCCAAATTTGGTGTAAAGAATAGAACCACGGTTATCTGCCACATGTTGTAAGAGACAACTAAGGAGTTTGACGAATAGATGCACATGTCCTAACAGATGTTGAAAGTCATGTTTACTGGCCTCGTAAACCAATTGCTAATCGTATAAGTTTAGTAAAGATTCAAATCTTATATCACAAGAGTGTTTAAATTGAGTCGTAACGAATTTACCAAAAAGCAATTGATGAGATGCTACAATAAAAGAATGATATTGTACGAAAGTCAACTTTGAGAGAACAGTAGACTGAAGATTAATCACATGCTGACACAAATACAGAAGTATGACTAAGACAGTGAAAATGTGTACATGTTGTTACTGCTTTAAGTTAAAGTGTCATACCTACAAATGCATCTCAGAGAGTATCATCTTTCGTTTGCTAGCATCTTCTTTCTCTCTCACTATTCCTCTCTCTCTTTTCTCAATGTGATATGTTACTCACTAATAAGCATTCTCTGATATTCACGTAATAAAATAATTGAGAGGATGTCTAAAGATCTTCATGCTGAAAGAATAGCAAGTCCCCAACCTCCATCTTGATCCAACTGGAGCTCTTTCACACTCAACCTACCTTGACACCCAAGTTGGCTATGTAATGAGATGAAATGCAGACATGTAGATGTGAATCACTTCATAACATAAGCATAATGAGAGAATATAAACTTTTTGTCAATAATGTCCACAGAAAAATTATTGAGCATCCTGGACAAAATATAGTATTCAGCATATTTGAAACTAAGAAATCTGTTGCATAAACATATATTTCATTAGGAAAATAAGCATATTTTTTAACATTAACATAACAGTTGCTTAGAAAGCTGGAATGAAGGGTATGGATTCGCTTAGAGAAGGACGAGTAATAAGGGAACTACCTGAGTTTTGAGGACGACAAAACATTGAAACTTGGAAAAATTATGAAGACTGATGTGAACTGGCTGAGTTGATTTTCAGTGCAGACAATAAATGACCTAGAGAGTCTAGAGAAGAAATACAGTCACTGATAATGATTGATGAGATAGTGCATGTATATATATACATTGAGGCCCAATTCAACTCTTACATTTTAATAGTTTACTTTGATAATAACGTTTTGACAGTTTTTTCTCTCATGAAACTTGTCACCATTAAGATGTCTGATCTACTAGCTGTGGAGCAGCATTCACTGAAGTACATAGATTTTTGGGCTTACAGTTATTATGGTTCGCTATTCCAACCATTTTTAGGGTTTATCAAATTAAAATTTGTTATGAGATACATTAAGATAGTTGAATTTATGTATTGTAATATCTCATGAAGCTTAACAAGATGATAACATATTTTTATGCCTACTTGTGCTAAAGCCAACATGGACAATGAGCAAGATATAGAAAACTGTACTTAAATGAAATTGATGCCTATAAAATTTGCAGTAACGCCAAACAGAGACAGTCACCAGCATCACATAAGCAAAGTTAGACAGAACTTTTGAATGGAGATCTATTAACAAAGAATCAAGTGGATAATTGCCACTTAAACATTGCACCAAACTTCGACTGTATACAGAACCTTCTACAAGCAGAACACAGGAGAAGTAGCAGAGGATAGTCTACCATTAAAAGATGAATAGGTAGCATGCAGTAGATACCTATAAAAAAAAATAACTATCAACCTGCTACTATGGCAAACAAACTAAACCATTCAGAACTCTGGACAAAAACTTGTAAAGTGAGACAAATAGAATGCATTGTAGTTCTTTAATTTGACAAGTTTCATATTTTGGAGAATGTTAACGCAATTTTTCTCAGAGCTTGCTAGGTATATTTTCCACAAATACTACTAGTAAGATTTGCTATACAGACTGTTACTGTATCATTTATATTTTCTTATAAAACTACTTTTTTTAATACTTATTTATTTCAACCCTTTAGCATCATCCTTATTTTTTGACCTCTGAGTCATTTATTTTCAGTTTCAAATTTTAACATTCAATGTCATCTAGTTTTAATCTAAGTAACCTTGTATGTTTGAGCCAAAATAAAACTTGAAAATATTAAATTGTTGCTAACTTGGATGATGAAATCACATTCATATAATAATAGTTCTGAATCAGGAATGATAATGTTGAGAAAATAGATTATTAGCATGACTATTTTGAAACAAAAAATCATAAATATATTTTTACTCTCAGGTTTGACTGTACATCTTAATATTCATAGATGCCGAAGTAGTGGTAAATGAAGATAATCCATGTCTTTGATATTCATAAATTTGAATCTAATATTAGATCAAAGTAATTTTTATAATATTCAACTTTTAGTGCTGATATCCACTCAATAAATAGGAATGTGAAACATAGCCATTCTTTAGATGACAATAATATACATTAGACTTACAACTATCGATCTGCATTTCATAAACAATCAGAATTCATTAATGACATCAATTAAATCTTTGCTTATTACTATACAAGTAATAATTTGATCTAATAGTACTCAAAATTACACTTAGAACATCGTGGAAACGATTAACGTTGAAAAATAAGCTCAGACTGTAACACAATAATACACTGCTTCCTCTTCTCAAATCTTTTAAAATGGAGATATAATGACCTGATATATACTTTACGTTGACAAAGAATTTTTACTTTGTAAAGGGTTTCTATGAAAGTGGAATTGTTTCAGAGTGAACTAGGTACATTTCCAAAGCAATATCGGTTCTTACAACTATCAGTTGAAATTCTCTGAACGATATATTGTTCTATGTATCCGTATTGTTAATGGTGACAAGATTGATGATGATATAGATAAGGTTACAGTGCTGATGTGGATGTAGAGTTGTGTTGTATATGATAGCTCATTTGATACCACTATTTATGTAGAGTTGTGTTGCTCATCAATTCATGTGTTCTTTTCTTAATTTTATTTCAGCACTGCATTCTCTCCGATTGAAAAACTGAAGATAATAGAGCAAACGTTTAATGTCATTACAAAGGTGAGAGTTTCAGTAGTTGTGCTATGATCAACTATTCTCACTGGAAACCTGCCTTTGATATTTTAAACTGAAGCATCATTTATTCACTTTACTTTTGTGTTCTTGATGATTTCTCTTGATGACTTTCTTTTTATCATTTGAAACCATACCACTCTGCTATTGATGATTTTCTGCATCACCCTTTTGATGATTTCATTCCATACCTATTTTTATTTTTGGATTCTTCTCTTGATAATTTAATTCCATAGCTTTTTTTATGATTTCTCTGCATATGTCTCTTCACATTTTCCTATTCCTGAGAAAATGGTTAGATTCATGACATAGGCAAGTGGTTAGATTTATGGCAATAGACAACTGGTGAAACTGAGACATAGTAGGAAACCGTGCAACAAAATCATCTTTGCCTTTAGATCCTTTTTTGAATACATCTCCAAAACATTGACTGTATATGTTTTTATTGTAATGCTGTCTACTTTCTAATATGTCCAGGATATTAGACTCATGTGAGAACCTGAGGTTGAAAGTATCTATAGTTCTATCCACATATCTAAACTAGTCATTTGAAAGCATGGACTGAAAATCTTTACAATAGGTTCCTAGAAAATGATATCTGAGAAAGCTGCTTGTGGAACAGAGATAGCCTCTTAAGACCTTCTTATTCCGTTCATCTCTAAAAGACATGCTTGCCCAAGTATGCTTTCAGTATTCTGATCGTAGATAATTCTAGACTTCTCACCATAGTGCGTATAGTGTTAAGAAATTTTTTCTCTCTCTGACTTTCTCACAATAATGCACAAATTGATCTGTGTATAAAACAACGTCATCATCCATAATGTTATCAAACATCAGTTAATTAAGTTCAAAGTTTGCTTTCCTATTTCTTCCCCCAATCTCTGAATTTTCTTCTAAAGTAATGATAATGTTGTAGAAGTTCTCCAAATATATTCTAGATTGTTAATTAATTCATTGTGAATATGGCTTGTTCACTTATGATATCTTCAACTGTATGAGCTGTGATAGTGTAGTGTAGTGCACTCTCTTCTTAGATGCATGGTCCAGGTTCAGTCACAGTATCAGTGGAATATTTTAATGACTGTAGTGGCTCTCAGATAACCCCAGCCTCAATAGGGTACCAGAAAAGCACTGGTAGTAAAGGAGGCTGCGTGATGTTGGCAATCAGCCATCATGTGTAAATGGTCAGCAATAGTTCTTACCTTGTACCAATTTATCACTTTTGAAATGTTTGATCTTTTCAAACTGTCATTTGTCAATTGGTTTGTAGCCTTCTTGAGACTCCACATGTAGACGTTACATCCGATTTATACTTCTGTGACTAGCTCTTATGACATGGTGAGTAACAGTGGTTATTCTTATGACCAAATTTTGGCCAGTAACACTCGCGAGTCATGATCAAATATGTTTACAAATATCCTAATTACCTAGGTAAGATAAGGTTTCTTTCTACTTATCTTTAACTGTCCTTAGGTCATGTTTTATTGTTTTAATTTAGCCATGCATAGTCAAATGATTCATGATTTATTGCTTTATAAATGATTGACTAAGCATAATAATGATTAACTATGGCATAGTCATCATTATTTTTTAAGAGATATGCTAATTAATTATATAACTTTAACTGTCCTTCTCCATTAGTTTATTGGTTTTATTTTGTGTGTATCCCTCAGACTGTGCAGTGACCTAAGGATGACCACATGTGGTGTATGGATGACCTGTTTCCCATATTCCAGTTTGTTGTTCTTCGAGCTAAAATCAGGCATCTCTGTGCAGAGATCCACATGATTGACGATCTGATGGAGCCATACATGGAACATGGTGAACGTGGACTTATGTTCACAACACTTAAGGTTAACAGTTTTATGTTTTTTTCCTGTATTTAATGATGGCATAGTCAAGTAGTTAAACTGATGGCATTGGCAAGTGGTTATATTCATGACATAGGCTAGTGGTCAGATTGATGACATAGACAAGTGGTTAGTTTCAGGGCTAGGCAAGTGGTGTATTTGTGCATGGAAAGTTGTTAGATTCATGACATTTCAAAGTGGTTAGATTGATGCATGGAAGTTGTTAGATTCGATGACATGCAAGTGGTTAGATTCATGACATAGGCAAGTAGTTAGGTTGATGACATAGCAAGGTTAGATTCATGACATAGACAAGTGGTTAAACTGATGCATAGGCAGTGGTTGTATTGGTGGTATAAGCAAGTGGTTAGATTCATGACATAGGCAAGTGGTTAGATTGCTGGACTGGCAAGTGGATTAGTGTGATGGCATAGGCAAGTGGTTGTTGATAGCATGTTAACTGATGGCAAGTGGTTATGTTAAATGCATAGGCAAGTAGTTAACCTGATGGCATAGGTAAGGGTTGTATTGTTGATAGGCAAGTATTAGCTTGATGACATAGGTAAGTGGTTGATTGTTGAATAGCAAGTGGTTATGTTCATGGCATAGGAAAGTAGTTAGACTGATGGTAAGATTCATTGACATATCGCTCACTCACTGACATCATCCATCTCACTCACTGACATCATCACTCACTACAACCATCACTCACTCACTGACACATCACTCACTCACTAATCATTACACTCCACACATTCATCGCTCATTGTCATATCACTCACTGACTAATCACTTTACTCATTACTCACTGACATATCACTGCCTTGATATCACTTACTGACACATCCCTCATCTCCCACATCTAATATCTCATTGTATTTGCCCTCTTTCCCTGCTCACACAGCATCAAACTACAAAACTGAATTTACATATATTACTGTATCTTCTCTAGGCCTGCTATTTTCAGATACAGAATGAGAAGTTGCTCTTCATTGATAATTGCCTTCAGTAAGTGTTCTGTGACGGATTAGCGCATTGCATAGCGTGCCTATAGACTTGGACACATGAGGGCTGTGGGTTCAATCCACCTCGATGTTCAACATGTGAGGAAAGAAATTGGCCCTCCTACCTCCTGCACAGTAGGGCCTAGAAATGTGAAGTAAAGTGTCTGCATACCCTACGATCTGAAAATGCTACTGGAAATGTTATTATTATAAGTGTTCTCGTAGAACTGACATAAACCTTCATGCAATTGTAAGATAGTGATTTTTCTACAAATATTTAAGAAAATGTGATCATTTTCATTGTGAGGGTGATGATGATAATGATTATAGGGATGGTGTTAGTGGTAGTTGTGGTGATGGGAATAGTAGCTGTAGTGTTCATGATAGGTATCGTGATGACGATAGTGGAAGTGAATGTGGGTTATATTATTGATTGAATATCAGAGTAATTGTGATGTTGGTATTCCCTTTTTGTTAAATTTCTATTTTTTTAAAATTATTTTTATTTCTGCCTACTGCTGGTAGACCTAGACTGTCCTGGTTCATTATTTGTATTCTATGCAATGCTCACAACAGACATCATGCCATTTCTGGCGAGGACCAAGTCATATGGGATAAAACCCGGTGCAATGAAGTCGATCATTTGTCTTTAGACTCTTTAACTCCTTATGGACCAAACGCCACACTATGTGACTTTGGGTTGACACCTTTACCAGCAGCCACACTAAAGGCGTTTTTATTCTAAAAACAATTGGCTTGTAAAATATGACTTTACCCTGGTCCACTAAGAGTTAAGAAAGCTTATCTGCCCAAGTTAATAATAATATGTAATTGAATATGAAATACAAAATAAATGTATACAAATTTTCACATTTAGATAATAAAATGACAAGTAGGCTTTGAACCACTATCTTTGTCATTGTGATTGTGTTCTGTTGCATGATGTCTTGTATCTTTTGATTCTTAACCTTTCAACTCCTAACGGAGCACAGGTCTTCAACAAACTTCTTCAGCTCTTCCTCTCTTTGCTTGCATCATCTTTGATTGATGAAGGACAAACCTGATTTTGAGCTTTGTAAAACTGCCTTACATTGTGTCTTTTTATTTCACTTTTGGTACATAGGTTTAGGTAGCATTTTGTTTTGAATAATTTTGTTTTGATTGTTGCAGATATAGAAAGTTAAATACATTTGAAAATAGATGTTGACAACAAATTATGAACATAACAGGGATGAACTCAGGAGAAGTGATAAAATTAGAGAAATGTCTGTTCTACTACTAGTGACAACTGTTGTAAGAAAGAGAAGATGCCGATATGATGGGGCATACTCTGAGAACAAATTATTAAAGATAATCCACACACTCACAAAAATTTGGCACCGAAGTGGAAGGTAAAGGGTTCAAGAAAGAAAGGACCCCCTTGAGAAACACTGAAATTAACTTTACTGAGAGAGACAAGAAATATTGATTCAATTCTATAGAAGAGGTGGAAGTGTTACCCAGGATAGAGCAATATGGAGAAATCGCTATCAGGACCAATGTAATGTGTATCTATACAAGAGGAATACAATATACAGATTTGTTGTGGTCTTACCCATTATTGACAGGTTATAATTAGGTTTTTTTAGTTAATTTGTTGTTACATATGTTTTAACTTTTTCTTCTGAAGATTGCATGTTAAACCATATCTTGCTTTTGTTTATATGTTGTAGTCTTTGTTTGGTTTTATATCCAACCATATGATGTGATTTTAGTCTTGGCTGTTTATGTTGTCTTAGTATAGTATACCTTGCAAGTGTGAACTCTTGAGTATTCTTAGATCACTGACGGAGAGTAGAACTATTCTTCTTGACTTAACAGGTATAGCTCTTGAACTTTACTGCTTGTTACTTGCCTGTAAGACGAACTCTTAACTATTAGAGTGATTGATATGTAGTTTTATCTTATATTTATTTGTTACCCATTATCATTATTGATTTGATACAACATATTACTATTCCTTTTTCTTCTTTGAATGCTCCATATCACCACTTTTTAAACCACTCTTTGTACATGATCTGAGCCTAAGAGCGATTGTACATTGTGCCAGTTGTGCGCCTACAAGTAGGCCAGCACCTTCAATTTCTCTGGCGCTGTTTATTTACTAGGGAAGCTTCCCTAGGCCCCTACCTCAGTCACCTTTTGTGACATGCCTTGTAGGTTGCAGTGTTACTATTCTTTGCTTCCCTTATGAGACCCAGCAACACACAGGAGATTACTGTTGTAATGTACTCTTTTAAAGAATAAAGTGTAATTTCTTATTTTGTTGTATATAATTTAGCAAGTGTTTTATGCTTAGTATAAATACATTACTAGGTCACATTTTGTTTTGAATAATTTATTTTTAATAGTTGCATTTTAACCCTTTGAACCCTGGCCACCTGTACCTTAAAACTCACTCCCCTGAGTTCCTAAGCAAAAGCAGCACATATCAGAGTTATATTAAAAACACGATAATCTAAGAACACATGGATTGTGTTTGACATCACATTTGTATACAATAAATGTATTACCAAATACCGAAACATAATTATAAAATCGCCTCAGACCGATATTTTGGGAGCTCGGATATGCAATGTTTACATTCAATCCTGAAGTATCGAGCCCGGTTCTAAGGGTTAATATATAGATTTTTCTTTTGTATGTACCATACTCGCATTCAATTGTATTCTGCATTAGTTACATTTAACAATGGTGCTAGTATTTTTGTTGACAGAGTTTGAGCTGGAAAGAATTATTTATTTTGTGTTTGTAAAATATCGGATATTAATGTAATTTGTTATTGCTTATGCAAGGGAAATAAAGAACAGAAACTTTCTTATTGAAGAACAAATGATTTATTGAGATTTGGTAGAAAATAAAACCATTTTCACAAGGTGTCTCCACCAAGTGTTCAGAATTAAGTAATAGCATACTAGATAACATCCCATAGAGAGCTAAAATGATGATTGTGGATGTGCTGAATGAGGCTAAGACACAGATAAAACTTATTATTAATATAAGAAAGAGACAGTCATAATTGTTCAAACATGTAATAAGAAAGGGAGGCTTATAACACATTGTGACAACTGGTAAAATCGAAGGGAGAGGAGACAGAGAGAGAACATTTTAAACAGCCTGACTTCAGAGGAGCTCCATCTGAGATGATAGCAAATCCCTAGGACAGAGATTTATGGAGATCCATAATCGCATACGCCAGCTGACATGGCACCTGATGATGACCAGATACCTAGTCGTCATAAGGATGAAAATCCATCATCGACATGCTGCTGCAGAAATTCTAATCGAAATGGACTGGACATGTGTGTACATCTAATAAATGAATTCCATAACAACTGTTGTATAGCAATTTCAGCACTAGTAAAAACTGTTTTCGTACAGAACAAAATGCTGCAAAGATTCTCTGAAAACTCATGATTGGCATCATAAAGGATTGACTTCATTGCACCTGGTTTTTACCCTATATGGCTCAGTCCCTTTCTGCAAAAATCTGCCACAAGTATTACATGAGCTTCGTAGCTACAATAAAAATTCTTGGGATCTCTGAAAACAATTAACTCATGAACAGAACGGTGTTGGCCCAGATTCGAAACCACAACTTTTGGGACGCAAGACAAGAATTTAACCACTTAGCAACAAAGACCTCTGATTGGCATAATTCTCATGGTAAGCCCATGGTCACAACCACCCAACTTGGTTGTGTAACACCACCAGCCTGCATTGCTGACATATGACAAAATATGGCGTGCCTGTTCTGCAGAAATGAACCAAGCCATATGAGGAAAACCTGGTGCTATGAAGTAAATCCTTTGACTTTAGACCCTTTTAGACTTTAGATTGGCAGTTTTAGAGATTTTACAGTATTATATAACTTGACTATTTAAGATGTAATGGCCAGTTCTTTACCTTGTTTTTTTCCCATACCTAGCTTAGCTAGTTGACCACCGTAATGTAAAAGAACAAACAGCTTCAGAAACAGAGATGGAAAATCCCAAACTGCTCATGAAAGTCTAGATGCCATAGTGGAAAGCACAAGATTGAATTGAGTGGACAATTTTTGTCTCTGCTTTATGTACATTTCAGCACGATGGAACTTAATTTGGCGCAACAAGGATAAAATTCAGCTAGTCAGAGACACATTTACAGTTGTGTAGATTGTTGATTGACTGATTGATAGGACCATCATCATGCACTTTGCGAGTAACCATGTGTGCTCCAATCTCTTTTTTACTCATGAAGATTTCAGCTGTAGTGCACAAACTCTGTAGCACCGGCAGGATCTCCAATGTAATTTTTAAGATGGTGAAGATATTTTGTATGAATTTTATTTTTAATCATTTCTAATGAACTTTGCACTGGCAGCGGCTTTCCATCCTGCTCTTAATGATTTTTGAACTGTCAAGGTTTCTATTACTTGCTCAAATTGAACATGGGGCCTATGTTTTATCGTCCGTCTCCGATAGGACTAGGAACTCAATCTCACCTATACTGACATCAGGGATCTCTGGCTCGATCTCACCTACACTGAGTTCAGGGATCTCTGGAAAATATCCAGATGGCTCCATGAGGGAGCGAACTGAGCACCTTTGTCACGAGAGCTGAGCACCTACCTCTATGCCGCATAGTCCCCCTGTATAGATTGTTATGTTCGTGAGTCGAGACATGATCCCAGTAACTTTGGATTAATAGATCAGCGACTCAACTACATAGCAATACAAATGGTTATAATATATCTGAAAAAATGTGATAGTTTTTTTTGGCAATAAATTTTCTTTATGTACTAAAGTCACTTGGTCTTACATTTTTATTACTTATTTAAAGTTGGTTCTGAAAAGTTTGTGTGTTTCCTTGTGTTACAGTTTACAGCATAGATTCTCAAACTTTTTCAGCCCACTTTACACGTCATTTACTTTGTAACGCTCCTTCCCTTTATAACAGTTTGCCAACGCCCCCTCCACACTATACATGCTCTATTTTCACTTTGACATAGAAAATTGATATATATTTTGTCATACATGAGTCAATTTTCAAATGATTATAGACATGAAATAGAAAATTGATGAAAAAATGGATCGTGTAAGATGAGCATAAGATGAATTAAAATGCAGAATTAAAATTTCTAATGATTCTTGAATTCGAAATCATGAAAAACTCCCCCAAATGCTTCTGAACCCACTATCGCCCCTGGAAGGCTTCAGCGCCCACTGCGGTACCACCACTTTGGGAATCCATGGTTTACAGTGGTGCAGCAATATTTCTGCTTTTCAATGTGACACTTATTTGTTCAGCAATTGGTTATTGATCATTGGTTATAGAACTGACATTATGGCACTCTGGGCAGACCCTGCTTCAACTACTCACTATCGTCTGTTTCTTTAGAGCACTAGGTCACAACCTAAGGGTCACCGTCTAAGGGGTCACCGCTAAGGTCACGTCAAGGATGTCACCGTATGATGTCATTCTGTCTTCTTCTTTCTCTTAATCCTGTTTTGCCTGACAGCGTCATGTAAATAATGATTTTTGTCGCCTCTGTTATCTCTGAGATCCACCTTTTGTCTGGATGACCTTTTGCTTTATATCCACTGTATCGCCAGTGTAGTGCCAGGGCCCACAAGGGAAGCAAAGAATAGTACCACTGCGACCTACATGTCATGTAGTAAGAGGCGACTGATGTAGGGCTTAGGGAAGCTAACCTAGTAAATAAAAAGCATGGCAGAAATCGGATGTGCTGCCCTACTTGTAGATGCATAACTAGCACAACATACAATTGTTCTTAGGCTCAGATCACATACAAATCACACAGAATGGTTAATAAGTGGTCGATATGGAGCATTCAAAGAAAAAGAAGATATCCACTGTATCGGAGCACCATTTGAGGTGCACTGTCTGTTGGTAATCTGATTATGTGGCTGAACCATTTAATATTGTTTCTTGATGAAGTCCAGTACTAAGTTTAGTTATTCTATCTAATTCCACTAATTACCAGAGTGTGTACTTGCACACTGTGTTTGCGTCAGATCATCTATAACCTTCTATCTACTTCCTTACAGTAACTAAACAATAATTACAGAGTATGTACTTGCAACAGTATTTGGTCAGATCATCTATAACCTTCTATCTACTGCCTTACAGTAACTAAACAGTAAAAAAACAGAACAAATATATCCATTTTACAACAGCTTAAAATTGTAGAGAAGACATTGATAGAGAAGATAAGCATGCACTAAATTGATTAATTTGGATATATAAAAACAACATGATTCTCTGGAGAGAATTGTTCTTGTGGATATCTCTCGCTATCTCGACCTAGACTGATGAACCAACTTTTATCATGAATTTTACCGTGGTTTTGAAAAATTCCGTTCCTCCGTACAGCTTTTCGCGAAGCTCTGTGTTTTGTGGCCAGGTTTCGTTTCTTAAACCTGCTATCCGTTGACAATCCTGCATAACGTGTTGTGCCGTCATGTCCGCCTTTTTGCATGGGCACAGGCTAGTTGTGCCTATTTTAAATTTGTTGTACATGTGGGCGCGTAGCTTGTTGAGGCCGGTACGGAGGCGAAGTAAGGTAACTATACACTAACAGACCATAGTATCCGTCACTGTTGGAATGCTGGGGATGGTTTTTTGTCCACTTGTCTCTGTAGTGCGAACCGATGGTTGTTCGGGCTTCTTCATAACTGATCTCGTGATCAGTCTGAGGTAGTCGCCTGCCTTCTTTAGCTAGTTTGTCGGCACTTTCGTTTCCACTTATATTACAGTGTGACGGAATCCACTGAATGACGGTGCGTTTGAGTGAGCGCGTTAGTTCATCGAGGGTCGCTTTGAGCTCATTCAGCTCTGTTTTGCCTACACTTTTGAGTGCCGTGATGACCGATAAAGCATCGGTGAATATCACGACCTTGTTGCGAGAGGTGCCTCTTCTCTCCAGGATCATTTCAGCCGCTATTCTTATTGCCTCCGCTTCCGCTCGGTAGTTATTCGAGTATTTGCCTGTGGCAATCGATTTTGTGACCGTCACTTTCTTTGATAGAGCACTATTCCTCCTCCACCATCGCTGATTGCGTTCCTGGCCGATCCGTCAGTGTACACGTGTGTCCACTTATTTTCGGGGTATTCTGTCGATATGTACTGTTCTGTGGCTGCTCTTTTTTCGAAGTTTTCTTGCTGACCTTTCTTAAGTATGCCTGGAATTTTTTTCCTTCGTTCTGGCAACATGGTTTTCCACGGCGGGCACTTATCAGTTGCCGGGATTGGTTTGGTTTTGCATTGTGCAAGGACCGGATGGTCTGCAGTCAATGCTTTAGCGATTTTTGCGAAGCTAGATCTCTGTATCCTGCTTCTTTCGAATTCGTACATTCTTTCATGCATAGGATGGGAATCGAGCCGTTTAAGTTTTTCCGCTAGTACTAAGACTTTTCTATCCCTTCGGTCTGACATTGGTTGGATACCTGTGATTGTTTCCATCGCCTTGATGGGCGTGGACTTCATGGCTCATGTGATAATTCGCATTGCACGGTTCTGACTGTTGCACACTTTGACGAATTGCTTGTTGGATGCATTACTCCACGCTGCAATGCCGTACTCGAGGACCGGTCGCACTCTACCGGAGTAGAATGTTTTAAGCACTCTGGTGTTTGCTCCCCACGTGGAGCCTGCGAGTTTGCGCATTATCGTGAGCCTGTGTCTCGCTTTTGCTGTAGCATTCTTGTGGATATAAAGCCGACAGATGGATTAGAGGAAGACCAAGAAGAAAATAATTGCAAGATTTCACAGACGGTTGAGTCTGACTGTGACAGATGTCAAACACCCCATGCAGGTCAGCAGTTAGTGCTTCTGTCATGGGATCCAAGTTCCGTCACATACTGATGAGCTAAGCATTGCCTTGGTAACACTAGCGTACACTTTCTCGCTGTCCTAATCGCCAGGGGTATCACAGGCTAGAGAGTGAGAGAGACACCTGCTCCTTGCTGCAGTTTGAACTTCTTTACTGTGATGTCCATCTTCTATTCCAAACAGGACAAGTGTTCTCTAGTTGTAGTTTTCATTCTTCTTTCTCTGGTCTCTTATCTTCTTCTTCGTCCCCAGGAAGGCATGGGTTCGCAACCAAGGTCTTCCAAGCCCTCCTATCTAAAGCTATTTCTCCATATCTCTCTACTCTCTCCCCATTTTCATGCATTCCGTCTCCAGCTCAAGCCTTCAAGTGTTCCTGGTCTTCCTTACCTCTATTACCCTGGTGGTTTCATGAGTCCTTCCTTACAGGGTCCTTCTTCTTCCTCGGGTGGCGAGCTATGTCCTTCTTCTTCCTCGGTGGCGAGCTATGTCCTTCTTCTTCCTCGGGTGGCGAGCTATGTCCTTCTTCTTCCTCGGGTGGCGAGCTATGTCCTTCTTCTTCCTCGGTGGCGAGCTATGTCCTTCTTCTTCCTCGGGTGGCGAGCTATGTCCTTCTTCTTCCTCGGGTGGCGAGCTATGTCCTTCTTCTTCCTCGGTGGCGAGCTATGCTCTTCCCTCGGTGTATGTCTTCTCCTGCAGCTATCTAGTGTTTTTACGGGGTGGGGTAGCTAACCCTACCACCAAAATCCTTAGACGCCTCTTATGACATTCGTGGCAGGTAACAGTGTTTCTATTCTTTACACCCCATGGGTAAGTATGTTTAACCCAATAGTTACATCCTCATCATCAAGTAGTTTGTCCCTTCCAGAACTTGGCTCCCATGACAGCATTCCTGAAAAACTCTCTGTTCTGTGCAAGTTGACCGGTGTCAGCAGCAGTCATTCTCAGATCGTCAATGACATCCTGCAAGCATCGTCTTCTTGGTCTTCCTCTCGTTCTTCTTCCAAGCATCATTCCTATAGTTAAACATTTCCATTATTATCTGTTTAAACATTCCGTTACGATCACATTCATAGTTCTTACATTCTAGAAAACCAGTCTGATGTCATGATTTGTAGTGTGTATATATGATGATTATAAATTTTAGTCAAGTATTTTGATTCCCAAATTTATTGGCATTCATAGTTGGTGCAGAGTACCGCTTGGTTTATGACTGTTGTTGGTTTTATTGAACTTTTGGTTAGAATCCTCATCATATAACCCATTACAGTCTGCCTATTTCTGTAAATCCAAAAGAGAAGGGGGGGTGTGTGAATGTCTGTGCAGGTTCGACTGACACGTCTCTTGTATAGAGGTAGGTAGATCTTGATAGTAAAAAAGGTCAACATTTATTCTTAGATAAGTCAATGATATATTAATATATACAACCTTCTGACACCATTGTGCTAAATGTGCCTCATGCTGTTCATTTGTTATGTTTTACTGGCTGCAGGGTTGTATGGCTTATGTTGAATTGCGTTTAATTTTACCCTACTAATTGAAATGCTGTCTATAGTAAGATGACGTCCAAGCGGCAAGTCCATCCGTACCACAATTCTAGGAATGCTACCCTAGTAAATAAAAAGCTGGCAAGAAATCTGATGGACTGGGCTAGGCACCAATAGGTCCATAACTTGGCACAACGCACAATCGCTCTTAGGCTCAGATCACATACAAACCACAAAGAGTGGTTTAATAATTGGTCGATATAGAACGTTCGCAGAAGAAGAAGAGGAAGGTTCCGATTGTTCTTCTAATTTCTAATTTCTTATATGGTCTCTTCTTGTTTTATTTACTGCTTTCCTCAAGCATCTCAATGTACGAGTACTTGAATGATGTCCCAAATAATATAATTTCATCTATTGATAAAGACTGATACTGTTAGTGTTTCTAAAATCGAGTTAATGTTCCCCCAATGATGTGGATATTAACGTATGTTTCAGTTTCAGTTTGGAATATCTTCATTGCACTCCGGACATGTCTATATGTGGTCCGACCTCCTTTGCAATATCTCCAACATCGGCTAGCGATTAACCATACCAGTTCGATGTTGATTGACGAGTCTACTCAAACTGTGAACAAAATAATAAATGAGCAATTAACGCGGAGGTTGAGGCTCTTTTGAATGACAACGTCACTGAAACAAATGCAGTTATTTACACCGATGGTTCAGTCATTCGTCAACAACGCTGTGCGTAGGATTTTTCAGAACGCTCAGGGGGAAAAATAATAAGAAAGGCCAGTTTGGCCTACGCAACAACCACAAGTAGTTTGACAATGGAGGTACGGGCGGTTACAGAGGTGGTGACGTGGTTGGCATCTCATGACGTCTCTCGTATTTTTATACTTAGTGACTCCATAAGTATGATTCGCAAAGTTGAAACATGAATGGTGGGACGAAACTGGGTGGAGGTGGGAGAAACTGTACAGACAGGGGTCAAAGAAATCACCTGAATTTGTTACCCTGAGCACGCAGGAGTCAGTGGTAATGAACAAGCTGATAGATTGGCTGGCACGGCTACAATATCAGAGGGATCTCCAGTGGACCGAAATGGCATTCTTAACGCACTGAAGGAGTCTTTTCAAACAGAAGAGTTTCAGGCTTGTGAGTCCCACTCGCTGAAAAGACTGAGAGAGATAGGTACATCTAGAAAAGAACGACATACCAAATATGCAAAGAGATTGATTAATCAACATCGAACTGGCGAGTTGACCACTGGAAGCTGCTGGATTTGTTGAGACGGAGATCGGAGCACCTATGAATATGTCCGGAGTGCTATGATGATAGTCCGTTGATAACTGAACTGATAACTGAACTGATAACTGATACATTACAAGTTTATTAACACTAACAAAATTATTTTTTCGCATGTTGAACTTTATACAGTAATCGTTGATATTCAGATGTTTGGAGCAATCAAAATGTAGCCATTCCATTTCATATGGATATTTATCATTTACGCTGTGTTTACTCTGACATAAATACGTAAATATCTGCGTGTATTATTAGCAGTTACGCTGTGTTTACTCTGACATAAATACGTAAATATCTGCGTGTAATATTAGCAGTTACAGTTTACCTACATTGTGCCTTCAAACAATAAACAGTTGTCTCTGGAATTGACCTAATAAGGAATCACCATCACAATGATTTGCACCATAGATCGTTTGTTTCTTGCACATTCTTTCACAACGCAATTGTCTTGAGCTCATAGCGCAGTCCCAAAGTGGTGAGCCAACTTTCCTGGAAAATCAATCACTTCTTCAGTCATATGAAACACATATCGTTTGCCTCTTTCCGAGAAAATATGTGTCTTCACTTTTTCTGTCAGACAAAAACAAAACTACTGACATAATTGAATAGTATCAACCACTCTTGCAGAACCAACCAGACATTAGTTGAAAACACGATGTTTCCACAGACCGTCAAGCTGTTATTGGAAGTTTGTTTTTGAACAAATATCATAAAATATCTCTGAAGGATATGAAACTGACTGCTTTGGAGGCAAATGTTCTCCCCCAGATAATCTTCTGTCTACCGCGTTTTTGGTTACGCTCATTGTATTTTTTTGTGGGATAGAATTATTCTAGCTCGATGCTTTTCACATGTGCGATATATCTCCAGTGTCTTTTTTGGATGATACTGCTCACATTATGTTGTTGACACTATGTAAACAGTTCTTGGTTAGAGATATTATTTGGCCAGAACACTTGTAAGATTTTTCACAGACAAGTTGTATGTAAAGTGAAAATGTCTTCGTTGATGTTTCCGTAACATAAGAAATTATACAGGATGTGATTGTTAGTCCCAAGCTAAACCCCCCAACCTAGATGACCAGGAAGTCATAATGAGCCTGACCCCTCCTCAGTGACCTGTTTGACTTCAATATATCTAATTGACTATCTAATTTTGTTTTAATTAATAATGTTTGACTATCTAATTATAATATACCCATAACAACGACAAAGTAAATATAATGGCAACTGTAAGGAAATTGCGGAAGAAGTAGTGTAGAGAAGAGTAACTGTTCCAGCCAGGTTCAATTATAACACATGAGAATACGAAGAGATTTGTGGGGAGAAGGAATATCCACGAACAAGTAGAACATGTAGTATCAAGATCATCAGAAAGATGATACATACAGCGAGCTCGTTAGCAGAGAACTAGTCACAATTATCACACTTGACAAAACAGAAGTCATGACAATAAGTAGGTCAACAGGTCAACTAAATATACACGTGAATAATGTAAAAATACAACAGACTCCAGAATTCAAATATCTTGGGAGTATATTCACAGCAGATAGAAAGATGGACAGAGAAATCGAGACCAGATTCCAGAATGCAAATGCAGGGACATACCAACTGTCACAACTATTAAAACATCCAAGCATTAACATGGCAGTCAAACGACAACTGATAAACTGCATATTTATTTCAACTCTCTGCTATCAGTGTCAAACATGGCCCCTGACTAAGACACAAGAAAGAAAGATTACAACATGTGAAATGAGATGTCTACGAAAAGCTGTCAACGTTACAAGGAGAGATAGAGTGAGAAACGAGAATATCAGAAGCATCGTTGGTACTATACCATGCATACAGTACATCGAGAAGCAAAGAATCAAGTGGTTTGGCCATCTAATGAGAATGGAACCACATTTACTACCATCACGTGCCTATAATAATCGACACTCAGGGCGCAGAGCACGAGGCAGGCCAAGAACACGATGGATAGATAACATCTCAGAGTCCCTGCGAAAGCAGGACTGACAACGTCAAGCGCAACACACCTGACACAAGATACAAAACTAACTCTCCCCACGGCGCTTCACGGCAAATGTGGTTAACATAAGATAAGACACCGGACTGTGATACTGTCTTTTGAACACGTTACAGTTATACACTTTTGATAGTAAATACAAAATAACTGACAAACACTTGTTGCAAAAACCTCAGTTATGATAAACAAAAATATCTTGTATCGCTACCATCAGTACCATTCGCGGACAAAATATTTAGTGAAGTCGTCATTCAATAGTCGGTATAAATCTATAAATCTGTTCAAAGCAAGTTTTTCAGCTCTCCTTGTCAACACCCCACTTTGACTATACATCTTTTCAAATTAAGTATGTAAAATTGTACTGCCAACACCCCATTTTGACTATAAATTTTTTTCGAACCCAGTCTGCCTTCTCTCAGTACATAGTATAACTGCATATCCAGGGCAGTAGATTCATGAAAGAACTAAGCCAACCGAAATCAACAGCAAGCAGTATTGAAACTTTCAAAATATATCTGTAGCGTAGAGGCTAGGTGCTCGTCTTTCGTGCCAAAGGTACCATGTTCGTTTCCTCGTGGAGCCACCTGAATATTTTTACAGAGATCCCTGATTTCAGTGTAGGTGAGATCGAGTTAATAGTCCTATCGGAGACGGACGATAAAACGTAGGTCCCGTGTTCAATTTGAGCACGTAAAAGATCCCTTGGCAGTTCAAAATCGAGAAGAGCAGGCTGGAAAGTCGGTGCCCAGGCAAAATTCATTAGAAAAGCTTTAAAATAAAATTCCTACAAAATATCTTCACCATCTTCAAAATAACATCGGAACCCTCGCCGGTGCTACGGATTTCATGCACTGCGGCTGAGATCTTCCTGTGTAAGAAAGAGATCGGAGCACACATGGTTACTCACCGAAGTGCAATGATGAAGGTGCTATCAATCAATCAAACTTTATTAGTATATGGAGTCTTAAGTAATCATAGTTATAGTTCATAGTTCATAAGTACGGTTCCAACTTCACTGCAACGGGTCACTCCATAATTGCTCCGTTCCTGTGCCAATGAAAATCAAACGAAATGCTAACAACTGTGAAATGTTTCCTGTGTGAACTAATTCCAGAATGAAACAGCCGCGTACCGCCACAAAAAGCAGCCTGCACCGCATAAAATGCATATGGCGTCGCTAATGTAGCAACACAAAACTGTTCATCACTTGAATTGCAATTCTTGTCGAAGGAACATCAATCATGACAAAATCCAGCTTTCTGCACTCGCAATATAACTGCATACGGTAGATTGAGCTTGTTCGTCATAACCGCTGTCCGCCATTTTCTGAATACACACAAAAAAACGCACGGTTGACACAGCAAAAAGCATTCCATGTAACAGTCATAGATCACAGCGTTGCTCAAGCACTAACTCAGTAGCTCGGCAAACGAAACCGGAAAATACCAGACCAAATATGGCGAAAATGCGCTAGCAAAGTCGTGTTCAGAATCAAACAGTTCTGACTCTGAATGGCCCTCCCGCATTCCGCCATTGCTGGCCAGATTTTTCCACTTAAGTAATCACTTGAGAACAACAGTAGAGATCTCACCACCCATTCTTGTACTGGAGGTAGATACACTGGGTGCTTCATTCCGTTCGATGAGCCTACAATGTGCGCTAGCTAGAACAACTAAGCCATACTTCTAACTACTCTCCCCACCCCATCCCTGCACATGTCCATTGGTATTATAACAATATCTCATCCGTAGCACTGTCTGCTATCAGCTGATTTATTTCACCCGTGTGTTGCCGGGTACTACAATGGAGCAAAGAATAGTAACACTGCAACCTACAAGGCATGTCGTAAGAGGCGACTGAGGTAGGGGGCCTATGGAAGCTACCCCAGTAAATAACAAGCGTCGCAGAAATCGAAAGTACTAGCTTACTTGTAGGTGCATAACTGGCACAACGTACAATCGCTCTTAGGCTCGGATCATATACAAATCACAAAGAGTGGTTAACAAGTGGTAGATATGGAGCGTTCGAAGAGAAGAATAAGAAGCGATTTATTTCACTGCCTTCTTTTCTCAAAAGTAATTATAACATTGTAAAATTCTGTTATATTCTCATCAGTTTGGATATATTCTCCTCATTTAGCTACGGTTGTAACTGTGAACACCTGGCCTAATGTCTTTCAGCCTGTGCCATCCACGCTACGTTCCGTATGATTCTCGTATCCTTAATGTATACATAGTAAATATCTAGAGGGCAACAAGGTCGTCATCAAAGTCTTCCACAAGGTCACCAAGAGCGCCTAAAAACCTACATTGCCCAGATTACGAAACTATCCATGACGGCAATACGGGTTTCAAGCTCACTTATGTTCGATAGGCACGATTTATGTTTTCTAAGCTTCTTAAAGCTCGAAGTAACGAGTATAACCAATTAGTCTCATTGTTGTGTTTACAGTGGTCACATCTCTTTCAAATTAATATTGTGATGTACGCGTCATATTTGTCAACTGTTACATAAATTTGACGAACGAAAAATGAATTCCAAACCAGTTCAGCTAATATTTATATGGCTAAGCTTTGTTTTAAATTTATTGCAGGACATGAGAAAGCAGACAAATTAGATACGGTGGGAACATAATTAACACAAACACCCAGTGTCACTACCAGAGATCAAGACACATATAAGGAAAATACAAAGAGTTGGGGAGACAACAAACCAACAGAAAAAAAGGTCACATAAATACATACAAGATATAACAAGAAAGGTTACATACAAAACATACAAGATCACATCAGCAGACTAAACATAAAATAGCACACAACAATCTTCTGTTTCAGAACAGGACACAGCAGACTTAACCATCACATGCACATAATAACGCCTGCTCAGACTGCACAGTGTGCATTGAGTCCAGAACAAATCTTGTAGCTCTGTCTATCATACATACACCAGTGGGATGAAACATGGCTTCATGAAGGAAGCTTAAAGAGCAAGCTATGGGGAATATACGAGAAACTCTAAACGACATGCAGCTTCATAGAGGCAAAACATCTCATGGCTTAGACTGAGCTTACAGAACCGATTGCAAAGAGGCAAGAAAAAGATCTAATGACTTCAATGCAGATGTTTTTTTGTTTTTTTCGATCCAGAAGCACTTGAGATGAAAGCTCTTCGGCTCGGTGTCATGTACATCGTAACCCTTCGGTTCGATGCCACGAATACCGTAAATCTGGGGAACCTGTAGCTTTTCTGCCAGTCCGCGGAGTTGAACCCGCACCTACAGAGGACTTGACACCCGTAGTCCAACTCGCTACGAACACGCTGGGCACGCGGGCGAGGCAGATGTTCAATCATTCATCTCAGTTATACACTGAGGAAATCTTTAATATATGAAATGACTTTTCAGCAATCTTCCTTCTTAAAACTGTCTAGACGATCAGATAGCGAACAAAGGTGTAATGTTCAACAGAAGTACGTTACTATTGTTCCGCTGTACTTTTACATCAGACGTTGTATTTTACATTAACCGTTATATACCTACAACATGACCCCCTTTATATATGTATATTTCTTATATTTTAAACGTCTACGGAAATAGCACTTAATCAGTTTACCATACCCAGAATCTGGACCACTACAAATCTGCATTGCGCCATTGTCAAGCTGACGATTAATGAATATACAAGAAAAATACTATAATTTTACCATGAATTATATACAAGAAGGGCACAATAAAACTTCACAATTAATAAACATACATGAATGTCATTCTAAAACCTTCCTGTGTGTTGCCGAGGCTGTCAATGAGAGAAAATAATAGTAACACTGTGACCTACACGGCATGTTATATGAGGCGGCTGATGTAGGGGCCTAGGGAAGCTACCCTAGTAAGTAAAAAGCGTTGCACAAATCGGATCTGCTGGCTTACTTGTAGGCGTATAGCTGGCACAACGTACAATCGATCTTAGGCTCAGTTCATATACAAATCAAAAAGATGGTTTAACAAGGATCGAAAAGGGAGCGTTTGAAGAAGAAGAAGATTCTATAAATTCATCATTAATTTTATACAAAAGAACTGTATAAGCCTGTTTCCAACTTGAAATTCCCAGGGGATTTCACTTTAGGGGAATGGATCTTTCCCGGAGTTTATCTAAGTCTGATGTTCAAACCTAATTGACTTTTGATGTCTGTTTACAAAACGACTGTTGCTTCACAATCACTTTCTAAAGTTTAAAACTTCATAATGGAAAGTACTTATATCTAGGTACATTTCACCCCCTTTAACAAAGCTTTGAAAACGGAAAGAATGTTTATTCTGTTAAAATCGATAATATAAAAAACTGTAATGTTCCGTATTTCCCCCTTGTCAGAAGTCCAAAATGAGTTTATATAGTAATTTGAGTATGAATGTTTGAATAATAAAACGATATCATATTTCGTGAAAGCAGGTCTGAAGTTTGATTTGACTGGGAATGTTATGGTATGTGGGAAATAAACAAGAACATCAAGTGGTTTGATCAAATACAAGAGGACATTAATCTGATTTCAGATAATGGATCTCACTGCGCGGGGATTATAGGTGTCTAGAGAAATTTTGTAGTTTGCTAATTTACGAAGAACTTTATATGGATTACAGTAGAATATCATGGTTTCTTTTTCCAGTTTAGCAACAGATTGAGAAGGCGGGTTGGGACATACATTTCTAGACAATGATAGAAGATTCGATGTTCTAAAATATTTTTTTTCCCAAAAAAGGGTAACAGATGGGGGAAATCGCACCCTGAGAAAAAAGTTTAATAGTAAAGTAATGAATATTCACCCATATATCTACGATCGACTTTAAGAGAGGAATAATGGCAGATAGAGAGCCAAATCAGAATAGCTATGCAGTGCTAGAATAAAATGAGAACTAGAAAACAGAACAGCTTAAAGTACAGGACTGTTAGGCCAGATATACGAGAAAAGCAGAAGAGAACCAAAGAGCTTCACGTAGAAGATATAACTATTGGAGGTTAGACTTTATCAGGCTAATTAGAAGAGATGACATTTTTCAGAAGAGGATTTGACACATAAATGTGAGTATAAATAGTGTTAATGATTTCTTTTTCATTCAAAATAGTCATGCTACAATATTCGAATTTTCTCAAACGTATATAAACCTGATATTAAATATTATTATATTAATGTATTCCACATTAATGTCTTTTACGCCAACAATGCTTGTCCAACGAATCAATGAAACGAGGTCGTCTTGGGGCGAAATTTGAAGGCGAAACATATTTTGGCTCATATTATGTCAGATTTGAATTACTTTAAAGACAAATTTTGAAAAAGAGCAACATTAAAGTCCCTGTTTACTGCTCATACTGCAACTGTCAATCGTAATCTTGAGGCTAGTTATCAAATTTCCTTACTCATTGCTAAATGTGGAAAAAATCATTCTATAGGAGAGAATTTAATCAAACCATCAATATCATCATTTCTTAAAACGGTTCGGGAAAAAAGATGACCAAGATAAAACTATGCACCCAGTAACAATACTGTTAGCAATAGAATAGACGAAATGAGTGAAGATATTGAAATACACCTGTTTAAAAGCTGAAAACAAGAAAATTCTCAATGCAAATAGATGAATCGTTTTGGAGACAGTGTCGATAAGTAGTATTGATAACTTACGCAAGATATATTGATAATGGGTATTTTGCTGAAGAATGTTGTTCTGTAAATCATTGAGAGCATCCCTACCTAAAGGGTTTATATAATAAGCTAAAAAAATTACTTATATGTCATAAATATACCAATGAAAAATATAACATCTTGTCCGCAGGACTAATAATATCATAGGCAGAAAAAAGGGCTGCTAAAAATTGTTAAAAGAGAGAATCCAGAAATGCTTTGTGCATTGTGTTATTCACAGGAAAATTTGGGAGTTAAAATGTTTCGTTGTTCTAAATAAAATACTAAATTCAGTTGTAAATTATCAATGCATTAATTTAAATGTCAAATGGAGCGTCCTTCATGATTTTTTAAAGAACAAAAAGCGGGACCATGTGAGACTTTACTTCACTGAAGTAAGATGTTCTCGAAATGGAACTGCGTGACAGATTTATGGAACTTTTGAACTTTTGTGATTTTTGCACAAACCTGAAATTAAGTATCTGTTAACGTCGATAGTAAAGCATTTTGAGTTATCTAGCTGATATCTTAAAAAAAAATTTTAAAAAACCCAACTTAAGGAAAAAAAAAACTTTGTTGATGCTAAAGCAAAGATTTTTGGTTTTATTACCCTATGAACTATGGCAGAAATATATTTGCAACAAACATTTTAAGAGTTTCAGAAAAGTGAAGTACTGATACCGCTATACTGATACTTGTTAGTCGATCATAAAAAAATTTATCGGATGATTTAAAAGAAAGATTTCTGATTTGAAAAAAATGATTGCAGTCAATTTTAAATGGATTATCTATTTAAAATATGCAGTATCAAGAAGAACTCGCAGATATGCAAATGAGAGTCATTTAAAAACTTCATTTAATATAAAGGAGCGATGCATGGTTTGTGAAAACAGAAATCAAAAAACAAATCCAACCAAATATGCAAGAAAACTTATTACTATTTCTATCTTCATATTTAACTGAATGTGGTTTTAGTGATCTGCTCCATAACTGATCTGCTGCTAAAAAAGAAATTGGTTGAATATAACAATGGGAGACTTGAGTCTGAAGTAACTAAATTGAACCTAATATAAAATCTCTTTGCAGTATCTATCAATCGCAAGGATCTCAAATTAAGTAAATAGTTACTATAATCAAATAATATGAAAATACACATTAAATAAATCTCCCAATTCTTTCTTCATTATATTTTGAAAATTACTTACTGTTTTCTCACAATTTTAAGTGTTCCCATAAACCTATCATTTAAGTTTCTTCAGTGAAATTAAATTTTTTGGAAAATACATTTTTGTATATGTTACATGGGAAGGGTGGGTGGGGCACAAAATTTAGGCTTTGGTGGGGCATGCACAAAAGAGGTTGGAAACACTGGTATACATTTCAAATAAGTAAACATAAAGAATCCCACATAACTTATTCGAAGTTGTTGCCCATGCGAGCGTGTTCGTAGCGCGTTGGATCGGTGACAAGTCCTTTGTAAGTGCGGGTTCAACTCCGCGGACTGGCAGAGAAGCTCAGGTTCCAAGATTTACGGTGTTCGTGGACCGAGCCGAAGGTTCGATGTCCATGGACCAGAGCTTCAGCTAGTGCTTCTGGATCGAAAAAATTTCGAAGTTATTCCAGAAGCTTTCATAACTTGATTGATTGATTTATTGATTGATTGATGATGATAGAACCATCATCATTTACCTCGTAGGAAACCCATGTGTGTTTCGATCTTTCTTACAGAAAGATCTCAGGGCAGTGACTATGTAGCCCCGGGAAAGGATCCATTGAAGATGGTAAAGATTTTTTGTAGAATTTTATTTTCAATCTTTTCAATGAATTTGTCCGGCAGAGGTTTTCAGCACGCTCGACTCGATTCTAACTGCCTAGGCTCCTACGGCTCAACTTGAACACGGACCTAAGTTTTATCGTCCGTCTCCGATAGGTTGGGAACTCAATTCCCACACTGAGATCAGGTATCTCTGAAAAAATATCCGGATAACTTCACGAGGGAGCGAACTTCACATTGCAAATACAAAAAGTCACTATACAACTTCACCATTAATTACATGAAAGAAAGTCACTATACAACTTCACCATTAATTACATGCAAGAAAACCATCATACAACTTCACCATTAATTACATGCAAGAAAGTCACCATACAACTTCATCATTAATTACATGCAAGGTCCCATATAATTCATAATTACATGAAAGAAAGCACTATACAACTTCATCATTAATTACATGCAAGAAAGTCACCATACAACTTCACCATTAATTACATACAAGAAAGTCACTATACAACTTCATCATTAATTACATACAAGAAAACCACCATATACTTCCCATTAATTACATACAAGAAAAGCACTATACAATTTGAACATACATAAAT
Source organism: Arion vulgaris (assembly GCA_020796225.1). Lineage (NCBI taxonomy): Eukaryota > Metazoa > Mollusca > Gastropoda > Stylommatophora > Arionidae > Arion > Arion vulgaris. The sequence goes on from CM036764.1 coordinate 22,249,767, forward strand.
GACACATATTAGATCATCAATAGATATAGAAAATCCCCGCTCTGTCGGATATATATCTAAACAATACGAGCATAAGGTTCACATTCATTTTTCAAGGTGGCGCAAAATGAATTTGTAAACTTTTTGTTAGTATTTTTCTAGACGAAAATGGAAAAGATCAGATTCGCATAAAAATATGAATCCTGTTGGTCGAAACGTTGCTGTATTTTGTCCTTGTTTTTGTAATTTGTAAAACTAGTACTTTGTAATTACGTGTTTTGTATCAAATAGTTTTACGCAGTTCCATATATATACTGCATAAAAATATTGTATCAAGGGGCCTTTTTTCAGGAGAAGGTGGGAGGTATCTAGGTTGCACTTCCGAGTAACATGAAGAAAATGATTCATTTTCATACAAACACATCTTTTCATCTGAAAATTATCTTTAGCTAAGAGACCGTGTCTTAGAATCAGCGCATTCGTTTTCAGCACGAATCTCTGGAACATTCGATCCCTACTCACTTAGCTAATCACTGACCAACTTCAGCAGCAAAGCAATTTAAAAAACAATTAAATTTGGCTGAACATGGGACGTGGAGACATTGGAAGAGAGGTCTACAGACACACGGTCAACCCAAAACCCAATGAGCAGCCTTAAGAGGAAAGAACAGAGCGCCCTTTTTCGACCTAACCCAACATATACCACTTAATAATCACGTAGCAGAATTCAACCACAACACATTCCACTTCATCGTAAACTGTTCATCATCCCATCTTGATGTGCCTGACTGAATTATATCAGGAAGATCCTTCTTCCTCAAGGCAGATAAATGGAATGCATTATCTGGAACATAACAACAAAGATACTACTACATAGCATTGGGTCGCTACATCATTGAAGAAGAAAAGGATATCTACAATAATGCAGGCTGTTAACATGCACCCACTTGGAGGGTTTATAGCATTTTAGTCTTCAACAGTACTAGTTGACTTCCGTCATACATACAGCGTGCTAGCCCGCAAACCGACACGGATGCCTGACCTTGTTTGGCTACGCTCGTGAATGGATTAAACCAGCAACGTAACTCAAAAGTAGAATCCAAGTCTCGCATCGACCTGGTCCCACGGATCACACTTACCGGGCCCACGAAGTTTCCCGTGTTAGACCGCATTAGTCGCTCGGCGGCGAAGGACGACTTCATGACTGCCCATAACAGTTCGTTATCTGAATAGAAAAGTTATTAACCAAAAAAATGTTCCCCTTTTTAAACATTTAGCATTCTTCATTAAATATTTTTTTAAAATCAAAATAGATTTGAAAGATTTATTTCTTGATTTGTTTCGTTTAATTAGAGTTTTGGTTCAATGATATTTTTATGAGAAGTACTTTTTTCTTTTTCTTTCTTCTGTCCTCTTTTGCTTTTTTGCCGTTTTGTAGCAGGTTTAACTTATGATCGATTTTGAGATATGCACGCTCGGTCGCTTGATATGTTGTGGTATTGTGGGGTTTTAAGATGTCTGTAACTCCATCAACCCATCTTTTACTTGGTCTGCCCATTCCTCTTGGTGATTCCATTTTCAGGTTGTGCTCTGCATCTGGTGTATTCGGGTTCATTCTCATCAAGTGGCTAAACCATTAGTCTTTTTTTCAATGAATCTTATAGCAGGTGTTGTTTCCGACTGTTCTTCATCACATTTCTATATAGTCTTTCTTGTTTTATTTACTGCTTCCTCAAATGTCTCATTTTCACATTTGTAATTTTCCTTCTTGTTCTTTGTCATGCCTAGGGCATAGTGTTGGTATATAGTTTGCATTATAATCTTCTTTTATTTCTACGAATTGCTGGGTGTTTCAAGAGATGGGTTTTGGGATGTAATGTGTTGCTTGCTGGATTCTGAGTTTTGCTTTCGTTAGAATTATAAATTGTTTTTTTAAAATGTAATTGTTTCATGAGAAAACCCGAAATGAAGAGATTCCGAAAAAAAATGGCATGAAGGTCTTAAGAATAAAACAATTAAATAAATAAAAAATTTCGGACACATATGACGCGTTGATTAATTAAAAACTTGCGGAAAGTTGAAGAGCGGGGAGCAAGAGGAAGACTAAGATAGACGTGGAGAAGAATATCCCAAAAGTTGAACAGATTACAATATGACAGGTTCAACATCAAAACAAAAGACAGAAATGTTGGCTTCAATTTCAGCCACATTTCGATGGAGAAGAAAACTTATGATGTGATGAATATGAAAAAAAAAAATATCTAAAATGTTACTGAGGGGTTTGTAATATATATATATATATATATATATATAATTAGTACATAATTACTTCGAATGGGTTATCGGAAATGTCGATTTGGTGTTTTTTTGATAGAATTAACGTTATTATGTCGACATATTTTATATGATGATGATTTTAATATAGTTTATAAAATAGCCTTGTAGGCGTTAGAAAACTTCTAGAAAACCCAAGTGACTAACATAGGTAGATTTGTATGTCCTAGATGACTGATAGAAATATATTTGAATGTATTAATGACTAACAACGATTCATTTTAAGGGCAGTTGGGTTTTAATGTGCTAAATGATTAATATCGATAGGTTTTAATGTCTGATAGAGATATATTTAATTACTAGTAAAGATGATTTAATGATAAATAGAGATAGATTTTAATGTGCTAAATGATTATATAGGTTTTATGTCTGATAGAGATATATTTAATTACTAGTAAAGATGATTTAATGATAAATAGAGATAGATTTTAATGTACTAAATGAGAAAATATACAATAACAAAATATTGATCCTCTACCTTGCACCAGAAGTCGATTGAGTAATGTTTCTAGAACAGATAAAGATGATTTTTCTTGGGTATGTATTATGTTTCTAGAACAGATAAAGATGATTTTTCTTGGGTATGTATTGAGTAATGTTTCTAGAGCAGATAAAGATGATTTTTTGGGGTATGTATTGAATAATGTTTCTAGAACAGATAAAGATGATTTTCTTGGATGATGAATGTTCTTAAACAGATAAAAGATTCCGGTATGTATTGATAATGTTTTAGAACAGATAAAGATGATTTTTCTTGGGTATGTATTATAATGTTTCTAGAACAGATAAAGATGATTTTTCTTGGGTATGTATTGAGTAATGTTTCTAGAACAGATAAAGATGATTTTCTTGGGTATGTATTAAATTATGTTTCAGAACAGATAAAGATGATTTTCTTGGGATGTTTATGTATGTGGGTGAAGACACTTTATTTATATTTATCACATGAGATCAAGTAGCATCTCCACATTGAAGATCAGCTGTAATAGATTTGATACATTTTCTGTCTCCAACCATTGTGAAAATTCTGTTAAACTGTTCTTTCCCAATCTTGTTCTTTTTAGTATGTTCTAAACAGTGTGGTTTCCCCCATGTCCAAAATACTTTCTAAAATTGTTTGTGCTTATTTTTTTTACCAACTGTTTAGGTGTTGATTTGACTTATTCATCTCCGCCCCCCGTGGAGCACATGGTCTCAACTGTTGATATATTTTCCCCCTCTGAGTGTCTTTCTTTTTCTTCAGCGATCTCTGGTCGTCGCTTTAAATTTTCTGTGGACCACAAACTGGGCAGTCAGCTTCAGGTCTGTCAGGTTTCCCAAAGCTTAGTTTTCAGGTCGACTGGGTGTGGCCACATGTTGCTGCTCAGCTCACCCAAGAGAGGACAATCTTAAGGATATGCTCTGGTGTCTGTTCCGCCTGCTGACACTGGCAGAGAGCTGTTTGATTATTCCTAGTCTATATAAGTGTTTGTTGAGTCTGCAGTGTCCTGTGCTTAGTCAATGTAATAACCTGGTCTGTTCGTTAGCTTGAGGGAGTCTTTTCCATAATCATATCCAATGTTTGTCTTCAGTCTACTTGATTTTCTGTATGGGGTTTTGACTTCCCGTATGGCTTACCAGTAGTTAAACATCATTTAGTTTCTTAAAAACCCGTCTCCAGATATTTAGGACGTTCCCGTTTCGTTCTGTGATGTGGAATCATGTTTACCTGTTCCTTCCGATGCCATTTGCAACGACATTTCTTCTTCTATCTCTTCTTCTTGCGTTCGTTCTTTACGACCAATTTTAATCACTTTGTGATATGTTTGATCTTTTCCAAGAACGTGTATACTTGCACATTGGTATGGTAACCTAAACCCAAAACTTCTACATTTAGGACGCATGCATCCAATTTCATCCAACCCTCTTAGTCGCCTCTTACGACATGCGTGGGGGACAGTGGTTCTATTTTTTACCCCAAATTTGGTCCGGGAACCATCAGGCGCTTTCAATCTATTCTAACAAAAAATTATTTGTTAAATTTTCACTATTTGCGAAAACTGACAAACTACTCAACGTATAAGTGGTGTATAGAAAATCAACGACTCGTTTACTGTGGTTGATGACTAAGTCCTGTAAAGGATATGACTCGATTTTCATTACTCATTATAGATACCGATAAGTCCCAGATGAGTTAGAATTGAGTTATTCTAATTTGTATCCTCTTTTGTGTTGATATCTATTCTAAAATAATAAATCAGACTAACTGTAATAGTAGTCAAAAACAATGAAACTTTAGATATCTACTTTGTCGTTTTACACTACAATCCCAGAATATGTTCATAAAATAATCAATTAATTATAAATTCATTTATTCAAAACCGTAGAATAGTCTTTCGCAATTTTAAGCCGTGTATACTGGCGCGTGGGACTTTTAAAGTGATGAAAACCCAGTAGATTACCAACTCAGTCTTTCTTCTTGTGGCTCCCCAAACGACCACTTGTCCCAATCTGTGTGGTTTTATGTGGTCTGAGCCTAAGAGCGATCTCGTTGTGCCAGTTATCGCCTACAAATAGGCCAACACATCCATTTTTGCATGCTTTTTATTACTAGGTAGATACCTGATTACATCAGTCGCCTCTTACGACATTAATTTAAATTCATTGTATCACGAAGAGGTGAGTTTAGAAATGAAGACATCAGGAACAAAAAGTGAGTATACCATCAGAACTCAACTTCATCGACAAAATAAATGGTTCGGCCATATAAGCAGATTACCAACAGACAGTGGGCCCTTAAAAAGCAATGTTGCTTCGATACAGTGGATATATACAGATTACCAGCAGACAGTGCGCCTTTAAAAAGCAATGTTGCTTGATAAGTGAATATATAAGCAGATTACCAGCAGACGGGGCGCCTTCAAGAGCAATGTTGCTTCGATACATGGATACAGAAGCAGATTACCAACAGACAGTGCGCCTAAGAGCAATGTTGCTTGATACAGTGGATACGAAGCAGATTACAGCAGACAGTGCCCTTAAAGAGCAATGTTGCTTGATCAGTGAATATAAAGCAGATTACCAGCAGACAGGGGTTTTAAAGAGAATGTTGCTCGATACAGTGGATACAGAAGCAGATTACCAGCAGACAGTGCGCCAAAGACAATGTTGCTTCGATACAGTGAATATATAAGCAGATTACCAGCAGACAATGCGCCTTAAAGAAATGTTGCTTCGATAAGGATACAGAAGCAGATTACCAACAGACAGTGCGCCTTAAAGAGCAATGTTGCCCTTTGATACAGTGAATATATAAACAGATTACCACAGACAGTGCGCCTTAAAGAGCAATGTTGCTTCGATGGAATATTTACAAATTTCCAACAGACAGTGCGCCTTAAAGGCAATGTTTCTTCGATACAGGATACAGAAGGGAGATTCCCGCCCGACAGTGCGCCTTAAACAATGTTGCTTCGATCATGAATATAAGCAGATTACCCGCAGACAGTGCGTAAAACAATGTTGCTTGATAAGTGGATACGAAGCAGATTACCAGCAGACAGTCGCCTTAAAGAGCAATGTTGCTTCGTACAGTGGATACTAAACAAAGGCCGTCTACACAAAAGGTGAATCTCAGAGTAAGAGGCGCCAAACTCTTTATGAAGCGCCACAAACCCGTTCTCGAAATCTCTTTTATCTTGAGATGTGATGCAAACATAATTAGAAAAGAAAAAAAAAAGTTAAAGTACTCTACAAATGTTAACTCCGCTGCTACAAAAAAGAGAATAATAAAAAAGATTTAAATTGAGCCTCCACGTAAACCATTCTGTGAAAGAATGCAGTTGGAAAAACGGACGGCAAATTTTAGGTTGTTGGGCAAAAGCAAGCAGATTATGTGGACTGGTAAATATTATTTAAAGCTGTTTAGGTTTGTAAATTACAACGAAGTTTTTTGCTAGAGTATTAACTTAAATTGAAAGAATAGCTATTGAGTTTGTCTATTGTATAATGTAATAATTCATTTTGGTCTGTCATCAAAAGTTGATTGCCCGTAAAAGACATTAAAAGCCAAGTCCCAAGTCTTTGGTTGTATTAACTTAATTTTCAAGAAATTTGAAATACGTTTTGAATTACCGCCCTGTGGGGTTTTCAGGATCGTCACATAAGAGGAATGGCGGTTGGGTTTTACATAACATTGTTTTTTGTTGTTATGTTGTTTTAATCTTACAGCTATAACGCGGCGCCGAGGCGGACGCTCAGCATCTTACGGCCCATTTTACTCGGAAGGCTTTTTGGGACTAATCAGATTTTAGGAAGACCAACTTTTTCAGGTTTTTCATCATTCCATGTTTAGACTGTTTTCCCACTTTTAAATTTTATTTTTAACCATTCTATATCCCTGCCCAACACCCCTTTTTCTTTTAAAGAGAATGCTACAGGCGCCTTCATCGGCTCTCCAAAATTCGTTACTGGAGCCGTTATTTCTGACTCACAACATTCCTTTGTAAGATTCAGAATGGAAGTTTCAAGATGAATGAGTGAATGAGTGAATGTCATCAATAGAAAATTTCCACCTCCAGAGACGCATGTCGATCTACGTCCTGGACATACCTGTTGCCTAAGAGAAGGCCAGGCTTGCATCAAGAGCAACGATTGTTGGGGGTTTAGGATGGATAAAGGAATGTCTTTGGTCTCTAGCGACCTACTGTTGGATGAGGACACTAAAATTGACATTGAATCATAAGAAGTTTGGCGTTACACGTTGTACAAGTAGATGGATACTTTAGGGACAAAGAGATGAGTGGGTTTAACAAGCAAGCCACAGGAACCATCAGTATGCATACCCTTCGACATCTGTTAGGGAGACTGAGCACCTATGAGTCTGGCCGGAGTACTGTGACGTCAGTTCAGTAACCAATAACAAATAAAGAATTTATTTCTTGTACAGCTTACTAGTTTGTTTTACTTAGTCACTTTTCTACCATGTCCTGGTTATGTTGATAATAGAGATACAAACATAACATTTAATTTCTTTCTTTTTTTCGATGTGCACAATTTCTTCATTGTGTTTATGTTTACCTTATATAACTATCCTTCTTGAAATTGATTAAGAATTAAATTTGATCGGGGGTGTATGTAGACGAGGAAATATGAATATGTTTACAGAGAGAAGAAACCGAGCTAATTGGCTGAAACAATGCAGTAGCACGCTACCTTGAAAGCTAGATTAGAAAAACGACATGTTAATGTCACTCTTGTTTATTACTGCAGTTATGTTAGGCTACTTAAATTTTAATGAGACTGCCTGGTCCAATACTAATTTAGTTCAGACTAGTTACATATTAATGAGCATGCCTGGCCACTGCTAATATCAGTTGGACATATTATAACCTATATCCAAAACTCGTGGAATAGAAGATAATGGTTTTAAAAATAAGCCGCTTTGTAAATGGGGGCTAGACATTTTCATATTAGAAAGCACTTACCTAGTCTCCACTAGCAGATGTCGAAGGGTATGCATATGGATGACTCCGGTGAATCACCTAGTTAAAACATCCCTTACTCTGACCCTCTCGTATATAGTTCTAGTTGTATAACTCGTAATTTCAAAATCCTTAAATTGCTGGATAGATTCAACATCAATTTTAGTGTCCTCATCCAACTTTAGTCAAGAAACCGAAGCACATCTCCCTTATCCATCCTCAACTCCACAGAGGTCAATACTGTTGATGCAAGCATGTATATCTCAGGACAAATTGGTCTCCAAATAAACACCACAAAAACAAAATTGTTGACCTTACCAGCAGTCCAGAAAATATCCAACTAAAAACTACACTCTTGAAAAAGTCAAAGTTTTACATACCTAGGGAGTATGATGCCATCTATGGGGGATACAGCGCCAGAAATTCCATACAGAATCGCATTGGCATCAAGTGCTTTTAACAAATTGTCAAATATATGGAAGTCCAATTCACTCAGCAAGCACTTAAAATTAAAGATCTTTAACTCTTGTGTGATTCCAGTATTAACTTATGGATGCGAGAGTTGGAAAGCAACAAAAGCTCTAGAAAGAAAATTAGATAACTTTGAGAATAAATGTCTTAGAAGAATACTGAACCTCAAATGGTCAGATTTCAGACCTAATACACAAATAAGACAAGAGACCAAGCAAGAAAATGTATCAAATTTTATAAGAAAGCGCCGCTGGAACTACATCGGCCACACACTTAGAATGGATGAGTGAAGACTCCCTTACCAATCCCTCATATGGACACCAGAGGAAAAAGAAAACGAGGAAGACCAAGAGAGACTCTGCGTAGAACCATCATCAGAGAAAGCTCAACGATGGGCCTAGCAAACATTAAAGACCTAAAACAGATAGCAACGAACCGCGAGACATGGAGAGCTATGACCTCTGCCCTATGCGCCACCCACAGGCCCAAGAGGAAAGACTAACTAACTAAGCATGTATGCTTTCTTATAGCCGTGAGCACCCGCATGCAAGGGATAGTAGATCCGTGAATGTACACTGAAGACTAAACGATTGATACCTTCCATAGTTATCTATCATATATCGACATTAGTTTTAACTATAGAGGGAATCATATATATTCTTGCTTCATTAGCAAGACAAGAATGTTACCAGGATTCCACATAACGAAAGGACAATAGATCTTGGCTAGCAGGTTATAACGGGAAACCCGGGGGTCTCTGACGCTAAGTGGTTACACTCATGCCTTGTGTTCCGAAGGTAGGAAGTTCAAATCCAGACCGCACCATTCTGTTCAGAGTGCATTTTTCCAGAGATTCCTAGGATTGCTGGAGCTACGGATTTCATTTTTTCCAATACTGTAGCAAATTGTGTGCCATTTCTACCAAAAAGGACCGAGCCATCTGGGGTAAATCATGGTGTAATAAAGTCAATTCTTCAACTTTATAGACTATTTAGACGCGAAAGTCTTTAGCTGATCTGCATCTCAGTTAAAGCACGTATATTACATTTAATAAACCAGTTTAGTCAGATACCACCCAGCAGATAATGTAAGTGATTAAGCTAGTCCTTGTCTGATACGTGAACAAAATCTTCCAATTTCTTCCATCTCTTATGCTGAACATTCGTCACAGACAACTATTGACACTTTCTGGTCATTACACTTTGCCGGACATCATTTACATTTTCTGTATAATAATAATAATAATAATTCCTCTCGTACCGTTATACGTTACATAGGGCCTGCAAGTAATTTCTCCATACCGCTCTATCCTGAGCAACTCGCTCAATCTCCTCCATGGAACAGAGACCGATATTTACTGCCTCTCTCAGCAAAGTTCGTTTCAGGGTCTCCTTAGGTCGACCTCTCTTTTTTGAACCCTTTGCATCCCACTTCAATGCCTGTTTGATATTCGTTGATCATTTCTCCTCAAGGTGTGCCCAACATATCTCCATCTTCTCTTCTTATAACAGTTGTCACTAGTGGTTGACCAGACATGTCCCTGATTTCATCACTTCTCTGAATTCGTTCCATTTTATATTCATTATTTTTCGCAGACATCTATTTTCAAATGCATTCAACTTGCTTTCTATATCTTTAGTCATTTTCCAACTCTCGCTGGCATATGTTAGGATTGATACAACATTTGAATTGAAAATTCGTAATTTAGTTTTAATACTATATAACTTGCAGTTCCATATTTTATTGAGACTTTTAAAAGCTGATGTTGCTTTACCAATTCTGTATAGCTTCTCTAATATGTGTCAAGTATCAGTTCTTCGTTCCATAATCTCCAAACTCTTCTTTTTCGTCTTGCCATCTAAGTTAATTCTTCCGTGCTGACTTCTGATTATGAATTTTGTCACATTGTTTTACTTCGCTTTTGCTTATTTTTCTCCTATATTCAAGTGAGATGCAGGTAGTGATTTAAATACAGGCTTGCTCGTGTGATGCCAGAACCCACAGGGGAAGCAAAGAATAGTACCACTGCGACCTTCAAGGCATGTCGAAAGAGATGGTTGAGGTAGAGGCCTAGGAAGCTTATGAAAATGTGACAGCATACAATCGTCTTAGCTCAGATCACATACAAGTCACAAAGATTGGTTTAACAAGTGGTCGATATGGAGCGGTCGAAGAAGAAAGAGAAGAAGTAATTCAACAAATTAACTTCTTCTTCTTCTTCTTCCGTTCCATATCGACCACTTGTTTAACCACTCTGTGTGATTTGTATGTGATCTGAGCCTAAGAGCGATTGTATGCTGTGCACATTATGCCCCTACAAGTAGGTCAGCACATCCGATTTATGCGATGCTTTTTATTTACTAGGTAGCTTCCTAGGTCCTACATCAGTCGCCTCTTACGACATGCATTGTAGGTTGCAGTGGTACTATTCTTTGCTTCCATTGTAAGACCCGACACCACACGGGAGAAAACAAATGAACTAAAACAGATAAGAATTCTTATCTGTAAATGGTATTCTCCTAATAATATCAATATATTTGGTACTCTTATTGAACAGGTTAAACTTCGATTAAAATCGTAATCTAAGTCACGTTCGTCCGTGGTCAATATGAATTCTTCTTACCTCTTGTTCTTACTCATCATCATCATCACCTTTCAACTCCCATCTGAGCACAGGTCTTCAACAAACTTCTTCCATCTCTTCCTCTCTCTTGTCATCCCTTCCAATTCTTTCCATGTTTTGCCTATCCTCTTTATATCCGCCTCCAGCTCTCTTCTCCAGGTCTGCCTAGGCCTTCCCCTACTCCTCTTTCCCTGCGGGTTCCAACAGCAACCAATTCTGGCTATTTTCCGACAGGAAAGAAGGCTAGTCGGATCCCGGATCCTTGCGGCTTTCCCGGTGATACGTCATTTGCCCCCTGTTGGGGACCTTCCCTGGTTCGGATGGTTGAGTTGAGTTATTCCATATTGTTGTGCTATCCATGTTTGTTGAAGTTTTTGGCTTATTTTTTCTACAGGGTGAGGTAGCCAGCCCCAGGCACAACCCTCCTTAGTCGCCTCTTACGACATGCCTGGCAGGTAGACATTGCTGCATATTCTTTCCTCCCCCTGTGGGCCCCGGCAGCACTCGGGCGGATCCCTACCTTAGTCGCCTCTTACGACATGCCTTGTAGGGCGCAGTGTTGCAATTCTTTGCTTCCCTTGCGGGCCCTGGCAACACACGGGCTCTTGTTCTTACTAGTTATGTTAATTTTGTCTGCATCTTCTTCTACACCCTATTTAGGTATTCTAGCTCCGGTTAAAGTAATTTAAATTCCGTACAATCTTGGTCCTTGGCGTTCACAACTGTTAAACGAAAAGCAATCTGAGATGAGAATGAGAGGGTGGGGGTAGGCTTGAAAATATAAGGTATCATAAAATACTGTTTCATTGTAATGTCAGCAGAAATCGGTAAATTTCCAAGCTTCAGCTTTATTTCGAAGATTTTAGTGAATTTGTTGCAGACAGTAGCTTGATTTGTTGCAGAAAGTAGCTTGATTTGTAGCAGAAAGTAGCTTGATTTGTAGCAGAAAGTAGCTTGATTTGTAGCAGAAAGTAGCTTGATTTGTTGCAGAAAGCAGCTTGATTTGTAGCAGAAAGTAGCTTGATTTGTTGCAGAAATAAGTAGCTTTATTTGTAGCAGAAAGTAACGTGATTTGTAGCAGACAGTAGCTTGATTTGAAGCAGAAAGTAGTGTGATTTGTAGGAGAAAGTGGCTCAATTTGAAGCAGAAAGTGGGCTCAATTTGTAGCAGAAAGTAGCGTGATTTTTAGCAGAAAATAGCTTGATTTTTAGCAGAGCAGAAACATGGTAAAAATGTGTGTTGTAGAGGAGTAAGAGATTTATAACGATGAGTGTGAGGAAGAAAAAGTATCATGACAGAGAACTAATGCAGCATTTGAAACTGTAATAGCTTGTGCAAAACAGCAACCATTCTTCACTTGCTCAGCAATTTATGTAGCTGTACATCAAACAAAACAGCCAGCCTTCTTCACTTCTCAGCAAGGTATGCAGCTGCACATTAAACAAAACTTGACTTTTCGTTAGTGGCGTAGTACCTAAATGCGAGTGGATATTATTCATTAACCAAGTTAATGTGTCAAGTTTGCCTACATCATCCACCGGTAAAGGTAAAAACAAGTACTTTGTTGCAATATTAGTAAGCGTAGGCCAACAAACATAACAAATAGGACTCAACTTCTTGCGGAGAATAAACTTTAACTTGTTTGAAAACTAAATCGCCTGAGTGGTTACCGGGGCCCAAATTGGGGTGTAAAGAATAGAAACACTGTTACCTGCCACACATGTCGTAAGAGGCGACTAAGGATATTGGGGGTTGGGCTAGCTACCCCACACCGTAAAACACTAGATGGCTACAGAACGGAGAGCGAACCGAGTAAACGCTGGCTGAAACCGGACATATCGCCGAAGGATAAGCACCAGAACTCCAAATGGGGCTGAAAATGTGACGTAAAACATACCAATGCTAAGACTGCATGAATCGGATTTCCATATGAATGGAATTTATGGGAGATCTGGTACATCTGTCTGGGCAGTGATCCAGAGAGAGAGAGAAAACTAAATAATCTCCCCTAATTTATTACATTTTCTCCCAGTAAAAGCGAAAGTACGCATGAGATGACCGTGACATTATGCAAAATTAAAATTAGTGTGAACGCACCAAAGCACGAAACAATTATTGTTGATCGAGTAATTGTATCTTATATCTGTCCGTTCTTATTTTTCTCTACATTTCATGATCACGATCTTCGAGTGCCACAGAATTGTCTCAAACGTGAATATATTTTTCCCGCTTTATCAGTGTTCACTCTCGAAATGAATGGACTTCAACTAATACTACTATTGCAATCATTACTTTCAATATTACTACATACAACACTGCTACTATGAAGACTACTACTACAAACACCAGTGGCAGCTCGTTATTAGGGGAAAGTAGGGTTGGACCCTACCAAAAATAATGTGTAACATAATATTTATAATATTTTATGAATTAAAATATAACCGAACCCAAAATCATAATTTTTCCGCAAATGTTTGTCTGGCCCCACCAACAAAAATGATCACGAGCCGCCACTGTTTTCAATACTACTACATGCAACACTACTACTACTACAGATCTACATACAACACCACTACTACTACATTTATTGCAGTTATTAGAACTGAAATAAGTACTAGTACCAAGTAACTGCTTCATCTTTCTAGAGGATTACAGTTACAACACTGAAAACTGCAGTTGCGTAGTTGTCCATTAATTCGTGAGCACGTTTGAAATTGATTTCTCGAAAACTACCTGTTGGATCTCAGTGATTTTTGCAAGCAGCCTTAGAATATCCATGACGCTAGAAATATTTTTTTTCCAAGAAATTTGATGTAGTTTGAAATATTTCTTCTTCAGGTTATATTAAAATCAACCTCACCGGATTGTACACAATAGTAACAGATCTACGGTACACAGACGCGTTGTTCTAAAAATACATTATGGTAACATAGAAATATCGTGAGTATACAACAATTTGACGAAATCGTGCACCTACTTAGTCGACTTTGAAAGCGGAAAGCATATGACGTTATAATTGGGATACCGTTGTATAGTTATGGGTGTATCTCGCTATTTGTATGAGTTTATTGTATCATATTTGTTGGCTTATCAAAACTGACATTGATATCACATTCATAATGAGTCTGAAGTGCACATTTATAACAATGCAGAAGGTTACAGTTTTACTATACCAACACTTACGTGGGGAATCTAAGAGAGGTCATCTATATTGCGATATTCATAACCCTGAGAAACGAACGCAACTGGCGCTTGGTCTGAATAGAGAATCCTTTTCCGATGGATTAAACAGGACACAAAGTGCACTAATGTCAAGCAAGGACGGAAAAGAACAATTGACGACTTTGACATAGATGTCATAAGACGAGAGCTCTTGAAAATGTTTGCGACAAATCAACTTGTTACTCTCGGGAAACTGAAATTAAAACTGCAATCAGATTGCAGCATAGACATTTCTAAAAGTACTCATGAAAAATTGTAAGAGCCGCCGGCTTCACCTTCAGAAAAAATATAGGCGGCAGGAATATTATTTGAAAAGCCACATTTAATTGCTGCCCGAAGTAAATACCCGAGGCAGATCCGTGAGCGGCGGAGGCAAAGGCTATGATATTGTATATTTGGACGAATCCTGGGTCAATGCTCACCACACCAATGCTAAGAATGGCAATCAGTAGACGGTGAACAGAAAAGAAAAATACCAAGCAGCAAAGGCCAGCGTATTATACTACACATGCAGGAAGTAGTGAAGAAGGTCTTGTCCATGACGCTGGACTTATTTTCCAATCAAAAAGTACCGACAGGGAGGGACTACCACACGAAATGAATGGACATATTTTCAGGCACTGGATGGAGAAAGATCTACTTCCAATTCTAAACAGACCATCATGCTTGGTAATGGATAATGCATCCTATCACAACGCAGTATCAGCGGAAGACAAAGTACCAACTGCATCAAATACAAAAGATCAAATTAGGACTTGGCTCTCTAAGGAAAATGTCAGCTTCGATGATACATATTTGAAACCGAGTTGTTGCACCTGGTGAGGATGACAAATAAGACAAAGGTGTTTCATATTGACAAAATCATTGCGGAATACGGCCCACGTCTTTGCGACTACCTCCATATCATGCTCACCTCAATCCGATAGAGCTGGCGGCTAAAGTAAAGGGCAAGTTGCCGAACAGAACAGGACGTTTAAAATGTGTGATGTTGAAGTTCTGACACGTGAGTCCTTCTCAATGATAGACATGCAGTTCTGGAAGAAGTGTGTTGAACATTTGCTCCGAGAGGAAGACGAGTACTGGCAACGAGATGGATTACAATTTGTCCAGCCAGTAACAATTATCAACCTCATGGAATCGTCAGATTCGGGATGATACAAATCATATTTTGATTACAGACTGAGAAATAGCAACGTATACATTTCCATATCCAAATGCTCTACCATCCTACAATTTGTGGTGAAGTTAAGACACCTGGGGTCTAATGGTGACCGAAGGAGGACTAACTGTTGCATATTGTTCCCAAATTCACGATTGCACATAAAGGGCAACACACTTAATTACTTGACCTATCAAGTTAATATGGAGATACACCTATGAATAGAATTGACATGGACAAATTCTAGGGATACTGTAAAATCTAAAATTTTAGCCCTATTTGCAATTATCATAAAAGATCAAAAGGAATTCGCCGATGTGCAAAATCCGTAGCATCTATGGACTACTGGTTAGCTTTATTTTAGCGTCATGGATATTCTAAGGCTGCATGCAAAAAATCACTGAGATCCAACAGGTAGTTTTCGAGAAAATCAATTTCAAACGTGCTCACGAATTAATGGACAGACTATAGTGAACTTGTTTCTTATGCGCGTGATCAGGGTTCAATTCTACAGTGGGCGTGAAATATTTTTTCAACCGTAATGCTATCAGGTCGACCCAGACTCAATTGGGTACCAGGAAAAGCAATAGGATTTGGTAATTGAAACATTATTTGTTAGCTGAAAACGTTATTTCTCAACAAACACGTTATTTGTTAAATCGTTATTTCTTGACAAACACGTTATTTGTTAACTTAGTGTTATATATATATATATATATATATATATATCAGTTGGAACGCTATATGATAACTGGAAATTTAATTCCTAACACTTTTATTTTATTTTTTATCATGGCTACTATAGGAAGAAGTTCGAGGACAATGGGGCAGACAGTTGGAGTTTGTTCTGACTATGATTGGCTATGCGGTTGGTCTTGGAAACGTATGGCGGTTTCCTTATCTTTGCTACAAGCATGGCGGAGGTTTGTGGTTTTATATGAGAGACAGAAGGTTCTGTCAGAATATACAAACAAATAAACTGAAAAGTTTACAAGAACTATTAATGACAAAGATAGTAATATATTTCTTTTACTGAAACATTAGAGAAAATAATATTTACATTGTGGAATAAAGGAAATGGTGGAGCAATTACTTTTCTTTTATATCAGAGTAAATATTTGAGAAATTATTGTTGCCTAAACTTCAAGAAATGTCATTCTTACACTATTTTTGTTTCTGTTGAGTATATGGAAGATTTTGGTGGGGCATGGACGCTTCACACGGCAGTAAGAAAACATATAAAGTACTTTTGAAAATAACTGTTACAGAAGAATCCCCTGTTAATCCCCTGAAGGTCGTGGGTTCGAATCCGGACCGCGGCGCTCTGTTCACGAGTGCAGTTTTTCCAGAGACCCTAGGATTGTTGCTGGAGCTACGGAGTTCGTGCTTTGTGCAATACTCTCAGCAAGTGGCATGCTATTTCTGCGGAGAAAGATCGTGCCAGATGGAATAAAACCCGGTGCAATGAAGTCAATCCTTCGGCTTTAAAAACCATTTTACCCCTGATAACCACAGAGAAGAGAATAAATAGATATATCTAGAAAGAGCTTTAAATCTAAGAGAACTACCTGAGTCTACAAAAAAGAATGAGAAACGTTGAAGTATTTTGGAAATATAAAAAGACACAAAGTGTTGAAGAAGGCCATTATGGAAGGAGGCATTTCGGCAAATAGGAGAAGAGGAAGACCATTATTGAAGGAGGCATCTCGGCAAATAGGAGAAGAGAAAGACCATTATTGAAGGAGGCATCTCGGCAAATAGGAGAAGAGAAAGACCATTATTGAAGGAGGCATCTCGGCAAATAGGAGAAGAAAAGACCATTATTGAAGGAGGCATCTCGGCAAATAGGGAGAAGGGGAAGACCATTATGGAAGGAGGCATCTCGGCAAATAGGAGAAGAGAAAGACCATTATTGAAGGAGGCATCTCGGCAAATAGGAGAAGAAGAAGACCATTATGGAAGGAGGCATCTCCGCAAATAGGAGAAGAGAAAGACCATTATTGAAGGAGGCATCTCGGCAAAGGAGAAGAGGAAGACCATTATGGAAGGCATCTCGGCAAATAGGAGTAGAAAGACCATTATTGAAGGAGGCATCTCGGCAAATAGGAGAAGAGAAAGACCATTATTGAAGGAGGCATCTCGGCAAATAGGAGAAGAGGAAGACCATTATGGAAGGAGGCATCTCGGCAAATAGGAGAAGAGAAAGACCATTATTGAAGGAGGCATCTCGGCAAATGAGAGAGAAAGACCATTATTGAAGGAGGCATCTCGGCAAATAGGAGAAGAGGAAGACCATTATTGAAGGAGGCATCTCGGCAAATAGGAGAAGAGGAAGACCATTATTGAAGGAGACATCTCGGCAAATAGGAGAAGAGAAAGACCATTATTGAAGGAGGCATCTCGGCAAATAGGAGAAGAGGAAGACCATTATTGAAGGAGGCATCTCGGCAAATAGGAGAAGAGAAAGACCATTATGGAAGGAGGCATCTCGGCAAATAGGAGAAGAGGAAGACCATTATTGAAGGAGGCATCTCGGCAAATAGGAGAAGAGAAAGACCATTATGGAAGGAGGCATCTCGGCAAATAGGAGAAGAGAAAGACCATTATTAAAGGAGGCATCTCGGCAAATAGGAGAAGAGAAAGACCATTATTGAAGGAGACATCTCGGCAAATAGGAGAAGAGGAAGACCATTATTGAAGGAGACATCTCGGCAAATAGGAGAAGAGAAAGACCATTATTGAAGGAGACATCTCGGCAAATAGGAGAAGAGGAAGACCATTATTGAAGGAGACATCTCAGCAAATAGGAGAAGAGAAATACCATTATTGAAGGAGGCATCTCGGCAAATAGGAGAAGAGGAAGACCATTATTGAAGGAGGCATCTCGGCAAATAGGAGAAGAGAAAGACCATTATGGAAGGAGGCATCTCGGCAAATAGGAGAAGAGGAAGACCATTATTGAAGGAGGCATCTCGGCAAATAGGAGAAGAGAAAGACCATTATGGAAGGAGGCATCTCGGCAAATAGGAGAAGAGAAAGACCATTATTGAAGGAGACATCTCGGCAAATAGGAGAAGAGAAAGACCATTATTGAAGGAGGCATCTCGGCAAATAGGAGAAGAGGAAGACCATTATTGAAGGAGGCATCTCGGCAAATAGGAGAAGAGAAAGACCATTATGGAAGTAGGCATCTCGGCAAATAGGAGAAGAGGAAGACCATTATTGAAG
The DNA here is from genome assembly GCA_020796225.1 of Arion vulgaris. Taxonomy (NCBI): domain Eukaryota; kingdom Metazoa; phylum Mollusca; class Gastropoda; order Stylommatophora; family Arionidae; genus Arion; species Arion vulgaris. The sequence goes on from CM036764.1 coordinate 22,268,245, forward strand.
GAGGCATCTCGGCAAATAGGAGAAGAGAAAGACCATTATGGAAGGAGGCATCTCGGCAAATAGGAGAAGAGGAAGACCATTATTGAAGGAGTCATCTCGGCAAATAGGAGAAGAGAAAGACCATTATGGAAGGAGGCATCTCGGCAAATAGGAGAAGAGAAAGACCATTATTGAAGGAGGCATCTCGGCAAATAGGAGAAGAGGAAGACCATTATTGAAGGAGACATCTCGGCAAATAGGAGAAGAGAAAGACCATTATTGAAGGAGGCATCTCGGCAAATAGGAGAAGAGGAAGACCATTATTGAAGGACATCTCGGCAATAGGAGAAGAGGAAGACCATTATTGAAGGAGGCATCTCGGCAAATAGGAGAAGAGGAAGACCATTATTGAAGGAGACATCTCGGCAAATAGGAAAAGAGAAAGACCATTATTGAAGAGGCATCTGGCAAATAGGAGAAGAGAAAGACCACTATTGAAGGAGGCATCTCGGCAAATAGGAGAAGAGAAAGACCACTATTGAAGGAGGCATTTCGGCAAATAGGAGAAGAGAAAGACCATTATTGAAGGAGGCATCTCGGCAAATAGGAGAAGAGAAAGACCATTATGGAAGGAGGCATCTCGGCAAATAGGAGAAGAGGAAGACCATTATTGAAGGAGGCATCTCGGCAAATAGGAGAAGAGAAAGACCACTATTGAAGGAGGCATCTCGGCAAATAGGAGAAGAGGAAGACCATTATGAAAGGAGGCATCTCGGCAAATAGGAGAAGAGGAAGACCATTATTGAAGGAGGCATCTCGGCAAATAGGAGAAGAGAAAGACCATTATTGAAGGAGACATCTCGGCAAATAGGAAAAGAGAAAGACCATTATTGAAGGAGGCATCTCGGCAAATAGGAGAAGAGGAAGACCATTATTGAAGGAGACATCTCGGCAAATAGGAGAAGAGGAAGACCATTATGGAAGGAGGCATCTCAGAAATAGGAGAAGAGGAAGACCATTATGGAAGGAGGCATCTCGGCAAATAGGAGAAGAGGAAGACCATTATGGAAGGAGGCATCTCGGCAAATAGGAGAAGAGAAAGACCATTATTGAAGGAGGCATCTCGGCAAATAGGAGAAGAGAAAGACCATTATTGAAGGAGGCATCTCGGCAAATAGGAGAAGAGGAAAACCATTATGAAAGGAGCCATCTCGCAAATAGGAAAAGAGAAAGACCATTATTGAAGGAGACATCTCGGCAAATAGGAAAAGAGAAAGACCATTATTGAAGGAGGCATCTCGGCAAATAGGAGAAGAGAAAGACCATTATGGAAGTAGGCATCTCGGCAAATAGGAGAAGAGGAAGACCATTATTGAAGGAGGCATCTCGGCAAATAGGAGAAGAGAAAGACCATTATGGAAGGAGGCATCTCGGCAAATAGGAGAAGAGGAAGACCATTATTGAAGGAGGCATCTCGGCAAATAGGAGAAGAGAAAGACCATTATGGAAGGAGGCATCTCGGCAAATAGGAGAAGAGAAAGACCATTATTGAAGGAGACATCTCGGCAAATAGGAGAAGAAAAACCATTATTGAAGGAGGCATCTCGGCAAATGGAGAAGAGAAAGACCATTATTGAAGGAGGCATCTCGGCAAATAGGAGAAGAGAAGACCATTATGAAAGGAGGCATCTCGTCAAATAGGAGAAGAGAAAGACCATTATTGAAGGAGGCATCTCGGCAAATAGGAGAAGAGAAAGACCATTATTGAAGGAGGCATCTCGGCAAATAGGAGAAGAGGAAGACCATTATGAAAGGAGGCATCTCGGCAAATAGGAGAAGAGGAAGACCATTATTGAAGGAGGCATCTCGGCAAATAGGAGAAGAGGAAAACCATTATGAAAGGAGCCATCTCGGCAAATAGGAGAAGAGAAAGACCATTATTGAAGGAGACATCTCGGCAAATAGGAGAAGAGGAAGACCATTATTGAAGGAGGCATCTCGGCAAATAGGAGAAGAGAAAGACCATTATGGAAGTAGGCATCTCGGCAAATAGGAGAAGAGGAAGACCATTATTGAAGGAGGCATCTCGGCAAATAGGAGAAGAGAAAGACCATTATGGAAGGAGGCATCTCGGCAAATAGGAGAAGAGAAAGACCACTATTGAAGGAGGCATCTCGGCAAATAGGAGAAGAGGAAGACCATTATGAATGGAGGCATCTCGGCAAATAGGAGAAGAGAAAGACCATTATTGAAGGAGGCATCTCGGCAAATAGGAGAAGAGAAAGACCATTATTGAAGGAGGCATCTCGGCAAATAGGAGAAGAGAAAGACCATTATTGAAGGAGGCATCTCGGCAAATAGGAGAAGAGGAAGACCATTATTGAAGGAGACATCTCGGCAAATAGGAGAAGAGGAAGACCATTATGGAAGGAGGCATCTCGGCAAATAGGAGAAGAGGAAGACCATTATGGAAGGAGGCATCTCGGCAAATAGGAGAAGAGGAAGACCATTATGGAAGGAGGCATCTCGGCAAATAGGAGAAGAGAAGGACCATTATTGAAGGAGGCATCTCGGCAAATAGGAGAAGAGAAAGACCATTATTGAAGGAGGCATCTCGGCAAAAAGGAGAAGAGGAAGACCATTATGAAAGGAGGCATCTCGGCAAATAGGAGAAGAGGAAGACCATTATTGAAGGAGGCATCTCGGCAAATAGGAGAAGAGGAAGACCATTATTGAAGGAGGCATCTCGGCAAATAGGAGAAGAGGAAAACCATTATGAAAGGAGCCATCTCGGCAAATAGGAGAAGAGGAAGACCATTATTGAAGGAGGCATCTCGGCAAATAGGAAAAGAGAAAGACCATTATTGAAGGAGGCATCTCGGCAAATAGGAGAAGAGGAAGACCATTATGGAAGGAGGCATCTCGGCAAATAGGAGAAGAGAAAGACCATTATTGAAGGAGGCATCTCGGCAAATAGGAGAAGAGAAAGACCATTATTGAAGGAGACATCTCGGCAAATAGGAGAAGAGGAAGACCATTATTGAAGGAGGCATCTCGGCAAATAGGAGAAGAGAAAGATCATTATTGAAGGAGGCATCTCGGCAAATAGGAGAAGAGAAAGATCATTATTGAAGGAGGATCTCGGCAAATAGGAGAAGAGAAAGACCATTATTGAAGGAGGCATCTCGGCAAATAGGAGAAGAGAAAGACCATTATTGAAGGAGGCATCTCGGCAAATAGGAGAAGATAAAGACCATTATTGAAGGAGGCATCTCGGCAAATAGGAGAAGAGAAGGACCATTATTGAAGGAGGCATCTCGGCAAATAGGAGAAGAGGAAGACCATTATTGAAGGAGGCATCTGGCAATAGGGAAGAAAGATCATTATTGAAGGAGGCATCTCGGCAAATAGGAGAAGAGAAAGATCATTATTGAAGGAGGCATCTCGGCAAATAGGAGAGAGAAAGACCATTATTGAAGGAGGCATCTCGGCAAATAGGAGAAGAGAAAGACCATTATTGAAGGAGGCATCTCGGCAAATAGGAGAAGAGAAAGACCATTATTGAAGGAGGCATCTCGGCAAATAGGAGAAGAGAAAGACCATTATTGAAGGAGGCATCTCGGCAAATAGGAGAAGAGGAAGACCATTATGGAAGGAGGCATCTCGGCAAATAGGAGAAGAGGAAGACCATTATTGAAGGAGGCATCTCGGTAAATAGGAGAAGAGGAAGACCATTATTGAAGGAGGCATCTCGGCAAATAGGAGAAGAGAAAGACCATTATTGAAGGAAGCATCTCGGCAAATAGGAGAAGAGAAAGACCATTATTGAAGGAGGCATCTCGGCAAATAGGAGAAGAGAAAGACCATTATTGAAGGAGGCATCTCGGCAAATAGGAGAAGAAAAGACCATTATTGAAGGAGGCATCTCGGCAAAAGGAGAAGAGAAGACCATTATTGAAGGAGGCATCTCGGCAAATAGGAGAAGAGAAAGACCATTATTGAAGGAGGCATCTCGGCAAATAGGAGAAGAGAAAGACCATTATTGAAGGAGGCATCTCGGCAAATAGGAGAAGAGAAAGACCATTATGAAAGGAAGCATCTCGGCAAATAGGAGAAGAGGAAGACCATTATGAAAGGAAGCATCTCGGAAAAAGGGGAGAAGAGAAAGACCATTATTGAAGGAGGCATCTCGGCAAATAGGAGAAGAGGAAGACCATTATTGAAGGAGGCATCTCGGCAAATAGGAGAAGAGGAAGACCATTATTGAAGGAGGCATCTCGGCAAATGGGGAGAAGAAAAGACCATTATTGAAGGAAGCATCTCGGCAAATAGGAGAAGAGAAAGACCATTATTGAAGGAGGCATCTCGGCAAATAGGAGAAGATAAAGACCATTATTGAAGGAGGCATCTCGGCAAATAGGAGAAGAGAAAGACCATTATTGAAGGAGGCATCTCGGCAAATAGGAGAAGAGGAAGACCATTATTGAAGGAGACATCTCGGCAAATAGGAAAAGAGGAAGACCATTATGGAAGGAGGCATCTCGGCAAATAGGAGAAGAGGAAGACCATTATTGAAGGAGGCATCTCGGCAAATAGGAGAAGAGAAAGACCATTATTGAAGGAGACATCTCGGCAAATAGGAAAAGAGAAAGACCATTATTGAAGGAGGCATCTCGGCAAATAGGAGAAGAGGAAGACCATTATTGAAGGAGGCATCTCGGCAAATGGAGAAGAGAAGACCACGGGAAAGATGGGTACAGGGTGTAACTCATTATTTTAAAATGTCGACCAGCAGACGCCTTTGAGAGAGTGATATATTTCGAAGGATTGTTAGAGTGGCAAAGTTCTGGTCAGGTCAAGCTATTGGATGATGATTTGAAAAGTATTTAAGATCTTTCGTAAGTTAACTAACAACAAAATAATAAAATTATGTAATGATGAAGAATTGAATATAAAACTTAACTGTTTGAATGAATTAAAATATTATCTATAATTTATTCTTGAAGGAGCATTCTTGATTCCATACGTCTTGAGCTTAACTTTTTTGGGAATACCACTTTTTGCTCTGGAATGTGCCTTTGGTCAGTTTGGCGGGAAAGGTCCACTAAGCATCTGGTCAATCAATCCGGCGTTTAAAGGTAAGCACATTATTGTCATCATCATATTGATGTTGCTGATAGCAATGAGGTTAGCACTATGCAACATGGCGTCGCCGAGAGCGAAGTCGGTAACACGCTACGCTAGTAACCACTTGAAGGGACCATTACGAGATTTGAGGACAACTTGGTCATACATTGTCGGTGTGTTCACAGTACGCGGTTGGATCACAAGATTCTTTACTTGAGGATCTAAATACGAGTACTTCTGACGTCGAGATAAGACTCGCCTGAATAGCAATGAACATTGTGATAAGGAAAGCAAGCCTTCACACAAAAAATCAATCATATGTGCCATATTTAGTGCTATGATTATGGCTGAGTTTATAGTGTGCCAGGGGGCGAGGATCCCCATCTCTCAAAAAGAAAGTAAGTGTAAAAAAAATACAGCAAAATGTGTGACTAAACAAATCATTATAGAGACAAATGTGTTCTATACGACAGTTTCGAAGAAACTGGTACCATACTTAAAAAATGTATATAAAAATTACTATGGCTTGTTACGAGAACAGTTGCCGACACACATTTCCAACAGGGAATAAAAATAAAGAAAGCGTGGACAAACTTTGACAAGCGCGATAAAAGAATAGATACACGTGGGACACTGCTCTGTAGGCTGAAAATGACACTGAAACATGGAAATCCCTTGGGAACATGGAAATCCTTTGTGGGAGCTTCATGTACCACTCGACTTGACAAGAATTTAGTAAGTATATTAGCCAACTCAGAAGTTAGTACTTACGAATGAGTCACAAAGACTTTATCCAAACACAAAGAATGTTGGCTGGAAAAGAGACATGGTCAATCAATGAAGCAAAAATTCATTTATTTTTATTGTTTTAAAAACTCAAAAGTATGTAACATTGTTTCATGACCTGGTGTATATTTGTATATCTTTAGGTCTGGGAATAACAATGGTCGTTGCAGCTGGAATAATTTTTATCTACTACGACATCATCATTGCCTGGTCTCTACGGTTCCTGGTAGCGTCTTTCACGTCAGACTTGCCTTGGATTGTATGCAAGGATTGCTCGTGTTTGTTGATGGCCTCAAAACATAACCCAGGGCGAAATCGATTTTATGAAGATTAACAACACTTTGGGAATAACATGCCGTAAGAGAAGTCATGATGATTTGAATGTGTTATCATGATGTTTTGAATATATATCATAATGGTTTAAATGTGTTATCATGATGTTTTGAATATGTATCATAATGGTTTTAATATGTTATCATGATGATTTGATGTTATCATTATTGTTTGAATGTGTTATCGTGATGGTTGAATGTGTTATCATGATGGTTTGAATGTGTTATCATAATTGTTGAATGTGTTATCATGATGGTTTGAATGGGTTTTCAGGGTTGTTTGAATGTGTTATCATGATTGTTGAATGTGTTATAATAATGATTTGGATGTGTTATCAGATGGTTGAATGTTATCATGATGATTTGAATGTGTTATCATGATTGTTTGAATGTGTTATCATGATTGTTGAATGTGTTATAATAATGATTTGGATGTGTTATCATGATTGTTTGAATGTGTTATCATAATAGTTGAATGTGTTATCATGATTGTTTGAATGTGTTATCATAATGTTGAATGTTATCATAATAGTTGAATGTGTTATCATGATGGTTTGAACGTGTTATCATGATTGCTTGAATGTGTTATCATAATGGCTTAAATGTTTTATCATGATGGTTGAATGATGGCGTGATAATGATTTGGTCTTGTAAATGTGGTATTATTATATATTATTATATTCCTTTCGTACTTTTATATGTTATTATACAAAACAACAGCAACCAATTTCTCCGTACCGCTTTATCCTGAACAACTCGTTTGTTCTCTTCTATGGAATTGAATCCATATTTTCGCTTCCTCATTAAAGTTTGTTGCAGGGCTTTTCTATGACGTCCTATCTTTCTTGATCTCTGTGCCTCTCACTTCAATCTTCCTTTATGATTCTTTGATAATTTCTTCTCAGTATATGGCCAAAATAGTCCTCATCACATCTTTCTTATAACAGTTGTTATTAATGGTTGACCAGAAGTTTTTCTGACATCTAAATGTGATATAATGCTCGCTTAATGATGACACAATCATAAAATAATCTGACATCCTTCAGTTAGTGACGAAGACGTTCTTACGTTCTTGTGATTATCTAATTTTTTTAAATATAAATCGATAGCTAGTCCATCGGACAGCCCGCCAGCCTGAATGATGAGAAAGCCACATTTAGTTTTAGCTCTCTCCTGTAAATACGAAAAAGGCCATATATAATTATTAAACATTTAAAAGAAAGTATTCATAAAGAGAAGATAAGAGAAGAAGAGGAAGAAGACCACGGAGAAGATGGATTCAGGATGTAACGGATGGTTTGAACATGACGGCTGCAGAGGCAGGACATCTGGCCTATGAGAGAGAGAAATTCGGAGGACTGTTGGGGTGGCAAAGTTCTGCTCAGGACAAGCTATTTGATGATGATGATTCATAAAAGTAAGAACATTTGTGGACTAGTTTTGTTCTATTTCAGCGGATCTTAAACTCAACTCTACCAAGTCACCAAGCGAGCTTTACTTTTTGTGAGTATTGATAAACACACACACAAGCACACGAACGCACGCAGACACACACCCACACATTTAATCATAATCGCAATTTTTTTAATTGTATGCAGTTGGTAGCAATGTACCCTCCGAAGTATAAAACTGCACACCTCGTGAGATAGGACTAACTCTTCCACCGAGTCAAACAACCTACAGGAATTTGAATGAATGTTCTGGGAAACTACCTCGTTCAAAGGTATCGTCATATCATAGATCTCTAGGGATCAGACAGTACACTATCCAATGACTGGTACAGAGTAAAGAGGTGCAAACTCGTATATTAACTTCGGAACATAAGCCACAACAACTTTGAGCCGGTAATCTTCAACTACATTGACTGTTACCCTACTGTTACCCACAAGCAAGGATAAACAGTATTAGAAAAAAACATTGAGAATTTTACACTGGTCTATCATCAATCTTGAGGAATGGTTTTCAGACAAGAAATATTTTATGTAAATATAGTCCCCATCTGTAGTAAAAGACTGACCAGCTTATCAGTTATCAGAGGACTATCATCTTAGCACTCCGGAGATGTCCATAGGTGCTCCGATCTCCGCCTCAGCAAATCCAGCAACGTCCAGCGGCCCAACACCGGTACGTGACGTTTTGGCGCCGCCGTTTTGGCGCCGCCGTTTTGGCGCAGGACGTTTTGGTGCACAGATTCCTCAATAAATTTCAATAACCTTAATATTATTTTAATTTTGAGTGTACATGTATATTAACTCTAATGAAACAATATACTTATACATCAGCGTTTATTGGAACAAATGCCAGTTGTCTGAATTATATCATCAGCCGTTTCATTTGAGATGATCGAGAATTGATACGCTGACCGACTGAGTGTCATATCTTGTCCATCGTAAATGTCAGAAATCCTGCCCTTTTCAAATGTTAATAGCTTGACCCGTTTACCCGTAAAGTGACCTAATCCGGTATTTGCCGCTTCTGCCTAATCACACGTGCGCTTTTAGTCTAAAAAGTGTAAGAATGTTCTAGACTCAATCTCAAAATAAGTAGAATTAGATAAATTTATCACATACTATTATTATAATTCTGTGAACCCATTAAAATGGAAAATGTTCCATCAAAGCGTGGCAAAGAAAAGTTGAATCACGAAGGATACTTTTATGTGTTTGATAAGTTCAGTGCAGACCATTCCAAGAAGTTCTGGCGACCTTCATCTAAACCAATCCACGTCAACTACTAGATTGCGAGAACTTGGTTTGAAGATTGGTGTGGCAAGAAAAGAACGGTACAACAGGTATACGAGTCGACTCATCAATCAAAATAGAACTGGTACAGTCAGTCGCTGGACGCTGATGGAGATATTGCAAAGGAGATCGGAGCACCTATGGACATGTCCGGAGTGCAATGAAGATATTCCAAACTGAAACTGAGAGGAATTGCGCATAATTTTTGGATGAATTAAAAACACGGACTTTCGGAAAACTTATTAAAGGTAAAATATTGAACAAGATTCGTTAAACTTTATTCAAGTTTTATAAGTTGATTATTTGCATTGGCTAAAAGTAAAATATTTAACAGTATTCGTTAAACGTTTTTAATTGATATATTTTGCATTGCATTGGATTTATTAAAAATTTATAATTTATTGAAAACAGTTATTTATAAACATTAAGTTAAATATGAAGTTATTTTTAAATGACACCAAAACGGCTCTGCGCCAAAAAATCCTGCGCCAAAACTGTCGCGCCAAAACGGCTCTGCGCCAAAAAATCCAGCGCCAAAACGGTCGCGCCAAAACGGTCGCGCCAAAACGGCGGCGCCAAAAAGTCCTGCTTCGGCCCAACACGCCAGTCCGATGTTGATTAATCAGTCTCTTTGCATATTTGGTGTGCCATTCTTTACGGGCTGCACGAATCTTGACATTCATCTCTCTCAATCTGGTCAGCGAGTGGGACTCGCAACCCTGAAACTCTTCTGTTCTAAAATACTCTCTCAGTGCGTTAAGAATGTCATACCAGCTTATTACATTGCCAACCGCCATATTAAGTCAACTGTCCTTGTTTTGTAAGAAAACTGAAAACCCATTCCGTTAGGAAGAGTCACGAGGAGATTCACCCAACTTGAGTTGAAAGTGAACACATAACTGACAGGTAAAGGGATGTTGTTGGTACTTCTGACCACAAGAAAGTAGTAATGTTCACTCTTTTCTATGTTATTGCGTTCGTTCTTATCAACAAGTTCAATACTCTTTATGATATGTGTGATTTACGTCAAGTACGTGTGTAGTTGCGCCCCGTTAGACCCTACAGCATATAGAACAGGGACATCATAATTTCTACCTAAGTATATGCATATTATCTAACAGGACACACATTTGTACAGATGGGTAACTGTAAGATTTTTCAAACAGGAAAACTCCTTTAAAGTACCACATCTGGAGTTATATTGTAGCATGGTAGCACTATTAGTTAGTTTGTTCCTTTCGTGCCAAAGGCGGCACATAGGGTAGAGGTTTTAGATCTCCATGTGATACGGCTCTTTGCTAGCAGTTGGAGATCTTGTATGGTTTTACATCCCAATAGTTTACTTTCTTGTTGGATGGTTCTTCGAAGAGTGGTCTTTGGTCTTCCACGTTTTCTTTTCCCAACTAGCACTATGCTGGTAGCCAAAGAATAATAGTAAACCAACATAGAACCGGTGTCATTAGGCGCCACACGTTGAGATATATACTGAAGAGTAGATCGGAGCACTTATGAATTAATTGGTTCGATGTGCAGTAATGATGATCCGACGACTAAACTAAAATTTCAAAATAATTGTATCTATCAGTTCTGATTGGTCATATAGAAGCCGTCAGAGTTGACTCGTGCCATCTAAGGAAGTGTTGAGAAGGTATCTCTGCAACTACATACCCATAACAGTTAAACTCTCAGTGTGATTCGCAACACCTTAGAGGTGAAACCTATAATACTGATGAGGTCTTGAATTAACGATAAAGAAAGCATAGCTTGTTCTTTTTTACCAATCATCATCAACAACAATATCTAAGATATGTCCTTGTTTTTGAAGTGATATTTAAATCTAGACATGTTACGGTTTTCAGAGGAATCCATTTCTACCTTTTGTATATATTTTGTTATATCCTGTAGTAATGACATTCTAAGAGACACTGGAACCATCGAAGAGATTGGCGATGTGCAATGGGAAATTTTGGTGGCAAACTTTATTGCCTTCTTAATTATATTTGTTGTGCTTCTTAGAGGAATCGAAACTCTGGGAAAGGTAAGTAAACGGTTTTGACTACATTAAATAAAAAAATGCAAATATGAACACAATTAATGTAGTTTGATTTGTACAACAACTGACAAAAATAATACTGGTTTCGAATTAATCTAGCACAGAACACATTTAAACGCAATATGCTTTTGGTGTTTTTTATTATTAATTTCGTCTTGTGCTTGTTCAATTTGCGTCCTGTGTTCGACTAATTCGGTATGATTGAAACGATGATTACGTTTGTTGCTGTACTAGGTAAAACTGCGCTTCCTATTGTCTCATAATTGACAACAATAGACACTGTCTATGCTCTGATGAGCAATGCTGCGATCGAGAATAGATATTATATGGACAAAGCTAATCATCAATGAGAATCTCTAAGAGAAACATACGCTCTGAAGATTTCAACCAAAAAGATAACGAGTATTCTCTAACTCAGCTGCGCAAAATAAGCATATGGATACGTGCGGCAAAACCATGAGAGAAAACTCAGTATAAACATCAACCAGAACAGAACGGAGGTGATTAGTCTAAACACACTGACTTACATGCTAGGGAGGAGATTGAATCAATCATGGATATATCCAATTTGTCGATGATCACATTCTAACGAAGAATGAACTGTATTATATATATTATGTATATGCGAGTATTATTGATATGATCATATATATGTATTATATATATATATATATATATATATATATACATATATATATACATATGTATGTATGTTTGTATAAAAATCATTAGATAAATTTGCATGTTTCCGTTATCGTCCATTTGTAAGTGTTCTCTATAATTCGTCACTCCTGTTGTGTCGTTTGCTTGATTAAGGCCTTTTGGTCGAAACGATGCTGTTTATCGTCACTGTTTCTGTATTTTGTAAAACTATAGTACTTTGTTTGTACGTGTTTCGCTATGTTTGTATAACATAATAGTTTGTGTTTGTTATATTGACAGGTTGTTTACTTCACGGCCATATTTCCTTATGTTCTTCTGACAATCCTACTGATCAGGTGTGCAATGCTCGAAGGGGCATACGATGGAGTTCTGTTCTACTTGACGCCTACATGGGATCGTCTCACAGACGCTACGGTACAGTACATCCAGCTCTGAATTTGTTGTTATAAATATATTACTTCTCAGTTGTTTATATCGAAGCTTTATCATATTCAAGTTTATTTGTTATTAGATTTATATTAGATGTATATTATTTGTTATCAGATTGTTTTGTAGACTCCCAATTTTGCAACCTAAGACGTTTTGAAAATATTTAGCCATGCTTATTCTGCTTAGTTTTCATACATTCAAATGTTATTTTTATATGTCAACTTTGCTAGATTAAAAATTTAATTATGGCAAAACTTTTCACTATCTTCGAAATTACATTGGAAACTCTTGCCGGTGATACGGAGCTTGTGCACTGCCGATGAGGTCTTCCTGGGTACGAAATAGATCGGAGCACAATGGTTATTAATCGAAAAGCAATGATGATAACACTATCAATTAATCAATTCTTTTTCTTCTTCGAACACTACATATCGATCACTTGTCAATCACTCTGTGTGTGTGATTTGTATGTGATCTAAGCCTTAGAGTGATTATACGTTGTGCCCGTAATGCGCCTAAAGTAGGCCAGCACATCTGATTTCTGCGTTGCTTTTTATTTACTAGAGTAGCTTCCCTAGTGCCTACATCAGTCACCTCTTACGACATGCATTGTAGTTTGCAGTGGTACTATTCTTTGCTTCCTTGCGGCCACGACACCACACGGGCGAAATAATCAATAATCTTGTAGCATGTTCTTTGCATAAAGTCTCTCTTTTCACAGCCAGAATGGAAAAACACTCATTCTCTAGCAAGTTCTACCATCCCCCTTCAAAGTCATATTGAAATTGTCTTTAATGTTCTGTTGCCAACGTCATCTTGGTTTGTCGCCTACCTCGTCTTCCAACGACTAAATCCTCTATTATAATTATAATGTCGTTTACTATCATTTTTCTCTAATATTATATTAGTGTTTATTCATTTCTATTATTGATGTCTGTGATACTAATTTGCTCCCTTTTCTAGGCCTGGAGTGATGCAGCTGTACAAATTTTCTTCTCTTTGAGTGCTTGCATGGGAGGTCTTATTGCCATGTCCAGCTACAACACTTTCAGTAACAACATTATCAGGTAAAATGTCAAAATACCAAATTCAACTCACATAAGATAGTTTCGATTTGGCTTCTACGGAAACATGCAGATGTCGTGATAAACAGCTGTCTATCTATATATATTCTTTTTGTGTCCCATTTGACACATGACTTCTCCAGAACATTTTCATTGTTGCGTTATACTACCATTCCACTAATTGTTTCCCACGTCTGGCCCCAATCTTTCAACGCGCTTTCCACAGTTTCTTACTAAGTCTCATTTGAACGTCCAGACCTGGAACATAATATCCTACTTGTGATAGGGATTGTGTTTCAGGATTAGACTCTTATAGTAACATCCGCATAGCTCAGAAAGATGGAACAGCACATGTATGACGCTGTTGTCATCAGCACATGCGATGTACGACTATTATTAAAATATATCGAAATGAATTTAGGCTGTCTTGTAAAAGATCTAGATTGAGTTCCTCATATATGTAAGAAATTTACCGTCACTAAGAAGAACTAACTTGTAAGACGGTAACTTTCAGTACGAAAATGAATATTGAGACAGTCACTTCGGATCTGCAATGGATTTCTGTGATCTTATTAACCAGTACAGATAATGTGTACGAATGTTGATCTTTCAGCTTCCAACGATCTGACACAGATGGCACGATATGGGTAGAAGTAATATGTAGAAACCCAAAACCTCGAGAGTCTTACAATGATTTACACTCCGCGTCTTGCTGGTTTGAGTGACGAAAAAGCTGACTAGCTACATTAGTAATATGATATAGTTGGTTAATTTGATATCAAAAGTAACAACAATCCTGATAATAACGACGATTACATTTTATGTGATGGCGCGATAACAGGTCCAGGCCTCGCATTCGTTGTCTACTTTGAAGCAATACACTGCAGCTACCTTGCAACTGCAAGACTTTGAAATTAAGTGAATCACGATTAAGTAGAGATACATAAGGTGGTCTCTGTGGCTAAGTAGTTAAGCCCTTTGCCTTGTGAGTCAAAGGTCGTGGGTTTGAATCCGGATCGCGCCGTTCTGTTCACGAGTGCAGTTTTTCCAGAGAGCCCTAAGATTGCTGCTGGGCTACGGAGTTTGTGCTTGTACAATACTCTCGGCAGGTGGCATGCCATTTCTGCGGAATTGGACCGAGCCATATGGGGTAAAACCTGGTCCAATGAAGTCAATCCTTCGGCTTTAAAACCTTGTAAACACGTAAGAAGACTGATGAGAAATGGGGAAATTCAAATATCCACGAAACCGTTGACATTCATACCTTCCGCATGTCCGTTAAAAAAATTGTCATTACAGTGTTTAGTTTTCATTTCTGAAAGTACGCTTGAGGATTGTATAAAGCGAAGAAATGAATACCGCTTGCCCGAAGCTTCCGCAACGCGTGTAAATGTCGCCAGTTTTATGTTTATGAAAAACACCATTATTGTGCTCCGTGAACTCAGTTCCTTTGGGGCTTAACCCTTTAACTCTATAATTTTTTAAAATATTTTTGGACGACTTTATAGTGTAATGTATATAATGAATTGCAACACAGCTACTCCATAAAAATCGCCCAGGCATGCATCACAGAGAGGTCACTTCGTGGTCGACTTTGTTGTTCTTAGCACTCTGCTGTATGGTGGTGAGACATGGACCACATATTCTAGACAAGAACATCGCCTCAACACCTTCCACATGCGCTATCTCATGCGAATATACAACATCCGATGGCAAAACCAAATCACCAATATAGAAGTTTGGACAGTGCTGGCATTCCAAGCGTGTAAACCTTGCTGAGTCAGCGACGTCTGAGATGGCTGGGACACGTGTGCTGTATGAGCGATGATAGAATCCCAAAGAACATTCTATATGGTCAACTCGCATCTGGTGCTAGACAGCATGGGCACCCATTATTACGCTTCATTGACACCTGCAAACGTATCTAACTATGCGTATAGACAAAGAACACTGGGGGCGGCTGGCCAAAGACAGGCAAGCATGGCGAGCGGCAGTGAGGGCGGCTCAAAAAGAAAAGAAGAAAAACAACATCACATATGGAAGCAAAAGAGAGCGCAGAGGGCAGAGAAAACATCCTATGTATCAGCTCCAGTCTCTAGTTTTACCTCCAGCAACTGTGGTAAGGATTGCCACTCCAGATTGCCATTACAGCCACAAGAAACGTTGTGATTCAGCGCAGAACATACTACGTGACGCAAGACCTATTGTCTCCTGAGACAAAGAGGCCAATGATGATGATAATTAATTAGCCAGTATACTGGCATTGCGTCATCTTTAAAAACACCACGAGCAAGTATATCGGCCCAGAAGGACAAATGGGTTAAATACTTTTCCAAGACTTTGAAATGTAATGGCGTTACTGCACTAACTGAAACTCTGCTAATCAATTGATATCCTTACGCATTCTCTTATTTCTGATGTCACTGTTTCAGAGATGCTTTCACAGTTCCCATTATCAACTGTCTAACAAGTTTCTATGCAGGCTTTGTCGTATTTTCAACACTTGGCAACATGGCCCACACCAAAGACGTCCCTATTGCTAATGTTACCCAGGGAGGTAAGTGACAGGTTGGATTATACAATTTTTGAACTTACTTTCTTTAATTTCTATCTTCTTCTTCGAACGCTCCATATCGATTACTTGTTAACCACTCTTTGTGATTTGTATGGGATCTGAGCCTAAGAGTTATTGTACGTTGTGCCAGTTATGCGCCTACAAGTAAGCCAGCACATCCGATTTCTGCGATCTTGATATTTAGTAGGTAACTTCCATAGGCCCCTATGTCAGTCGTCTCTTACGAGATGCCTTGCAGGTCGTAATGTTAGTTTTCTTTGTTTCCCCACCCCACCATAACCTCATCCGTGGGCCCCAGCAACACACGGGCGCTTTAATTTATATAATACAGATATAGTGAAATAAATTAATGTTTTAATGGACCACAGCCCATTGTAGTCACACGTCCGACGAAGCGTTTGTTCTCAAAGCTATTTGACAATATCACGTGAAGATAACTTTCTCCATCTCTCTCTCGAATTCTTTTTAAACCCCGATTGAGGCATAGGCCCTCAACCAACTCATGTCAAGTCTTCCTATCTTTAGCTATCACCTGCAGCTTCCTCCAGTTCTTCTTTATGTGGTTTTATCTGCATCACGTTGTACCTTTTCATGACAAGCTTACTTTCCTCTTCGGTGGCACATTTATTATTTTGTTTGTATTTGACGTGTTCGTGGTTGATTGGATTTTGTGGCTAACCTTTTCTACAAGTTAGGTAGCCAGCCCACGCTAAACGCTACTTTAAACGCCTTTTACGACACACCTTGTATGTCGTAGTGTTATTATTTTTTGCTTCCCTACAGGCGCATGTGACGCATGGACGTAAGATATCTTTACTGGATGATACGAGATAAAATAAGAGACAAATCGTTGAGTATTGTTGCTACAATTAGTTTCATGATTAGGTAAACAGTTATGTTAATCTCTTTATGTAGCATTTCTATCTCAGAATACATATCTCATCCCAGCCAACTCATGAGAGCCGCGTAGTTGTTAGTGAACTCGCTTCTCAAGGCTGGTGGTCTGGGTTCAACTCCCGCAGTGCGCGTGGAATTTTCCCGACCGCGACGGCTCTCAGCCTCAACTGGGTACCATCGTGTGCCGACGATCAATGAAAAATACAGACCTAACACTGTATTGTCCTATATACCACGAGGTACGAAAGGTTCCTTTACTTTTTTTAAACCAGCAAACTCGATAGACTCTTGATCACTAGCCAGTTCCCCCATCTTCTCCAATGTCATATTCAAGTTCCTCTTAATGTTCTGTTGCCACCGTCGTCTTGATGATCACCCACCAGGACTTCCAGGAACAAAGGATTCCATTGTTGACCTCTGTACCATTTTGATATTTATTGTAATCAAACATTTTCAGTTTTAGAAACATGATATGGTTTATCAAGTATGTCTATATGTTCACCATTCTTTGCCCAGTTCGTTCCAGGAATTTCGTCAGTACTGAGCTTCATCAAGAAACAACAAATTAAATGGTTCGACCACAAAAGCGGATTACCAACAGACTGAAAGAGCAATGCTACTCTGATACAGGTGATACAAAGTAAAAGGCAGTCCGCACAAATGCTGGAGCTCAGAAATAACGGAGGAGGTGAAAAGCACTATTTATGAAGCGCACACAAAAGCCCATTCAAGAAATAGCATCTTATCCTGACCCCGTGAAGCAAAATATGATTCGGGAAAGACAGAAAAGAAGAAAGAAGTTCCAAGAATTTTTATGTTGCTTTTTATTCCAAAATATTCGATTGTCGTCTTTAATTATTAATTGTAATTTTTCTAAAATGTGAACACGTAGAGAAACGTAGATAAAACAATGATACATTGAATTTTTATTTGCAATATTAAGATATTCCGTATTCGGAACAATAAGTTTGCATTGACCAACTCAAATTTATCATTTTCTGAATCCATATTGTAAAATTTGAAGAAACAATAAATCTACTATTATATATACATGTGCAGATTCTATGCTTATTTTAACTTAATTAATTAACTGTTGACTGACAACAGGTCCAGGTCTCGCATTCGTTGTCTACCCTGAAGCAATAGCCAGTATGCCAGTGTCGACTCTGTGGGCAATTCTATTCTTTTTCATGCTGTGCATTCTGGGATTCAGTACTCAGGTAAGAGATAGATTCATTCAGTGCTGGAATAATGTTAACACAGAAAATAATCAATAGAAGAAGAAGAATCACAAATATGTGCATGGTCGGCGTCTGTGACTTAGTGGTAGTCAGCTCAATCACAACCCAATAGTACCTGGTTCAAACTCCTGGCGTGAAATTTGGAAGCAAATTTGTTCCTTGGATTTTTACGAACGTTAAAAATAGACCTCACCGTTCAAATTGCAAACTGCTGAACTTATAAGTGATGCCTAGAAAATCAACAACTAGTTTAACGTGGCTGATGACGACGTCATGTACAGAATATGTCACGATTTTCATTTCATATGTGGATGACACATGGTCGCCGATAGCAAAATTATTAACAATCTGCGCTAGAGACCCCATGCCGTGGAATTTCTGGAGTTCGATACCAGTTTGGACTATATATTTCCTGATCCTTTAATTGAGGATTTAAATTACAAGTAGCTCTGAAGCCAGAGTAAAACTCGCCTAAATGGCGAGAGACACTAGTAATAAGGAAAGTAAGACTTTTGACGCAAAAAGTAATCAGAGTTTTCATATTAGGCGCAACGACTGGGGCTGAGTTCACGGCGGAAGAGCGAAAAAACAAGTATGGATGATACAAAACTGGTAAATGAAAGTGAGTGGAAAATAGAAAAATGAATCTAAAATAAAACACCATAAGCATCAGTTATCAGTTATCAGAGGACTATCATCATAGCACCCGGACAGTCCATAGGTGCTCCGATCTCCGCCTCAGCAAATCCAGCAGCGTACAGTGGCCCAACAGCCAGTTCGATGTTGATTAATCAATCTCTTTGCATATTTAGTATGTCGTTCTTTTCGGGCTGCACCAATATTGACAACCATTTCTTTTCATCTGGTCGAGTGGGATTCACAGCCCTAAAACTCCTCTGTTCGGAAAGACTATCTCAATGCGTGAAGAATGTCATTTCGATTCATGGCAGTTATTAAAGTGGATTAGATATTAATTTTTTTCTGTAAGTAAAAAATATGACAATTAGCAAACATAAATCGGACAAGATCTCGATAATAGACCTGTAAAATTATATATCTTCATATCTCCTTCTGTCTCTCTCGATAATAGTTGTGGTTGTGCATATTTTTGTGTAATAAATCTGTTATTTTAGGGCAGTTAGGGATTTACCATCTGACTGTATTTGTGACACGACATTGGATTTCTCTTCGTTAATTTGTATCATTTGCTTGATAAAGGCCTTTTGGTCGAAACGTCGCTGTATCTTGTTACTTTGTAAGACTACATAACTTCGTTTTACATGTTTCGCCTTTGTCTACATAGTTTTACTGCAGTCTTCCTTATGTCGTCATTGCTAGCATGGTTTTTACTGCAGTCTTCCCTTATGTCGTCATTGCTACATAGTTTTACTGCAGTCTTCCTTATGTCGTCATTGCTACAATAGTTTTACTGCAGTCTTCCCTTATGTCCGTCTTTTGCTACATAGTTTTACTGCAGTCTTCCCTTATGTCGATAGAACATCATCGTTGAACACAGTAACATACACATATCTGGTTCCATAATGATTCATTCTTCATCTTTCAACTCCCAAAGGAGCACATGTCTTCAACAAACTTCTTCCAGCTCTTCCTCTCTCCCGTCATCCCTTCCAATTCTTTCCATGATTTACCTATCCTTTTAATATCAGTCTCCAGCTCCCTTCTCCAGGTCTGACTAGACCTTCCCCTACTGTTCTTTCTCTGCGGGTTCCAAAACAGTGCCTGTCTTGCAATGCTTCCTATCTGTCTTCTCAATGTTTGTCATATCCATCGCCAGCTTCTCTTCCTTAGCTTTTCTCCACTGGTATCTGCTTAGTTCTTTCTCTGAGTTCATCGTTCGTAATCTTTTCATACACTAAAATCGATGTTGAATCGATCAAGCGATTTAGGCAGTTTGGAGTTACCCGTTGTTCACGTCGAACTGGATGCCTGAGAGGCAGAGTGAAAGGTGTGTTTAATCAGCGAGCCACATGAACCATCAGTATGCATACTCTTCGATATATGTTGGGGAGACTGAGCACCTATGGGTTTGCCCGGAGTGCAATGATGTCAGTTTAGTAACCAATAACCAATCTTTTCATATCATCTCAGTCCCTCTATTCTACGTAAACATTCATTTATGAAGGTCTGTAGTTTTCTGGTGGTTTAAAGATTAGTTAATAATATATATTTTTATTTCAGTTTTCAGCAGCTGAGACTCTAATGACATCCGTCATTGACGAGTTTCCTCATTTTTTTAAACAAAGGAAACGTCAAACTATATTCCGTTTAGCTGTTTGCATGTCGGGTTTTATATTGGGAATTCCTATGGTGACACAGGGAGGATCTCATCTACTTGACCTTGTCGACGAGGCAGTGCTTGGATTTCCTCTACTTCTCATTGGTCTGTTCGAATACATTGTCGTCATCTACTTATATGGTAAGTGTTCTATCTTACAATTGAGGCTCTCTGTGGCGTAGGAAGTTTAAAGGGCGTAGAGGGTTAGGTGTTCGCATCTCGTTCCAAATGTAATCGGTTGGCTACCTCGTGGAGCCATGGTAATATATTTACAGAGATCCCTGATCTCAGTGTGAGATCGAGTTCTAGTCTTATCGAAGATGGACGATAAAATGTAGGTCAGTGTTCAATTTGAGCATGTAAAAGAACCATTGACAGTTCAAAAATCGAGAAGAGCAGGCTGCAAAGCCGCTGCTCGAGCAAAATTCATTAGAAAAGATTCAAAATACAATTCTTACAAAAATATCTTCTCCATCTTCAAAATTACATCGGAGACCATCGCCCGTGCTACGAGGTGCACTGCAGCTGAGATTTTCCTGTGTAAGAAAGAGATTGGAGCACACATGGTTACTCACCAAAGTGCAATCATGATGGTCCTATCAATCAATCAGTGAGTAACAACCGCTAATTTCAATGGTAAAGGAGACGGACAACGACAGAGAAAGAAAGTATAGGACAGTCTGACTTTATTGTATGGAAAAGTATCAACTGATAGTCAGCACTAAGGACAGACGTAGCTGGAGATCCATGATCGCATATGTCAGTTGACATGGCAAATGAATAGAAAAGAACATACTGTAATCGGTAATTTAAAAACCAGACTATACTTAATATTGGAGTAACAAATAGTTACTGTTCTCACCTCACTAACTGAAATGAAAATCGTGGCATATCCGTTATATAGATCATCTATAAACTTTAAACAGCCTGTCAATGTTGGGTTTAATTTACTGCTTGGCGTGCCTTTTGTTACACAAGTTAAAGACTAAAGATAATAAATTATTATGTATGTGCCTGTGACATGGACACAATAACGGCAGTATATATATATATATATATATATATATATATATATATATATATATATATATATATAAACAAACAGAATACTAAGAGCATGCATATTCCCCAGTGGCAACGTATGGGTGTGAAGCATGGACATTTAATAAAGCAGTGGAAAAACATATGTGCTTTTGAATAAAAGTGTTACAGAAGAGTCCTTCTTATATCTTGGACAGAGAAAAGAACAAATAGATCTATCCAAAAAGAACTCAAAATCAAAGAAAACTGGCTGATGCTACAAATAAGAACAGAGAAATTGAGATATTTTGAACATATCAAAAGACATGAAGGGCTGGAGAAGACCATCATAGAAGGAGGCATACCGGCAAAGAGAAGAAGAGAAAGACCACGGAGAAGATGGATTCAGGATGTAACTGATGGTTTGAACATGACGGCTGCAGAGGCGGACATCTGGCCTATGAGATAAATTCCGGAGGACTGTTGGGGTGGCAAAGTTCTGCTCAGGACAAGCTACTTGATTATGATGATATATATATATATATATATATATATATATATATATATATATATATATATATATATATATATATATATATACAAATCGAAATATATGAGATGTATGTAGACACAAAACGTATGTAGAAGTCATCAGTATAGGGTTGCTAGACGTCGCAGTTTTCCATTTATATTCATATTCGTATATTTATTCCCACTTTCAGGGTATTCGAAATTTGCAGAGGACGTTAAGTCCATGGTTGGATTCAGTCCCTTTATTTACTTTAAAGCTACTTGGATAGTTATCAGTCCTGTTCTCTTATTGGTAAGTATCGATATATTGTTAGCACAAATGTTCTATTTAGTATTTTCAAGATGTATTTTAATCAGGGGCGGCTCGTCATTAAAGGCCAGTGGGGCCCGTCCCCACCAAACATTTTGAGTAACGTGCACTTATTAATTTTAGTTATTATTTGTTCATAATTGTTCATTTTAGGCTCATCTTCATGACACACTTGACATGTCCATAATTGCTCCGATCTCCTCCCATGCACGTATCTCACTGTATTTAGGCTAACAACTCCCTTTCTGTGTTGATTGATGTATCTACAGGGTTTTCTCTCGTGGTTTTTCCGTCTTTCCGCACCTATCGGTTTGCACAACTTGCGCAACCGAGATAGAGAATAACCTTTATCTTTGTCGTTGAAATCTTCAGAGCGTATGTTTTCTCTAAGAGCGTTGATGATGTCGCTTCTGTCCATAGAAGACCCATTCTCAATCGTATCATTGCCAGCCAGTGCGTCGGCTCTCTCATTGCCCTTCACCACAGAGTGATCCGGCACAATGATGAAGGTAAGTATCTGGATTGACGAGTTTTGTATTAATTGCATCCACTGCCTTCGTACATAACTGGTCTTGATCTTCTGTATCCTGCTCATTTGTTCATAATTATTACTTTAAACGTGATACTGATTCGCTTTGAAAGTTGATATATAACACTAAAACATCACACAGTCTAAAATCTGAAATTAAGTATCTTTCCTCCCTAATTAGTATGCGCCCCTGGTCATTAAGGGCTATTAAGGTCCGGTCCTACCCACCCACACAAAAAAAAAATGAGTAACGTGTACTTATTGTTTTATAAATTATTTCTTCATAAATATTACTTGAACTGACACCGTTTTGCTTTGAAAGTTGAATATATAACGCTAAAATATAAAAATTATATCATAATAAAGTAGTGAAACACGTACAAACAAAGTACTATAGTTTTACAAATACATAAACAGTGACGATAAACAGCAACGTTTCGACCAACAAGGCCTTTATCAAGCAAACGAAAAACAATTGTTGCAGCTTCCTAAGTATAGTTCTTTGCTCCAGAGTGACAAATTAAAATGAAACACAAATGGACGACCAAATACCAACGTATCTAAGGAAAATGCACTATTTTTCGGTAGTTCATTTTAAAATGTGCCTATCTACGATGTACCATTGCGACATTTGACCTTTGACGTCTACCTGCAATGATAATTGTCAAAACAATTACGTCATTTTCATTTATCCAGTAGCTGAATGTATTCTTACGCATAAACTCATCTCTTGATTAAAAAGTCTTTTTATTTATCCATTGAATCACGAATTATATATAAAAATAGTATAATATTATAGAAAAGAATAGAAATAAGTTACTAATCATCATAGAATAGTTTAAGCTAATCGCCCATTCCATCAATATACATTTGTCTACAACAATGTACTGTCACTTTCACTTTCGTTTACACAGCTTACAAGTTTACAAAGAAAGATTATATATTACAAAATCACCCAACATTTATATGGTCGAGCTGGTGGAATAGATTAGGACTTGTATTAATGCAGGTGACGCGAGTTCAATTCACGTAGATACTATTTTTTTAATAATCTTCTCTAGGCACTCATGTCGTTTGATGTGGCCGGAATATATAATTGTCTTTGATTTTATGTGATTGTATGCCAACCTGTGGGTGTGAGACATGGACATTTGATGAGGCAGTGAAAAGCATATAAATGGGTGTTGCAGAGGAGTCCTCCATGTGTCATAGACAGAAGAGGCGAGCTAGTGAATCTATACAGAAGGAACTCAGGGTCAGAGAAAGCTGACTGGTGCTACATATAGGAAAGAGAGAATTGAGATTTTTTGGACATATGGAGAGACATGAGGAGCTGGAGAGGACCGTCACGAAGGGAGGCATGCCAGCAGGGAGAGGAGGAGGACCACGGAGAAGATGAATTCGGGATGTAACTGATGGTTTGATCCTGATGGCAGGATATCTGGTCTATGAGAGAGAGAAGTTTTGGATTACTGTTGGGGTGGCAAAGTTCTGCTCAGGACAAGCTATCTGATGATTATAATGAATAGATAACTCTCTTTAATATCAAGATGTTGCAGAACAGAAGCATTTATTTTTTTCTCGAAAGGGGGAATAACTTCCCAGAATAGACAAATAATAGTGAATAGTCCAAAAACGAAGATTTTTTCCGAACATTTTGTTTGACCCCACCAAGAAAAATTACTACGAACCGCCACTGATTTTAATATATGCCGGTGTAGCACAGCAACAGTGTTGGACTCAATAATTAACGTACAATGTTCAGTGTACGGAACTTTATCAAGAACTAATTTATTAAATAGTTCGGCCACATAAGCAAATTACCAAAGAGCAATGCTACTCCGCTACAGTGGATACAAAGTAAAAAGACCATCCATGCAAAAGGTGATGTTTACAACATGTGGTTCTGCGTCATTCATTGGGTCCCTACATGATTGTAGTTAACAAAACACAAAGGGATCCATCCACGTGCAGATTGGATTAGGTACGTAGAGAAGGCGTAGGCTGCCAAGTCCATATTGCCAGTTAATAAATTCAACAAAAAGTTGCCAGTAGCTGTTCCGTAACGTTCGTGTTTCAGGTATATCGTAAATAATTTCTACATAAGTTACACTTTTGTTTGTAAACAACTCCAAATATAAGAATTTGCTCGTATATTAATGCTTTGTTTCTTGAAATGTTATTCTCATTAAATATTAACTGTAAAAACAAAACAAAAAAAAAAAAAAAAAAAGGTGGACCACATAAATAACAGAGGTGGCGAAAATCACGGTTTATGAGTCGCACACAAAAGCCCGTTCTAAAAATACCTTATTATTCTAACGTTGTGAGGCAAAACGGAATCAGAGAAAAGAAAGGTGTCATACACAAATATGATTGCCCGCCTGCCCAGCGTGTTCGTAGCGCGTTGGACTACGGGTGACAAGTCCTCTGTGAGTGCGAGTTCAACTCCGCGGCCTGGCAGAAAAGCCACGGGTTCCCGAGTTTGCGGTGTTCGTGGCACCGAACCGACGGGTTACGATGTCCATGACACCGAGCCGAATAGTTTTCAGCTCAAGTGCTTCTGGATCGAAAAAAAAACAAAAAATAAAACCACAAATATGAGTCATGATACTAGAAGCTTGACCAAAAAAAAATGTCTTATATATTTGTTCGTTGCTAATGTGTACAATTACATGTATCCTATTTAAACATATAATATTAATTGTGTCGTTTGATTTCGATTCTTTTACAGGCTGTAGTAGTGTTCAAAGCTTATCAATTGGAAGATTTTAAGCCTGCCTGGACTGGTCTTTTATACTATCTAATCGTGATATTTTGTTTAATGTGGATTCCCATTTGTTTCTTTTTCTACACCTGCAGGCATGGACTATGGGAGGTGTGTACTATTATCTGTATATAGTTGCATCTACTCTTCTACATAGCTGATTTAACCTTTTCACACTTCTGAGCTGATAAACTGACTCGTTGAATGTTTGTTAACATGACGTAAAACCAGTATCATGGCTAAATCAGTATATATAACAATATGAGAACAAGGAGTTTTTGCAAGAACCCCAGAGGAAGCAACGGAAGTAACAAATATGATCAACAAATAAACAGTGTACAGGTATTAAGAGCTTCCGAAAAACAAATAGACAAACACGGGATTCGAACCACTTACCCTCATTTCTTTCGACACCCATCGCCTAGCCTAGCAATACGAGCGTCCTTACGAACACAACCAGCGAGATCCAAACGTAACATAAAAGTGCGGAGCGAAAGGGTTAAATCGCTTGGAAAAAGCTGTTTCATTCCACATTTGGATGCAGAATATATAAAGAGTTCAAGTACAAATTGTCTCTCTCTGCATGCAGGTACAATGAATGCACAATGCATGAATGAATTAGCCAACTAGTGACCGTACACTGAAACTGCATAAATATGGTACAAACAGGACCGTGCTGTGCTATGATACAGAGAGGCGGCCGCATCAGGCGGGCTAAGGGCGGCCGCATCAGACGGACGTAAGGGGGGGCATAAGCAGCAAAATCAAAATACAATTTGAAACATTTAAGGGGCGGCATTTCAAGAACTTGCATCATATTGAGAAAATATACCGCACGACCCTGGGTAGGAGGAACCGCATAAGCGAATGGTTGAGGCAACACACTCGCACACACATATCATCAGAATACATACATATCAATATTTACTGATTGACACTGAGCGCCTATAGATCTTAAGGGGATTCTGTGGTGTAGAGATTTGGTACTTGACTGGCTTCAAAAGTTCTGCTTTCGTTTCCCGAGTGAAGTGATCTGATAATTTTTCCACTGATCGCTGATCTCAATGTAGATCGAGTTCTTAGTCCTATCGGAGGACAATAAAACCTATGTCACGTGTTCAAGTTAAGCATATAAACGAACGCTTGAA